>JABFTP020000062.1:66726481-67944901 GCA_013387265.2 Cryptolaemus montrouzieri | reverse complement strand
GTTTTTCATGTTTTTTGTAAGCGATATTATCCGTTTTGATAAATCGAATTAGAAGTTTTTCAAAGCATTTTGCATCAGAATGCCTCTTATCAGGAACCATTTGTGCATAAACTCTACTTGCCAACAAAGAATTTCTATCACACTCACCCAGAATAAAAATCATATCAACCATTTCTTCTTTGGAGAACTTCATGGCAGTCAATCGAGAAAATTGGGTTCGAATCTCACTCTTACAATAATTAATAACCAAACACTGATAAGTTTACCATGCAAAATGCAGAATATGATATGTCCGGACACCTGATAGAAGGCACAAATGAAAAAAATGTCAACACATACCTCGATTTACGTTTTAATCATCTTGATTTTATCATTCGTTTAAAGAATTATCTTGTTTAGGTTTCATTTCTTATATCAAATAACCTGTACTGTTTTTGCTGTCGTTTATTTGCTGTCAGTAATATACAAACAACATTTACAACTGGATTTCAGAAGTGGTGGAAACTAAATCCTAAATTATTGGATCATGAAACTTCATGTGAACATTTAGAAAGTTTCGAAAAGTGGAAAACTTTGGAAATTAGAATAAAATCTCACACCACAATAGATGATGCAACCTTGCAATTGATGAATACGGAAAAGCAGAAGTGGAAAAATCTTTTATCTAGATTATTAGATATAACATTGTTTTTGGCTAAACAAAACCTAGCATTTCGTGGACATGATGAAACCCAAGGGTCGCCTAATAAAGGTAATTTCTTAGGACTAGTTAAACTGCTATCAAAGTAGGATGCAGTACTAAAAGAACATATACTATATTTGAAAAATCACATAAAGTTACATATTCATCGCCAGAAATACAAAATGAGTTCATAAATGTTTCAGCTAATCATGTTAAATGTCAGCATGTCAACGAAATTAAATCGGCCAAATATTTCGGGATTATGTTTGATAGCACACCTGACGTTTCACATGTCGATTGAATGTCTGAAGTGATTCGTTATGTAAAAATTAATAATAGAAAAGTAGAAATCAAAGAAGGATTCTTTCCTTTACATGGAAAAAAAGCAGCTGATTCAACCGCTGAAATACTAAAGAAGCTTGAAAACGATGGCTTAGATATAATGATGTGTCGTTCTCAAGGTTATGATAATGCTGCAGTTGTGAGTGATATACACGGAGGAGTGCAAGCTTTTATGAAAGAAGAAGACAAAAAAGCAATTTTTATTGGTTGTATAGATCATTCAATTAATTTATGCGGCCAATATTCGTTCGTATAAAATGTGACTTGTGTTACAATTTTCGAAGCAGTGGAAATAATATTTTAATTTTTTCCAACTTCCACAAGCCGTTGGGAAGTGCTCCTCAATCACAGCAAAGCATATATTGAAAGACTTTCGACAACGCGTTGGAGTGCTCATTATAGTGCAGTAAAAGTATTGGCTGAAAATTTTGATGGGATAATATCTGCAATTGAGGAATTATGTGACCAAGACGTAAATTTAGAAACTAGAGGTGCTGCACAAAATCTTATGCCTGCTGTGTGCAATTTCTCATTTCTTTGTTTTCCTTTCTTTTGGAATGATGTGCTAAGGGAAGTGAACAATGCACAGATTACATTACAAAGTAAAGTTTTATGTGTTCATGAAATAATCATAAAACTAGAAGCACTTCGTCTATTCATTGAAGAGAACCGGTTGCATCTAGCAGAAGAGGCAATAAATTTTGTTGTACAAAAATCAGAAAAATTCAGCATTTGGGTGGAACGACGAATTCGTCGCAAGAAACGCATGCCCGGTGAGTTAGCATCGTCCACCGATGCTGGACTTACACTTAGAGCGGAACTTCAAAAGGACATGTTAGAATGTATTGTCAGATTCAATATTGAACTCGAAACAAGAGTAAAGTCCATTAAAGACGTAGCTTCATTATTTGATGTTGTGCAGTCAAAGACCTTGCTTTCGGCAAACACTGAACAGTTAAAATTTGCTATATCAAAATTTACTAACCTTTACGATGAAGTATCAGAAACAGAACTCCTTTTAGAAATACCAAGATTGAGAAGACATTTGAAAGCGGCTAATATTACTGTCTCGAATTGGGTGACACTGGACTCTTGAAATTTATTGTGGAATGGGATTTCAGAGAATCTCTTCCGAATCTAACGGTCGCACTAAAGTTATTTATAACAATATGTGCATCAGTTGCTTCATGTGAGAGAAGTTTCAGCAAATTAAAATTAATTGAAAATTATTTGCGGTCTACAATGACTGAAACCAGATTAAACATTCTTGGTATTTTAACGATAGAACATGAAGCAACACAAAATATAAATTTTGAAGGCGTGATTTCGGAGTTCGCTAGTGTCAAAGCTAGAAGGAAGAAATTTTTATTTTTAACAAACTAGAAAAATATACAAATATTTGTAATAGGTACTCGTATTTTAATTAAACGTAAATGATTATTACTTTTTTATTTTAACAGTTTCGATTGAGTTTTAGGGTGACACCTATAAAATCCACCCCGGGTGCCACCTATGCTAGCTACGCCACAGAGCGAGATCTTCCGAACCGGGTATTTTCCAGATGGAACTCGTTGCCAAATAGTGTCGTTGAAGATTCTACTATCAACGCTTTCAAGAATTCCTCGACGAGTGGTTGACGGAATCATAACAAACTCTTCTATATTATTTTATATTGAATCTCATATGTTTTTGTTTTCTCTTTCTTATATGGGAAAAAAAATTGTATTCATTAATTCATTAAGTTAACTAATAGTTATTTTGGTTTTATGCGCCAACACTTGCAATATTGTTTTGATTTATATAACTTTTAGAATAGGTACCATTGTTTTTTTATTTTGTATTTGAGTCATAATAGGCAAATTTTCCTTGACTCTCAATAATTGTTTAATAATAATAATAATAATAATAATAAACGAAGTAAAACAACTATCATCCAAAATCGTCTATGATACGAACAACATTGAAGCGGAAAGAAGGAGGACGCGGATTAATAGATGTTGTCAATTTACACACCGAACAGATAAAAAATCTCAGAGAATTCTTCTCAGCAAAAGCTCCCACTTCTGACCTCCATAGAGTGGTATCGTTGGCTGATAAGGGATATACACCTCTAAATCTTGCTACCAGAGATGACCTGCTCAATCTACCGTTCCTATCAGATACTGAAAAACAAGAGCAATGTTCAAGAAAGGAATTGCATGGACGACATCACCATGAGATTAATCAAACACACATCGACAAAGAAGCCTCCAACAAATGGTTGATGAAAGGAGAATTATTCGCGGAAACAGAGGGATTCCTTATGGCCATCCAAGACCAAGTGATCGCTACAAACAACTTAAAAAAATTTATTATGAAGGACGGAACATTACAAACAGATAGGTGCAGAAAATGCCATATAAGATCGGAGACTATACAGCATATAACGTCCGGCTGCGAACAACTGGCCAATACGGACTATCTTCACAGGCATAATCAAGTGTGCAAGATTATATATCAGAAACTTGCACACAGTACGGACTTCTCGATACCTTCCAGCCATATTACAAGTATCAACCGGCGACCGTATTGGAAAATGACTATCAGATTATACTACGATAGGCCTGTTATCACTGACAGAATGGTGACGAATAAAAGGCCGGACATAGTGGTGTATGATAAGAGAGCCAGAACAGCAATACTGGTGGATGTCGCCATACCGAATAACAACAACGTGATGAACAAGTTCCAGGAGAAAAAAGTCCAAATACAGAGACCTTGCTATTGAGATCAAGCAGATGTGGCACCTCGAGAAAATAGAAATTGTTCCTGTCATCGTATCCTCCACTGCGTTAATACCCAAAACTTTGCATGATAGCCTTAAGAAATTAGAATTGCATAAGAATACCTATATAGAAATGCAAAAAGCTGTAATTCTTAATACATTTAGGATAGTTACGAAATTTTTGTCAAGTATATTGTAATCGAGCCTATTCTCTTTGATTGCTGAATCTGGGAAAGGTAAATTATATCCAGCTAACAATTGAAATAGTACATAAGTCCACAATAATAAATAATAATATTCTTTTCAAATGTCGATGGAGAATCCATATGCGTTGAACAACATGAAACAAAGAGTAAGAGACAGACAGTACATGTTATTTATCTCAGTCATTCTGATAATTTCCATTGAAAATTCGACTTTATTTTAAATTAACCGAACAATTACATTATGCAGTTCACGTGCGATGTACTTTATTTTTGCATCGCCTTTCGACAAGCACATGGTGATGTCATCAACCTTCACCTATTTGTATTGAAACAAGCCATTTATCACATAAATGACCATAAACGAAGTCACAGGGTTCAACCTATCAAAACTATCGCTAATCGACAGGTAATTTAATTGCATTATTGTGTTTACCAAATGTGTATCGTGAGAATTCGAAATTTATAGCCAAAAAACGTGATCGTAGCGAATTCCTTTACGAAGCCCGTGGTGTTTTCAAATAAAATAATTGATTCAAGTGACTGCCAAAGGTACTGTTTTCTGGAAAAGTCAACTATGAAGAAAAATATCAAAGAAAATGTTTGAATACTTCTGGAAAAAATAATGTTCTGATCCATAATTGTACGAGGTGTAGTTAAGAAAACATTAACTACAGTGCTTTTTTTTCTGGATAAAACGATTTTTGTTTGAAGGAAAACATATTTCATCATAAGGTGCATATCTATAACATCAAACTTCATGAGATGAGTGTTGAATTCAAATTGCTTCTGAAAAATTTTCATCGAACACATTTGTTAATCGAACTTCAGATTTCCTTATAGATATGTTTAATTACCCGGGTGATAATAAGTTATTATTTTAAATGGATCCTTATCTAAGGAGTAAACATCTTTAATGGAATGACATATTTTTCATTTTCGTGACTTATAGAATAATAACAATTTCCAAATGAAAATTTGAATTTGGTAGAATTCCAAATTCAATAACAAAAATAAGTAATATTTTTGAGGAATTTTACTGAATAATTGTGATTCGTAACGCGTTTCACTATACCGTAGCTTCTTCAGACGAATGAATGTGCAGAAATTTTGACAACTATATATAGATACAATTGAGAATATAAATATAAATGTTCTTGAGTAAATAAAAGCTTATTGAGTTGTTTCTTCTCAAGTGGTTATTGATGACTGGTATATCCAATAAAATTAAGGAATGGATTACTCCCTGAAGAGATTCAATAGAGGTTAAGGGCTTAAATCGGTTTGTTCATTAATGGATCTATCTGAGTGTTTGTGTTTCTTGATTTCTAAAGTTTCCCAAAGATCTACTTTCCAAAATTTATTATCTGTATGCAAAATTTCAAACTGTGGGTCAAAAGAGTGATTATTTTGTAGGAGATTCGCGTAATTTGAATATGATTTTTATTTTAGAAACTGCGTTTATGTTCCGATATTCTAATATTGAAAAATTTTTGGGTTCAACCAATGTAGAAATTATCACAGTTATTGCAATTCAATCTATAAACAACTAATCGATTATTTTCATCTGATTTGGTCACATTGTTTTTTATATAATTGCTTAAGCTACTATTAGTATGGTAAGCTATGTTGAAATTATTTCTATTCAAGAATGATTTCAGTTTTTACTTGTAATATAAACAACAGGTTTTATAGGGTCATTAGGTTTTGAAGTTTCATCAACGAATATAATTCGGGTATCGCTATGCACACGATATTATTATTTGCTTCACAGGAACAGATAGACAGTTAAAAATTTTCTAAAATCATATAAATTCATTACATCCCAAAATTGAATTCACAACCGAAATAGAAAGCAATAATTGAATAAATTTCTCAGACGTAACAATTTCGATTGAAAATGGAAAACATGTTTCCGCAATTTACCAGCCGTCACATACAGACATTATAATACATAACTCGTCGTGTCATCCGGATCAACATAAAATGTCAACATTCAACATTTTTATTCACAGATTGATTAACATCCCGTTATCACCAGAAAATTTTAACAAAGAATTAGATTAAAAAATCAAATAGCTAAAAATAATGGTTACAATCCAAAATAATAAATAATATTTTGAATAGAAAACAAAGTAGAATCGCATTGAATGAAGTTTACGCTGTTGATAAATTGAAACAAATATTCAACACCTTAACCTACGTTGGCATTACAAGTGAGAAACTGAAATCATTCTTGAGTAGCAATAATTTCAACATAGCTTTCCAAATTAATAATAATTTAGGCAAATATATAAAAATAATAAAACCAAACCAGGTAAAAACAATGAATCAGATGTTTATAGATTGAATGCAATGACTGTAATAATTTCTACATTGGTAGAACACAAACAAATTTTAATATTAGAACATTGGAACATAAACGCAGTTTTTCAAATAAAAATCAGATTCAAATTATTCTTCTAGAAAATAATCACCCTTCTACCCACAGTTTGAAATTTTGCAGACAGATAATAAATATTGGAAGGTAGATCTTTGGGAAATCAACAAACACAAGCACTCAGGTAGACTCATCAATGAACAAGCCGATTTAAGCCCTTCACCTTTATTGAATCTCTTCGGGGAGCAATCTATTCCTTAATTTTATTAGATATACCTGTCATCAATAACCACTTAAAAAGAATCAACCCAATAAGCTTTTAAGTACTTTAGAACATTTGTATTTATATTCTCATTCTTATCTATATATAGTTGTCATAATTTCTGTATATTCATTCGTCTGAAGAAGCTACGGTGTAGTGAAACGCGTTACGAATCACAATTATTAAGTAAAATCTTCAAAAACAGATTACTTGTTTTTATTATTGATAATGGAATTCTACCAAGTAAAAGCCTCCCAAATTCAAATCTACACTTGTTGATACGCTTGCTAATTTTGATCACGTGAGTGCTCTTGTGAATGATGTTCCAAGAATTGCTGATCATTTAATTATATTTGCTAAAATCTCTAATGGGGGTATTGGAAGTAAAAATAAAAAATTTATTAGAACTTTCAGAAATTTGGGTGAAAATAGTATGCACAATATTAACCTGGAGCTGATATCGCGCAATTGTTTGTTAAATCGTACAGATATTAATATATTATACAGGGATATCCACCGAGACCGTCCGTTAAAAATTTTTGCAAAATTTTATACGCGGCCATAACTTTTCAATTGAAGTGAAATATTTTCGAATTAAATCGTACAGATATTAATATATTATACAGGGATATCCACCGAGACCGTCCGTTAAAAATTTTTTGAGTTCCAATTACAATATCAAGCTAAAATTTTATACGCGGCCATAACTAGCGATTTCCAATTGAAGTGAAATATTTTCGAATATCAAATTCGAATGAACGAAGTGACAAGTACATTACTTTTAGGCACCTGTCAGGAGAGCGTAGCCAGTTCATCTGCTTGATTCAAATATTTCAAAGAATTCTCTGTTAGTTCTTGCAAAATCATCAAAATTCAATATATTCCCAAATTATTTCGGAACTATAAGAGATGGGTATAGTACATGCTGATACAATTCCATCTGAAATTTGACGCTTCATCTGATGGCGATATAAAAATTGGCACGTGCCATTTGAAAAAATTGAGTTATTGCAGTTTGAAAAAGGCCAAATTGAAAAAATCATACAAAACAACGCAATGAACATTTGACACGTGTGGACTGCTTAAAAAATTCCTTGATCCTTCTTCTATCTATTGTGTCTGTAGTTTTACAGATAAATGCCAACAACTCGGGTATTTTATGCTTTCCTCAAATGTCGGTTCTAGATGTATAATAAAAAAGGTAGATTGCCATTTGAAATAACAAATAAAATGATGACCCACTTCCGGTATAACCGGAAATGGTATCACTTCGAAAATATTTCACTTCAATTGGAAATCGCTAGTGATGGCCGCGTATAAAATTTCAGCTTGATATTGTAATTGGAACTCAAAAAGTTTTTAACGGACGGTCCCGGTGGATATCCCTGTATAATGATCTGCTTTCGAAATATACCAAAGTAGTTGATTTTGTTGCACCCTTGACATAGGTTTTGGTCATACCCATAAAAAAATGCGTAGAGCTCTCCACAGAGCAATTGTTTAGTATGTTGTTTACTTTCCTATCCTCACCTTATTAGCAGGGCGATCGTTACGAACGATATATCGTGAGAACTGCAGTATTACTTAACCGACTATCATGAGCATATTTTAATTCAATAGGTGTTTCTGTTATAGAATGTGGATATTTATAACAGTTTTCTATGCCGATGGCTGAACTTGGAAAATAAAAATAAACGTATAGATCCTAGAAAGGATGATTTTCCTTTCGATTCGGAGCGACTTTGAGGTCAACATTTATTCTTGGGTCAAATTTAGTAATTCAAATTTCACCCTCTTCCTGTCAACCGATTAATCTGAAATTTTGTATACACTTTGGATTTTGATGACAATACAATTATATTTATTCATTATCATTATAAATTCAAGATGGCCGCCGCTACAAAATGGCGGATAATTTATGTTTTATTAATCCCATCAATATGGGTATCAAATGAAAGGGCTCAACAAGCAGAATACAATATACTATAAAAAATTGAAATCCAAGATGGCGGCCGCTACAAAATGGCGGATAACATAGCTTTTATCAATCCCATCAATATGGGTATCAAATGAAAGGGCTCAACAATCAGAATACAATATACTATAAAAAATTGAAATACAAGATGGCGGCCGCTACAAAATGGCGGATAACGTAGGTTTTATCAATCCTATCAATATGGGTATCAAATGAAAGTGCTGAACCAGCAGAATACAATGTATCCAGCCTGAATTCACCACCCAAGTCAAGATTTTGTATCGTGTTGAGGACTGTGTGGCGTTAGGGTGGCTAAAAATGATACGTCGTTAGCGGTACACCACCCAAGTTAAGGTGAAAAGTTAAAACGCGCCGAGAACTGTATGGCATTAGGGTGGATAAAAATGATATGTCGTTAGCGCAAGAGACGGAGTACATCTTATACACCCGAAAGCCATACAGTTTCCAGCTAAGTACAATTATGGGACAGCTGAAAGAAGAATGTTGCCTTTAATACTATCATGGGCTTCTACAATACATAAAATGCAGGGCAGCACTATGGATCACGCAGTCGTATACTTAGGTGCGAAACAGTTTGAAGAAGGTCAAGCCTACGTGGCTCTTAGTAGAGTAAGATCTTTGCAGGGACTACGTATAGAGGAGTTGGATTGCAATAAACTAACGGGCAAGAAACCTTGCAATAATGAAGCACTAAATGAATTAAAAAGAATGCGAAATAAAAACTAAAAACTAGAAAATAAAAATAGGTAAAAAAACTTTTTAAGTTAAACGGTTTTATGTTAAACATACATTGCACTGTTCAAAATAAATGTACTAAAAACCAAAAAATAATAAAATAGATACAGTCGTGGGAATTATAAACATATGCATAGACTAGACTAAAATAAAACCGTGGGGCACGTCAATTGTCTACAATCGTTGATTAAAATGTTTGTTTTGTAATGTTACACTATAATTATTAGGCAGTTGTGCAACCGACAACAATGGACGTGTGATAAGTAGGGCTAGAATGTGGAAACAAGCTAGCAAGCTCGATTATAAGCGAGTTTTAGGGTTTCATAGTGGTGAGCGAGTAGTACTTTTGTCATATGTTTTGTCGATTAAAGACAAACAACAAGCAGTGAAACGATTCCTCGCCAGCCAGCAGTGTGAATGTCCAACGATAAACTAGTTAAAACATCTCTTTTATTCACATGGAGTGTATAACTATTAGAATTTCCATGAGCAAGAAAATAGTAAATAATTTCCTCACCGTCTGCAGGCCAACTGCCTAACGACGAATTAAACGATTCTTCTATCGCACATTAAGTCGATAATTTGTAGACAATTGACGTGCCCCACGGTTTTATTTTAGTCTAGTCTATGCATATGTTTATAATTCCTACGACTGTATCTATTTTATTATTTTTGGTTTTAGTACATTTATCTTAAACAGTGCAATGTATGTTTAACATAAAACCGTTTAACTTAAAAAGTTTTTTACCTATTTTTGTATCATACTCTGAACTATGTCGAGTAGTAAAACCAAGTATAAGGATAATTTGCAAACTATCACACCTGGTGCGATATCCATTATTCCTCACTGGTTTGCACACAAACTCTCATTTCGAAAAAGCATATGCAAATAACGATGGGAATTTAAATATAAATTTCGAGGTAGGGTTAAAGCTAAACATCCTTGGTGAATACGATTCGCTCCGATTTCCAACTTGAATTCTGAAACAAAGATCAAACATCCTTATACTAAAAAAAAAAGTGCATACAAAAACCCCCAAACTCTCATGAAAGTGAATTCTGATTAGATGATTATTTATGAGTAATTCCAACTTAGGATTTAGAGGTGTTTTTCTGGATTGGATAAAAGTTACCTGCCAGACAGAGATTTTCGGGTTAAGGTAGAGGACAGTTGGTCCAGTGATTACAATGTAAACTTGGGGTTCCTCAGGGTCCGTGCTGGGACCTTTGTTGTTTCTTCTTTTCATTAATGATCTACCAGATCATATTATAGTAGAGATATTAATGCTAATCATTATTTTTGTTGATGACACTTCATTTGGTGTCACGGCGCGGAGACCTGAGGAGCTGGCAAGTGCTTGTAAAAAAATTGTTAACTCTTTCAACTGTTGGTGTCATGATAATGCTCTAATTTTAAATGTTGGTAAAACTGAATGTTTGTTCTTTGGTTTGAGAAATGCTGGTGAGAGACATCTGATTGTGGACAGTGCTTTAACATCTAAATCATGCACAAAATTTCTTGGTATTCATGTCAACAGTGGACTGACATGGTCAGAACAGGTTGAGCATGTGTAGGAAATTGAATAAAGCTTATTTTGCTTTATGTAAAATAAAAGATTCGCTGCCAGTTACGTCCCTGATGACAGTGTATTACAGTCTTGTTCATAGTCATTTGTCTTATAATGTTGTATTATGGGGAATTCAGCGGATGTAATAGGGTTCTCATTCTTCAGAAACGAATTCTGAGAATGATGTTCAATATAAACCCCAGAATGTCATGAAAACCTGTTTTCATTGAGAATGCCATTTTGACATTTCCATGTGTGTATATTTATAGATGTTTAGTGTATTTAAAGGATAATGAGGCTAACTTTTTGAAACTCTCTATGTATCACGATTATGCAACTAGAAGTCAGTCAACTCTTCTCTTGCCGAAACATCGTACTTCAAAATTTGAGAACTCTCCAACATACCAGAGTATCAAATTTTTCAATACTTTACCTCACCATCTGAGAGTTAAGCCTACAAAAGTGTTCAAATCTGTTCTTAAGTCTTTTCTTCTGAGAAGGCATATTATTCTATTAAAGAATTATATTATAAACACTTGTCGCGAACCAAAAGTCTTGTTTATATCTACTAATACGTTCCAGAGGGACAAAATTCTGGTTACATTGGGATATGATCAGTTCATTACGTTTGATTTCTTGAAGAGTCAACATCTCGGAAAATCACAGTTTCCACTGCAGATATAAATATACCGTGTGTTCCAAAGAAATTTTGCCACCCTCTATATATCAAGATAGATTTTAGCGTACGAAGCTGAGATACACAATTTTTGGTTGGAGGGAGACCGATTTCTGGATTGGTTCGAAGCACGTAGAACCTATTCTCTTCCAACATTTTGAAAAACTTCTGGTGTCAAAAGTCTGCATTCGGTGACGATTCTAGTCCGCAGCTCTTTCAAACGTTTAAAGGTTCGACCATTCAGAATTTGAAATTCACTGAATAATACTAGTAGACATTTTTGTAAGACCCATCATTGACATTTATGAATGGAACACAACATCGTTAACATGGCTGCCCCGGCTTGTCTTACAGTATCCCATTCCATCTACCCACTTTTTCGGTACATTTTCGATTGTTGAGGTTTCTATTTCTTCAATGGCAGCTCTGATTTCGTATTTGAAGGCCGCAATAGACTCGGAATTGTTTGTGTAACACGCACCAGAGATAATAATCTAACGGTGTCAAATCGTAGCTGCGAGGTGGCCAATTGACTTCCGACTTTCGACTGATTATGCGGTTTTCGAGCACAGTGCTTAGAAGATCAAGTGTATCGTTGGCTGTGTGACACGTAGGACCATCCTGTTGTAAGATGAAGTAAAGTAAGTAAAGTAAGTCTCTATTGATGCTTTATAAAATACATTGTTTGCATAGATCAAATTTAATATAGAGTATTACTCAAAACGAACATATTATACAACAATAGTCGTATGAAATAATAAAACCAAGCATATAAACGAAAATGCAGAGGTTCAAAGTGAAAATCTAGGGAAATTCAATCCCAGAAATTCATCCACTGAGTAAACGGCACTATTAATCAGGATTCTCCTTACAGTATTTTTGAAAGACACCATGGATTGACTTCCAATCTCGGGAGTTTATTGAAGAAAATTTTCGAGAAGAAATTCGGCCCATTTTGTGACTTGCTGAACCAGAAGCGATCAATGCTCATATTTAGCTTATTTCTCGTGTGGTGATCGTGAATATCAGAGTTCACCAAATTAGAGTCCCTTCTTCCGTGAGCAAAAAGCAGACATTCCAGCACCAATAGAGCAGGAAAAGTGAGGATTCTAAGTCTCTAAATGCCGTCCTGCAACAGTCTCTGTAGTTCAGTCCAGCTACCACTCTGAGAGCCCTCCGTTGGAGTCTAAATAACTGAAAGCGAGATGCGCAGTCGTCCCATGACACGATATCATATGTCGAGTGGAATTCTATGCAATAAATAAACAGCCTCCGACACTGAGGACGCAAGCTGTCTCAGAACAAAAATATTCCTACTTATCCTGGTTGATAGATTTATAGCATGAAAATCTCACCTGCGTGTGGGATCCAAGTATATGGCCAAAATTTTAACACTACCAGAGCCACGCATGTCAGATTCGCCCTTCAAACTGAAAAACATGGTCTGTGTATTCTCGTTATTCATGCTTAGACCATCAACTGAGAACCATCTCAATTCCTGATCCCGAGCCCTCTCAGATAACCCCTTAAGTTCATCAATATTCTCATTCCGAACAGATAGAGTCGCAACGTCAGCAAATAGCACTGAGTCAGCTTCATCAATAAAACAAAGAAAATCATTAATGAAGACCAAAAACAATACCGGACCCATGATAGACCCCTGGGGGACCCCGTTACTGATCGGCATGTTTCTTGAGTATTTGTCATTAACGAAAAGTTGCTGACTTCTGTTGGATAGAAAAGAGTCTATAATGACCATACTGGCATCGTTGAAATTTGTGAAGCTTAAATAAAAAGCTTGTTTCGTGACACGCAGTCGAATGCTTTGGTCAGGTTCACTCAAACGGAAAGAGAGTGAAGACCCAGCTCAAAACACTCCATCGTACGACCGATAAAAGAAAGAACCGCATCTTCTGTACTCGAACCCCGCCTAAATCTATATATATATATATATATATATATATATATATATATATATATATATATATATATATATATATATATATATATATATATATATATATATATATATATATATACTACTCGTTGGTACATTGATATCATTGTCTGATGATGCTATAGTATGTATATATTCTGGTAGATTGATATATTCCCATTACATTTAACGTTATCCTAATATATAATTATTATATAACTCGTCGGGGTAAAACCCCGACGAGACGAAATATATATATATATATATATATATATATATATATATATATATATATATATATATATATATATATATATATATATATATATATATATAAAATACAGGATTCACAAAAATTTGAATAATTGTATTTACAATAAATGCTTATATCTATAATTTTGGTGTGTGTCAGAAAACCAGAAGTGTGAGCTCAGGAAATGTAACAGGGGAACCATACTATCTTGTATATGATTCAATAAACGAGTGAAAAAACCTGAGGAAAAAACTCGTTTCTCTGTCGCTATTGCACTAGCAGTAACTTGTCTGTTCATGATGTGTTAGTGTCGTGCGTACATAAAGAGTACTAAAGATTTTTCTGCTTAACCGCTTCATTCTCTTGCATTTCATGATTTCCAAACGAAGACAAGAGTGAACGGAAGGGGGTTTGGGACAGGAATCTGTAACAATGGAAAAAGAAAACCAGCAGAAGAATATTTCAACAATCATACTTCTTATATGTCTAAACAAATCTAAGAAAAGATTTTACATAGCAAGCAAGGTCATGAAAAGGACTAAGGAGATAATAAAAAAATACATAACCTGCGATATTTCCTCAAATTTCCGTCTCTGTTCGACCGAGAGAGCCCCGATGGCCAGGTTCAGTCTTCCAAGAGATGCCGATTATGACCAATAGATGTTTTAGAATCATTATGAACCCAATAATCTGGGTTGACATCGCCCATATATTATATCTTCGTGGAACTTGTTTAATTCAAAGAAAAATTTGCAAAAAAAATTTTGACAGTCGTTCGAAAAATATGACATTTGTCTTAAACTGATCAACCGAAAACAAGAATTTACTCTCAAAGAATTCAATTATTTGTCTGCAGAAAACCTTTTCGATTATCTTCGAGAAAACTGACACCAAGGAGATAGGGGGATAGTTTCTAACGTCCTCAACATCCCCCTTCTTGAACACAGGTACAGTTTTCGAGATTTTGAGGCATTCGGGAAAGATGCCAGATCTTATACATTTATTCATCAATTTCGTAAGTGGATGAATAATGGAATCAATATTTCTCTCAACGATTGTGCTTGACAAACTGTAAAAATCAGTTGCCCTTTTTTTTCAGGAACCACACTGCGTAACAATTAGTGTGGTGGCCTACCTCTGAAAAACAGAACGTTGTATCGGAAAGAATTTGTTTCTTGCATGTATCATTCAGATCTGTATCAAACCTAGGTATATTGGATGAAATAATATCTGCTACAGTGATAAAGTACTCATTGCACCTATTAGCATCCAGAGACCCACCAGGTTTAATTCTATTTTTACCCTGCTGCTATTCACGATCTTCCAAGATATTCGAGACTTGTCTGAAGACTTGTTGATTAGATTATCATTATGCGAAATTTTTCGTTTCGGATTTTCAGGCGATAAAGGTATATCAATCAATTTCTGTGCTTTTTTAGGTCATAAGTTTTGAATTGGTCATATAATTCGCGGACGAAATTTAGCTGCTCATTTGTGCTAGCTCATTCGTGAATATATATGTTGAAACCATAGGTCCTCCATATCATCCTCTTCAACTTTCTGGAACAAAAAGTCACTTAGCATGGCACGGTAACGTTCGCCATTGACGGTAATGGTAGCTTCTTGCTCATTTCCAAATGAAAATGGGCCTATGATGCCTCCGGACCAAAAACCGCACCAAACCGTCACACGTTGAGGATGCATTGGCTTCTATACGATGACGTGTGGATTTTCCGAGCCCCATATTCGGCAACTTTGCTTGTTTACATTCCCTCCGAGGTGAAAATGAGCCTCATCGGAAAAGATGATTTTTCGGTAAGAATGCTCATCTTCTGCCAATCTTCAGCCCATTGAGCGAAGTGAAATCGCATTGGATGATCATGAGGCTTCAATTTTTGAACCAATTGAACTTTAGAAAGCCTTCATACCGAGGGCTTAATAAAAACTTCGACATGAAGACGTGCATAAAATGTTTAATTGTTGCGAACGGTGAAGAGTTGATGTTGATGGCTGTTCGACCACACTTTGAGCAACAGCTGCAATATTTTCCTCCGAGCGCACTGAACGAGAACGTACGCGAGTTGCTTTTTCCAATAACGAGCCACTTTGACGAACTCGCTTCACAAATTGATCCAGAAACTGAATTAATGGCACTTTATTTTCACCGAAACTTTTTCGCAGATTTCTTACAGTTTGAGTCAAAGACTCAGAACATTGAAACTATGTTTTTAATATTTCCCAACTTTCTTCAAGCGAAGAGCGACCCATTTCGTAAATGTCAATTTTTTTACTAAAAATATGTCACTTCATATGTGTTAATCGGCCTTCTGTTTCAAAATAAGTATGGGTTCAAATTTCAAACGCTAGATGACCCACTCCGTAGGTGGTCAATCATAAACTCACGAATTAAGATGATTCCATGCAAGGAAATCTAGAGGTTTCAAATCAGGTGATCTAGCTGGCTACTCAACTGTTCCTCATCTGCCAATCCACCAACCTGGGTAATTTGCATACGAATATTGTCGCACACGAACATCGAAAAGTGAACGATCACTATCATACTGAAAACGTTTAGCATTCTCAGAAAGGATTTCATCATTTTCCAAAAATTCTTTGAGCCTGGTATTCATTAATTCTTCCAACAACTGCAAATAAGTATCTCCATTAGGATTACCGATAAAAAAGGTTCTACAATATGGTTTCTATAAATTTCAGCCGTTTTTGTATGTGTGTGAACAAATCAGGATTCTGGGTATCCGAATATCGACAATTATGCCTATTCACTTCACCACTGGAAGTAGAGGTACTCGTATCAGAAAAATAGAGCTGCTAGAACCTCTGTCAATAGCCCTCGACATCTCTTAAGCCTTCGATAGGGTTCGGCATGCAGCCTTGTTGAATAAACTTGCTGCATATGGGCTTCCCGAACAAGTGAACCTGGTGAGCTTCTAGAAAGGTCCCCGCTGGATAACCTCCTCTAATGATGCAAGTCCAACAAATTGCATCCAAAGATTCGATGCAGCTCCTCGGAATAACGGTCAACTCCAGGTTTTGCTGTCATGAACCTATATCAGCAATAGCAAAGTCGGCATCAGCAAAACTTAGTTTTCTTTTCAGAGCCAAGCGATACTTCAGGTCATCTCAGCTGTTGCTTCTATATAACTCGCAGATTCGACCTGCTTTGGAATATTGTTCCCCTGTATGGGGATCTGCGCCCAAACATTCTTTGCGGATGTTCGATCGTGTGCAAAAACGGTCTGTTCGCCTCATCGACCACCCGGAGATCACCCGCGATCTCAGAAGACAAGCTGCTGACCTTTCTCTGTTTTACAGATACTTCCACAGAAGATGCTTCAACGAGCTAAAAGACCTTGTTTCGGGAAAACTCATGTTTTGCCACAACACTAAGCTGGCAAGGAGTACTCATCATATGGCGGTACATTTAACGACCCCTCGAACGTCTCTCTATGAGAATTCCTTCGTTTACAGGGCCGGTGAGCTCTGGAACTCACTTCCTTACAACACTCACTTATGTGGTGTAACAGGTTCGCCTATTCCTGGAAAGCTCGCATAAGAAAATTTGGCGTTATTCCAGAAGCAAGTGAACACTCATTCAATCATCTTGGGTGGCCATAGGTGTGGTATGACGCGCATCGCCTCTAACCAAAAGTTGAGATTAAAAAAAAAACAAATATGAAGGTAGTGAAAAACAGAAACATTTCATGAGAATATACACTTGCAAAATTTCTCATGTATATTAAGACACCCTATAGCAAAATAATAGTATAAAGGAGTAGGTTCATCTGATCCTGTATACTGGTACATTCTTTTGAAATACTCAACGAAATCATTTCCTTCGTGTATCCCCTGCAGTTTCAAATAATCATTCCGTATGCGTAGGTGATAAGAGGGATAAGCAGGACTTGAATTACTTCAATAATTTTTGAATAAAATTTTTATTGTCTTGCGCTAGCAGGTGCGAATCTAGTTACTTGAGAAGATATGGGTGGAGTCAAAGTGAATTTTGTAATCGGGGAAGTGTTTTAGGTGCGGACTACACGATTATTCCATTGTTACGATATATTATCAAGCCTGTAAAATTTCAATGTTTCAGAAATTCCTTCAGGCATGTAGGAAAGAGAACAACATCGTTGCTCATTATTTTCATCTTCTTTGAGCGGATTAAAAGCTATTCGCTGATAATGGCACTATCGTTTTTTCATGAAACATGAGATAAGGAATTGATTAAATTTCCAAATCTCGAGAATATTATTGATTTACTTTTACATAAAGAAGATTTTTTTTTGATAGTTCATAATTCATGAAAATAAATTAATTAATTCTTTACTATGGATCATACAATGCACTGGGTTCATTATAACTCGGGAGCTTTTGGTTCTATTCTCTTGTAAACTCGGAATGATGAAAGGGCGACCTGCTGCATTTGGTTGTCACACACTTCCGAAGTGTTGGAAAGTTGCGAGAGTACAACTGATTTCAAAGAAAGGGAAGAAATGGTTATCCCAAAATTATCGTCCAATCGCATTGTTGCCCATTACGTGCAAAGCCATGTAAAATGTGATAACCGAAGAGCTTCTGAAATATCTCGAGTTACAGGGTATCATCAGTTGTCGACAATATATTTTCCGTAAACCATGATAAGCTGGTCAACTTCTTGCACACGTTAAGCATTTTTGAACATCAACAATTGTGGAGAACCATTGCTCTTGATATCTCAATAGCCTTTGACAGGGTTTTGCATGCGCCATATGGATAGTGCCCAGAAGCAGTATGCCTTATCGACCACTCGGAGATCACGAATGATATTCAGCATCTTGCTCAAAAGTTTAGGTTGTTGGTCTATCTCTTTTTGACAGATACTCTCATAGTATATGCTCAGAAGAACTGAAAAACTTAGTTCTGGAAGGAATCTAGTTCTGAAGAAAAAGTAGGTTTGCAGAAAACTCACATCAGTAGAGGGTCCACCAAGCAACGTCACGTATCTCTCTCTATCAAAATTCTTTTATTCCCAAGGTAGTGTGATGTGGAATTCGCTTCCATCAAACATCTTTCCGATAACTTACAATTTGGCCCTCTTTAAGAAGCAAGTGAACACACACATTAAATTATCTTGGGCGGACACAAATGTAGCCTGACAGGTATCGCCTCCTCCCGATAGATGAGAATGAGACACAGGAATGGTTTTGAATCACCGCTATAGGACTGGAACCTGCCTGTGTCGTTTTCTGTAGAAACAAACGTTTGTGCAAGCCTGGCTTCCTTACTATGGATTCTGAACACACCTGTATGGTGTGGTGCATCAAAGGAAATGAGTCTAGGACATTTTCGTCATATTGTTCTGAGCTATAGAGAATGGCGTACATTTGTCGTGCTTGGCACACGGACTACATACCTCTTATAATTGTTAGGTTGTTTACTTATTCCGACAGAAGTAGATGAAGCTCTTCATCCGAAGGCGGCGGTCAAGTTTCAAACTCAAGATTACGATGAAATATCAGTACTATAAATGAATAAATGCTTGCTATTGTTTTCTTTCTGAGGTGTCAAGAAAGAAAAGGAGGATGCATTTGTCTTATTTATCGTGCGTCAGTTGCAATACCTAAGCGTGGTAACAGAGAGGCATCGTAAAACGGTTCATAAAAACTATGAAAAGGATTTCCCGCCACAGAGTGAATTATGAAAACGAAAAGTACGTCATTTGATATATTGTTTGAAAAAAAAACAAACCATATTCACAAAACCAGCTAAACCAAATCAAAAACTGCTACGATCGCGTCATTTAAAATATCTCATAGATTGGAAAAACACAAGAAACCATTCGAAGATGGATCGGTTGTGAAGGAAGCATTCATTGAAGCGGGTGAGACTTTATTTGGACATGTTAAAATTAAAACAGAAATATTTGAATTTGGGAGGCTTTCACTTGGTAAAATTCCATTATCAATAATAAAAAACAAGTACTGTGTTTTAAGGAATTTTACTTAATAATTGCGATTCGTAACGCGTTTCACTACACCGTAGCTTCTTCAGACGAATGATTATGCAGAAAAATATAAATGAGAATATAACTATAAATGTTCTTGAGTAATTAAAAGCTTATTGGTTGCTTCTTCTTAAGTGGTTATTTATGACAGGTATATCCAATAAAATTAAGGAATAGATGACAGGTTGACTCCCAATTACATACGGTTGAAGACACATAACAACAGTGGACCAGCAAGAAGAGCAATTGAGAAAGGCCAACGCATATGGCTCAAAGAGGATATGAAGATCCAGTACAACAGGAGGGACGTTGCAAACATATATTTGAAGGTAATCCATACGGAATTATTGTTTAGATTGCACCCTGTTGAGTTTGATATTTTAGACTCTGAATCCAGATACGATGTCAAAATTTTAATTCATAAAAAGTTTCAGCAACAACAGAAAAAATTGAATTCACTTAAATTCAAAATTTCTCCACCCAAACCTTCAACTGATAAATTTTCAGACCATAAATTTTTACCAGGTAAAAACAATAAATCAGGTGTTTAAAGATTGAATTGCAATGACTGTGATAATTTCTACATTGGTAGAACACATAGAAATTTTAATATTAGAATATCGGAACATAAACGCAGTTTTTCAAATAAAAATCAGATTCAAATTACGCGAATCATCTCTTAGAAAATAATCATTCTTTCGACCCACAGTTTGAAATTTTGCAAACAGATAATAAATATTGGAAGGTAGATCTTTGGGAAACTTTAAAAATAAATAAATACAAACACTTAGGTAGACTCATCAATGAACAAGTCGATTTAAGCCCTTCACCTCTATTGAATCTTTTCGGGGAGCAATCTATTCCTTAATTTTATTGGATATACCTGTCATAAATAACCACTTAAGAAGAATCAACCAATAAGCTTTTAATTACTCAAGAACATTTATAGTTATATTCTCATTTATATTTTTCTGCATAATCATTCGTCTGAAGAAGCTACGGTGTAGTGAAACGCGTTACGAATCGCAATTATTAAGTAAAATTCCTTAAAACACAGTACTTGTTTTTTATTATTAAAACAGAAATCATATCTCCTATTAGAGAACTTCAGTTATCTCGTCCGACTGTCACAAGACGTATTGAAGTCATGAGTCAGGAAAAACTACAAGCTGCCGAAATATATAAATTAGTGTGCATTACAACCGATGGAGCACCGGCATTTTTGACTGACATCACAATGCACTTAAACACCATTGACTTGGAGTTTCAAGGTAAAAGAAAAACTATTATTGAGATGATTAGCGCAGTAAACGCATTCAAAAGTAAATTGCAACCTATGATAGATCAACTGAAAAGAAAGGATCTGAAATATTTTCCGTCTTTGAAAGCAAGGATTTCCCAGTTGAATTATGATAGGTATAAGCTGAATTATCAAATATTTTGGGACAATTCGGAATGCGTTTTTATGATTGCAGTAAATTGGCAAATATAGCATCATTTATGAGTTATCCTTTTTCATGTGAAAACATTGAGTGATTAGCTATTGTAATAGCAAGTCAGTTTAATATGAACTCATGTTCTGTTGAAAATGAGTTGGTGCAGATTATATCAGATATACATCTCAAAGCTACAGCATCTGAGAACCTAAGGCAAATCGCCCTTCAACTGAAGGCAATGTTTGGGTCAACCTACTTGTGCGAGTCTGCATTTTCTGAATGAAGTTAATTAAGTCAAAATATCGCAATCGACAGTGCAACGCTTCAACGGCCAAAGTCTTTCCTTAGTTAAGTTCAACACCATATGTAACTCTTTTGTTTTGTAACAACCAATAAACTCGCAATTTTGAATAACTATGAGTTCCTTCATTAATATTATAAAGAAGAACCTAACTAAACCTAACCCAAACCTTGACTAGAATAATGTATATTGTGCGAAAAGCTAATATCTATATATGCTACGGTACACCCTACGTAGGTAAGTAGGTAGGGTGTATCATGTATGTACTACCACCCTGCATCACACATACTTGCAGCCTCTCAGAGTCGATCGTAAGTAGTCTAAAAATATTGATGTAGATAGCCAGCAGTTCATGTTTGAGTACCCCTGGTCTAAACGAAGTAGTTAGAACTCCCACAATAAAACTTAAGTATATACATGATTGTATTACTGGTTGCTTCGACGAGTATAAGCTTCCATTCACTAGATGGCGAAACTGTGTATTCACAAGCTAGGTAAAACAGATTCGTACAGTATTTCACCTTCATAACATGAGCGTAGTGCTTTCAGTGAAAATGGTAATCCAATAAGACATTCACACATTCCCCAGTTTTCAAGATTTCCAGTTTTCTAATAGATATTCTGGAAAAATTTTGTAATTTTAAACGTTCTTTTTCAATTCGTAATTCAAACGATTTGATAGGAAAAATAGAAATATTGTCATTCCAAGTAATGCAAAGTTAGTGTCTTTCGATGTCAAGAATTTGTTTCCAAGTATTCTAACGAAAGATGCATATAATATAATCAATAATTTGTTAACACAAAATATGACGAATCCACAAATTGAATACGACATTATGGCTTTATTAGATGTTTGCATATCTGACAATTATTTTTATTTAACGACTTTTTATAATAGTGATGAGGGACTTATAATGGGAAACCCCTAAATATAATAATATAATGGATAATACAGAAAAAACTTTTCATAAACACCCGTTTACTAAACATTTCCTATATTAGTATCGATATGTCGATGACATTATTGTATGTTTTACAGGAACAAACAGACAGTTCACTGTATTCGAAAATTTCATCAACAACCTGCATCCAAATATAAAATTCACTTCTGAAATAGAACAGAACAACACGATCAATTTCCTATACTTAACAAAAACAAGATGAAATAATAAACACTAGTTTTCGATTTTATCATAAACCTTCTCATACAGATATCACAGTTCATTATACATCGGCACAACCTTACCAATATAAGTTGCAGCATTTAATAGGTATATACATAGACTGTTAAGCACACCGATGTCTAGTGAAAATTATCTCAAAGAATTGAATAAATCATAAAACAGATCACAATAAATAATGGTTATGATGCAAATTTGGTTAGCAGCATCTTATATAAGAAAAACAAAAATTTGCTTTACAACATATATATCCAATCGGTGAACATTAAAACAAGAAATTCAATAGTTTAGCATATATAAGCAATATGAGCAATAATGTGGAATCCTTCATAAAAATTCAAATTTGAACATAGCCTCCAAAACATCAACAAATTTAGGTTCATTAATCAGAAAGTATAAGTCTCCATTTAATGAAGAGAATAAATCAGTTGTTTATAGATTGGAATGTGCAGATTGCAATTGTTTTATATAGGTAGAACAGGAAAAAATCTAATGTTAGAATCTCTGAACATAAACGCAGTTTCATCAATGGAAAAACGGATTCAAATTATTCAAATCATATTAGGGAAAATAGTCACTCTTTCAATTCACAATTGAAAATCCTACATTCTGAGAATAGAGGTATAAAACTCAACCTTCTGGAAGTACTTGAAATTAACAGATTTAGGTATTCACCTGAAATTCTCAATGATCAGGTAGACATAAATAACTCACCCTTATTAAATTTATTTCCTGAACAGTAGTTCGAATACAGATAGCTCTGAGTGGATTGTAGTGTGTAGTATTCATTCGCTCTTGACAAAGATACTGTGTATCGAAACGCGTCGACAATTTATCAATTTATTTTAGTAGAAATCATCGTTTACTTGTATTTGAAAGTGAAATTTTCAGAATTTCTAGACTGATATATGTTAAGTAATAAAACAAACAGACAACATAAATGGTTTTATGCAAGGCTCAAAGGCGCCGAAAAGGTCGTTCCTCTCAAAGAATTAATAAGCGACCCATACAACACCGGATTATCTGTCATACCTGATATGCGTTGATAATTGTCAATATGAGAACCAGTCATGATATTTTTCATTGCTACCTACTAATTCGTATTTGCGAAACCTGTTTGTTAAATTCGTATAGAAAACTTATATGATTTCAATGAATTGAACTCATCTTGGTAGAGACCGGATTAAGAAATTTCTTCAACATTGTTAATAATTAATTTACAAGATGGGTTTATCTATATCTTGACAGAATTTTGGAGTTTACATCGTACCCCCCCCCCCCTGTATGTTTATCTTTTATGGATTAATCTGCTAGTTCGTATAAGTTCATACACTGGTCAATTTTTTCTAGGAATTTTCATATAGAGAGTGTAATAGTCTAGAACACTACGATGATTTTTCAACTCGGTTTTTTTTCTGCTGGTTTTCTTTTCCCATTGTTACAGATTTTTGTCCTTTTACCCTTGTCTTCGTCTAGAAATCATGGAGTGAAAGATGAGGATTGATGCTGCTAAGCAAAAAAATCTTTGGTACTCTTTATTACACACAACACTAACACAACATAAACAGACAAGCTATTACTAGTGCAATAGCGACAGGGAAACGAGTTTTTTTCCTCAGGTTTTTTTCACTCGTTTATTGAATCATATGCAAGATAGTATGGTTCCCCTGTTACATTTTTCCTGAGCTCACGCTTGTGTTTTTCTGACACACACCAAAATTATAGATATAAGCATTTATTGTAAATAAAATTATTCGAATTTTTGTAAATTATCTCTTTTTCAAAAGAATATATATCAAATTCCTATTTTTGATAAAAGGGTAGAATCAGAAAATTGGACAGTCTAAATTTTCTCTATTTCTTACAACAGCATTAGAACCACGGATGCAATTCATTCATATATCCTCATGGAGAAAAGAACTCTCCAAACCGTGCACTTGTTTGATAGGCTATAAAGACCAATTAACTATGTACACACAACCAAATTTATATGGAATCACCCGATATTTTGAATATTACCTCAGGGATTTTGGAAATTTCGAAAGATTGTAAGAATTGATCCTTCTCGAGATATTTTAATTTAAGAAAGTAATAAATTAAGTTTTATTTTAAGAAAGAAACAAATAAAAGAAAATGAGAGACTTTCCGCATGTAGTAGAAAGATTGAAAATTTTTTTATCACGGAGTAGGTGTTTTTCTCGACCTCAGTAGCTTGTATTACCTCATCTTGTTCTGATACAACCCTGAATCCGTCTAGTCATACTTTGGATTAGGTTTTCGATCTCCTCTGGGGTGATATTCTGCCACTCTTGCTATTGTGGGGTTCTTGGATTATCCTGGCGCGATCTAATTTACCTTTTGAGATTATCCCATAAATGTTCAATAGGATTTAGGTCTGGAGAGCAAGCTGGCCAGTCTAAAATAGCGATTCCTCCTGTTTCAAGATAATGTCGCGCGAGGTTGCTGGTATGCGGAGGAACATTATCTAGCATAAAAGTGAAATTCCCCCCGTGGGCACCTCGCCAGAGTCTCACTATGGGCTTGGGCACTAGGTCCACGTAATTTCTAGCTGTTACACTCGCAGGACACGCAATCTGTCTGTCATTAAGTTTGTTTACAGTGCTCGATTTTGTCAGTTCTCACAAACGTTTTGCGATTTTTACAATGGATAAAATATCGAACAGAAAGTTTGTCTCAAATTTAGTATTGCAAATGGAATTTCGAATCGCTGAAAATATTACAGACGGCTTACGGTGAATCTACTTTATTAAAAACACGTTCATAAGAGTGGTATAGTGCATTCAACAGCGGCTGAGATATGGTGGAAGATTTGCTTTGCTCTAGTTGGACATCTTCAACTGAAGTGAAATGAAAGAAATGGTCATTTAAATTTGATAGAGATAGGTAAAGAATTTTATGTGTCACACTAATCAATTCGTACCATTTCAAACGATTGCTTTGGCGTGAAACACGTTGCTCCACTTGTTCCAGAATACCTGAATTTCTTCAGAAATTTAATCGCGTAAAGGTTGTTGAAGACATGATAGAACAGTGCTGGGATGAGTACAAAAAAATAATTCGATTATGAGTACAATTACTTTGCTCGAAATAGTATTCGAATACTATACTCGATTACTTTCGTGAAAAAGTAATTGAGTACTGATTACAATTGTACTCGAGTACTTGTTCGAATACTTATATGAATCCTATGTGAACACAGAGTTCTCTCTATTTATTATTTTATTTTTGTGTTGGTGAAGCACATTTATTACTATTATGTATCATTATAATAGGTTACAGTGGCTAATGAAGATCAGTGAAACAAAATATAAAGGTATGTTATTATAATATGAAAGGTACTCAACTAACAAATTTGAAACTATGTGACCCGTCGAACTCTGTTCCGTCTTAAAGGCAATAAATGAGCAGATTTTGAAATTTATTTTTCTTATTAGAAAAATATAAAAAATTATTTACCCACATTAATCATTCGTTATTATTTCTGTATTTCAGTACATAGGTTGCTTTTCACGTAAGTACCTTGTGATACACGACATTTTTTGTTTTATTATCAGGCGCAAAAACAAACAACGCATATGGTCTTCCGAACCGTGAACATGCCACATATAATTAACCATGGGAAAAACATGGATGTTCTAGATTCAAACCACAAACTTTTAGGGATTGGCCTTGTGATTTGTTGATGGTCATGGCAAATGCAAGACGGATCGAAAATCGAAGTCGATTCATCGACAGGTACTTGACCATTACCGATAGTCAGCAATTGCTTCGAGAAATCTTCAGCAGATGTATCTGTAACTCTTATGTTTGGTCTTCACATAGCGCCATAGATTCGACGATTTGAGGCAAGCGTTTAATTCGCTGTCTGTCGTAGATCTTGGAATTATTGGCAGTGTTTGGAGGAAATTGCCAGACAGTAAAATTATTGCTCCATCAAAACATCTCGAGTCATTGCGTAAATCTTTCAATGTTCGGTTAAGTGCTTCTAATGCACGTTTATGCGCCATTGTGCATTCGTCCCAGATGATGATTTTCGATGCCGATGAAACTTTGGCCATTGCTGAGTGTTTTGCAATATTACACGTTGGTTCTTCAATAGTTTGAAGATTTAACGGTAATTTTAATGCTGCATGAGCCGTACGGCATCCTTCTTACAATATGGCTGCTATTCCAGAAGAAGCAACTGCAACTGCTATGTTGGATCTCAAACGAACTTAAACTACTGACATGTCTTACCAGTTCCACCAGGGGCATCTAAGAAATATAAACCACCATTTTCATCATCGATTACCTTCATTGAAGTATCATAAACTTCCATTTTTTTCACTTCACTTTTTTAATATTGATTTCTTCCAAAAATTAAATTGTCATCCCTACGTCCAAATCACACGGGAACGCTATCGAACGGCATAAACAGTATCCTACGTCCGTCACCTGGCTCTAAGCTACCTACACACCAATTTTCAGCCATAACTGTACAGCCGTACTTGATTTATAAATAGTGTAACTAACACGACTTTCTTTTATATGTGTTTATATATATATATATATATATATATATATATATATATATATATATATATATATATATATATATATATATATATATATATATACATAAATATTTCAAAACAATCGTTAAAATCCGAAGTAATTCCAATCAAAGAGGTGATTCTTTAAGTGCTCTTTGGTTTTGTCTTTGCCTTATCCATTATCTCATGAATTAAATGCTACTAGTTTCGGCTTCAAAATAAAGAGTCTATAAACTGAATTCAAATTAAGTCACTCAATTTATTTAGATGATATTAAATTATATGCCGGAACCAGATTTCATTTGAAAAGTCTACTTGAGATAACTTTCAACTATTCCAATGATATTCATATGAAATTTGGGCTTCCAAAATGTGAAAATCTTTCTATTGAAAAGAAAAGATCACCTCTGATTAACTAAAGAATTCCAATATCGAAATCGAGCTAATGCATCAAGGAGATACATATAAATATCTTGGATTTGGTCAAGAGAAGACAATTAACCATAGCAGCACTAAAGAAAATATCAGAAGTTCATATTACAAAAGCCTTAGAATTATCATCAAGAATCATTTAACTAGGAAAAACCTTTTCAGAGCTATCAACTCCTATGCAGTTCCTATTCTTACATCTTCTTTTGGAATTATTAAATGGTCTAAAACTGGTCTAAATGAATTACAACTTCAAACGAGGAAAATGCTTTATAAATATCATAAGCACCTCCCAAAGTCAGCTGTTCAGAGAGTAACACTACCTAGACATCTTGGAGGTCGTGGATTAACTGATTTGAATGATCTTCATAGTAAACAGATTTTTCATCTACGTTCCCATTTTCATGATAAACAGAGAACGTCTAAATTACATGATATTGTTGTTGCTTCAGATTATAATCTTACACCTCTGAACTTGACAATGCAAAAGGTAGACATTGATATATTTGATGATAATTCTAAAAGAAAAAGTTGGATGCAGAAGAAATCACACGGAAAGCACCCTAAAGAATCGAAGAATGTTTATACTGATGAAATCGCATCAAATAAATGGTTAGTTTCTGGAGAATTGTTTGCTGAAACAGAAGACTTGGCAATTGCGATCCAGGATCAGGTTGTTTTCACGAGGAATTATAGAAAACACATCATCAAGCAAAATATAGATGATTCTTGCCGTAGATGTTTTTGTTCTTCAGAAACAGTTTTTCATAAATTATCATCTTGCTCAGTCCTTGCTTCAACAGATTATTTAGAAAGACATAATACCGTCGCTAATATGATTCATTTTAATCTAGAAATTGAACATGGACCTAATTCCCAGAAGAAAGAAATTTTACAAATATGAACCTGAGATTATTTGTGAAAATGACAAATATAAACTTTATTTTGATAAAACAATTCTTTCCAACAGAGCTGTAAAACACAATAGGCCAAATATCATTCTTACTGATAAACAGAACCGAATAACATATATGATTGATATTGCTTTATCCGACACACATAATATACAGAATAAATACAATGAAAAAATTTCTGAATACATGATGCTTGGCCAGAAAAAATGTGGAAAATTTTTATTCTACCGATTATTATTTCCACAACAGGTGTTATTCCTAGGAATCTTCACAAAAGTATTGAGATTTTGGGTCTGAAGAAAAATTTGTTCGAGCAGTTAAAAAAGATAACAGTCATCAAATCTTGTAATATTCTTCGTAGGTAGAGTCATAGGTTTTCTCTTCAGTTTATACTGCTCAGAATCTCATTTCATATTTTATTTATTTGTATATATATAATTAGCTGACAATTTTGTCATATTTATATTCAGAGCAGTATTCTATTCGATCGTTCATCACTTCACACAAAGAAAACTATTAATGAGTAACATCCAGTGTTACCTGATTAAGGTCCGTACACTGGATTTTTCCGGGGAGAAAGCCCCTGACGCTACTGGTTGGTACATTGAAGTCATTGTCTGATGATGCTATAGTTTGTATATATTCTGGTAGAGTGATATATTCCCATAACATTTAACGTTATCCTAATATTATTCCAGGATATGTTTCGATTATAATCATTGCCTGGCAATGGTATTAATTACCGGGTGGTCGATTTATATTTTTTCATTAAATCAGTTTGATTGCGTACATTTTGTAATCATGGGTACTGAATTGTAATCATAAGTACTAAATACAGTTACTTCCTGAAAAAAGTATTCGAGTATAAAATACAGTTACTTTTCCCAAAAAGAATTCATTCCGGAATACTGAGTACACAAAAGTAATTAGTTACTGTACTCGAGTACTTCCCAGCACTGTGCTAGAACGAGTCAATTTCGATCCCACATGCATAATACGCATTGTAACTGGTGATGAGACATGGGTTTATGAGTTTGACATGCAAACCAGTTAAGAAACGTCGGAATGGCGCCTTTCAAGTGAACCGGAAACCCAAAAATCACGTCACAGTCGATCAACTGTCAAGGTAATGTTAACTGTTTTCTTTGATTATTGTGGAATTCGTTCCAGAAGGTACACAGTAAATAAAAATTATCATAACCTTAGCGTTATGCGGCGTTTGAGAGAGCAAATTCGTCGAATTTCTGATCAAAAACTCAACAAATACCATCGAACAACCACCATATTCACCTGATATGGCTAACTCAAACTACCATTTCCGTTTTGAATCGATAGAAGATATAAGAGAGAATTCGAGGCGAGAACTTGAGTCGATTCCGGAAAAAAGTTTCAAAATGATTCGATTATTGGATAATTCGTTCACGTAAATGTTTTATTTTGAATTCTTATTTGTTTGAAGAGTATGAAAATCATTCCTGTACAGATATCACAAGATATTCCTCGTTTTTCTCATTTTATTCATACCGGACTGGTTTCATCTCAATTCCTTACCCGGAAAACCTTGAAAGATTGTTTGTCATCTAATATTCATTATAATTTAAACAATTACACGTGAGTGTAATCTTCGAATGACTAAACAAATGAATTGTTCTAAATAATCGTATGCCTAACTCGAAAAAGTGGTGTGAGCAACAAAAAATTAACCGAATTTATTTTATGATGACATGGTGGGAAAGGCGTGAAAGATTATCTATTCAAGTTCGATAAATTAATTTTAAAATTACTTACCAGAGATAATTCTGGTGGTGGGCCAGATTCGAAATGCCTCACAGCAGTCAAACGATGATTTGCTGGCAGCAAACTCGCTACTTCCGTCATTGTTGTTTAAATTATCATATTTCCAAGAGATCTAAAAAGAAGAAACAGAATTTCAACGAAAATATCTTGAACATTTGAATTTGGGAGGCTTTTACTTGTTAAAATTCCATTATCAATAATAAAAAACAAGTACTGTGTTTTAAGGAATTTTACTTAATAATTGCGATTCGTAACGCGTTTCACTACACCGGAGCTTCTTCAGACGAATGAATGTACAGAAAATATAAATGAGAATATAAATATAAATGTTCTTGAGTAATTAAAAGCTTATTGGGTTGCTTCTTCTTAAGTGGTTATTTATGACAGGTATATCCAATAAAATTAAGGAATAGATTGCTCCCCGAAAAGATTCAATAGAGGTGAAGGGCTTAAATCGACTTGTTCATTGATGAGTCTACCTGAGTGTTTGTATTTATTGATTTCTAAAGTTTCCCAAAGATCTACCTTCCAATATTTATTATCTGTATGCAAAATTTCAAACTGTAGGTCGAAAGAATGATTATTTTCTAAGAGATGATTCGCGTAATTTGAATCTGATTTTTAATTTGAAAACTGCGTTTATGTTCCGATATTCTAATATTAAAATTTCTATGTGTTCTACCAATGTAGAAATTATCACAGTCATTGCAATTCAATCTATAAACATCTGATTTATTGTTTTTACCTGGTTTGGTTTTATTATTTTTATATATTTGCCTAAATTATTATTAGTTTGGAAAGCTATGTTGAAATTATTGCTACTTAAGAATGATTTCAGTTTCTCACTTGTAATGCCAACGTAGGTTAAGGTGTTGAATTTTTGTTTCAATTTATCGACAGGGTAAACTTCATTCAATGCGATTCTACTTTGTTTTTATTTAAAATATTATTTATTAGTTTGGGATTGTAACCATTATTTTGGCTATTTGTTTAATGAAATTTAATTCTTTGTTGAAATTTTCTGGTGATAACGGGATGTTAATCAATCTATGAATAAAACTATTGAATGCTGACATTTTATATTGATATGGATGACACGACGAGTTATGTATTATAATATCTGTATGTGACGGCTTATGGTAAATTGCGAAAACATGTTTTCCATTTTCATTCGAAATTGTTACGTCTAAGAAATTTATCGAATTATTGCTTTCTATTTCGGTTGTGAATGCAATTTTTGGATGTAATGAATTTATATGATTTTCGAAAAATGTTCAACTGTCTATCTGTTCCTGTGAAGCAAATAATGATATCGTCTAAATAGCGATACCAGTATAAACAATATTTACTGAGTGGATGATTATGAATTAATTTCTCTAAGTTATCCATGAATATTTCTTCTAACAAAGGACTTAACGGAATGCCCATAATCAAGCCGTCTTCAATAGTATAATATTTGTTATTGAAATGGAAATAATTTTGATCCAAACAAATTTGTTATAATGAAAGAATATCTGATTTAATGATAGTATCGACATGATTCTTTTTAATAATTCTTCAACTACGTAATACGTATCTTTCGGAGGAATGTTGGGAAATAGATTCTTAACATCGAAAGAAATGAGTTTGGAATTAGGTGGTATAGTGGTGTCTTTGATATTGGCAATTAGTTCGTATGAATTTTTGACCGAAAATTTAGATTTAAAATTGCGATGTTTTATTAGCAAGTCGTTGAGGAATTTTGAAAGTTTTAACGAAGGTGCCGTTACATAAGAAACAACAGGTCTAATAGGGTTATTAGGTTTATGAAGTTTCATCAACGAATATAATTCGGGGGGATTGTGGATTGGAGTTAATGAATTTATATTTTTCGTGGTCTGTAATTAATGATTTTGCTGTCGAAATTATGTTTTTAACCACTTTCTGAAATTTTGCGGTAGGATCCTTAGTTGATGGTATATAGTTTCCGGCTGTTAAGAATTCTTCAGTTTTAGAAATATAATCGGTTTTACTAATCGCGATGACGGTGTTAACTTTATCTGCTTTAGTAAATACTAAATCGTTCTTGGTACTATTTTCACGAATTGTTTTTATTATCTTATAATCGGAATTGCAATGAGGTGATAATTTCGTTAAGTCTTCTTTGATGATTTTTGCTGTTTGAAGTTTGCCTAAAATATTATCTTTGGAGTTTTTGAGAATGATTTCGGAGTCTATGCCTAACTGTTCAAAATTAGTTTTATTATTTTGAATTCTTTACATTCGTTGCCGTATTGTTAGTTTTTGTGAAACAGTTGTTTTTTTGTGGATTCTAAAAATGAAAGGCATCGATTTTGAACAACAGTATGCTTGCAAGTTTGCTTCAATCTTGGTCACGATGCAACAGAAACATTTGAAAAACTTCGGTAGGCCAATAGAGAAAGTGTTTTGTCAAGGGCCAAGGTTTTTCTGTGGTTCTAGACTTTTCATATGGTAGAAAGTCGATCGAAGATGAACCACGAAGCAGTTAAATCACTGATGAAAACGTCAAGGAAAACTAGGATCTTGTGCGTTCAGTTCGACGGTCGACAGTCAGAATCATCGCGGAATAGTTGAATTTGAATCGTACCTCTGTTCATCTGATATTGACCAATGAATTGGAAATCGGAAAAACACATGCAAAAGTAGTTCCGAAATACCGTTTTCGCGACCAAAAAGTTCTCAGAAAGGAAAGGAATCTTGACCTTTGCGATGAATTGATACGTATTGGATGACTGGATACGACCCAGAAACCACACGCCGGAGCATGGAGAGTCACGAATGAACAAGTCGAAGATCAAATGTATGCAAATTTTTTTTTTTTGAACCACGGAATTGTCCACAAAGAGTTTGTGTCTCCAGGCCAAATACTTCCAACGAGAGATCCTTGAAAGACTCCGAAAAAAGTCCTTCTTGACAGATCAAGCATCAAAAACAACTGAGTGATGCATCACGACAATGCACCATTTCACAGTGCAATCTCAATAATGGACTTTTCATCCAGTAAAAACATTCATGTGGCTCTGCAACCTCCTTATTCACCAGACTGGAGTTCTTGTGACTTTTTGTCTCCCCCAGAATCAAAAATCAACTCAAAGGAACTCATTTAGGACAATTGAAAACATTCAAACAGCTGTTACCGACCAGTGAAGGTCATTCCGGTATCCGAATTCCAGCACTGCTATTATCATTGGAAGGAACGTCTCCAGCGCTGTGTGGCACTCCAAGGGAACTATCATTGACATCCGTCAGAATATATCATACAGGGTGTACCAGTATAAGGTACACCTGATATACGAAGTTAGTTAATAAAGGAATGAGACTGGTAACATTGGAAAAACTTCGGAATGCCTATGGAGAAAATATTTTGTTAAGAGCCCAGGTTCATCGGTGATTTAAGGCATTTTCAGAAGAAAAAAAGGCGATTAGAGATGCACCAAGAAGCGGAGAGTCCTTAAGTACAAACAATGATGAAAACGAAGTCCGGTTGACAGTCAGATTGATCGCGAATTATAACTTTTTGCAAAAATTAATCCGATAAACCTTTGTAGAGTTGAAACCAAAAGGTTCTGTTACCGTGTCCACAATAGGTCGCTCTACGCCCCTCCGACCAAGCTGAGCATGAAACGTGCTCTAGTTCTACCAGCCCCGAGGGTTTCAATTTTCAGGCATTTTCAAACTTTTCCTTCGCCGACTTCGAGCTCACATTGTCTCCGTAGATCATCTACAGCACGCGTTGATACGAGTCCATTCCACAAACAACCCACGCCGTCCGCTATTTTGCCAAACCGCCGTTATCTAGGAGCGGACCACGTGTTTTATTTAATTCTAGATCTACGTTGATAACATGTGTTTGTGTGAACCATCAACATTTTCTTTCTGTGTAAGAGCTGTGTGGAGCCCAAAGTGCGCTTTAGGGTATGGTTCTCTCCGTTGAGAAGAAGAACCCATCACCGACTGAAATAGACGAACTGAAGAATTCCGCTACTTCCGCACACGAGGTGAAACCGACGCACGTTGTAGAACCGACGCCAGCAATAGAAACGACATTTATGGATGAAAGGCTAAACAAAGAGGATTTCGCTAAAATATTTCTACAGTAAGCTAATCTTTTGAAACCCGCAGATCACCCAGAGATCCATGGATACAGCCACTAGGCCGCTACAGAATAGCTGCGAACGCAGGAGATAACAAAGTGTCGATGTCAAAAGTATCACTTCCAAACTCCGCGTGGATATCATCTGTCTAATTCAGCGACTGCAGAATCACCACCGCAGCAGCCGTGAAAGAATCTTCCGGTTCTTGGACCGAAGACAACACCAAGTGTCTCCCAAAGCCCCCAGCAGCAACATCACCATAAATTCTGGACATGCTGAATACGACGACGAGTGTGTGAACTAGCAGTCGCAACTCTCCAACAGATGATGAACTCATCATTTGATTTAGACTTGTGAATTGCTTCTCTTTCAGTTATTTCTTCTCTTTCCGGCTCTTTTAATCTCTAAGTCTCATGTAACTGACAAATAAACATACAAATTAGATGCGTTTCATTTTCCCCCTTTCAAATTTTGTTATTGGACATACCTCAGATTTCAATAGAGTATTGCATCATGCTTTACCTTATAATTAGATAGACCATAAGACTCACTTACGTGAGACAAGGTTTTCTGTTGTTTCCCTTGTCATCATCACGTTGATACCAAATGGTACGTAAAATAGTAAGACGGCCACAGATGCATTGCATACAGGGTCGTATTAGATTTGAGTAGAACTAGAATAACCAGATAAGACTTTTTCTTTTTTTTTCAAATTTCAATGGTATGATGTATACGTATACACTTGTCTCAAATAAAGATACAGTATGGTTTCATAACCAGGTATGGCAATATGAAAGCATCTAACTGCGATCTTCAGAGGCGCGCCGTGTTACCGTGTTCAACATGCTATCTAACCATAGATCGCTTTAGGCCCCTCCGTTCAAGCTGAGCACAGAAAGTGATCTAATTCTACCTGTCCCAAGGGTTAAATACCCGGGTATTTTTTAGACTATCTCATTTTTCCTTTACCGACTTCATCGATTTCATTCCGTCTCCGTAGATCGTCTGCAGCACGCGTTGCCACGACTGGATTTTACAAACAACCCACGCCGTCCACTATCTTGTCATTGTCTACCAGCGAACCACCTGTTTTATTTAGTTGTACATCTGCGTTTATCACAACGGGCGTTTAGTGTGAACCATCGACCTTTTTTCCTTCGTCTATGTAACCCCTTCCTGATAGAAAATATTCTTTTAAATACGAGTTTCGGGGAAGTCTATGCATTCCCCTGACCCTCGACACTTCTAGCCGCTAGGTGACTACACTTCATAAATTTCTCTCATTCACCTATATAATCTTATGAGGATATTGAGTTTTCAACAAATGATATGAAAAGCTTCTGCAAAAATCATTTCATTGGAATCCAATCTATATTATTGAGAAATCTATTGTAGATTGTAGGCGATATCAATATTTTGTTGAGTGTTGTTGTTCTTTAAATTTCTGCAATGACAGCTAGTTGATTTCTTCCCTTTTTCCTTTAAATTAACCAAATTCCCTCGCGGAGCTGTGTATATCTACTTGTTGCGCTGCGATATTGACTAGATAGAACATACTATGTTTTGAAACCCCAGTGTGGTGCAGTCATTTAAAAAATTCTGTATGAGTACGGCAACAAGCGATTAGCTAGTTACCTTTACTTTATATTCTAACAAATATCAAGCTCCTAAGCAGCTTGAAAAGGCTTGATGTCAAGTCAAGCTTTTGGATAGCAAATTTAAGTTGAGTCAAACCTTTGCTTTTTCGAAAGCTTGAACTTCATGTCAAGCTCCTTGACTTGATGAATGCCTACAGGGCGACTAGTTGTCATGAAAGGAGACCTAGGCAAGAACGATCTTGAGCAACAACGGCAATTCATGAGAATTGTTTAACAATTTTCTTGTTGAGACAACGAATCACTACTGTTAGGCCTCTTCAAATGCAGCTTCGACAGAACAGTGGTATGAAACGATACGACAACGTATTTCATTTGAGGTTTCGTGCCGCGGCTCAAGGCCCTGTTCTAACCGCAGCTCATGGAAGAGCCCGATTGAATTTTACCAGGGAACATGTCAATTGGTTGGAAACTGACTGGGAGAGAGTGTTATTTAAAAGTGAGTCGTGCTGTTTCGCCAGATTTAGAAGAATCCATTTCAAAATCGGAGGCTAATGAACGTTAGGGAATAAACGGAACTGCAAAACGAAAAACACAGTATAATAAAGTTTCTTATTTGGAATTGATCTATTGAATGATTTTATGAAAAACAATGATTGCTTCAAAATATACGTAATAGTTCCAATTGGAAAATTATTTTTCAATTATTTGAATAATAAGCAAAAAGTGAAGAATAATCCAACGTATCGTTCGAAAAAGTGTTGAGAAAGAAAAACCACTATGATCCTAAAATTGATACAAGAAATTAATTAATATGACCCTGAAAACACTTGGATTTCTCTAAACTTGTTGAACAATCAAGTAAATAATAGCAATTTGTTTCTAAGATTAATGTAACCTTCATTCAAATGTCAATGTTAATAGGTATGATTTCCATCATTGGTCAGACGTGAATCTTCATACTCTTCATCGAACGTACTATAAAAGTAGTAGAATAGAAAATTCATTCAAAATGAAGTGAAAAAGATTCTTTGGTTCAATGTTATATAAGGAACATAGAAGAACTGCTATTATGCTTGTCAACACTTTTCTCGGTATTAATAATTGGAAAATTATTGAAATCGCTATTTACTACATGATTTGTTATTTCAGTAGTTGATTCCTCAATGTTTTACATGAAAATGATAACTCATAAATGATGCTATCTTTTCAATTGATCTATCATAAGTAACAATTTATTTTTGAATGCGTTTACTGCGCTAATTATCTCAATAATAGTATTTCCTTTACCTTGAAGCTCCAAGTTAATGGTGTTTAAGTGCATTGTGATGTCAGTCAAAAATGCCAAATCAGTCAGCCATTTTTTGTTTTTCAACATCCGAGTGTCATCACCTCTTTCGTCTAGATAAGCTGTTATTTCGGGCAATAAGTTTTGAAACCTTTCTAGGAATTTTCCGCGTCTCATCCACCTGACGTTCGTGTGAAGAACTAAATCAGTGGGTTCAGCTGACTCCCTATCTTCTAACTGCAACTTAAAGAGCCGCCGTTGCGAGCTACGTGCATGGATGGAATTCACAATTTTTGTTGCAATTCCCATAATTTCCTCCATGTTTAAAACTTTTGAACACAATACTTATTCATATATAATGCAATGGAATGCAAATATAATGTTTCTAGTCATTGCTGGTGCTCGGTTTTTATTCACACTTATATATTTATTTATATATATATATATATATATATATATATATATATATATATATATATATATATATATATATATATATAAATATATATATATATATAAAAAAAAAAAAAGAACGTTTTATATTTCTTGGCCACGGGTCTTCCCTTCAGAGGAATGATTGTCGAAAAGTCTCCTCTCTGTCATATCGGTGGATTCGTCGAACTGAGGAGAAAAGTATGTACATTTCATGATATCATGTTTTCGTTCATCTGCCATGTCCTGACTCATGACTTCAATACTCCTTGTGACAGTCGGACGAGATAACTGAAGTTCTCTAATAGCAGACATGATTTCTGTTTTATTTTTAAAATCTCCAATAAAGTCTCACCCGCTTCAATATATGCTTCCTTCACAACCGATCCATCTTCGAATAGTTTCTTGTGTTTCGCCAATATATGAGATATTTTAAATGACGCGATCGTAGCAGCTTTTGATTGTTTGGCTGGTCTTGTGAACATGGTTTGTTCCTTTTTCATACAAGATATCAAATCACGTACTTTTCGTTTTCGGAAAATCCTTTTCATAGCTTTTATGAACCGTTTTATGATGCTTCTCAAGTTACCACGCTTAGAGATTGCAACTGACGCACGACAAATCAGACAGATGCACTTATCCTTCACCAGACAAAAGAAAATTCTTCCTCCCAATCGTTATTAAACTAAAACATTTTAGAGTTCTTCGCTGCACTCATTTTGTACTATTTAATAATAAACTTTGTATCGAAGTAGTATAGCCTTCAAGTTCCTTTGAAAAAGCCGCCTTTCGCCGCTAGCAGAGTGTTATTTTATTAAGTAATAAATCTTTGCAGTTTAGTTACCTACTTATTAAAATTTTTTCTCGAGATCTTCACAAAAAGCCCTCGCGATCGACAACTCGATCGCGATCGACCGTTTGAGCACCCTTGAGTTGGACCTTAATAACTCTCCAGTTCTATATTTGTGATTAGGCTAGCATCTATATAAGTGAGTTCGTTTCCTATAGTTGACCACTTAAAAATGACTTGACCGTAAAAACGGGTCGTGTTTGTGAAAACAAAATTGTGGAAAGTATAAAATATATATTTTACTTCATCTTCGTTGAAAATGAATTTCCATAAAATAAATAGAGAATCAATATTACTCATGACTCATTAGTTGTTCAAGTTCCTAAGAAATTCTGAACAAGTCAAACAAACTCATTTCAAACATTTTTCCCAATCTCTGTCATATATATATATATATATATATATATATATATATATATATATATATATATATATATATATATATATATATATATATATATATATATATATATATATATATATATATATATATATATATATATATATATATATATATATATATATATATATATATATATATATATATATATATATATATATATATATATATATATATATATATATATATATATATATATATATATATATATATATATATATATATATAAATTTGGTTTCATTAATTTTTATATATTTGCCTAAATAGATTATTAACATTTCGAAATGTTAATAATCTATTTCTAACATTCACCGAAAGAAACGTACTACTTAGGGGTCATCCATAAATTACGTCACACGTTAAGGGGGAGGGAGGGTATCACCGTAATGTGACATAGTGTGACAAGGGGCAGAGGGGGTCAAAAGCTGTGTGATGTCACATGTTAAAATTTAAATTACAAAAACAAAAAATTATAATGGTAAGGGTTTAAATAGGTTTAAATCGTCAGCGAATGCTTGCTTGCTTTTTTATCGTTCCGCGCGTCGGTTGTTTGCGAGATCTTCGACAAGCGCCACCACATAATTATTCGTTTTTAATGAATTAGTCGTTTATTGTTTACTAACTAGTCGTTTGTTTCCAGTTATCTGAAATATTTATGTTGATTTTATGAAAGATTATTTAATAAAAATAAGAAAAAATAAAAATAACTATTTTTCTTTGATTATTTTTGAATACATGCATAAATTTGACAAATATGTGATGTCACATCAGGGGAGGGTTATAAAATGTGACAACCTGTGACAACGACGGGGAGGGGTTAAAAGTCCTAAAATTCATGTGACGTAATTTATGGATGGCCCTTAGTTGAAGAATTATTAGAAAAGAATCATGTCAATACGATCATTAAATCAGATATTCTTTTATTATTACAAATTTTAGATCAAAATTATTTTCATTTCACTACAAATATTATACTTGTGAAGACGGCTTGATTATGGGCAATCTGTTAAGTCCTTTGTTAGCAGAAATATTCGTGAATAATTCAGAGGAATTAATTCATAATCATCCACTTAGTAAATATTGTTTATACTGGTATCGCTATGTAGACGATATCATTATTTGCTTCACAGGAACAGATAGACAGTTAAAAATTTTCGCAAATCATATAAATTCATTACATCCAAAAATTGGATTCACAACCGAAATAGAAAGCAATAATTCAATAAATTTCTTAGACGTAACAATTTCCAATGAAAATGGAAAACATATTTTCGCAATTTACCATAAGCTGTCACATACAGATATTGTAATACATTATTCGTCGTGTCATTCGTATCAATATAAAATGTCAGCATTCCATAGTTTTATTCATAGATTGATTAACATCCCGTTATCCCCAGAAAATTTCAACAAAGAATTAAATTTGATTGAACAAATTGACGAAAATAATGGTTACAATCCCAAACTAATAAATAATATTTTAAATAAAAACAAAGTAGAATCGCATTGAATGAAGTTTACCCTGTGGATAAATTGAAGTTGGCATTACAAATGAGAAATTGAAATTATTCTTGAGTATTTCAACATAGCTTTCCAAACTAATATTAGTTTGGGAAATATATAAAAATAATTAAACCAAATCAGATAAAACAATAAATCAGGTGTTTATAGATTGAATTGCAATGACTGTGATAATTTCTACATTGGTAGAACAGATAAAAAATCATATTCAAATTATGCGAATCATCCCTTAGAAAATAATCATTCTTTCGTCCCACAGTTTGAAATTTTGCATACAGATAATAAATATTGGAAAGTAGATCTTTGGGAAACTTTAGAAATCAACAAACACAAACACTTTACCTCCATCGAATCTCTTCAGGGAGCAATCTTTTCCTTAATTTTATTGGATATACCTGTCATCAATAACCACTTAAGAAGGAGCAACCCAATAAGCTTTTAATAACTTTAGAACATTTGTATTTATATTCTCATTCTTATTTTCTGTACATTCATTCGTCTGAAGAAGCTACGGTGTAGTGAAACGCGTTACGAATCACAATTATTAAGTTAAATTCCTAAAAACACATTACTTGTTTTTATCATTGAAAATTACAAAGGTTTCAAAAATAGACTAACTTGCCACAAAATGATGTAATAGCTACTCAATCATATAAATAACTCAGTGTTAAAAATTCTAAATTGTGAATAGCTGTTTCTTGAGTTGTAAAAATTTCAAAAATATCTCGCCATCTATGATATATTGACATATGTTGGGGAAATGTCAGTTGAAATTTGTTTTTTCAACTGCTAAATTAAATTGTCAAATGCATCAAACATTCGACTATGACGTTCAACCGTTATTAACATTCAACATCTGTCATTCTAAGTGGAATTTCTGATACTCTGGATTTTTACCACACATCGGCCTCATCAATTCAATGGAAGGCTTCCATTTCATGTTCATGTCTTTTTATTTTTCAATCTCCACTTAGGATTATGATGAAAGACCCAGGAACCTACTCCTTTCCCACTCGATTCGAGATAACATCCAAGAAAACCCATTCTAAGATCTGCTATCTCGTGCGAGTCTACCAGGAAATCCAACCTCATTATAAAATTGTATCGTATACTACTAACACAAGATAACAAACCAAACTCCTCGGTTCAGTTATAATACGTCCATAAAACGGACAAATGAACCACTTTAAATCGTAAATAATCGAATGAGGCTGTCTGGATTTCTTGCATTACCTTTTATAGGAAATCAAGGCGCCTATGGAGGAGATCACCCGATCAACTCTTGCCCTGATCGGTTTGCTGACTCATCACCGCCGCCTTAGTTGTAGAAATAATTTACTTGGTCGGATTCTTGCTTCGTCCATAATCAGAAATGAAGAAAGCAATGAACACGTGGACTGAATAATAAGCAATCGTAAGTTTCTCACACAGTAAAATATATAACATGATTATTTCATCTTGTAAAAGTATAAACATTGTGCGGAGCTCAGCGCAACAATGTTGCAGCAGTAATGAAACAACGGAAGTAACGTAAAATAAGACTTTCAACATCGATTTGACCCTTGTAACCCTTTAGGGATTGCATAATTAATATCCCCCACGAATAAGGAGTTTTTATTTGTTCATTTTTTCATTATTAGTTTTATTTTAATTTAGAGTACCATTACGATTATTTTCAAGTATTCCTTAGTACTGGTGAATAACTTCAAAAATAATTCTTTAACATATCTATTATACTTCTTCTAAATAAATTCGAATTTTCAATTTTGTGCGTGTAATATACAGAGATATCCACCGGGACCGTCCGTTAAAAACTTTTTGGGTTCAATTACAATATCAAGCTGAAATTTTATACGCGGCCATAACTAGCGATTTCCAATTGAAGTGAAATATTTTCGAAGTGATACTTTTTCCGGTTATACCGGATGGCAATCTACCTTTTTTATTATACATCTAGAACTGACATTTGAGCAAGGCATAAAATACCCAAGTTGTTGGCACTTATCTGTCAAAACTTTCGACAGATTTAATTATTTTTGTTATAAACTCGATTTTTGAGGAACATTTAAAAAATTTTAGCTCGTAGATCTTTTGCACTACACACACAATTTATGCTTCGGTGGATAGAAGAAGGATCAAGGAATTTTTTACGCAATCTACACATGTCAAATGTTTATTGTGTTGTTTTGTAAGATTTTTTCAATTCAGCATTTTTTAAACAGCAATAAGTCAATTTTTTCAAATTGCACGTGCCATTTTTTATATCGCCATCAGATGAATCGTATAAGCATGTACTATACCCATCTCTTCTAGTTCCGAAATAATTTGGGAATATATTGAATTTTGATGATTTTGCAAGAACTAACATAGAACATTTGAATTGTGGAGGCCGTTACTTAGGGATTGCATTGTATTTTCATTCTTGATAAAGCTGCTGTGTCAGCGAAACGTCGTCGAATTTTTTCAAATAAAGTGTAGATTAAAGTTAAACCTTGTGTTTTTATCTCATTTACTAACATAGAATGCTTTAAAACATTTGAATCAGTAGCTGAACTGGCTACGCTCACCTGACAGGTGCCTAAAATCAATTTACTTGTCACTTCGTTCATTCGAATTTGATATTTCAACAAGAATTGTCGTTATTTCAGATTGAAATTATCCAAAGAATACAACACATTTAGAATAAAACCACTGGTTATTCAAACGAAAATATATTTAATCTTTTTAATTCATTTTAGAATGTCAAAAAGTAGTGGGTAGAAATCGCAGGCAATTCAATAACTAATTTCCAAATTTACCGTCTATGAGTAAAATAAAATTAGAAGCAATTTTTATAATTCGGATGATTAAAAATTGTAGGAACTAAGCGAAACCAATCATCGAAGATAATTACATTAATACGAATAAATGATAGCAAACATCATAGGAGAAAACTAATTTACGATCTGAATAAATGTTCAATATGGGCCCCATTTTGCTCGATACACTTGACAGCTCGTATACGATCATGTTGCCCTCCTAGTTTCCTCAGGATCAATATTACGAAAAGCATTATGAATGCGCTCTAGTATCTCTTCTTTAATTCTTACAGGAATAAGATACACTTCACTCTTGATTTTGCCCCATAAATAAAAATCAAGGGGCTTCAGGTCCGGAGAACGCGGAGGCCATAAATTTGGTCCTTGATTACCCCACCATCTATCCTCGAACATTTCTGTTAGCTGTCGATCTACAGCTCGTGTTTTATGTACTGGTGCACCATCTATTTGGTAATAGCAATCCCTCAGAATGTTAAGGGGTAATCCATCTAAAAAATTTGTTAATGTTCCTCTCAAAACTTCCAGGTACCTTTGTCCTTTAAGATTTTCCTCATAAATGTGATGAGCCAACAAATCATTCATTAAAATTGCAAAAACGTTCACGCTGAATTTATTTTGGAAATCAATAACCTCAATGAAATGAGGATTTTCTGTGGCCTAAAAATGTCGATTTCTCCTGTTTGTTATTTCACTTTTATTGAGCTCGGCTTCATCAAACTATATAATTTTTTGCAGAATTGTCTCATCTTCTTGCCGAATTAATAAATTTTGACAGAAATTTAGCCGCTTAGGAAGGTCAGTTGGTTACAATTTTTGTAGTCTTATAAAAGAATACGGGTGCATGTTATGTTTCTTAAGGATGCTTTGAATGGAAGTATAACTCAATCCAATATCCACTGATTCTGACTTAATGGACGCATGTGGATTGGCACGAAAATACTCAATCGTATTAATTTGATTGTCGTCGTCCTCAAAAATTGGTTTTCTTTTAGTTTCTAGGTATGTTGTTCCTCCAAATTGCAGAAAATTGCTTCTAATCCTTCGAAATTTTGTTTTACTCATAGGCGCCAAATTTGGAAATTGGTTATTTAATTGCCTGCAAGTTTTATCCACCACTTTTTGACATTCGCCATGAATTAAAAAGAGATTAAACATATTCTCGTTTGAATAATCAGCCATTTTATTATCAATCTGGTGTTTTTCAAAAATTTTCACTTCAAATTACCAACAATTCTTGTTGAAATATCAAGTTCGAATAAACGAAGTGACAAGTACATTAATTTTAGGCACCTGTCAGGTGAGCGTAGCCAGTTCAGCTACTTGATTCAAATATTTCAAAGCATTCTCTGTTAGTTCTTGCAAAATCATCAAAATTCAATTTATTCCCAAATTATTTCGGAACTATAAAAGATGAGTATAGTACATGCTTATACAATTCCATCTGAAATTTGACGCTTCATGTGATGGCGATATAAAAAATGGTACGTGCAATTTGAAAAAATTGAGTCCTTGATCCTTCTTCTATCCACCCAAGCATAAATTGTGTCTGTAGTGCAAAAGATCTACGAGCTACAATTTTTTTAAATGTTCCTCAAAAATCGAGTCTATAACAAAAATAATTAAATCTCTCAAAAGTTTTGACAGTGCTCACAACTTCGGTATTTTATGCCTTGCTCAAATGTAGGTTCTAGATGTATAATAAAAAAAGAAGATTGCCATTTGAAATAATAAAGTGATGACCCACTTCCGGTATAACCGGAAATGGTATCACTTCAATTGGAAATCACGACAATATTTCACTTTAGCAACTGTCAAAAAAAATAAATAAATGAAAAAATCAAAGCATACTGGTCATTTTTTTAATTAGAAGTGCTTTCAATTCAGCGAATGCATACAATCGAGAACGGTTGGAGATATGAAAAAATTACAGGTATAAAAAAAATTTCTAAACTGAACGAAATGGACAAAAATTGATTGTACGCTGATCAGTAGCGTACTGCAAAAAAGTTTGAAAGGGAAAAAGAAGACATGGCTCCGGAAAAAAAAACCTTGTAGATTCTAGTTAAAATTTAGGACGTGTAATGATGGAGGCTGTAAAAATTGCTTGCATTCCAAATTTGGGTTGAATCTCTCGAAAACTGCAGGAGTTTCGAAGAAAAACCAATTTTTTCCGGAAATTTCAACAACCTGTAGCTCCGTATCGAAACGGACATATGTTTATATGAACTTTCTTAAATTTGCACGTTGATTTACCCTCTCGAGTTGTGACATACTGTTATGTAACACCCTGTATCTGCGCCAATTTTTGGGCTAAGAAGATGACGCTATAATTCCGAAAATTTTGATATAAAATAATAGCTTAATGGTGATTAATTTCATATCGGACAAATAACAGAAGAGGCTTGAAAAAAATTGCAGTTTAATAAAAAAAATTGAAAAGTAAACTTTGACATTTGATTTACTTCTAATTGGCTCTTTGATATTGATAAGATAAAGTGGACACCTAGGAGAGAAGAGTAGGTTCTTTTATCATATTCACCAGACTCATCATTTATTTCTCGTATTCATCAATATGCGTAAATCAAATTTTCATTTATTCATCATTTGAATTAAATTTGCTTCGACTATCGACCACTAGTGTTCAAATTAACTTTAAGGTGATGTCTTGTGGCTCAGCAAAAATAAGACATGTTGATGAGCTATTCAGTTCCAAGATTTATGTAAGCTCTTGCGGAGCTTAAGGGCAATTGAGATGAGGATAACCTACAACCAGACAAAAAGACAAGCACGATAAAATATGGACTAACTGAAGACATCACTATCTATTTGCTGAACGATATTTCCATCAAATTATAACTTTTTTCAAGAGAAAAAGCTGGATTAATGGTAACTTATTGCAGACTTCCAGCCAGACAAGAAGAAAACGTAGCTCATCGTATAAATCAGAAGATTCCTAAACAATTCATTTCACTTAGAGCATGCCACCAATAACTGTCAAGTCTCACAAATGTGTAGAAAGCAAAGTGCACTTGAATGATGGGTTATAAGCCGGTAGATCGTGAAAGAAACAATAAAGCATTGTTGAAGTCAGCAATTTTAACATATCTCATCTCCCATGGTTGTTACACAACTCGAACAAGTTATGTGCGCTTCCCACGTAGTGGATAACAATTTTGGGAAGTTTTTAAACAAGATGCAGAGGCGTATTTACATATTTTATACCTGTCAGCTATAATCGCGACCTTTGCAATGAATGCTAGTCGCGCCAATTCTGGATAGCATTTTAAATTTCAAGGTTTACAAACTGTTGTTTTCTATGTCAAAAATTCGTGAATTTTCGAATAACATTACATGAATTATTATGTCGAAATGGACATTTAGCTTTGCTTATATTCGAACTAAAATAGCCGATATAAATTAAATCAGTGTTCTAAATAAAATACCGAAAACTTCAATTGTAAATCAAGTGGGACGGATTCTTCAGATAAGGCTCGAGACAAAATCATCCGAAAGTAAACTCATGCCCCTTCGAAACACGTGAGAAAACTGGCTCGGAGGTCTAAAAATAGCAAAACAACTAACAACGGTCCTTTGGCAAACGTACAGATCTTCCTACAATTCAATGAGAGAAACCAATTCGTGATTACGTTTTTCAACATAGGATGACACACCAACATGAATGTGAGTGCAGTACACCAGCACTTTTTCTTCTTCTTATGACGCCGTCTCCAAACGACGGTTGGCGATCCAATTGGCAATAATTGTTTTCAACACTGCAGCTCTAAAAATTTCAGTGGACGTTCTTCCAAACCACCTCCGTAGATCTTTCAGCCATGAGTTCTGGCGTCGTCCAACTGATCTTTTTCCTTGGACTTTCCCCTCAATAATCAGGCGAAGGATCTCATATTTCTTGCCGCGCATGATGTGCCCGATGTACTGGAGCTTTCTTTCTTTGATGGTTCTCATCAACTCTCGTGATTTTCCCATTGTATTTAGGACGTCGATGTTTGTCCGTCTTTCCATCCGAGAGATACGCAATATTCTACGGTATACATACATTTCGAAAGCGTCTATGCGTCTCTCCATTTCTGGATTAAAAGTCCAACTTTCACATCCATAAGTAAGGACAGGAAAAACATAACAACGAAGTAGTCGCATACGAAGCCGAGGATTAAGTCCGCGGTTGACGAAAAGGTCTCTCATGCCAACGAAAGTTTAACGGGCTTGTTCGATTCGAGATTTGATCTCTATTTTCGGGTCACTTTGGTCGTTCACCGTGGCTCCTAAATACCGAAACGAATGCACTTGTTCCACAGGTTGGTTGTTAATAAGTATTACAGCCTCCACTGCTTGCTTAGAAAACACCATACTTTTAGTTTTGTTAACGTTAACAGATAGTCCAAAGCGTTGGCTATGCTCTACAATAAGGTTCATGGCTCTCTGCAAGTTTTGAAGGTTGTTAGCTAGTACCACGGTGTCGTCTGCGTAGCGGATATTACTAAGTAGTTTTCCATTTATTCTAATGCCTGTGTCTATGTTTTCAAGTGCTTCTTTGAATATTGCTTCTGAGTAAATGTTAAACAATAGAGGCGACAGCACACAGCCTTGACGTACACCTTTCCGTATTGCTACCTGTTCAGATGTTAGCCCATTAACTCTCACTTGTGCAGTTTGGTGCCAATAAAGGATTTGTTTTGTCTCCTTTTTTAAAGATAGGCACTGTTACACTTCTTTTCCATTCTTCTGGTATTTTCCGTGTTGAATTATGATGTTAAACAGTTTTGTGTACTCTTCTCTCATGGCTTCTCCGCCATATTTGATCATCTCATTTGTTATCTTATCTTCATTTGGAGCTTTCCTATTTTTAAGTTTACTTATTGCCATAGCTACTTGCTCTTTCGTGATTGTTACCGGTTCATTTATAATGTCGTTTTCTAAGTCTTCTTCTGGGGGTTCTTCTTCATATTCTGATTCGGTGTAAAGATTTTTGAAGTATTTTTCCCATGTTTCGTTTGTGATTGTTTCAAGTTGTATAGTTTCATTGGTGTCCTTTTTCATACCCCTTAATAATTTCCAAATTCGTTTTTGCGCTCCGTATATATCCGCCTCCATTTCAGCACTAAATCTCTGTCAGTATTCTTCTTTAATTTCCCGAACTCTGTTATTCACCCTATTTATTATTTCTATGTATCTATTTCGGTTCTCTGGTGACGGATGGTTCTTATATTCTAGATATATTTGTTTTTTTCCTTTGCAATGTTTTTGACTTCAGTTGTGAACCTGGGTTTATTAGGTTTGCCGTTCTGTGATACCGTGCGGGTTCCCAAGGCCTCTGTGCGTTTGAGCCATGCTGTGTCGGGGTTATCTTGCTGCAATATTGGATTACGAGTTATATACTGTTTGCAACAGTTTGAATGAAGTTGTTTTGTGCTCTCATTGTTGAGCGATTCTACGTTAAATTTTTCAGTTTTCACAGATGGTGTTTTCTTTTTAATTGAGTTGTCATCTTCAGTTTCTCTAGAACGACCTTGTGGTCTGTTCCAATGTTAGCTGATGACAAAACTCTTACATCTAAGATTTGTTGGGGTAGAAACATTCGGTTAGTGATAATGTAATCAATTATGGATGCTGAGGATTCACACGTACAAATATACCAATAGAGCATATCACTGAATTTAGACTTGGAGATGTCAGAGTAGGACCGGTTAAACAATACAAAATCAACAAAGTTCTCCAGAAAAGTCACTGCTGGAGAACCTCCTTCAATCATTCAAGGACATTGAATTTCCTCAGGAACGAACATACATCTAGTTTTCTTTTCAGAAGAGCTAAGCAGTACTTCACACCATCACATCTGCTGCTTGAATACTAAGCACAGGTGCGACCTGGTCTGGGGTACTGTCCTCATGTGTGGGGCTTCGCTCCCAATCCTTCGTTATATCTATTGGATAGTATCTAAAAGAGAGAAGTGCGCTTCGTCGACCACTTAGTCTTAGTTTCGCATTATATAAAAATGGTGCCTTTAAAGCAGGAAATTTTTTTCAGGAGTGAATATGATAAAATCTGTTTTGTTGCAATTAACCGTGGGGTCGTTCTTTATACACCAATGCTCAGTCTTTCGCAGAGTATTCTGCGCTGCTTCGCATATGGTAAGTTTTTTTTTCATGGGAGAATGGAATCGTCTGCATTGGCAAACCCGCAAATACACCTTCCAGCACAAGGTTTTAAGGAAGAGGACATAGTATTACCCTCTGAAGACATCCCCTGCTGGTAGTCATATTGTCACTTCGCCGAGGTAGCAAACCTCCTATCCTCCTTGTTAGGGTGAGGCCTGAGTCCTAAAGAACATATTCAGGATTTCGATATCGGCAATCAATATTTGCTCAACTTCAAAGTAATCATTGCGTCAGCCTAAAATACTTTTTTGTGATGAAAGGCAAACAAAAACAATTCGGACACACTTAATATAATAATGATAACATACTCATAATTCCTAATGTCCCTAACTTTTGCACATAGTACATTTTCCATGTGGTTCAATCATTTATTTCACTTCAACTGATTGAATTATCTTCACCATGAACTCCTTATGATATAGACTAGGTCATAAACGTTCATTAATTGATCAACTATTCATAATGTGTAGGCTTGGTATTTGTTTACTCAATTTCAATCAGAGTTTCCATGAAGGCTATTTCAGTAACCGTTTCAAATCGATTGAAAACACACCGCCTCTCGGAAACACAAATTGTATGTAAATTATATCGTTTAATATGATTAGCTACTCGAGGCGACGTAAAAATGCGAAGTGTGTGGAAAAGATTGAGGTTCATTATACAGAGTGGATTTGAAATGACAACTAGTTAAAAACAATCAATGGAACCTCTTAATAAGCGACAGAAAAATGAAACATCTGCACGAGTACGTTGTACTTTTGGAGTAAGTAATTCCAGAAGATTACACATTGAGGTAGAAGAAAAGGCTAAATCAACTCCTGATTTGAATAATAAGAATACAGTAGCCCAAACCCTTCCAAAACAGGTCTGACAAGTGACATATACTAAATATTTAGGGAGTTCAGATTAACAAATTCAAGTCAATAAGAAATTTGAAACATAGTATCATAAATCATGCTCAAATCAGTTATAGCTGCTACAGTTTTAATGGGAATATACAAAGATTTGAGTTCAGATTGATGTATAATAATTCGCATATTATGACACTTTCCAATGTTTGAACAGAGTTTTTTCTCCAACAATCTAGACCCTGTAAGTCTGATGAATTGATCAACAAAACATTCATATCATGTACCGTTTCAAAGACTTTCAAGTCATCAGCATAGCGGCTAGTCTGATTGAAAATAGATCTTTCTGGGTGTTCCGCAGAGCTCCTTGTTTGAACCACTATTGTTTCGATTTATGTGAACGATTTTCCCAGCAGGTACACTACAAAGTTCTCTTAGCAGATTATGCTACATTGTCAGTGGCTTCTCAAACTAAGATGCTGTACTTTGGGTGAAAGTTATCGCCAGAACGAGTTTCCGACTGATTCACAGCACAGGAACTGGTAGGTAATGAGGGAAAGACTGTTTACCTGCATTTTTACCCCAAGAAATTTGACGAAGAGGAACATGTAGGTATCCAAAGGTTTCTGGAAATGAATTTGGATTTCCGATGGAATGTCCATGCTGATGAACTTGCTGTGAAATTGTTCGAAGGTGTGTTTCTGATCGAGTCAATGTGGAATCAGTTGTTGATACACGGAATATTAGCGTGAGGTAGCTGCTCCTCCCGGCATCGGATTTATAGCTGGTCTGGGTTATAGAGAAAGCTGTTAGTCCGCATTTCACAATTTTAAGGTTTTAACCTTTCCTAGTGTTTGTAGTTCTGAGTCTATGCTCGTAAGAACAGGGATGGCTTCATCAAAATTACAGAGTGAGCAGCCGAAACATTGGAATGATTATAAAGGATTATGAATCTTCCAAATTTTCAAGGGTGGTCACCCCTGCTCTAGAAGTTGAAATTCGAGATGACGATGGTACTTGATGATGACTGCCATTGATCAGCATGGATCTGTTCTATTTTACTTCACTGAAACTTGAAAAGTCTCAGGGAAACTTTCAGTTGCTCACCATGTATTTTTTACAGTTTTTAATTAAAAATAGAAACGTGATCAAGGTGATGTAGACAAAGATACCACCTTTCTTTTGAGTTATCACTTAACCCATCTTCCCTATTCCCTATTCCCCTCTTAGGGGGTTAATATTTCAGGCAAGCTTTGTACCCCAAAAGATGTCCCCCTTGAAACAAAAATTGACCTGTTTTTGTGTTTTGATCAGAAATGAATATCTTGGTAGATAAAGCCTCTGTTTAGTTTCGTTGTTGAAGCACCCTGTATGTATTATGTAATGGAATTTATTGGCTTTCAAAAGTTTACAAAGCAAGTCATATATAAAAACCATAAAAATAAAAATAAAAGCATATAGAACATAAACGATGAAAAAACGAGATGCGAAAAATATACATCGGTAGAAAACAATGGAACTATTCAATCATGGAATCAAAATATTCTTCTTTCGAGTAAACGGTTTTTTCTATTAACCTCGACTTTACTTTAGTTTTGAAAGATTGAATGCTCAGATGTTTAAATTTTTGCGGCAGTTGATTGCACATTTTCCTCCCTAACCACTCGCAAGAGTCCTGCGTTTTTGACAGTCGGACTATTAGTTGAACATGGTTTTCACGCTGTCTTGTTTGATACTGGTGGATATGGGAGTTCCTCAGGATTTCATCCTCAAATTTATGGATATTGCATAAACAGGCAAGCATATATGAGACCGGAATGGTAAGTATTTTCAGATCTTTGAATAACTCCCTGCAGCTTGTTTTAGGAGTAGCCCGCACAATTGCTCTAATGGCTCTTTTCTGTTGCAGAAAAACTCGAAAGCTATAAGGAGAAGCTCCCCACAACAGAATAGTAGGTGAATATTGCAGCCTCTTTATTTGCAATATAAGTTATTCTTCTGATAGAGTAAACTTCAGATGACAATTTTTCACATAGTACTTCTACCGGGTGAGTCAATAAGGCAAGGAACTTCTATATCTCGGGAACTATTTGAGATAAAAGCGAAATTTATTCTGATTATTGTTTTATAAGTATGTGCGCATTCTTTGAAATTATTTTCGTACATACAGGGTGTTCAATTTTTGCTTCAGGGACATACATAAATTTTTTCAAATGGCATGCCCTGTATTTTTCTTCATATTCTGATTCCAATTTGAATGCTTTCTTCAACGATATCTATTTTGTGCCCAAACAACTATCGGTAGATTTTAAATTAATTAAAATATCGATAATTTCGGGAATTTGGAAGTTTATTCAAAAGTTCTCAAATGCCTCATTTCGCATAATTTACGCATGATATTTTTTTTTCTTTAGGTAAAAGTATTGTACCTTATTGTCAAATGAAGAAAAAAAATTTTTTCATACCCAGTGTTCCTAGTAACCCGGGAAAATGAAATTTTTCAAACCTAAAAAACTTTTTCTTTTCAAATGTAACACCCTGTATATTTTTCAAGTGTTTTATTCCCACTCGAATAAGCTTTACAACGATACCTTTTTTCAAAAATCCGATGGTGATTTCCCAGAAAATTTCGAAATTAGTTTGAGGTTTAGGTATTTCTTGCAAGATACACGCTGTTGATTAAATTCAAACATTGAAATATGCAAATTTCAACACAAAATTAGATTCTTTGCTGTTCAATAAAACTTAAACATCAAAACTCTCAAAGTGTATCGAAATTTCTTCACAAGAAAAGATTCATTTGCGATATTATCATTTGTGCTCAGAGCTAAGTCTTCACTTAATTGAAATTACTCAGTTCGAAATTATGTCAATAAATGTTCAAAAAGTCAAAATATCGAAAAGATCGAGAATTTGGAAGGTTTTTCAGAACTTCTCACAATCTTGATTCCGTATTATTTGAGTGTGACAATAATTATTCTCTGAAGAAAATATGTTCCTCATCATCGAAGTAAGCGATCAACTGTTTTTTCATACCAAGTGTTCTTGGTGATCCAACGAAGATAGATAAAAAAACTTTTTTCTAAATGTAACAACCTGTTCTTTTCACTGAACTTGTATTACTTTTACAATTGCCCAAAATATTCCGAAATTATCATTAAGAAACGAAATTGAACTGCTTGTCGTGAATAAAACATCCACTGAAAAAAAATGCAAAACAAAATCATAAACACCAATTTAATTCTATTTCAATAAATTTTCAAATCAAATTAGATGTTCGAAATGTCCCCCATTTTGACGAGTACATTCTCGAACACGATTGTTAAATGATTCGGTTATTCTCTGGAGACCATTCGGCGTTATACTCCTAAATGCTTCTGTAATTCTCTCCATCATATTTTCCCTGGTTGTTGGAGGGTCTCAATATACCCTCTCTTTAACATATCCCCACAAAAAATCCAATTTATTAGAGTCCGGAGACCTAGGAGGCCGTCCTACAGGACCTCCACGGCCTATCCAATTGCCCTCAAACCTATCATTTAAAAAAACGGGGACATTGCCGCTGTAGTGTGCTGATGCCCCAAAATGTTGGAACCACATATTGTTTTTATGTTTTGGGGAACATTGATACGGAAAGGCTCCAGATCATGCTGCAAAAAAGTTAAATAACGTTCGCCGTTCAAATGTTCTTGGAAAAAAAAGGGTCCGATCACATAATCGTCAATTTTACCACCCCAGACATTTAGAGACCAACGATGTCGGTGGTCAACAGTTCTCATGAAATGAGGATTTTGAGTATCATAATAATGAAAATTATGCCGGTTCACCAATCCATTCTTATGAAAGGTGGTCTCATCAGAGAAAAGTACCCCACTGAAAAATCTTGGTTGGTCTGCTATTTTATTTAAAGACCATCTACAAAAATCCAATCTTCGCCCGAAGTCCAGGGGCTCCAACTGTTGGTGGAGTGGAACATGAAAAGGACGAAACTTTTCCTTCCTCAAAATTCTTGATACAGATGTCTGACTAATGCCCAAGTCTCGACTATCATCTCTTGTACTAATATGAGGATTCTCTACTGCGCTCAAAACAACCTGCATGCTATTATCTTCATTGAGTACACGCTTAGCTCTCTCATTCTTCTCATATCCAACTTGTCCAGTTCTTTCAAACCTTTCCTTCAATCTCTCGAATGCCTTTTTCCTAGGATGTCTACTGTTTGGGTTACGTTGGGAATAAATATGTGACGCCAACAAACAATTCCTCTCACCTTCTCCCAAACAATAAATCCTATTAATTAACTCTTTTTGGGTAAAATTCATTGTTGCAACAATATTATGTATTTCTCACTTAGACTCACTCATATAACGTTGGAATTATCCAATTCAAAACTGTCAAATCTTGGGGCATTGTGAGTAAACCATAGCAATAAGTCTTCTATGGGCACAGGTGGTTTAAACCACAGACTATCGAACAATATTTTTTATCTTCATGTAGTATGCCCATAGAAGTCATACTTATCTCTATGGTTCAATCATAAGTTGGATATGAGAAGAATGAAAGAGCTAAGCGTGTACTCAATGAAGAGAATAGCATGCAGGTTGTTTTGAGTGCAGTTGACCTTTTGAACATGTATTGAATATTTCGAACTGAGTATTTTCGATTAAGTGAAGACTTAGCTCTGAGCACAACTGATAAAATCGCAAATAAATCCTTTATTGTGAAGAAATTTCGATACACCTTGAGAGTTTTGATGTTTAGGTTTCATTAAACAGCAAAGAATCTAATTTTGTGCTGAAATTTGCATATTTCATTGTCTGAATTTTATCAACAGCATGTTTATTGCAAAAAATACCTAAACCTCACACTAATTTCGAAATTTTCTGGGAAATCACCATCGGATTTTTGAAAAAAGGTATCGTTGTAAAGCTTATTCGAATAGGAATAAAACACGTGAAAAAGATACAGGGTGTTACATTTGAAAAAACGAAGTTTTTCATGTTTGACAAATGTCATTTTCGCCGGGTTACTAGGAACACTCGATAAAAAAAAATTTTTTTCTTCATTTGATAATAAGGTACAACACTTTTACCTCAAGAAAAAAAAATATCACGCGTAAATTATGCGAAATGAGGCATTTGAGAACTTTTGAAAAAACTTCCAAATTCCCGAAATTATCGATAATTCAATTAATTTAAAATCTACCGATAGTTGTATGGGCACAAAACAAATATCGTTAAAGAGAGCATCCAAATTTCAATCAGAATATGATAAAAAATATAGGGCGTGGCATTTAAAAAAAAAATTATGTTTGTCCCTGGAGCGAAAATGGAACACCCTGTATGTACTTAAATAATTCTAAGGAATGCACACATACTTATAAAACAATAATCAGAATAAATTTTGCTTCTATCTCAAATAGTTTTAGAGATATAGAAGTTCCTCGCCTTATTATCAAGCTGAAAGCCCCATAAACTGGCAGTCCCTGTCTCAGCAGGTTTTCTGAGAGTGAATATAAGTTTTTGGGTCTTATTGGTGTTTTGTTTGAGGCGATTAGCTTCCAACTACGCTGCGGCTTGGTTGAGCCTATCTACATCAATGCGCTGCAGATCGCTTCTCTCCTTTTCGCGACTAATTATAATTGAATCATCGACGTAGATACACACATTATCTTGTCCTAAATGATACGCCATGTCATTTATATACACGCAGAACAACAACGGTCCGAGAATTGAGCCCTGAGGTACCCCTATGTCAATCTTCTGCTCACTAGATTGGCAATTGTTCCAAACAACAATCTGGCTGCGTTCGGTAAGGTAATATTTCATCATATTGAAGGCTCTGCCTCTGACTCCACAGAAATCTAATTTGTTCAATAATATTTCGTGGTTTGCACAATCCAAGGCCTTGCTCATGTCAAGACACGACAAGGCTGCTTCACTCTTGTCTTCGAAAGAATCTAGAATATCCTGTATTATGTCCATCATGGTCGATTTCCCTTGACGAAACCCGTGCTGCGAAGATGTCAGTACATTCTTCTTGTCCAAGAAGTCGACAAGTCGATTCTTTGAGAGATTTTCCAAAATTTTCGAAAATGTAGGTAGTATGATTGGTCTATAGTTGTTGGATGTATTGGCGTCTCCTTTTCTATAGATCGGAATTTTTTCGCTAGTTTGGGTAAAACGCCCTCGGTGAAGCACGCATTTATCACCGCACTGAGAGGCTCCGCGATCGCGAGAATAATGTTCTTCAAAAATCTAAGCGAGAGACCGTAAATATCATGAACACTCTAGCCAGTTCCACCCGGAGATCCGTGTGGGGTTTACCTCTGAAAAATGTTGTTCCAAGAAGGCTCATCATGATTCGTCTAAAAAATCCATCTCGCTCTGAAGATCGCACCATTTGCAAAGCATCCGGTGGTCACAAATGACCAATTCACCGGTCGATGGGAGTGGTACCGTCTTCCACCTTGTATTCGTTATTGTAGGCCTTGTTGAGGATGATCATGATGAGTAGATGAAAAGACAAGCCCCCTCATGGCGGGAAATTCAATATTCTATGGAAGGTTACATACAGATGTAGTAAGCAATATATTTCGTTGTGGTGATATGATGAACAGCATTTCATTCAATTTATAAAGATTCCTGGAACTTTTTGATCAAGGTGGCATTTCCATCTCATTAATCTTGACCGATATTCAACTTCGTTTCTATTATTTCCGAATCTACCTTGAATTTCCATTTAAGGTACACTAAAGAATATGACAAGGTCTGAATCGAAGGATTCGATCGCATGCTGAAAATGGCAGTTATAATGTGGAACATCTGGTGAATTATTTCTGAAGAATGCATTCTGCAGACGGTCAATTAGTGTAATAATCATGTGCCCTGTAATGCAATTTATTGAGCTCATTTATTAGTTAACGACTGAAAATTACATCGATATTCTGAGATGAAAAATATCGATCAAAATATTGCGTGATGGTTTTTGTTATTTCGAATATGTATTGTGATATTATTCGTCTGTACCGTGATGTTTAAATGCCTTATTTCAACCAGTTTACTTGCAGTAGATTATTAACTAATATTTTTATATTGGGAATAGTAGATGGGAGAAGGTTTTAATGATTAGCGATTCACAGCTTGAATAAAAATCAAGTTGATTGACTTGACTTGACATGAAATTGAGTCAACCTTTTATTTTCAGAATTCAAGGTAAGGTTTCCACAATCCCTCATCACTTTTATAAACACAATCGTTAAATGAAAAATAATTTTGAGATATGCAAACATCTAATAAAGCCATAATGTCGTATTTAATTCGTGGGTTCGTCATATTTTGTGTTAACAAATTGTTGATTATATTATACGAATCTTTCAGTGGAATACTTGGAAACAAATTCTTGGCATCAAAAGAGACTAACTTTGCATTACTTGTAATGACAATATTTTCTATTTTTCTTATCAAATCATTTGAATTACGAATAGCAGAAATCTTCATGGATAACATAGAAAAAACTATTCATAAACACCCGCTTAGTAAACATTTCTCATATTGGTATCGATATGTCGATGACATTATTGTGTGTTTCACAGGTGCAAACAGACAGTTCACTGTATTCGAAATTTTCATTAACAACCTGCACCCAAAAATAAAATTTACTTCTGAAATAGAACAGAACAATTCGATTAATTTCCTAGACCTAACAATAACAAGATCAAATAATAAACCCAAGTTTTCAATTTATCATAAGCCTTCTCATACAGATAACACAATTCATTATATATCGGCACATCCTTACCAACATAAAGTTGCAGCGTTTATAATAGCTAAAAAAACAAAAATTAGCTTTACAACAAATAAACACCTCAAAAAAGTCTAGGGAACACTTCTGAATATCGATATATCGTATCCGGAACGATCAATATGCATGATTTTTTTAAGAAATGAACATCTGCATCAATTTCTCATCAAATTATGTAGAGTGCCGCAACAGATTTCAGTTTTTTTTATAAAAAACTAAAAATGCAGCAGATGCGACGCTGCTTTATAATCATTTCATTATTCAGTGTTTGAAATCAGTTAGTTGGAACTTTTTTATGTTGTAAGCACAAATAAAAGATTCAAGTTTTGTGATTCGACCATGAAAAGACGACATTTGACTAGAGAAGAGATGTTACGAGCCGTTGGCATGCTCCAAGCTGGGAGCTCACAACGGGAAATATCCAGGGTTCTGGGAAGTAGCCCAAGTGTCATACACCGTTCATGGTCGCGTTTCAATGAAACAGGTACCGTAGAAGAACGCCATACAGGTCGTTTCAGGATTACTACAGTCGCCCAAGACCGATTTTTGGTTTTACAAGCCAGAAGAGATCGTACTACCACAGCATCTCAATTAGCTCAAGAGCTATCACGAGTTCATAATGTACAAATTTCCGACCAAACTGTGAGAAATCGACTTCACAAAGGTCAACTCCACTCCAGACGTCCTTTAATAGTTCCACAACTGACCCATGGAAATCGCGCTGCTCGTTTAGGTTGGTGCCAAGAACACGTAAACTGGGATCAAGAGATGTGGGCCACAGTTCTCTTAAGTGATGAATCTAGATTTAGTTATTATCCCGATTCGGGAAGAATTCGAATAAGGAGGGAACCTGGAAAGCAAAACCGTCTCCAGCATGCTGGAGAAGTTGTTAGACAGGAAGGCGAATCAGTGATGTTTTGAGAGGTATACGCCTTGGTGGAAGAACTGACCTCGTTTTCATACAGAACAACCTCATGGGAAATTCTTACGTAAATGAGATAGTTTTACCTGTAGTGGTACCGTATCTCCAAACAATGGGTCAAAATCCACACTTCCAACAAGATAATGTCCCTCCTCATCGTGCAAGAAGTGTCTTGAACGTTCTTGAAGAGAATGATATCGATCTTCTACCATGGCTATCCTGCTCCCCAGATCTGAATCCCATCGAGCATGTGTGGGACACCCTAAAAAGAAATCTCCTGCGTCTAAACGTCCTCCATCATGAACAGGAGCTTCGATTAGCAGTTCAGGGGGCTTGGAATGACTTAGGCCAAAATGTAATAGACAATTTAATATTGAGCATGCCGCGACGATGCCAAAGTGTCATTAATAACAGAGGTGGACCTTCAGGGTCCAGGTATTTAAATATAGCGTTCAAAACATCGACAAATTAATAAAGAAACTAAATCAGGTGTTTATAGATTGGATTGTGCAGATTGCAATTGTTTTTGTATAGGTAGAACAGGAAGAAATTTTAATGTTAGAATCTCTGAACATAAACGCAGTTTCATCAACGGAAAAATTGATTCAAATTATTCAAATCATCTTAGGGAAAATGGTCACTCTTTCAATTCAGTATATTTCATGTCACGTTCAACTAAGTTATTATACTATCCGACGACGTAAGAGAGTTCAAAACCGCGGTAACACTAATCTATTAATTTAATTTATTTGTTCGTAATAAAAGATTCAAATATTACATTTATGTTTCAGAAAGAATTCGGTTCTAATAATAATAATGATAGTGCAATAACAGATATTCCTTAATCAATCCGCAAAAGTAAATATAACGAAATGATCTAACTCTAAGATAAGGGACAATTCAATGCTATTTTGCATATCAACTAGTTCATGAGAACCAGTGAGATGTGAGAAACAACAGTGTAATAATTTTCCTTTCAATGACGTTTATTGCATTAAAAAGATTGACGACATTCTTCCTTATAACGACTCACAGTACCAACATTAAAATGAAAGTGATTTTTTAACGACATCACAGATCGTTGCTTCCACTAACCCAAATTCCTCGTCGTTCAATACTTGTCCGTACAATTCAGGAGCACATATTTCACAATACCAGCCTAAGGAATTGGAACCGGCTATCTCAGGAATGTCGACTATAACACGGCAATAAATATGGAGAACACACTGGCTTTGGCTGTCCAACAAATTATCTTTTTTAATGAAATAATGGCTATTAAATACCGTATTTACAAACAAGTCTGCGTTGTCGTCGTTTCAAGCCAATGTTGCATCCTTAAAAATCGATTATAATTGCGTATGTTTCTGTGCAACTTATTTCTAGAGATATACTTTTTGTACTATTATAATGCTGTGCACTTTCACTATTTCTATAACGTATTGCATTTTATAGTCAGAAAGCTAGTATAATTTTTGAGTAGGCAAACTGTATCGATTGCCTCAGTAAAGATCAATATAACGAAAAAATGCGAGACATATTGATATGACCAAATCATTCACGAGACACACTTACAGAGAACTGGAACATCCAGACTATCTAGCAGATAGAGAGTTGAAAAAATCATTTCTATGAACGCTAGATCTCCGAAAATGTATGGAATAATTGAATTTCTCATAGAAGAAAAATCCGGTAAACCAATAGTATCATACTTAAATACAACTACAGTTAAATTAGCAAAATGGTTGAATCAGAAATTCATAGATCTCACAATGATCAGTGCACACCACGCAATTTTAAGTTCTTTCGCAACGATCTTGTACAAAAACACATAAAAGGATAAATAGGTTTCATTTGATAAAATGATAAAGTGTCCATTCGGTTTTTAACACAAAGTGTCTGAGGTACGAAAACTTATGACCGTATTTGTACCTCAGATAAGGGCCAATGCTATAACCACCTATTAAAATCTAAAGATCCATTGAAATTTCAGAGGATGGTTCGATCTGTTTTGGAATCCTGTATGTTTATCTATCTGTTAATACATTCTGCCAATGAATAATACTATCATCTACCCATTCTTCAAACGCTTTTTCCGGAATCGATTTAAGCTCTCTCTGCGAATTCTTTTTTATACCGGGTGTCCACGCGAGATGGGACATCAAAAGTATATGGAGAAAGGAATGACAGATTGGAGAATTTTTTTTTGTTGTCTTGAATGTTATTCGAACTAAGTTCCGAAAATATTTTCAATGTGGTGGAACTTCCGTTTATACCGAAAGTTGACACCCTCTTTGTTATTTCAAATGGTATAATGTATGTTTCTATTTATTTTCTTGTGGAAAATTAAATTCTGAACAATTCTCATTTCATTGCCACCTGAAGTCAAACGAAAGGAAGATATGAATTTTTCAATCGGAATTTTGCGATTTTTAGTTGTGCCTTAGAAGGCATCATAAAAATACTGAAGATCATTCAATATCGATTATTTCTAGTTCAATGTAAGTGAAGAGGTTCACTCAGTAGAATTCAATGCATTAAGAGGCTTCACAGTTTCTAAAGCATGTGGCAAATCGAATTACATTCTAAGGTACAAAAGTTCGTTTTTTCAAATTAGACTACCCTTTTGACACACCATTAACTTGTAATATTAATGGGCATCGATCCATAATAGCTTTTCCTATATCTAAAGTAATTCTGGTCACAATTCCGAGAGAAAAATTGAAAGTAATTCAAATATTATTTCACAAGTTAAAATAATGATATTTCTCAGCTTCGATTGGCAATATTTTGAAAAATACTTATATCTAATCTTAAAACAAAATCGACATGCTCGATGTATCGTATCCAGAACGATCAATATGGATGATTTTTTTTCAAGAAATGAACACCTGCATCAATTTCTCACCAAATTATGTAGAATGCCGCAACAGATTTCAGTTTTTTTTATAAAAAACTAAAAATGTAGCAGATGCGACGCTGCTTTATAATCATTTCATGTATTCAGTGTTTGAAATCAGTTAGTTGGCACTTTGTTTCTGTTGTAAGCACAAATAAAAGATTCAAGTTTTGTGATTCGACCATGGAAAGACGACATTTGACTAGAGAAGAGATGTTACGAGCCGTTGGCATGCTCCAAGCTGGGAGCTCACAACGTGAAATATCCAGGGTTCTGGGAAAGAGCCCAAGTGTCATAAACCGTTTATGGTCGCGTTTCAATAAAACAGGTAGCGTAGAAAAACGCCATACAGGTCGTTTCAGGATTACTACAGTCTAACCCAAGACCGATTTTTGGTTTTATAAGCCAGAAGAGATCGTACTACCACAGCATCTCAATTAGCTCAAGAGCTATCACGAGTTCATAATGTACAAATTTCCGACCATACTGTGAGAAATCGCCTGCACGAAGGTCAACTCTACTCCAGACGTCCTTTAAGAATTCCGCAACTGACCCATGGAAATCGCGCTGCTCGTTTAGCTTGGTGCCAAGAACACGTAAACTGGGATCAAGAGAGGTGGGCCACAGTTCTCTTCAGTGATGAATCTAGATTTAGTTATTATCCCGATTCGGGAAGAATTCGAATATGGAGGGAACCTGGAAAGCAAAACCGTCTCCAACATGCTCGAGAAGTTGTTAGACAGGGAGGCGGATCAGTGATGTTTTGGGGAGGTATACGCCTAGGTGGAAGAACAGACCTCGTTTTCATACAGAACAACCTCACGGGACATTCTTACGCAAATGAGATAGATTTATAAATGAGATAAAAACACAAGGTATAAAAAAAAAAATTAATCTACATTTATTTGAAAAAATTCAACGACACCTAATAAAAGCAAACCATTCAAGAATCAATAAAAAGAATGAAAGATATTATTATAAAATCAAATCGTCAGAATTAGATTGGATGAATAAGAAATAAATCGATACAAACATTCGACAAGTTTTGTATGAACAGGTAGATAAAATTAATTAAACAAGTTAAGTAGGGTTTAATTAGTTTCATTACCTTTCATACTAACTGTTCAATGGCTCGGTGTGCTTTTCCTGTTATTCATCCAACTTGTTCTACGATTTATTTTAATGCTTCTAGGAATAATTTACTTTTGATTCTATATTTTTCATTCTTGATATTGAATGAATGGTTGTCTTTTATTAGCGAAACGTCGTCGATTTATTTTATCAAGCTACGTTTAAGTGTAGCTTAAAAATAAAAAAATTAATCTGTTTTTATCTCATTTATATCATGGATCTACATCAAGTAACGGCCTCCACAATTCAAAAAAAAAGAGATAGTTTTACCTGTAGTGGTACCGTATCTCCAAACAATGGGTCAAAATCCACTCTTCCAACAAGATAAAGCCCTCCTCATCGTGCAAGAGTTGTCTTGAACGTTCTTGAAGAGAATGATATCGATCTTCTACCGATTCTCCCCAGATCTGAATCCCATCGAGCATGTGTGTGACCCCTTAAAAGAAATCTCTTGCGTCAAAACGTCTTCTATCATGAACAGGAACTTCGATTAGCAGTTCAGGGGGCTTGGAATGACTTAGGCCAAAATGTAATAGACAATTTAATATTGAGCATGCTACGATGATGCCAAAGTGTCATTTATAACAAAGGTGGACCTTCTGGGTACTGAAAAATATAAGTGCTTCCATATCGTTTCGAAAATATTAGTTCAGGATTTTTTTGTTTTACCAAATTTCGTCATTTTCAAATTTCAATTTTTTTTTATAATAGGTGCTTTGGAGAAGTCAAATATTATTTTGTTTTCTTGAGAATACATTATATTCAATATATCCTAACAAAAACCGAAGGATTTCTATAAATTCGAATCATCAAATTCATATTTTAAAGATATTGGTAAGTGTTCCCTAGACTTTTTTGAGGTGTTTATAATCGAGAATACCTACGAGAAGAAAAACGAGAAGTCAGATTCAATCCACTACAATTGATTTCGCACTTGTTTTCTCGGAAAATATTTTCGAAACGAAATATTTTCAAGATAACAAAACACATTTCTTCAATCGGTCAATCCTTTCTGCATATAATTTTAATATCCCATCTCGCGTAGACAACCGGTATGTTCCTTCGATTCAAGTCAAGAGAATTTTGGAAGAAGAAAAAAGTCGACAAGAGTCATATCAGGTGAATACGGTGGGTGTTCGAAGATACTTGTTGTTGAATTTTTGGTCAGAAATTCATCCACAATGATTGCCATAAGTTTTCTTTCCACAAATCTTCGTTTTCGACGAATTTACCCCCTCAACTGCCACATAACACTCAGGTTATATTCTTAATTTACTGTCTGACCTTCTGACAAGAATTACGAGTGCACAACACCCCCGATCATCAAATAAAAGAGTCAACATCGATCGACTTTGACGTGGTTTTTTCGGCATCGGTTCATTTGGAAGTCGCCTTTCCGAGGCATGTTGACTGGTTTACATGTGAAACTAATGAAGCAATGTCTCATCACCAGTTACAATGCGTTTTATGAAAATGACATCGGAATTGACTCGTTCTAGCATGCGTTCAGCGACCTTAATCAGTTCAGGTCTTTTGGAACTGATGGAGCAGCAACGCGTTTCACGCCCAAACAATCGTTTAAAATGGTACAAATTGATTTGTGAGAAGCGGAAAGTTCATTGCTTATCACTCTCAAACTTGAATGATGTTTTTCAATTACCATTTCTTTCACTTTGTCGGCGTTACCTTTAGTTGGATATGTTGATGGCCCACCAGAGCGAGTCAAATCTTCCACCAGCTGTTAAATGCACTGTATCACTCGTATTCTTGTGTTTTTGATAAAGTTGATTAATCGTAAGTCTTCTGTAACATTTTCAGCGATACGGCCAACGAAACTCCATTCACAATACAAAATTTGGGAGAAATTCTTTATTCAATACTTTTACAAACAAAACAAACTTGTGAGAATTGACAGATCGCGTTCAAATGACAGAATTCAAAGCAGTTGTGCCAATTTAGAAAAAACAAAAATTTGACAATCGTTTCAAGCAGACTTTTTAAATAATCAATTTCCAGTTTATTTTTCGAAATAATTGAATTCGGCGACATGAAAGTAGTGCAATAATTTCTTGGAGTAGTGTATCAGAGACGTCGTTCAATAAGTCGTTGCAGATAATATTTCTGTCAGAATTTCCGCTAGATATTTCTGCTTATTTTACGCTAGATCGGGTAAAGCTTTGATTCACATCCGTTCCGAGAAAGAATTACGCGTCAAAGTCGGCGTTCGTTGTGTCAGAAGATCCAACAGTGATCTGGACGTTTTTCTACGTACGCGATTTCGCGAATCGCTATCGCCTTGGCTTATTGGCATAATTAAAATGATTCATGTGGTACAGACTAGTAATCAACGTGCAACAATGTATACATGTATGCATTTAAATGATTTATATTAGGAACTTGGCAAGTGAAACGATGTAGAAGTTGGTTATTATATTTTCTCATTTTCGCAGCATCGTAGAGTCGGTATATCAAATATCACTTTTTTTTATGGAAGTTCTGATTAGAAGTCTGAATGTTTTTATTGATTCTATCAAAGCAGGTAATCTACCTACATGGTAGGCCACCTGTTGGTTGTTTTTTAAAATTGTTATTGCTACTACGTGGTGTTATAATTTAACAAGCTTTTACAGTCTGTTAACATTTCTTATATTGTGATGTATTCACATAAGCAGATGGAAACTAATTAATAATATTGATGACATATTCCTTTTGTGGTAATCCATTTCAAAATATGAAAGGGACTTGACACTTTTGTCAGTTTTCAACGTTTATTTATTAAAACATGGCCGATTTCGACCCTATGATCATTTTCAAGTGCTGAATAGGTACTAACATAGGTACAAAGATGATTAAATGATTGGTTTCACAAATACCTATTAAAAATACTCGGCATATTTTTCGGGTTGTTAGCCCATTATCAAGAGTAATACAACACTAAATTCAAAATAAGTGTTTTCACTTAGTATAACGGCATTCACAACAGGAGGTTAATTGAAGTCTAGTTGGTCGTTGCAAGCGGCTGGTTTGGTTATATATATATATATATATATATATATATATATATATATATATATATATATATATATATATATATATATATATATATATATATATATATATATATATATATATATATATATATATATATATATATATATATATATATATATATATATATATATATATACAGGATATCCACCGGACCGTCCGTTAAAAACTTTTTGAGTTCCAATTACAATATCAAGCTGAAATTTTATACGCGGCCATAACTAGCGATTTGCAATTGAAGTGAAATATTTTCGAAGTGATACCGTTTCCGGTTATACCGGAAGTGGGTCATCCCTTTGTCAAATGGCAGTCTACATTTTTCTGAGCAAGGCATGAAATAACCAAGTTGTTGGCACTTATCTGTCAAAACTTTTGACAGTAAGTAAAATAACTTTGTTTGATGAAGGATTGAAGTTGTATAATGCTCTTTCTCTTGCGGTTAGGGAATCTGGAACTTTCAGCTCGTTCAACAGGAGGGTCACTGAAATCTTCAAAAGGGAAGATTCTTGTTCGATATTTGGGGTTGGATTTTGTTTTGTTTCTTTTGCTTTTGTAAGTATCAGAAATCCTTAATGATTTTTGCTATTAGGTTAAGCTAACAGTTTATGTTATATAAAGTCAAACAATGTTGGCTTTTAATTCGATCCTTGTATATAGCATATATTGCTAAATAAATAAAGATATTCTTATTTTATTTACTGAAAAACAAAACACTCAAATGACACTGACGTTGATTATTTTCGAACACATCTATGACTGAGCATAGAACAGGTATTTTCAATGGAATCGCAAGGATTCTTACCGAACTTTTCAACATTTTTTTCACTCAAAATTTTGGAGTCCTACTTGAAAATATAAAGAGAGCGTTTTCCTCGAAGAATTATGAGAAAATTCAAAAATATTTTTCATTTTAGAAAAAATCAGTAGCGTTCTAGTTTATCAATTGTTTCGTTACCTGGGTTCATGCTCATATTCCCTACAATTCCATATAAATTACCATTCTATATTCACGGTTTTGTATTCGCGGCATATTTATTCCGCGAATGAAGAGCTTATACTGTTTTCGAAAACAACCGAAACTATCTGAATGAGGTAGGTGTTCACCTATCTTATCTCGGAAAAAAATTGAAGATGTATTATTCATTTTTCGGACTAATAATATTTAATTCAACACTAGTAATACGATGAGTTTTCTATAAACAATGATAGAGAATGCGGAAACTTGTTTATTTGTTCGCAAAGAAAAATAAAGAAGGAAGTAAGTAAAAAGAAGAATTCACATAAATTGCTCAACTGAAGGCTTTACACCGTCAACACATTAAAAGTAGAAATCCCATCTAAACAGTAAAACACCTGGGGAACGATTAAAACACCAATCCTCTTACGTAAGTCGTTTGAGAAGAAGAAGTAGAGTTAAATTACTGTTATTAAGAGAAGCAGAAGTTACTGTCGTGATCTAGCATTGAAATCCCTCTGAGAACTTAGGAATAGAAAGTATAGAGAGTTCATATACTTCGTTCACATTTTACTTTGTTAGACTTTTCAGTGGGAAAATTAATTCAAGTTTCTTATTTAGTAATTTTTCACGGAAATATATGCAGAGTATTTCCTAAAGAATGTCAATCGTAATATAACTCCTTCATTCCTAAACCTTCGCATGGTTAAACGGTTTTTAAAGGGCTATAAAATGAGTATGCTACGTGCGAAATTCATCTTTGAACGAGTATCCTACCTTATAAAGATACCGTGGTGAAATGGATCATCCGTCAGATTAAGAAAGAAAAATTGATGATATCCAAGCAAAAAAAGGTACATAATACTCAATTTCAATGGAATTGAATCGTTAGCATGTTAGGGTAGCGGGGCTGAAAGCCCGTTGGGTAAAAGTACCAACATATGTTAGTGTAGAACAGATCTAGGAACGAACGATACACGTCACTGGATGCGGAGAAGGGGTTGGGAAGATAAACTAGAGCCACCAGTTTTCTACCAACGAATAGAAGGGAGATCATAATTTTTACTCATACGAAAGTCAAAAAATTGCTGCTGTTTGTTTTCCTCTTAGCTACAAAATCAGTGAACAGAGAGGATTTGGGTAAGTTTGGAACTGAAGCACATTATCTAGTAAATAATGAATAATAACGTTTACATCCAGTGTCTTTCCGTTTTCATTTCATAACCTCGAATATCTCTTGAGTCTGAAAGGGGCAAAAAGTACATTGATGGGACTTTTTGCCCCTTTTTATTATTATTGAACATTAACAAAAGCCAAGGTAAACCTATATGGCTCAAACTACAAAAATACAATTGATTACAGTACATCAGTGAGTGGAGGATAAGAAAGAAAATAATAATAAAATTCAACCACAACTAACCACTAGAAAGTCTATGTATTGTTCCGCGTAGACCATCTATCGAAGGTATTTTTGAAAATATTAACACTTCATCTGGTAGCTTGTTCCATGAGTGAAATATTTGGTTCGATAAGAAGTGCTCTCTGGCGGTTCTTCGAAAGTTTTCTCTGTATAACTTGAAGTCATGACCTCGAAGACGTGTGGTAATATTCATACGAAACATGGTTGAAAGGTCTACTTCAAACAGGTTGTTGAGTGCCCTATATGTGACTATGAGGTCACCACGAAGTCGTCGATCTGCAAACAGTGGGAGATTCAGAAGACGAAGGCCTCGTATGATGGGTATTCTCGAAACTCTCCGCTGAATAGATTCCAGCGAGTTTATATTGCCAAGCAGATGAGAATCCCAGACAGGTCCCGTGAATTCCAAAATTGGTCTGATGTAGGTGGTGAAAAGAACGCGACAGGTATCGATGCTACATTTCCCAAATACCTTCTCCATAAGACGCGACGTTCTGGAAGCTCTTGTGCATACGGTATAGATGTGGTCAGACCAGCTGAGGTACTCTGATATTGTAACTCCTAAGTCCATATGGTATTTGCATGATGCGATTGTCGTTCCGTTGATGCTGTAGCAAAGTCTGGGATTTTTCCTACCAATATGTAGGATAATACATTTCTCGGGATTAAGAGGTATCAACCATGCCTTACACCAACCCTGAATAATTGTGAGATCCTGTTGTAAAGTGTGATGGTTTTGTAGTGGATCAGCGTAAATCTTTGTGTCATCTGCGTACATGGAAGATGTAGAGGTGACTAGACTAGGTATATCAAAAATAGTATGGGTCCCAACACGGATCCTTGCGGTACTCCGCTTGAAACTGGTTTGGGAGCAGGAAGAGAGTTACCAACGTGCACACAAAACTCACGGTTAGAAAGAAACGAGGCAATCCAGGAAAGAACACCACCGCGAATACCGAAGTATTCTAGTTTCGGGACAAGACATCTACGTGGGACTTTATCGAACGCTTTGGCGAAATCTAAATAAATTACGTCAATGGAAGTCCTTGAGTCGACCGCAGTGGTCCAGTCATGGAGACATCTGACATTGTTATCGATTGTGAATTTAAGTATCTCAGACATAATCATTCTCTCACGAAATTTCGAGACAATGGATACAAAACTTATGGGTCTGTAGTTAAGGGGAGAAGTTCTAGTGCCTTTCTTGAATATTGGGGTAACTGAGGCATGCATCCACTGTTTCGGCAGCAAACTTGATCTGAAAGACTCGTTGAATATCACACTTAAAGGTGACGGTAGAGAAAAAAAAAAAAGAAAGAAAAAAAATAGAGGGACTACACCTCTAACTATTATGAAATTAGCTGCAAATGAGGTTGTCAATGAACATAAATAGTTATGTGAACCTGCCAGAGACTACAATATATGCAGGACTTCCCTAAAACGATTCATTGCCCGATATAGAAGTAATCCAGACAATGTATCTTATGGATACGTATCCACACGTCAAGTTTTTACGGAGGAGGAAGAGTAGAGTTTGTGCGATTACCTGCTTCGGCTTGCCCAGATGTTCCATGGACTTGAGCCTAAAGATATACGCCTAGCAAATGATTGTGCTATTAAATTTCCAATTTGAATACCAGATTCCTGGCAAGAAAAAAAGAAATACAACCTTATCTATTAGGCAACCTGAAGCCATAAGCAACTTCATTCAATCGTTTTAACGTACAAAATTATTTCGATAAGTTGGCAGAAGTGATGGACAGGTATAAATTTTGTTCTGTATGAAATGTAAATGATACCGAGGTTTCAACTGTCTTGAAACCTTCTAAGATAGTCGCTGCAAAAGGAAAGCATAATGTTGGATTCGTTACTTCCGGAGAAAAAGGAACTAATGTCACCCTTAAAGTAGCAGTCTCAGCTATAGGTTCTCACATCCTAGCAATGTTTATTCTCGAGAAAAAATTATAACAACCCATTCATTCGTGATGGTACTCCAGACTGCATTGATAAAGTAAATAATTCAAGTTGGTGGATAACCGACGAAGAATTTTATTGATTCTTCATTTTATACACCATGTCAGACCTAGTCTTCTTCTATTGGATAACCATTCCTCACATTTATTTATAATAATACTCGATTTAGACAAAGAAAACGGAATAGTCATGTTATCTTTCCCCCCACACTGCTCTCCTAAGTTCCATGATATTTCTGTATTTGGTCCTGTCAAGACCTATTTATCTTGTGCTCAAGATTCATGGATTAGAAGCAAAAGAGGAAACACTATCTTATCTCTATTCCAAACTGCTTTACCATTGGCCTTTTCATCTGTCAATATAATAAAGGGATTCAAGGCATCTGGCATTCTTCTATTCAATCATGAAATATTTTCAGATACAGATTATGCTTCAAGCAGTGTAACAAATCGTCGAAACCCTTCCAATATTTTTGGAAACATACAGTTCTACCTATATCAAGAGCCGGACAAAAAAACACCAGAAAAACACCGTGAAGCAACAATTTCAACTGACACTCCCGTTGAAAATGAATTGAAAAAAGAACAGTAACAGTCAAAATCAAGAAGAACAAAGACAAGCAAGGAAAATAAGAAGATTAATTTGTTGAATAAAAGACTTTTGGGAGAAAATTGCCCTTCATCTTCATCTTATGAGAATGTGAAAGAAGGAGAATCTGAGGTAAGAAAAGCAATCAACATAAATTAAAGGGGAAAGTTGATTAAGAAGAAAATGCCAAGATAAGAAAGATCCTCATCAGAGGATGAAGAGGAGTCTTTTGGTCATTTTGCTCCAAAGCCATTTCAGAAGTCAGCAAAGCAGTAGATACAATGCTCAATTTGCAAGAACGCTGTGCTCCAAATTCCAATCATTATTTCATCTGCATTAATTGCAACAGGGATGATGACTTAAAAGAATTTGAAGAAAATGTGTAAATTTTAGCATATTAGGTATACCTGATGATGAAAGGCGTATTTGTATTGTTTTTTCTCGAAGTGTAGGTATCGTTTGTGTTTTCTCAATTATTTACATGCATTTGATGATGGTTGCATTGAATTCGTTCATTTTCTCCCTCATTCTCACCTAAATAAAATTTGCAGAAAAACAATATTTGAATGATTATTCGTCCCAATATCAGTGAATAATAATAAAAATAATTATGAATAGGCTTTTTACCTCAAGTCTGGGACATTTTCTCCCGGAACGCAAACAGCCCTGGAATTCTCACTGAATGTGTTGCTCCATTTTTCAGCAACTATATCACGCTTTTCATTATTCTTTTGATAAGCTAAAGCATGTAAAGCATTTTCAATGAATCAGCATAAGAAAAAGTATGAAACTTTCAAAATAAGACGTTTTTGATCGCAATTTGGGACTTTTAGTCCTACCTCTCACCGAATATCGACATAGTTACTTACAAATAGATGAGATTTTTGTTCATGTGGACGAAGGTGGAAAAGTAATCCTGCGGGGTGCCATGAACGCCATGGGGTTCGCCTCGAACGGATACAAGAGGAGACTTAATTTGGGATTAGGTCGCACGCCTCGGCTGGACGGTTCTCAATGTAACCTCGCCAACCTTCAAGTGAGGTAACCAGAGATCTCACATAGATGTAACACTCGTTTTGTCAGCAGTGGCGGAACATACTAAGGGCTGGAGGGTTGCCCTTTCCAACCTGCTAACCTTACAATGATTAACAAAACTATGTCATTTGAAGAGTGTTTGCAAATGGGCGGAGAAGAACAAAAAGAGTGCCCACCAGAGAGTGTTTACAGGAAGATATGCTAGACCACAAAAATAGCAACAAGAGTTAGCGTTGATATTGAGAACCTAAAGAACGATGCAGTCAAGGCAATTTTGAATTGCATGAGAGGTATGGACGGGAAACGACGATGCAGGGAAATTAAGAACTGAATTCAGAGAGAGAAGTAGTAAACTAAGGAGAGCGATAAATATTGCTCAGAAGGAAGCTTGGTAGAAGCTCCTTCAAGCAGTGAAAGAAGACCCGTGGGGAAAAGCGTACCAGATAGTTGCACCGTACAGACCACCCACAGAAAAAATAAGATCAAATATTGAAAACCTGTTTCCACATCGCGATGGATGTGATTTAGATGAACAGATGGACATATATCGGCGCAAAAGCAAGGAGGTTGCGCCATCTATAACAACTGGCGAGATACAGGCTGCAGTGGCTACTGTCAAGTTGAATAAAGTGCCTGGAATGGATGTGTCTAGCCCGTGAAATGGCTAGGAAAAAATCACCCAGAAAGCCTTTATCGAATAATTTACGGAGAGAGTTACTCCCGGCGTGGCAGATGGGTCAAGGTAGTGCTCATTCGCAAACTAGAGACGGATACTTCTTGGAAGGGTGGATAGAGATCCATATCCCTGGTGAATACAGTGGGAAAGCTTTATGCAAGTACAATAAATTGCTTTGTATTTTATTTTTAAACTCATACTTGTCTGTTGATTGGCGAAAACTCGAAATAGTTATAACTTTGAATTAGCTTTATCATCCTAAACAGTGATTTTTTACGTAGTGACATTCGTAATCCTCAATGAAACATAGCTTATTGAAAATAAAATAAGAATATATCAATGAGTATCGATGTATTGTGGAATTTCTAACGTTCTACTGAATATTATCCATTGTTCAATCTGTACAATAAATTTTGCATACATTTTCGAACTAGACAAAGTTTGCGTTTCGAAATTTCATAAAGTTACTCATAAACAAACTCAACAACTTCAACAGAGAACCTAATCTTGTGAATGAGTTTTGAACTCCTTTGTGTAATTATGATAAACGTCGAATTTTTCTCATCTCTAATACTTCCTTTATGGTTTTTATTGGACTTAAGCTGAGATACGTATCAGTTTAGTCAGGTATTTATTCATCACTGCCGCAGAATTCAATTATTTCTATAAAAATGGAAATAGTAAGTGAGTAGATAGGTATGGATACCAGGAAATCGTTCTTCTTCTTCTTGACATCACTGAAACTCCAGTGTGGGCTTCAGTACCTGAAACAACCATTACTGTGGCACAGAAACCGAACATTTTTAATATGAAGAACAGTTAACGAGTTCGTTGAAATACGAGGGATACCCTAAATATTTTCAAATACAAGATATACATGAGGCGTATGATGCAAATTGGTTCATTCATGTTCAAAGTAATCACAAAAGGCATTTCAAATTGTCCCAAAATATTTGATAATTCAGCCTCATACGTATCATAATACAACTGAGGAATCCTTGCTTTCAAAGACGAAAAATGATTCAGATCCTTTCTTTTCAGTTGATCTATCATAAGTTGCAAATTACTTTTGAATGCGTTTACTGCGCTAATCATCTCAATAATAGTTTTTCCTTCACCTTGAAGCTCCAAGTTAATGGTGTTCAAATAAAAGTACCTATAGATTCTTCCTAAAGATTTATTATGGGTACTTGTTTCGCTCTCTATACATCAGAGCTTCTTCAGACCAGTGACTGCAAGAAAAACAAATATTAAAAGTATAGCGTAACAAATTCTGCTTTTTGAAAATATCTACGCAATCTTTTCTCAGCAAGTAGAGTCAATTATAGTAAAATTAAAACAATCAATAGGACAGACATTTCAACAACAAATTAAAATGGTATTTGATCAATATACCTATTAAAATTATGAATTCAAACGTAGAACAATTCAAGCTGGAAATGATTTTTATGACAAGACAATTACGAATAATATTCAAACGGAGTGTGGTTATGTCAGTTAACCACAGAACAAAATACCACAGATCTTATAATAGTGACTTACTATTATAAGATCTGTGATACTTTATTTGTGATTAGCTGACATAATGTTACTTTCGTTTGAATTTTAGTGTGGTTATGTCAGCTAACCACAGAACAAAATACCACAGATCTTATAATAGTAAGGAAAAAGAAGATGACTCACTATTATAAGATCTGTGATACTATTTTGTGATAAGTTGACATAACGTCTCTTCGTTTGAATTTTATTCATAATTGTCTTGTCATAAAAATCATTTTAGTTGATTGTCGTCAATATCTATACCAATAAAGTCTTTATTGGTATAGATATGTTGACGACATCTTAGTATGTTTCATTGGAACTACTCGTCAATTAGACTTATTTGTTAATTTCATTAATTCCATCCATTTGAACATTAAATTCACGATAGAAATTGACCAGAACGATTCCATAAATTTTTGGACTTAAAATCACTAAACAAAATAATAATCATGTTTTTCGGTCTTTCGTAAACCAACACATACTGATACAATTATACATAACTACTCATTACATCCAATTCAACACAAAGTTGCAGTTGTAAACAGCATGGTACATCGGTTACTCAATTTACCTTTATCAGTAGAAGATTATAATAAAGAGTTAAACATCATCAAACAGATAGCCATTAATAATTCATATAATCCGGATATGATAGATCTAATCATTCGTAAAAACTCTATCAGAAAGCAATAAATGAAGTATATCCTATTCATAGAGACTATAAAATATTCAACAGTTTAACATTCTGCGGTTCTGCAAGTACAAATATTAAATCCTTTCTCGTCAAACAAAATCTTAATATAGCTTTCAAAACTTCTAATAACTTGGGTAAACATATTAAAAATAATAAATCTCGTGTTGAAAAATCAAGTAAATCAGGAATCTATAAACTCAATTGCGGTTCTTGTGATAAAATTTATATCGGTAGGACCTATAGGAGTTTTGGCATAAGAACATCTGAACATAAACGTAGCTTCGATAAAAATAAATCTGATTCAAATTATTCAAACCACCTAATAAAAGAAAACCATTCATTCAATAAAAACTTTGACATATTACATATAAAATCAAAAAGTTCAAAATTAGATCTCCTAGAAGCATTAGAAATAAATAGATACAAACATTCGGACAAGCTTTTGAATGAACAGGTAGATTTGAATTACTCACCCCTACTTAACTTGTTTAATTAGTTTTTATTACCTTTCATACTAACTGTACAATGGCTCGGTGTGGATTTTCCTGTTATTCATCCAACTTGTTCTACGATTTGTTTATAATACCATACTCTTCATTCTATTTTTCATTCTTGATAAAGCTGCTGTGTCAGCGAAACGTCGTCGAATTTTTTCAAATAAAGTGTAGATTGAAGTTAAACCTTGTGTTTTTATCTCATTTATATCATGGATCTACATCAAGTAACGGCCTCCACAATTCAAACCTGTGTAATGGCTTACAGTGGCCATTTTCAGCACTTACTATGATCGTTCCCTCTATATTATGTTTTCATTAAATACATAAAATTGATCAATTTCTTGCACAAAATGCAAGAAATGGAAAATATTAAAAATCTATTCAAAAGAAATTAATTGCTCTGGGGATAATGAAATAAAAGATGTAGGAGTAGAAGGGACACTTGGTCTCTGAAGAAGTACCACTCTCAAGATTTGTATGATTCTATGATCTGATTATGTAGATTTTAAAAAGGAACCTATGTGCCCAATTTGAAGTGAGTATATGAAGAATTTATAGTAATCATTGGAAAAAAAACTGAAAAATTCTGAAGATTTCATTTCGGTTACGAAGCGTTCACGGACTTATTCATTAACACCTTTCATACCAGCTTGATTTTCGTTTGGTCTCAATTCTTTTATCTATTTCTCGGATATAAATGACATTGTTATATTTTAATCACCTTATAGTATTTTGACAGTTGCCAGGGTCTGCTCGAATTGTTTATTAAATTAACGATTAGTATTAAGACTAGGTGTTTTTTTTCCGGAGCCACGTCTTCTTTTGCCCTCTCAAACTTTTTTGCAGTACACAACTGATCAGCGTACAATCGATTTTCGTCATCTTCGTTCAATTTAAAAACTTTTTTGACACTTGTAATTTTTTTGTATCTCCGACCGTTCTTGAGCAGAAAATTACTAAACGATTGTATGCATTCGCTGAATTGAAAGCACTTCTAATTAAAAAAATGACTAGTAGGCTTTGATTTTTTTCATTCATTTATTTATTTCGACAGTTGCTGAAGTTGAACCAGTGTCTGCTCGAATTGTTTATTATATTAACGATTAGTTTTAAGAATTTTGAAATTATTGGTTGAGGCAAACTGGTGCTTCTACTGCAGATAATCATTTAGAAGATATTGAGGAAGCAGTTTTGAATTGTATTGATTTGAATTTTCATGTGAGTACAAAAAAAATTGGAAATCAGTTGAATATTTCACATGTTCTAGTTTGGAGGATTCTCCATGACTTTCTATTGTACCCGTTTCATATCCAACGCGTCCAAACTCTACTTCACAGAAAAGCTTACTTTTCGAGAAGTGCTATCACCAATTTTCACAATAATCATTATTGGGCTGAGGAAAACCCCCATTTGATTGAAGAATCTCATCATCATGAGCAATTTTAACTAAATATCTGGGTCGGAATAATTGGAAACTATTTTATTTGGCCATTTTTTTGCCTAACGAACTGAACGGTCCCGCTTATCGGCAATTTCTTGAGAACGAGTTACCTTTATTGCTCGAGGATATGCCACTTTTGTTGAGAAACATAATGTGGTTCATGCATGACGGGGCACCAGCACATTTTAGTGGAGAAGCTAGGGAATTCTTGAATAATACATTCAACAACCGATAAATAGGTCGGGGTGGGCCAGAACCATGGCCTCCTAGGTCCCCAGACTTAAATAGTTTAGACTTTTTCTTATCGGAATATCTCAAAAACTTAGTTTGTACCACTCCAGTGAACACTGCATAAGAATTGAGTAATCCAATCATACCCTCTTGTGACCCGATAAGAAATACCCCAGGAATATTTCAAAAAGTGCGTGATAATATGCGAAGAAGGACAGATGCCTGTATTCTTGCAGGTGGAGGACACTTCCAGCAATTCAGTAAGCTTTTAATTGTTCTTTTTTTTAGTTTGATATTGAATAAGTATAAGTGGAGTCTCAGAAGACGAGCTATCAAAATAAAAGCAAATTTTGGGCATATCTATCGAGTATTTCTATTTTTTATTTTGATTTAGCGAATATAATAATAATACAATTTAATTTTTACTTGAAAACGGTTGGACATACGAAAAAATTACTGGTGTCAAAAAGTTTTTAAATTGAATAAAGATGACGAAAATTAATTGTACGCTGATCAGTGGCGTACTGCAAAAAGGTTGAAAGGGCAAAGAAAACACCTTGTTAATTTCAGTTAAAATCTAGGACGTGTGATGATGGAGGCTGTAAAAAATAGCTTGTATTCCAAATTTGGGCTGCATATCTCAAAAACTGCAGGAGTTTTGAAGAAAAAACAAATTTTTTTGGAAATTTCAACACCCTGTAGCTCCGTAACGAAGCTTTTGCGGACCTATGTTTATATTCACGTTTTTTCTTAAAATTGCACGAAGATTTACCCTCTCAAGTAGTGACATACTATTATGTAACACCCTGTATTTTGTGGAACTTAAGCCTAGTGCTCTTTTTGAATTGTTGAATTATTTAATATTATGATTTTCCAATACTTAAACTCAATTATTTTACGAATAATTTCTTTTAATTTAACTGCAATATTATAAAAATTTCACTGTATCCCTTTCATGTTGCAGAGTTATTTCTGAAAAAACACTATCTCACCAAAAACACCAAGTCGAGTAAGTACAGAATGTTACATCACAATCCTTCTGAAAGTGTTCGCAATTTATTTTGTAGAGTTTCAGTGACCTCAAAATTCTTGCATCTAACCTAGGTCCCCAGACTTAAATAGTTTAGACTTTTTCTTATCGGAATATCTCATAAACTTAGTTTGTACCACTCCAGTGAACACTGCATAAGAATTGAGTAATCCAATCATACCCTCTTGTGACCCGATAAGAAATACCCCAGGAATATTTCAAAAAGTGCGTGATAATATGCGAAGAAGGACAGATGCCTGTATTCTTGCAGGTGGAGGACACTTCCAGCAATTCAGTAAGCTTTTAATTGTTCTTTTTTATTTTGATATTGAATAAGTATAAGTGGAGTCTCAGAAGACGAGCTATCAAAATAAAAGCAAATTTTGGGCATATCTATCGAGTATTTCTATTTTTTTATTTTGATTTAGCGAATAACATACAATTTAATTTTTTACTTGAAAACGGTTGGACATACGAAAAAATTACTGGTGTCAAAAAAGTTTTTAAATTGAATGAAGATGACGAAAATTAATTGTACGCTGATCAGTGGCGTACTGCAAAAAGGTTGAAAGGGCAAAGAAAACACCTTGTTAATTTCAGTTAAAATCTAGGACGTGTGATGATGGAGGCTGTAAAAATAGCTCGCATTCCAAATTAAGGCTGCATATCTCAAAAACTGCAGGAGTTTTGAAGAAAAAACAATTTTTTCGGAAATTTCAACACCCTGTAGCTCCGTAACGAAGCTTTTGCGGACCTATGTTTATATGCACGTTTTTTCTTAAAATTGCACGAAGATTTACCCTCTCAAGTTGTGACATACTATTATGTAACACCCTGTATTTTGTGGAACTTAAGCCTAGTGCTCTTTTTTGAATTGTTGAATTATTTAATATTATGATTTTCCAATACTTAAACTCAATTATTTTACGAATAATTTCTTTTAATTTAACTGCAATATTATAAAAATTTCACTGTATCCCTTTCATGTTGCAGAGTTATTTCTGAAAAAACACTATCTCACCAAAAACACCAAGTCGAGTAAGTACAGAATGTTACATCACAATCCTTCTGAAAGTGTTCGCAATTTATTTTGTAGAGTTTCAGTGACCTCAAAATTCTTGCAACTAACCTAGGTCCCCAGACTTAAATAGTTTAGACTTTTTCTTATCGGAATATCTCGAAAACTTAGTTTGTACCACTCCAGTGAACACTGCATAAGAATTGAGTAATCCAATCATACCCTCTTGTGACCCGATAAGAAATACCCCAGGAATATTTCAAAAAGTGCGTGATAATATGTGAAGAAGGACAGATGCCTGTATTCTTGCAGGTGGAGGACACTTCCAGCAATTCAGTAAGCTTTTAATTGTTCTTTTTTTTAGTTTGATATTGAATAAGTATAAGTGGAGTCTCAGAAGACGAGCTATCAAAATAAAAGCAAATTTTGGGCATATCTATCGAGTATTTCTATTTTTTTATTTTGATTTAGCGAATAACATACAATTTTTTACTTGAAAACGGTTGGACATACGAAAAAATTACTGGTGTCAAAAAAGTTTTTAAATTGAATGAAGATGACGAAAATTAATTGTACGCTGATCAGTGGCGTACTGCAAAAAGGTTGAAAGGGCAAAGAAAACACCTTGTTGATTTCAGTTAAAATCTAGGACGTGTGATGATGGAGGCTGTAAAAAATAGCTTGCATTCCAAATTTGGGCTGCATAGCTCAAAAACTGCAGGAGTTTTGAAGAAAAAAACAATTTTTCGGAAATTTCAACACCCTGTAGCTCCGTAACGAAGCTTTTGCGGACCTATGTTTATATGCACGTTTTTTCTTAAAATTGCACGAAGATTTACCCTCTCAAGTTGTGACATACTATTATATAACACCCTGTATTTTGTGGAACTTAAGCCTAGTGCTTTTTTTTGAATTGTTGAATTATTTAATATTATGATTTTCCAATACTTAAACTCAATTATTTTACGAATAATTTCTTTTAATTTAACTGCAATATTATAAAAATTTCACTGTATCCCTTTCATGTTGCAGAGTTATTTCTGAAAAAACACTATCTCACCAAAAACACCAAGTCGAGTAAGTACAGAATGTTACATCACAATCCTTCTGAAAGTGTTCGCAATTTATTTTGTAGAGTTTCAGTGACCTCAAAATTCTTGCCTCCTGATTGCATCGAATACTGACCTTTGATTAAATCATGAACGAAATTGTACATTGCTCACGTTTTTAGATAAGAGATCTAGATTACTTGCACGGAATATAAATGGTTTATAATTCCGTAAAATACGAGATCTGGAGTCATGATCATTCAGAAAAGGACTATCCAACATGTTTGAGGTGAATAACATGTACTAATATTTATATTAGGAAATAAAACCAGTTTTACTTAACTATAGGTGTCGAATGCTTTGAGATAAAAAAGATGTGAGAACGATCCTATTTATGTATCCGGAATAGACAACATGAACGTTGTTAAGCTCCATCTATTGTATCAGTTTTATACGTCGTATGCTTGTAACCTTTTATGATACATATCGGGTGTTCCGTGAAAAACTCCTCAAGACCTATCTCCTACAATTGTTGATCGATGTCAATGAAATAAAAACTGAATTGTATCTTGAATGATATTCTAACAGTCTGATACTTTTTCATTGGTCCGAAAATACAGAAAATTGAACTTTTCAAATGGTAACCCTATATTTTTTTTTTTTTTTAATTACTCTTGCAATTTTGAATACCATCAAGTATCACTCGAAACACAGTAGTTTCTGCGAAACAAAATTATCGAGAACTAATAGAAGAAATACACATTTCCAAATCATTGATGAGATTCTAGAATGGGTGACTGTTTAAGAGTGTGTTAAAATTTTTCTGTCTTAGAAAGTATTTTGGTTATTATTTCAGATCGTATAACTCACGTATTTTCGTATTTTGACTAATGAAAGACTCAAAACGTAACAGAACATTCTAATGAATCCTGAAGTAAGCACTTTGGAGGAATACCATTGAAAATCACAGAACATGCTGAGATTATGAAAAATCAGATACCTACCTGCTAATCCTTGTTATTTTTCCGTTTTGATATGTTCGAGTCGATAAAGGATAATACGCATTGAGAACTTGGGGATATGGTCTCTGATTGATCAATCCCTGATTGTAGACGAATAATCCACCTTGCTAACTACCTAAACGTGACCTGTAGACAAATATATTTCCGCTAATTACAAGTGATTCCTCACACCTTTTCGTGAGTCATAAATACTAAATGGCGCGAATCGTGACTATGATTCGAAATGAACCAATTATATATTTACTCAAGAATTTAAGCGAACAGATATGTAAAATAGTAGAAGAAGATAAAAACAAAGCCAAAGTCGATTAATTGATGGTGTAATTAACATATTTTCCAAATAATATAAGTTCAGAAATATTGTTAATTATAACATTCAACTATTAGAAATTCGTTTGATTTTCATTTGGAGTTTTTTTAAGATACTATCCTGTGCTCAACTACACAACTACACAGTGGCGACGAAATTTCATCTAAATTCTAATGGTTTACATCAAAGTTGCTCGAACTTGAACTGCTGGCGATCTACCTCAATATTTTTAGACTACTTACGATCGACTCTGAGCGGCTGCAAGTATGTGTGATGCAAGGTTGTCGTACATACTCGATACACCCTACCTACCTAGGTAGGTTGTGCCGTAGCTTATATACAGGGTGTTTCCGAATAAGATGTCATAAATGAAGGATGCGAATCCCTGAATGATTTGAGCAAGAAAGTTCGAAGAACCAATGGTCAAAAAATGCTTCGTTGCCGAGATACAGGGTGTTAAAGTTGAGAAAATTTTTCGATTTTCTCTCGATAAAACCTAGACTTCTCAAGATTTCGGGCTCAAATTTTCCACATAAGCTATCAAACACAATTTGAATCACCAGGTGAGGCCAAATTTTGAAACAGTATACAGAGTGATACTTTTTCATGGGCCATGTTCCATTTTTACCCTCGGAACTTTTTCTTGGTACGCCACTGGCACTAACAAAAAATAAAATCGAATAGATCATTCAATTTGAAATTTTTTTTGACTCCTGCATTTTGATCGTAACTATCACCGTTTCTGAGATATTAATTATTGAAAATAATCCAATAGTTTTCCCATATCGAAGCCATGGAGATATTATCTTAATAACTGATACAATTTTTCAGGAATTGAGCTAAAATTTACATCAGATATCTCCTTATTGTATGTTTATAACAAAATGAGGCAGAAATTCCTGACAGTATACAGGGTGTTATTTTTTCACGTGCATTTTCCTCTTTTTGCCCCCTGAACTTTTTTGTGGTGCGCTACTGGTATATTTTAAAAACAGAATCAAACAGATTTGTGAAAGTGAAAGTGAAAGTGAAAACTTTTCTGTTCCTTGTATTTTTCCGTATCTGCCACCATTTTCGAAAAATTAATCAACAACGCCCGAACAGGCTACCCCTTTGCCTCCGTATATTTTTTCGGTGCATAACTAACGTTTTCGTAATCAGAAACGGATTTTTCATTCAATTCGGATAATTTTGTGCTCATCTTGATCCTCATGTCTTTCACCGTTTTGAATTGAAAATCATCAGAATTTATCGTGTCTTCCTCATATCAGAACACGTTGGTGATTTCAAAAGGCTTAGTAGGCTCTGATACAATTTTGCAAATGAAATCATAGAAAAAAACTTGACACTTCAATGATTGTAAGTTTTGTCATTCAGTTTGTTGTGCCTACATTTGAAACAGCTGTAAGTAGTAACCAATAATCTTTGAAATGGTTTTCACTAATGCAGAAATGGCCGATATACATTTCATGTACGGTGTGGCTGAAGGAAACGCAGTGCACGCAAGGCGTTTGTATCAAGAACGCTTCCCTAATCGAATCATTCCTGATAGGCGTACGTTTTCTGACATTCACAGAAGATTGAGAGAACGGGGTACATTCAAACCGAATCATGACTTGAAAGGGGCAAATCGGACAATAAGGACCCCGGAAATCGAAGAGGCAGTCCTAAATTGTATAGATGAGGATCCTCAGCTGAGTACAAGAAAAATTGGAAGAGAGTTGAATATCTCATTTGTATTGGTCTGGAAAATTCTCCATGATTTCTTGCTTTACCCATACCATATTCAACGCGTCCAAGCTCTACTACCCCGCGATTTTCCTCTGCGACTCAATTTCTGCCGATGGTTCCTTCATAACATTGCTCATAATCCCCTTTTCGATAGCGAAATCATCTTCACAGATGAGGCGTCCTTCTCGAGAAATGCAATCAGGAACTTTCATAACAATCACTATTGGACTGAAGAAAATCCCCATATGATTGAGGAATGTCACCATCAAGAACAATTTTCGGTTAATGTCGGGGTTGGAATAATTGGGGATTTCCTGATCGGGCCATTTTTGTTGCCAGACAGGCTGAATGGAGCCTTATATCGCCACTTTCTAGAAGAGATTTTACCTGTGTTGCTAGAAGATGTGCCGCTGCAAACTAGGAATAGAATGTGGTTTATGCATGACGGAGCACCACCGCACTTCAGCATGGAAGCTAGAGAATATCTGAATATGACATTCAATAACCGCTGGATAGGGCGTGGTGGACCAGGAGCTTGGCCTCCAAGGTCGCCAGATTTAAACAGTTTGGATTTTTTTCTTTGGGGACATCTGAAAACTTTGGTTTATAGCTCTCCCGTGAATACACTTGAAGAATTGAGGAATAGAATTACAGCATCATGTGACGTCATCAGAAATACCCCAGGAATATTTCAGAGGGTGCGCACTAATATGCGGAGACGAGCAGAAGCATGTATTCTTTCAGGTGACGGACATTTTCAACATCTTCTTTGATTTGTTCTGTTTGTTCAATTTTGTTTTCATCATTATCAGTTTTGTTATTGAAATCATTCGCGATTATTTATGTTGTTTATTCATTTACTTCCGATTTATACACTCAATAAAACACATTTTTGAATTCGAATTCAATGATCAGGGAAATGATATCACCCTTTATACTTTCTCATAAATCCTACCAATCTAGTGGTGCAGATCTTAAAATGTGAACTTCGTTTGAAATTCGAGCTCAAGGTCTTCACAAATTGCCGAAATAACATGAAAAATATCTTCAAGCTTTCAATACGGAAGGGACTATACGATTACTTTTCTTGATTAATATCTCGAAAATGGTGGCAGATACGGAAAAATACAAGGAACAGAAAAGTTTTCACTTTGAATAATCTGTTTGATTCTGTTTTCAGAATATACCAGTAGCGCACCACAAAAAGTTCAGGGGCAAAAGAGGAAAATGCACGTGAAAAATAACACCCTGTATACTGTCAGGAATTTCTGCCTCATTTTGTTATAAACATACAATAAGGAGATATCTAAAGTAATTTTAGCTCAATTCCTGAAAAATTGCATCAGTTATTAAGATAATATCTCCATGGCTTCGATATGGGAAAACTATTGGATTATTTTCAATAATTAATATCTCAGAAACGGTGATAGTTACGATCAAAATGCAGGAGTCAAAAAAAATTTCAAATTGAATGATCTATTCGATTTTATTTTTTGTTAGTGCCAGTGACGTACCAAAAAAAAAGTTCCGAGGGTAAAAATGGAACATGGCCTATGAAAAAGTATCACCCTGGATACTGTTTCAAAATTTGGCCTCACCTGGTGATTCAGGTTGTGTTTAATAGCTTATGTGGAAAATTTGAGCCCGAAATCTTGAGAAGTCTAGGTTTTATCGAGAGAAAATCGAAAAATTTTCTCAACTTTAACACCCTGTATCTCGGCAACGAAGCATTTTTTGACCATTGGTTCTTCGAACTTTCTTGCTCAAATCATTCAGGGATTCGCATCCTTCATTTATGACATCTGATTCGGAAACACCCTGTAGATATTAGTTTTTCGTACAATATACATTATTTTAGTCAAGGTTTGGATTAGGTTTAGTTAGGTTCTTCTCTATAATATCAATGAAATTGCGAATTGGTTGATACAAAACAAAAGAGTTACATATGGTGTTAAACTTAACTAAGAAGGGACTTTGGATGTTGAAGCGTGGCACTGCATATCCTCAGCACACTTTTCATAAGATGGTACGTAACCACTGAGTGCTAATCGCATTCATAATGACATATGATCGTCATTTAGTTGATTGCTATATTTTGACTTAGTTATCTTCATTTCAGAAAATGCAGACTCGCACAAATAAGTTGAAGGGCGATTTGACTTAGATTTAGATATTTATCTTCAGATATAAAACACCAGAAATTTGTATCAGATGCTCTATCTTTGAGATGAGAACATGAGTACATATTAAACTGACCTGCTATTTCAGTAGTAAATTCCTCAATGTTTTCACATGAAAAAGGATAACTTTAAAGGATGCTATATTTACCAATTTACTGCAATCATAAAAACTCATTTCAAATTATCCCAAAATATTTGATAATTCAGCCTCATATGTATCATAATTTAACTGGGGAATCCTTGCTTTCAAAGACAGAAAATGTTTCAGATCCTTTCTTTTCAGTTGATCTATCATAAGTTGTAATTTACTTTTGAATGCGTTTACTGCGCTAATCATCTCAATAACAGTTTTTCCTTTACCTTGAAGCTCAAAGTTAATGGTGTTTAAGTGCATTGTGATGACAGCCAAGAATGCCAAATCAGTCAGCCAGTTTTCGTTTTTCAACATCTGATTGTCATCACCTCTTGCGTCTAGAAAAGAGGTTATTTCGGGCAGAAATTCTTGAAACCTTTCTAGGAATTTTCCGCAACTCAACCACCTGACGTCCGTGTGAAGAACTAAATCAGTGTGTTCAGCTGACTCCCTATCTTCTAACTGCAACTTAAAGAGCCGCCGTTGCAAGTTACGTGCACGGTTGGAATTCACAATTTTTGTTGCATTGCCTTAATTTCCTCCGTATTTAAAACTTTTGAACACAAAACTTGTTGATGTATAATGCAATAGAATGAAAAAAAATTAAGGGAAATCTTCATTAGCTCAACGTAATGCCACAAAAACGTTTTTGTTTCCAGTCATTGCTGGTGTTCCATCGGTTGTAATGTACACTAATTTATATATTGGTAGCTTGTAGTTTTTTACAATATATATCTTCGCCACGGGTCTTCCCCTTCAGAGAAATGATTGTCAAGAATTCTTCCTTAGCCAACATAACATTGAATACCATCCGACTGAAAATACACAGCTGGGCAGTGTCTGTCATATCGGTGGGTTCGTCGAACTGTAAAGAAAGGTATGTACATTTCATGATATCATGTTTTAGGTTATCTGCCATGTCCTGACTCATGACTTCAATACGCCTTGTGACAGTCGAACGAGATCACTGAAGTTCTCTAATAGCAGACATGTTTTCTGTTTTATTTTTAAAATCTCCAAATAAAGTCTCATCCACTTCAATAAATGCTTCCTTCACAACCGATCCATCTTCGAATGGTTTCTTGTGTTTCACCAATATATGAGATATTTTAAATGATGCGATCGTAGCCGCTTTTGATTATTTGGCTGGTCTTGTGAACATGGTTTGTTCTTTTTTCAAACAAGATATCAAATCACGTACTTTTCGTTTTCTTAATTCACTCTGTGGCGGAAAATCCTTTTCATAGTTTTTATGATGCCTCTCTAAGTTACCATGCTCTGCAACTGACGCACGACAAATAAGACAAATGCACTTATTCTTCACCATACAAAAGAAAAATTATTCCTCCCAATCGTTATTTAAATGATACGTTTTAGATTTCCTCGCTGCACTCATTTTGTACTATCTAATAATAGACTGTGTATCGACGTAGTATTGCTTTCAACTTACAATTCAGAATGACTCCAATTCCTGCGGGCGCAAAATTTATATCGGCATAAACGAAAGTCTCGAATGTTCCCGTCAAACGCGCCGCCCGAAATTCCTAGAAAAGCAGCAAGAATAAGAAATGCGGCTTTTCTTTGACAAGTACCGCGCATTCATTTGATGAAGCCGCTTTTTGCCGCTAGGAGTGTGTTATTGTATTACGTAATAAATTTTTGTAGTTAGGTTACTTACTTATTAAAAATTTTTTTCTCCTCGAGATCTACTCAAAAAGCACTCGACCAGTCGATCGCGATCGAACGTTTGAGCACCCCTGGTTTACATAGTCAAGTGCAACACTTTCATTTTTTCTGCCTTTCATACTTTTTATGATGAAGTGGCAAGAAATTTTTCGAAAAAGAAAGTTTCTAACAAAAGAATTTTAGAAAAAATTTCAGTATATTATAAGGTATATCATAATAAGTGGGAGTGGAGTCCGAAATTGACGCTGAATTCGAGGTTCGTAAAGATGCCACTGAACTCAATGAATTAATAATATTTGCAGATTGTGTTTTCACTTTCATTTCATAAGAGTAACTCGACCATGAAAAGTATTTAACAGTTAATCGCGAATAGGATTATATAAATTTGAATATTTGTCCGTTAAATGTAAGATTATCCAAGTAAATGAGATAAGGTGAAAACAATTAATTCTCTTGTTTCCACGACAAGGGAAGTTTGTTAAAGAGAAAAAAAATCAATGATGATTATACAGGGCGTCAGCGCTAAAAGCCCATTCGAAGTATCTGGGGAACAGGTTCATCGATCAATTTCAAATTTTGGGATTAAAGTGAATTGTTAAAGTAATACAAAGCGGTACCAACTCATGTTATCCAAGACTGTGACTAAAATTTTCCTATTTCAAATGGCATGATGAATTTTTCACCTTTTTTTATCATAGGGCATCCTTTTTCTAGCATCTTTGTTCATATTTGTCCTATCCTATGATTTTTTTGACCGAAAATTCTGGAATTATGTCATCTCCTTCGCCCAGAAAAATAGACTCAGATTTGAGTAAGGTTATAATTTTTTTAATTAAACGAGAGAATTGTTACTTTTGAGGAATCGTACTTTCCGATACTATTGTATATAAATGCTATAGATAGATGCTATTATATCTAAACTTACTGGCCTACTAAATGAAACTAAATTATCAAACAACGTTTTTTGTTTCGAGTAAAAGTACCAATTTTTCTACTTTATAACAACCGTATTTTGAATTAGTATTGACTGGTATCAGGTTTACCACAATCTAAAATTACTTATTTTCATTTCATTCTCGATTTTATCTGAAAACTGCAGTTTCTTTGGAAAATTAAATTATTAGGCTGTAGAATATAGAAACAGGCAGAGTTAATTAAATTCCGATGCCAGTTTATATGTTCCCTGATGTTCTATGAAAGGTTCTATGAATTTCGACAAACAAACATACACCTATGAAATTAAAATACAAACTAAATCACAGGTAAGTGTGCACGCTCCACCTTTCAAATCAAATTTTTTTGCATGCCATTGTGAATTCCTCAATAGAATAGTATGCTCTTTGTGTGAAATTTTCCTTCAATTTTTAAACGAATATATTCATTTTCAGGTCCTTAACGGACAATGGAAGACTATTGTACATTTTTGTGCCCCAGTAGTGGTAGGAATTTTATGTTATAATGTTTTTTCTGAATTGGTATCTCCAAATTAAACTTGTTCTTCGTATTGAAGGTATGCACGTCACTGCGCTTTCGGTGCACTGATCTATTGAAATAAACCTGTTTCAGTGCTTCGAAGATATAGACACATGGAAGGGTAAGTATTTTTTCGTTTTTAAATATTGGCCTACAAGAGTCATTTATTCTGACTCCAAAAACTATTTGTAGAGCCATCGTCTGCTGCTAAAAGAATCTGATTGATTCTGAAGCTCTACCCCTTATGAGCACTCCATGAGACATGATTATATGAAAGTATGCGAAATAAGCTACTTTGGCTGATTCTCTGGTGCTGACTTTTGCGGTCTGTCTCAAAGCGTAGATTGCCCTAGACAAGTTCTGTCATGTCATGTAAATGAGTACTGTCCAACTTGATCTTGAATCCATCCACAGTCCCAGGAACTTGCATGACTCCAAAACCACTCTTGGGTCAAAAGACAGTTTTTTCGCCTTGTCCTCATTTAGCTTCATCATATTTGATGAAACCTAATTTTTTGTTTCTTTCGAAACTTCTTTTATTTTCACTTTCGTTTGATGCCTCACTATTACTGATGTCTCTTCACAGTAGAGTCAGACATTGCTAGCAGCTGCCACAGTTATGTCATTGACATAGACGAGAAAGAGGAGATGGCCCAAAACTGAACCTTGCGGCACACCACATGTCAATTTGGGCTCACCCGATCTGTCGTCGTTGAAATCCACTAACTGTGATCTGTCACTGAGAATGATCTGAGTAGCAAATATATGCTACTACGAAAGCCGCAATGGTATAGCTTTTGAAGTATTATCTCATGCGACAAGCAATCAAATGCCTTTCCAAGGTCGAATTTCAACATAGACACATCCTCCTTCCTGTCCAAAGCATCAATATTCAAAAATAGCAATAAAATTAGTTTTGTCTTTGTTTAATTCTCTTGTTGAATGAAATGGCAAATAATTAATGAATCGAGAATCGGTTAGATGGTCAATACCGAATTGTAGAATATTCAAGGAAAGTACCCGTATTCACCACCAATATGTAGAAAATTTCAATCAGATTTTGTCAGAAAACTGAAAATGAGCAGTGTTAGCTCAATTAGAAGTATCAAGATGTCACGTTTTGGCGACATGAACCTGGAACAAAATTTCTAATATTTATGAAAAATAAAATTTCGAAAAAATCTTGATCAGGGTAGTCACAAATGAAATAAAATTAAATATTCCTCTCTGTCTATTACTATGTTCCACGGCATAATATTTAATTTTTCCAAACAACTGTAAGTTTCTGATAATACTACGAATAGAAGGAAAACGACCCATTCTAGTTATGGTGAAATCCTTTTTTTATCCTTTAACGTGGTTTATTTCTGCCTCTCGGATAATGGCATACCAGGGAATTCTGTCACCTAACTAACCCAGGAATTTTGCCCAACTCCTCTCGTATCGGGGGAAGGGGTCTTTAATGTCCAACACATCTCTGTTAGACGGGACCGACGGCTTTACATCTCCTCCGAAAGATGAACACTCAAGCGATTTCCAGAATCCGAAAAATCACACCGACTTTGTGGGGATTGAACCCAGATAACTCTGCGCAGGGGACGAGCTTCATGTCCACCGAGCCAGAAGTGAGAAATCTATATCAATCAATACTAATTTGAAACACGGTTTCAACAAATTAAAAAGAAAAGGTACTCATATTTGAAAAACGTTTTCTTGACGATTTAGTTTTATTGAGTTGACAAGTGATTTTTGAGCACCCTCAATATAAAATTGCATCGGAAAATATGTTGCTCTCAGAAATAACGCTTTTTTCGTTAAACTCAGAAAAATATATAATATCACTCAAATCTGATCCTTCTTTGGGACAAAAACGATGACTCTATGATTCCGAGAATTTCAGTAAAAAAGCATAGATTAATGGAGATTTATTTTAGATAGGACAAATCCTAACAAAATATGCTTAAAAAGGAATGCCCTTCAATGAAAAAAGTTATGAAGTACACCATGCTATTTGAAATAGCATTTTATATCCGGTATAACCGGAAATGGTACCGCTCTGAGAACAATTGCAAGTTGTAGATTAGAATCAATTTATTGATTTATTGATCAATAAACGCATTCTCTAGATACTTTTAATGTTTTTCTTCTTGCTGGAAATCTATAAGTATTTATGTTGATGAATAAAATGAAAGCACAGTTAGATTTCCATAAATTTATTAATGATAATTGGCACACCTTTTTCTGATACTGAATTCCGTTACCCGTATTCTTGGTTCACATATTAGAATATCAACTCCTCATTGAGGAGTCTATTTATAATAATAACAAATTCTACTAAACAAAGTTCTCATTTGCGAATCAAACAGTTCCAAGATACCAAACATTATCACGAATGAGTGTTATTGAGAACTCAAGCATCTCAATTCATCATCGTTCGAAAGAATTGAATCATACACGAGCATAATGAATTTCATTAAACCTTCACAAGTTCATTGTTGAAATGTTCAATCCTAAAATGGTTGTTTTCGTTTCGCGTCTAGTCGCTTATCGGAGTCTCCATGTAAAAGGTACGTAAGTATCCCAAGTTAAGAAGCCTATCATTGAATATGGAGAACTAAGAATGCTTTCGTTCTGAAATTTTGGTAGTTTATTCAACTGGTCGTAAACTCTATTTTTAGAATATTTTCACCTCAATGGCACTTCCGATTATACCGGAAATGCATACCAACCTAACACATAAGTCTAGCTTGTTTCGTTCAAGAAATATTGAGTTCTACTCAAATATCGTCTCTCATCTCCATGAATGAAAAATAAATTAAATATTTGCTCATCTGTGTAGCTAGCCATTCTGTTCGAATTGATTCGACTGATAGATAAAGCAGTAATAGTTTGTTATATATGCGAGTCTGTCTATACTGTGGGATATGTCTATGCACGTGCAGAAATCTAAGCCTTTACCAATTTCAGGTAGGTACGTAAAATTCGTTTTTTCTCCATTACTTTGAAACTTGAAATCTCAGGTACAGGGTATGTATGAGAAACTTCATTTAGTTTTTTACTGCGAATCTAATGAATTGAAAAAAAATATGAGTTACGATTTGAGGAACCTTGTTTTCGATGTTCCTTCGTTTCGAAATGAGAGGCGTAAAAAAGAGCACTCTGTATACTTACTGAAATTCAGTCGGATGTGAGTTATGTCCTGTATTGTTTATTGTTTGCAAAACACCTTTTAATATTTAGGTAACTCACGCCGATTTTATGTGTTCAAATATTGGCGAATTTTTATCTGAGGAAATATTTTCCTTGAATCTAGCTTCAAAACTTCTTCCTGTTTGTCTGACATAGGCTACCTGACATTCATTACATTTTATTTGATAAATTTCTGATTGCTTGCATTTTTGTTTTTTTATTTGGCATTGAATAATCTGCTTAAGTTGGGGTCGCTTGAGAATGAAGTAATTATGTTGAATTTGGAAAAGTATTTACTGATTTTGTTAGAGAGTTCACCGGTGTAGAGACTAGTGCATCTTTTTTCCGGGGTTTCTACGATGCTATATAGTAATTGGGAGGTAATACGTTGTTCTTTGCGTTTAATAATTATATTTAGAAATGTTGGGAGAAGTAACAAACGACAGAAGAGAGATAATCACAATTGTCGAAAATTTCTATACCAACTTATACAGTGACCAACACCAAGTCGGAATATTAAAAAATGCACCTCCTTTACCTCATTTAGTAAACCAGGGATCAGAGGATATTCCAGAAATAACTGAAAATGAAGTTTTAAGATCGCTTAACGAAATGAAGAACAATAAAGCGCCAGGTGTAGACGGCATCGTTGCAGAAGCTATAAAAATGGGAGGAAAACAACTACTTAAGTCCATAACTCGACTTTTCAACAAATGTCTAGATGAAGCAACAACCCCAGAGAAGTGCAACAACGCCATCATTGTTATTATGCACAAAAAGGGTAATATCACCGACCTACAAAACTACAGACCAATTAGTCTGCTTACACATCTTTATAAGCTTTTTACTAAAATCATAACAGCGAGACTTACGAACAAACTGGATTTATATCAGCCAAGAGAACAAGCGGGCTTTAGAGCTGGATATGGAACAAACGACCACTTACAGGTTATAAAGTCACTGATAGAAAAATGTGTGGAATACAATAAACCTCTTGTACTCGCGTTTGTAGATTATGAAAAAGCGTTCGATTCCATAAATCACTACGAAATGCTTAAAGCTCTTGCCGACTGTCGTATAGATCATCGATATATCTCCCTACTACGACATATCCACAAACACGCAACAGCAAAAGTGAGATTTCACGAAGAAACAAACTAGTTTAAAATCGAAAGGGGTGTCCGTCAGGGCGATACAATATCTCCCAAGCTCTTCACAACTTTATTAGAGTATATGTTTAAAAAGCTCGAAATGGGAAATAGAGGCATACGTGTGGATGGGGAAATGCTAAATCACCTGCGTTTCGCCGACGATATTGTGTTGATCTCAGATAGCCTAGATGAGGCATACGAAATGCTCTCAGAGTTGTCAAGTATCTCCCAACAAGTTGGATTAAAAATCAATACCGCTAAAACAGAATTCATGACTAACTTAGTCCCCAGCTGTAACTTAAAACTAAGGGAAAAAGAAATCCAATTTGTAACCTCATATAAATATCTAGGGCACGAAATACGAATTGGAAGAGACAACCAGACCTGTGAACTAAACAGACGAATAGGACTGACCTGAGCTGCCTTCGGAAAATTACGACACATTTTCAAGTCTGATATTCCAATAAGTCTTAAACGCAAAGTTTATGATCAATGTGTCCTTCCGGTACTGACATATGGCTCCGGAACACTAACACTTACCCAAAGGACTGTCAACAGAATAAAAGTGACCCAACGAGCCATGGAAAGATCCAAGTTGGGAATAAGCCTGAGAGATCGGATTTCAAATGAGGAGATACGAAGAAAAAGTAAGGTTACAGATGCTGTAGATAGGGTCACACGTTTAAAATGGAACTGGGCAGGCCATGTCGCAAGAATGTCAGACAACAGATGGTCAAAAAGGATATTGGAGTGGCGCCCTAGACACGAAGCCTTCAGAAGCAGAGGCAGACCGCCAACAAGATGGACGGATGACATAGAAAGGATCTCCACAAATTGGATTCAGGATGCCCAAGACCGGTCGAATTGGAAAAGGTTAAGAGAGGCCTATGTCCAGCAGTGGACGAGATGAGGCTGTGAAAGAAGAAAGAAGAAGACTGTTATTTGAGGTAGTTTTTCTGATGATGTTAAGTTCAGTTTGGAAACTTTCTGTCGAAAAAGGAACCGAAGAAGCTCTATGAATCATGAAGTTGATTGCAGCTAGTAGGTGGCTCAAATGACCGAACGAGTCCATTGGGATCGATACGTCTATGAATGTTTCCTTTCTGTAAATTTTATAAGTGAGATGGTTATTTCAATTTATGATGGTTAAGTCTAGGAAATTAATTGAGTTATGTGTCAGATGTTTTTGTGATTGGATTAACAAGTGTTATCGAACCAGTCATCAATATGCAGGGTGTTCTATATTAAATAACAAAGTTGGTATGCACTATAACCGGAAGTGCCATTAAGGTGAAAATATTTTAGAAATGTAGTTTCCACCCAGCTGGATCAACTACTGAAATTTAGCATTATTAGTTCTCCATAAACGTATAACTTGAGATACCTGTATAGTGTACTACGTACCTGTTACATGGAGACTTCGATAAGCGACTAGACGCGAAACGAAAACACCCCTTTTGGGATACCCTGTGATCTAAGTGCATCGTAGGTATTGCTAAACCCTTTTACCTTATTCAATTTTGAGTGGTTGAAGCTTTCCCTTTGGGGGATTGCTCCAAGTCTCAATAATACGTCGAAAGATGCCCACCAAACAAATTAATTCGTCGTATTTCGATAAATTTTTCCAATTACTTCCGGATAAGAAATAAACAGAGTGGCTCGTTTGAGATGAAACACCCTGTATATCTTTTTGAATCATGAAGTTCCTGTACGCTTTCGAAACTATTGAGTCTACATAAACTATACTTGAGAAAGTATTAGGGCGTAGCTAAAATCAATCATCTTCTCCTCGATAATTTCAAGCTGTTGGGTGTAACCCATGTGTCACCAATTCGGTTTTATTTCAATATTATGTAAATGTCTGCTTGTACGTATCAACTTTTCCTGCCCATCTATTACGTCATTATTTGCTAATGTAATAAATTTATCTATTTCAGGTTGTGCTCAATAGCATCCTTAAATGTAATTATGTTGTCTGTTCGAGAAATAATTCTCATAAGCATTTAGGCATTTACATCTTTGAACTATGAATGACCATTATTGAGAGGATGTTCGAAAAATTAAACAGGTATGGACTTTTGAATAAGAATGCCATGTAACAGAACTAACTGATTTGACAGACTATCAGAATTTTTATGAATCTCTATATTTCTCCCCAGATCCCCAAATCTATTTTAATCAAGTTTTCTTCACACTAACTGAACAAACAAAGCAAAAAAAGAATCAACAAAATATAGCATATGACAGAGAGGGCAGAATATTGTTGTGTAACGTTCAATTCTGGCCGTTACTTATTATTTTGGAATTTATGGTCTCTATAGTTACTTGTCAATTATGGTATTTTTCTCTCAGTTTCATGGGTTTTGTAAGATATTTCAATCAGGGGAAACTAAGTCTCACATCATTCGTTTTGTCTAGAAATAGTTATCGGCTCTCAGAATTTTATAGGCTCTCCTTTCTTTAATAGATTACATTTAAAATTCTCAAATATCTGAGTTGATAATTCACTTCGAATTTTCATTTCTTGTAGCGTTTTCAACTCATTGTTTTGTTATGTTGTTGAGGTTAAACTATCTGGCAGTTCATAGAAATGTTCTATTTGTTCTGTGAACCTTGATTCGTTCTACCTACTAGTACTGCTTGATCTGGCACCATGTGTACTGGATCTCTCCGATCTTCAAATTCTGGGGAGCTATTTTCGAATTGTTATTGTTCGATGGTTGTATTAGTCGTTATCAGCCTTATTCGGAAGGTAGCCATATAGAATTAGAGTAAGTGTGAACAGTATATAAATCTATTTCATATGGGAGTCATAGAATGCACGGAGAGGAAATGAATTCTGATTGGTTCTACGTTGTTTCCTGGTTGTGCCTGTTGAAGTTTCTACATCTTGACCTAGGTTAATCTAACAGCTGTTGGATAGTCAAGCGGACATCTTGCCATTCTGGAATTCTTAAGTGACGCTTCTAATTAAAATGAGTGTGTGTTTCTGATTTTCGACATATAAAAATACTGAACTGGCGACCAAGAAGAGATAAAAGAAGTAGAGAAAGACCGCCAATTCGCTAAGCGATGACATTAAAAGAGTCGCCGGTCATTGGATGAGAGAAACCCAAGATATGACACATTGGATGCGCCCAATAGAGGCCTACGTCCAGCAGTGGACAGAACAGGCTGGAGGATGATGATGATGATGATGAGGGACTTATAATGGGAAACCCCTTAAGCCCTCTTTTAGCTGAAAGCTTCATGGATAATATAGAAAAAACTATTCATAAACACCCGTTTAGTAAACATATCCTATATTGGTATCGATATGTCGATAACATTATTGTGTGTTAAACAGGAACAGACAGTTCACTGTTTTCGAAAATTTCATCAACAACCTTCACCTAAATATAAAATTCACTCCCCAAATAGAACAGAACAACTCGATCGATTTCCTAGACTTAACAATAACAAGATCAAACATTAAACACCAGTTCTCAATTTATCATAAACCTCCTCATACAGATATCACAGTTCATTATACATCTACATATCTTTACCAACATAAAGTTGCAGCATTTAATAGCTATATACATACTCTTAAGCACACCGATGTCTAGTGAAAATTATCTCAAAGAATTGAATTTGATAAAACAGATCGCAATAAATAATGGTTATGATGCAAATTTAGTTAGCAGCATATTATATAAGAAAAAACAAAAATTAGCTTTACAATATATATATATATATATATATATATATATATATATATATATATATATATATATATATATATATATATATATATATATATATATATATATATATATATATATATATATATATATATATATATATATATATATATATATATCCAATCGGTGAACATTAAGACAAGAAATTCAATAGTTTAACATATATAGGCAATATTGGCAATAATGTGAAATCCTTCTTAAAAATTCAAATCTAAATATAGCGTTCAAAACATCAACAAATTGAGGTTCATTTATCAGGAATTAGAAATCTCCAATTAATAAAGAAAATAAATCCGGCGTTTATAGATTGGAATGTGCAGATTGCAATTGTTTTTATATATATAGAACAGGAAGAAACCTCAATATTAGTTTCTCAGAACATTAATCAATGGAAAAACCGATTCGAATTATTCAAATCATCTCAGAGAAATTAGTCACTCAATTCAAAATTTAAAAATCCTACATTCTGAGAATAGACGTATAAAACTCAACCTTCTGGAAGTACTTGAGATTAATAGATCTAGGTATTCACTAGAAATTCTTAATAATCAGTTAGACATAAATAACTCACCCTTATTGAACTTGTTTCCTAAACACTAGTTCAGATACAGATAATACCTCTTTAGTCTATATAAGTATATGTAAGTAAGATACTTTTGTAGTATTTATTCACTCTTGATACAGACACTGTGTATTGGAACGCGTCGAGCATTTATTAATATATTTTAGTATAAATCATCGTTTACTAGTATTTAAAATTTTGAATGAATATCTTCGAAACCGCCGAAGAAGTGTATAGGGAACACGGGTATAATTCGGAAGGTATTAAAATATACAACCTACTAGACCTTCATTTTTTCTCACGAAGTCAAAAATGAGACAAAATTTTGGGTACCATTTAAAAATGATAACTTTGTTATGTAACTTCATTAAGCCTATTATATTAATATCTTATTCTCGAACACCCTGTAGATTTCTGAATAATCTATATTTTATAATTCCATCTAACACATAAAGATCAGAATCCGTTCTGTTCGATCACAAGAACAATAAAAATAAATTATCGTTCATTATCGACGCGTAGTAGTATATATCGGTCTATTGTTAGCTAATTTATCGTAAATACAATCAGAAGAATATTAATTATATCTGTGAGGAATGTCTGAATTATTGTTATATTACATAATACATCGTTTCGAACAACGAGCTTTTTACTTCTTGTTTATTTTACTAGTTCACCATAATTATAGCATATACGTAATAGACAGGAATGAATTCAAAGAAGTAAAGTATTTAGATCACTGGTAAAAACAATGAGACATAAATGATATAAGTGATACAACATACCGGAAAACGATTTAACGTTCTTGGTTCTGTATGGATGATTATATACGTATTGGAATTTTGCATTCGTAAGTTACAAAATTAAAGTAAAGGAAATTGGAACAAATATTTTCATTACAGATTAGCTAACCTGATACAATGGATGTATTTTATGTTTTGAATGCAGGGACATAGAGGATACCATTAATCAACTGTCAGTACTTAAAATGAAGATCTATGATTCATTAATATAAATTCAAAACTTCCGTTCTATGCGTGCTGTCAACAATCTGTCAAAGTTGACAAACTGGTTGAAAAATGAAATTAAACCGTGAGGATTTTTGCGCAATGATTTTCAAACAAAAATATCTCGACAAAATGGTTTCTATTTTCGGCATTAAAGTACCACAGTAGCCAACAGTTTTTAGTTTGTATGGAGAATTTGAACCTAGACTTAGCGTTCCAAGGGCAGGTTTCCCCTTTAAACAGTGCTCACTAAAGAAAATGAGGATACTATGTATAAGATTAGCCAGAAAATGAGCATGCAATATTTCTAGAGATGGCATCATTGCGGAATTCAAAAGCCTCAATACAAAAAATTTGGCAACGAAATATTTCGTGTGAAAAAATTTGTGTCCCGCATCTGTTGGCCAGAGAATAGAAAGCTGCAAGGGTGAATTGGAAAAAACTATGGACTGTTTTAACTTTGGCTAGTCCAAGAGCGTTTACAATAATATCAATGGTAATTCTTTGCTCCGATCAAACTATAACGTGATCTCATATTCGAGTTTGTTGTCTTTCCCTAGTATTCTATGTTCCTGTATCCCTCCCATTTTTAGATGATTCTGTCAATTTAATTCATTATTTATTTTTACTCTGATATTGTCTCAAGGCAGTTTACCTCTAATAAATGAAGAAAATGTCCAACCATTAACTAAATCTGAAGTGTGTAAGGTGATTGATTAGTATAACCGTTGATAATTCGGGTAGCAACGACCCGTTTACCAGCCCGAGGATCTCTAGGAGGATAACCGATATCAGAGCATTCTGAGATAGAGATGTTTCCTTTAGTTCACTCCTACATTTTTTAAATAATATTTTTTTTTCTTTTTGTGTATGTCAATAAAAACAATTCGTTAACATATATTAATAAAATATAGTGGCAATTAAAATTGAAGCATTTGAATTTTGACTGAGGATCATAAAAATTTATATATAATGTTATAAAGAAAAAGCGACAAGAGTCATCCGTGGTGAAAGTGTCTCCAGAAAAATAGTTGCAATATCTGTTTCTAAAACGAGCAACATGTCTTTTATAAGATCAAAGAACATTTACTGCCGATTGGTTCACAACCGTTATTTAAGTTTGGAAAATCGTCCCGAACAACGAATTATATTTCACCAAGACAATGCAAGATCGCAGATATCCCGGAAAACAATTGAATATTTAATCAAGAAAACATCGAGTTGTAACGTCCGAACATATGTCCCAAAGATTTTTTACTCTTCCCAAAATCTAGAACGTGACTAAGGTTTTCGTCTTCAGATGAAGCTGTTAATGCATCCCAAAAGTCCATTTTGAATATAACAGCTAACGTTTGAAACAACTGCTTCCAGAATTGATTCGAACGAATGCAAAAGTGTATTCGAAGAGAAAACTTCGAAAAACAACAAAGTATTTAAGAGATCTTAATTGTTTCATTCTAGTTCTATAAGTAAAACTTTACAGACATCACTCGTAGATATTATACGCCCCAAATTACAATGAATTTTCAGAGATTTGTCCACAATTTCGAGTTTTTCAGTGAAAATTCTTAAACGGCCAAAATCGAACATCGATGTGGGTGTTGAGTTTTAACATTTTTCGTTACATGAGAGAGAAGAAAGATATCACGGGAAAAGGAAGATATATTTCGGCGCCATAGAGAAGAAGAAACTGCATAGCCATAATGGTATAGAACTGATAAAGAATAATCACTGTTCGATAGTGGTTTTGGTGTCCTTGATATAAGATTGATTTCGCTGACAATTCATTAAACTATCTATGATCGTGTAAGATTTGCTCTTTATTTCTATTTTAACCTACAATAATTGAAGATATGAAACAAGATAACAGATTTTTTTTGTTTTATTCTCAACTGTTGGGAGGAGGCGATACCTGTCACGCATTAGCTATGGCCGCCAAGATTATATATTTTATTGTCAGTTTTGTTTTGAAATATTAGGATACATCGATGTAAATTGGGAGAAAAATTTCGAAAACATGTTTTATTATCTCATTAAAACGCCGTCTATGAGATTTTCTTTATAATTTTTCAGGGGACAATCTCTATTTGGAAAATAGCAGGAATCTATCACCAAGTGACGATCCCACCGACCTAGACACCTTTCTATCATTACTTTTAAATCCCTGTAGAAGCGCCTTTCTTATTCCTCACTATAACATCCTAAATCATCCAGAAATTGATCCAGACTATTACGAAAATAGTGTAGCTTGATTCTTGTATTTGCCCCCAGAATCTTAAAGTTTGTCAGCGTTTTTACACAAACAATATATATAAAAATCAATGCCACTTTTCGTTGTAATTACTCAAGAACGGGCTCACCTATCCAAACCAAATATTCAGGCTTTGTTTAGACTATTAAGTAGATGGTTTTTGTGAAGTTTGCACACAAGCGGTTTCTCATTTATCACATTTTTTGTAAGAAATGATTTCAATAAATTAATTTTTTTCAGATGGGGATCGTGGTGTCAAATTGAAACTTTTTTCAGTGTTGACAGTACAACCATGTTGTTATATCTTTCATGCGGTCATTTCATTTTGGACGTGCTTCGATTATAGCGAACTGTCAGCGATAATTACTGTTTTGTGTTTATATTTTTAAACATATTGTCGAGTGCATTCATACAAACGGTGAGTCGTGAATTGTTCAAATGTACTATGTATATGTGTGCGTGTACTTTTCTCAGTTTTTCAGCAAGCCGTCGGTGTTTCATATCGTTCACAGGGTTTATTTGAATTAAATTGTCAAACGGATTTACGCAAGTGCCATCCTTTCTATAGAATTGAAAATTTCAAAAATGAGTGCGACAAAATTAGATGTGAATTCGGCAAAATTGTGTTCGGCAAATTGAAAACTATTTTAGAACTTAATGAAGGTTTTGAAGAAATTCGGAACGATTCCCAAGTTTTCCAAGGAAATTTCAACTGGGAAACCAAAGTCGCTCAAAACGTGCTGATAACATTAAATCATGCTCCTATCACCTCAGTAGGCGTAGAAAGAAGTTTTTATTTATACAAACATATGTTTAGCGATACGTGTCATAATGTCACTTCCGAAAATTTCAAAAAACTTTTAGTTAATAATTCGTTTCACAATGAAGAATAAAATAATCTAAAGTTTGATAAATACGTTTTTTTAGTTGAGAGCTCTTGTTGTGATTGTTGTGCTTAGAAATGTCTTCAAATGATATTTATACTCTACATATTTTCCAAAATCTTTTACATATTTTCGAAGAATCATTACATATACAGGTACATGCGAGATGGGAAATGAAAAGTATATGGAGAGAGGAATTACCGATTGTAGACATTTTTTCTTGCCTTGAACGTTATTCGTACTAACTCCTGAAAAAAGGAAAAAGGATTCTTCATGAAAACGAAATTTTGTCCTACAAGGGTTGATGGTATGATTGCGGAATCTTCAAATATCTGGGAGAAAATGCTTTACTTGGCTATTGTATTTTTATAAGGAGTTTTTCCCTTCTTGCAGATTTAAGAAAGCTAAGGTTATAACTAAAGAAAATATTTTCTATGCTGTTATACTGGGTGTTGACATCATCTTTGTTATTTCAAATGGCATAATGTATGTTTCTATTTTTGATTTTGATATTCGTTCAAATTTAAGTTTGCGATTATTGAATTTATTTCATCAGTGTTTTAAGATAATTTGGCATGCCGAAACATTTTAGCGAAAAAGAGCAGATTCTTATTTTAACCCAGATACTTCAGTTTCGAAATAACATAATAGTAATAATAACAGATATATTTGTGTTACTGGAACACATCGAAGGACTTACAAATATATCAAATACTCCAAAGAAACCTTACGGTTTGTACATGGGAAATGAAAATTTTAAGACAATTATAAATATAGAAATCTCCAAAAATAGTAAGTATATACACATTAAAACATAATTTGATCAAAAACGAGTAAATAAACAAATAGACGATTATAGTAACTAGACAAAATTACAATTCGGTAAAAAACAAAATATATAATAATATAATGAACACGTTGAATACCTTGAACTACGTAGATTAATTTTTTTTCAGGATTTATTCATTCAACTCTTTCAGAGTACAGTAGGCATCATCTCCAAAGGTCACGAGGAGTTGCACCATCCGATTCCAGAAACATTTCCAAAGAGGAACTTTTCGAAGAACTAATTTTTTTTCTTAGTGCATTCTTCAATTTTATGGAATTTTCAATCTTTTTCAGATCATCTGACAATGAATTGAATACCTTGGTCACCATGTATTCTCTTTATTTATGCCCCCTTGAAGAGGTAGTCCTTGGTATAAGAAAGTGACATCCTCTGCGCGTTTGATATCCATGTTCTATCTTTTTTAGTTCTTTTCCCTCCTTTGGGATAACATCGACTGCCTGGTTCAAATGATATATCTGTTCCTGTGTAAAGTATCCTCGCTTCCTCATACAGCAAATCCGTAGAATACCGCCTATTTCTTTTCAGCAATACTTTCAAAAAACTTTTCTGGATTATCTTAAGTGGATTCAAGTATGAGTTCGCAGCAGAACCCAACAAAGCTGATCATAGCGTAGATGAGACTGTACCAGAGAAAATTACGCTCTGGCAAGTCTCTCATCTTTGTCCTTCACTAAACGAAACTTGTACAGGACAGATCTGAGTTTCTTCAGTGTTGATCCCAGCGCAAATGAGAGTCAATGGTTATCCCAAGGTAAGTCGTATTATTTTCTCTTTTAATAATTAGTCTACCTTCTTCACTTCTCATACATAATTCTGTAATATCCTATTTTCTCTTACGAACCAAGAATTGAGGGATCGAATAAGGAATTGTACAAGTTCCTATTTTATGTCTGGTTGTATTTGGTAATAAGTTATTTTATCTTTTATCGTTATTTTCCACGCTGAAATCATTGGAAATCTACGTATTCTTCAACGAAGTAGGTTATATAATAGCCAACAGCACCACAGAAGTGTATGACAAATAATCTTCTTCCTTCTACGAAATCATGTAGTATGTAGGACATACGTCCGACTGAATTATTGCGAAAAGAATTGATCAAGTTGGCGATGAGTGGCCAACTATAGACATTCGTTCCCAAAAATTACGATTTTTCGCGCGGGAACCCTGAAATTCGTAGATTATATGACCGGAAATCTTTCAAATAATGCATTCCGGTCTCTCAATATAGGAGATCTCGAAATCTTCATCATAGTGATACTGGTCAAAATTCCGAGAGAAAAAGTGTGAAATCAATGACTATTGAAGTGGATTGAATCTGACTTCCCGTTTTTTTTTTTTAGTAGGTATTCTCGATAACAGCAGTTACTTGTCAGGAAAGTCATCTTCGAATTACCAGAAATACCACGCTTAATGAAGCATGTCGATTTTTTTATGGTTAGATATAGGTACTTGTCAAAATATTGCCAAGCAAAAAAACCATGGATGTATTCCTTCAATTATGCTGAAAAATAACATAGTTTTAACTTGGGAAATAACATTTGAATTATTCTGTTTCAGGACAATTTGTAGATTTCAAAACATCTAGATCTAAAATCAATAACAATTTGAAGATGACTTTCCTGATAAGTAACTGATGTAATCGACAATACCTACTAGAAAAACGAGAAGTCAGATTCAACCCACTTCAAAAGTAATTGATTTCCCACTTTTTCTCTAGGAATTCTGACTAGAATTACTATAGCTATAGGGTAACCTATAACGGATTGATGCCTATTAATATTATGGGTTAAATGGTGTTTCAAAAATAGGTAGTTTAATTTGAAAAAAACGGACTTTTGTACCTTTGAATGTACTACGGTTTGCCACATGCATTGGAAACGCCCTGTATATCGTGAAGCCCCTGAATGCATTGAATTCTGCTGAATGAGCCTCTGAACTTATAACGATATTGAATGATCTTAGTATTTTTATGATGCTTCTAAGAGACAACCAAAAATCGCAAAATTCCGATGGTTCAGAATTTAATTTTCTACAATAAAAAAATTGAAACATACACTCGGAGGCAAAATTAGCGGAACACTCGAAAATTTAACCAAATTCGAAGTCCGATATTTTTCCTAATTCTCAACCGATTTAGATGATTTTTTCGGCAAGTTATAGATAAGCTCTTCTGCTTTGTAGAAATTATAAGAGAAAACAAAAAAAATCTGAAAAAAATTTTATACTGGGGCAAAACTAAAAGTGTTTTTTTTGTCAAAAATTCGTAACACCCTGTAGAATTTCGTGGTACGAGTTGAAACATACAATATCAGGGTCTGTCAAGACACATCTTGCTACAGTAACGCCCTTCTTGTTTCATGCATTCATCTCTATTTTTACAAGAGATATCCAATTTGAAGCGAAAAGTCACAAATTTCAAGAATTTATTTTTAATGTTGCGTAGGTGCATAACATCGGAGGTTAGCCAAAAAATAAAATCAAAATTAGAGAAGCGGAAATCTAACGAAATGAAAATTTTTGAAATTCACTGGCCAATTTCAGGCTCCGGGAGAACTCGAAGTACACTGGAAAAATCTTTGATTTTGCACATTTATTTTTGAATTTTTTTGTGTGACACTCTATAATAATTATCATTCCTGTCCAAAATTGAGAGCAGGTGTGTATCCTGGCGATACACTCGTGAAATGAAATGAACATGTTGAGAAAAATGTTCATGATGACCCACAAAAAAAAACATTTGATTTTAGTAGCGAGTATGCCTCCATATTCTATCTCTACCATCCACGAAATTCACACAATATCGGCTCTCATCACTAAATAAAACTCGTCTCCACTGATTGATTGTCCATGCTACATGCTCCCTAGCAAACACCAATCTTGCTACCCGATGGGCTCTATCGAGTCTTGGTGCTCTTGCTTGCGTGTATGATCTCAGACCAACTCCATTTAATCGTCTTCTGACTGTCCTCACACTGACGTTAATGTTATCCACTGCTTGTAAAAGGTTACGTGCCTGAACAGCAGTAAGACGAAGATTTCTTATGGTTTGATTGACGATGAAACGGTCATGTATAGCGCGGGTTGCCCGATTTCTTCCTTGTCCTCGCCTCCTCACGTACAATCCAGTTTCCCTGTAACGTCGGTAGATTCGATGAATAACCGACGTCGCGACACACAACATGGTACCGACTGAGCGGTAGGTGCGCCCTTCCTCGATCAATGTAACTGCCCTTGCTACTGAGGTTGGTGGTAAATCTCTCATTCTGAATGAAAAATATCGTTTCGAATCGTAAACAGTAAAAGAATCATAAAACACCGCAACCGATCGAATTTGTATCAAATCAAAGAATGGAAAACTCTCATTCTTTAAACAAGTGCAAATGTGGTCATATACAAAAAAACGTGTGTTGTATTTCATATTTGATGAAAAAAGGTGTGCACATGTGTAAATGAAAAGTTTTATTAATGGTCCCAGAATTCGGTTGTGTATTTTAATACCTACCGACTGTTATCTCCTATGAATTCCTAATTTTCACCAAATTAACCAAATTGTCATCAATAACTAATGCAATTTGAACATAAAAATCGCAAACGACAATTTCGACACGCCAGGGTGATAATAAGAAAATTCCAAATTGATAGACGAATTTTAATGACAATTTCTTGATTCAATGGAATTTCTCCAAAATGGTGATTTTCCACTTGAAATTAAATATATTTTGCAAAAATAGAGATAAACGCATGAAACAAGAAGGGCGTTACTGTAGGTAGATGTGTCTCGACAGACCATGATATTGTACGTTTCAACTCGGACCACGAAATTCCACAGGGTGTTACGAATTTTTGACAAAAAAAACACTTTTAGTTTTGCCTCCGTATAAAATTTTTTTCCAAATTTTTTTTGTTTTCCCTTATAATTTCTACAAAGCAGAAGAGTTGATCTATAACTTGCCGAACAAATCATCTAAATCGATTGAGAATTAGGAAAAATATCGAACTTCGAATTTGGTTAAATTTTCGAGTGTTCCACTAATTTTGCCTCCGAGTGTATATTATGCCATTTGAAATAGCAGATGGTGTCTCGTATAACCGGATATATCACAGCATTGAAAATATTTTCTTTAGGCTTTCTTAAATCTACAAGAATATTACCTCAAGCGAAAAACTCCATATAAAAATACAATAGCCAAGTAACCCATTTTCTACCAAATATTTGAAGAATTCTGTAATCATACCACCAACCCTTGTAGGAGACGAAATTTTGTTTTTATGAAAAATCCGTTCAGTACGCTTGACATCATTTTCATTCATCCGAACATCGTATGAAGTATTCAGTCTTATCAAAATAGAATTCGCGTTATATTATTAGATCAAAATAAGTATTATTCCATTTTTTGCTTCAACGTTTTGTCCCCTGTATTTCAATCATAACACCTTCAACCAAAACTCCTTCAGTCGCCTCCGCAAAAGACAATGAAATGCCCAATCTGTGAATAAGTAAATAAAAACCAGTCACACAACAAAATCTAAAATTAATTCTTTCAGGGAACGGATGACATCATCTTCTATGTATGACAAAATGTCGATTCGCGTTGTTGTATGCATACATAATAATGGTTAAGTAAATATTTCTACATTCTCTATTATCACAATACTTGAAGTGTTGTAGACTTCAAAATGTGAAGAGACTATTTACTTATTTCGCAAATCGTATACAGAATGGCCGTCAGATGATAGAAGTGCATGGAAAACGTATTAATTATCATCAAATTTTAGATTTAGGACTTTAAGTTACGGAAATATGTTCTGTAATATCATGGAAGGAAAAAAATATTAGAGAAAACCAAAATCTTTTCTTTTCCGTGTATAACGAATGCACTTTTTTCTGTGACGGAAACAACGACGGTTTATCATTCAAAAACATATCATCTCAATCTCAATATATTAAAGTCAGAAATTGTCGATGTTTCATTTGAAATTTGAAGAAAATTGTACCTGGTTATTAGGAAAATTGAAGTAATCAAATATCGGCCAATTGAATTCAATAATTCGATTTAAAATCGCCAAACTTAGTCGTTCTTTAGGAGTCATGTTGAAATAAAGTACATTTAAAAAAGAGAGGCAGGAAAATTGAAGTTACAAATATCATTGTCAACTAAATCGTGAAAATTAACGAAACCACATATTCAAAATTTATGAAACGAAATGTATCAATAAAATGATACACTATTGTCTGATTTCCACAATGTTAATTTCAAACAACGTAACCGGTTCCGACAATTGCGAAATTTTCAAGTGTCTAGAGATGACAGTTATAAGTTAAGAGCAGATTATGATTATATATACACACAATCAAATTTATATGGATTCACTCGGTATTTCACATTATTGATTGTTTTTAATCATGGATCTTTGACTACCAGTGAAGAAAGAAGTTTTTTGTTGTAAAAAAACTGGATAGTATGATAAGAAATGTTGAATTATCACCACATGTTCGGGATATTGTACTCAGTCGTCACTAAGATTTGAAACTGTGAACTTCACTTCAAACGTCAACAAATTTAAAAAAGCCTATAATCATAATTGAAAATGCCTTACTTTGGATTGTCCGATGCGAAGAGGGGTCGAATAACAACACAATGAATGAAATCAGAGAAGTTATAGGCGAAAATTACATTAATGTAATTGTGGATGGAACAACAGATATTTGTGGGGAATACATAGTTCTGGAAGAAAATATTTCAAGGCATTCATTCCTAAAAATCTCTGCATCCTGAGAAAGCGAAAAATGTAACCGTTACAAGTTGCACGGACAAATCTTTTCCTAACAAATGCAGTAGTTCCACTAACCAAATTTATAATTTTTTTATTAGATGCTGCACCTTATATACAAAGACAGGATAAAATTTAAAGATATTTTATGAAAATGTAGTTCACATCACATGATATATGGTATAAATTATTCGAGTAAATTTCCACTCGAGAATGACTTAAAAAGCGACGTGAAAAAGTTTTTCTCAAAGCTCCTTTTGAATACAGATTCGAAAAGTTATTGCCTAATCTGCATGTTCTACCACAACCAGATTGACCGGATGGGGAACGTGACTCAACGAGGCGGTTTTTGCGCTGAAAATTTCGAAGGCATCAAAAAATTCATCAACGAAATATCAAATTCTATCTCCTCTGAAGTATCATCGAAAAATTTTTTAGGAAATAAAGAAGTGAATAGAAGTCTTGTAATTATCAAACAAAATTATATCTCCATTCCTCATTCCATTTTATCTTTGGAAAACATTACCAGCCTCTAACTCATTCTGTGGAATTGAAAATTTTAAAAATGAGTGCGACAAAATTAGATGTGAAATTGACAAAAATTTTCGCAGAAATTCGAAACGATCGCTCTAGAATCTTGGATGTTATTAGATGGAACAAAAAATTCAATTTGCGCTTCACATACGAAACTGGAATTTTCTTCGGTTCACAGAAATTCTTCATGAATTTTGATGTTTCATCCCTCATAATGATCAAAAAGAATTGAAATTTAGATTTCATGGATCATATTCAATATTCCAGCTAATTGAAAATGTAGTTTACATTTGAGCCTGTAGGCCATCTTGAATTGTACCGAACATAAAATTAGATAACAATTCTTATATTCCATCATTCTTTGGGATTCCGAAGAATCTTAAATGAAAGTTTTAACACAATAATGTTATGGTTATAACAGCAATTTCGGTTTTTCGTGGACCACTCTATATTTTCAGAACAAAAATGAATGAAATCAGAGATGTTTTAGGTGAAAATCTCATTTATGTTATTGTGGATGGAATACATAGTTCTGGAAGAAAATATTCGAAAACGATCGCTCTAGGATCTTGGATGTTATCAGGTGGAACAAAAACTCCAATTTGCGCTTAACATACGAAACTTGAATTTTCTTCGGTTCACAGTTTCATCAATTCTTTAGGAGTTTTGATGTTTAATCCCTCATAATAATCGAAAAGAATTGAATTTTTGAGTTCATGGATCATATCAAATATTCCAGCTGATTAAAAATGTAGTTTACATTTGAGCCTGTAGGCCATCTTGAATTGTACCGAACATAAAATTTGATGACAATTCTTGTATTTCATCACCTTATATACAAAGACAGGATAAAATTTAAAGATATTTTATGAAAATGTACTTCGCCTTTGGTACAAGCTGGATGGATTGAGTAGTCCAGCAAGTGCTAATGCCGGTCCCAAGCCCGGATCAAGGAGGAGGGTTCCTAGGAAAGGTTAGCAACCTGCCTAGGGTAAAACAATTCAATGCTCAAAGCACCGGAGATGCAGCGTCGGAACAAGGACATAAAAACACGGAATACGACCCGCGCGCGAAATAGGAAGAAACTCTACAGGAAGAAGCATCGAGTAAGAATAGCCTGCTGGAACATAAAAACTCTATATATCTTTGTTTCATAGTCTTAACGAAGGCCTTTGACAGAGTCCAACTGAAGGATGTAATCAAGATACTGGAAAACAAAGAGGTACCCAAAAAATATATAAGACTCATAAAAGATCTGAACACTAATACAACAACGCAAATACGAACAAACCACACCCTAACGCAGCATTTCGGAACAACGTCGGGCATCCGCCAAGGTGATAGTCTTAGCCCTCTACTATTTAATACTGTTATGGACCAACTTGTAGAGACCGTTAAAAACTTGGGACTAGGATACCGCATGGGAATCTACAAAATTAACATATTATGCTATGCCGATGACGCCGTACTCATTGCAGAATCAGAAGACGACCTACAAAGAATGTTATACGCCTTTAGCAAACGCGCAAAAAATTTCAATATGGAAATCTCAACAAGTAAGACAAAATGCATGATCATAGCTAAGAAACCTCTGCGCTGCAAGTTAACAATAGACAACGCCACTATAGACCAAGTCATGTCATTCAAATACTTAGGGTGCAAAATAACAAGCACAGGATACCTTGAAGATGAAGTGAGGAGACAAGTGAACAAAGCAGCTGCAGTATCGGGACATCTTAAACAACCAATTTGGAGAAATAAACACCTCAGTATACCATGCAAATCCAGAATGTACAAAACATATGTGCGACCAATTATGACATACGGGGCAGAAACAAGAGCGGAAACGTCGGTAACAAAGAGGATATACTAAGAACAATAGAAATGAAAACGCTAAGAACTTTAACCGGTTACACATTGAATGACAGACAAAGAAATATCGATAAAAGGGAAAAATGTGAAACAGACGATATTGTAAGATGGGTAAGAAAAAGAAGATGAGAATGGAACCAGCATGTAAACAGAATGACCACAGATAGAATAGCCAAAATCGTATATAACAACATACCACACGGAAGAAGACCCGTTGGACGACCACCAAAACGATGGCGGGACAGTTGGCAATCAACTTCACAAGAACTGCTGCAGGGAAACCGGAACTGAACAGGCGCTACGCCTTCTACACGGTGAAGAAGAAGAAGAACTACTTCACATCACATGCTTAGCTCATGAAATTAACGGAGTGGTATAAATTATTCGAGTAAAATTTCCACTCGAGAATGACTTAATAAGCGGCGTGAAAAAGTTTCTCTCAAAGCTTCTTTCGAATACAGATTCGACAAATTATTGCCTAATCTGCATGTTCTACCACAACCAGATTGACCCGATGGGGAACGCGACTCAACGAGGCGGTTTTTTGCGATGAAAATTTACTCCTCTGAAGTATCATCAAAAACTTTTTTAGGAAATAAAGAAGTGAATAGAAGTCTTGTAATTATCAAACAAAATTATATCTCCATTCCTCATTCCATTTTATCTTTGGAAAACATTACCAGCCTCTAACTCATTCTGTGGAATTGAAAATTTTAAAAATGAGTGCGACAAAATTAGATGTGAAATTGACAAAAATTTTCGCAGAAATTCGAAACGATCGCTCTAGAATCTTGGATGTTATCAGATGGAACAAAAAATTCAATTTGCGCTTCACATACGAAACTGGAATTTTCTTCGGTTCACAGAAATTCTTCATGAATTTTGATGTTTCATCCCTCATAATGATCAAAAATAATTGAAATTTTGATTTCATGGATCATATTCAATATTCCAGCTAATTGAGAATGTAGTTTACATTTGAGCCTGTCGGCCATCTTGAATTGTAACGAACATAAAATTAGATAACAATTCTTATATTCCATCATCCATTGGCATTCCGAAGAATCTAAAATGAAAGCTCTAAAACAATTATTGTGGTTATGAAAGCAATTTCGGTTTTTCGTGGACCACTCTATATATAGAAAAAGTTACAGCCTTTAACTCATTCTGTGGAATTGAAAATTTTAAAAATGAGTGCGACAAAATTAGATGTGAAATTGGCAAAAATTTTCGCAGAAATTCGAAACGATCGCTTTAGAATCTTGGATGTTATCAGATGGAACAAAAAATCCAATTTTCGCTTCACATACGAAACTGGAGTTTTCTTCGGTTCACAGTTTCATAAATTCTTCATGAATTTTGATGTTTCATTCCTCATATAAATCAAAAAGAATTGAATTTTTGATTTCATGGATCATATCCAATATTCCAGCTAATTGAAAATGTAGTTTACATTTGGGCCTGTAGGCCATCTTGAATTGTACCGAACATAAAATTTGATAACAATTCTTGTATTTCATCATCCTTTGGCATTCCGAAGAATCTAAAATTAAAGCTCTAACACAATTATTGTGGAAGTTATAGGTTATGAAAGCAATTTCGGTTTTTCGTGGATCACTCTATATTTTCAGAACAATAATGAATGAAATCAGAGAAGTTATAGGCGAAAATCACATTTATGTTATTGTGGAAGTAACAATAGATACTTGTAAGGAATACATAGTTCTGGAAGAAAATATTCCAATGCATTCATTCCTAATAGCCTTTAAGCATCTGGAAAAGCGAAAGATGTAACCGTTACAAGTTGCACTGACAGATCTTTTCCTAACAAATGCAGTTCAATTAAACAAATTTATAATGTTTTTTTATCAGATGCTTATGTAGCTTATGTAACTAAGACAGGACAAAATTTAAAGAAATTTTATGAAAATGTAGTTCACATCACATGCTTAGCTCATGAAATTAAGGGAGTGGTATAAATTATTCGAGTAAAATTTCCACTCGAAAATGACTTAATAAGCGACGTGAAAAAGTTTCTCTCAAAGCTCCTTTCGAATACAGATTCAAAAAGTTATTGCCTAATCTGCATGTTCTACCACAACCAGATTGACCCGATGGGGAACGTGACTCAACGAGGCGGTTTTTTGCGCTGAAAATTTCGAAGGCATCAAAAAATTCATCGACGAAATATCAAATTCTATCTCCTCTGAAGTATCATCGAAAGTTTTTTTAGGAAATAAAGAAGTGAATAGAAGTCTTGTTATTATCAAACAAAATTATATCTCCATTCCTCATTCCATTTTATCTTTGGAAAACATTACCAGCCTCTAACTCATTCTGTGGAATTGAAAATTTTAAAAATGAGTGCGACAAAATTAGATGTGAAATTGGCAAAAATTTTCGCAGAAATTCGAAACGATCGCTCTAGAATCTTGGATGTTATCAGATGGAACAAAAAATTCAATTTGCGCTTCACATACGAAACTGGAATTTTCTTCAGTTCACAGAAATTCTTCATGAATTTTGATGTTTCATCCTCATAATGATCAAAAAGAATTGAAATTTTGATTTCATGGATCATATTCAATATTCCAGCTAATTGAAAATGTAGTTTACATTTGAGCCTGTCGGCCATCTTGAATTGTAACGAACATAAAATTAGATAACAATTCTTATATTCCATCATCCTTTGGCATTCCGAAGAATCTAAAATGAAACTTCTAACACAATTATTGTGGAAGTTATAGGTTATGAAAGCAACTTCGGTTTTTCGTGGACCACTCTATATTTTCAGAACAACAATGAATGAAATCAGAGAAGTTATGGGCGAAAATCACATTTATGTTATTGTGGATGGAACAACAGATAAGTGTGGGAAATACATAGTTCTGGAAGAAAATATTCCAAGGCATTCATTCCTAATAGCCTCTAAGCATCTTGAAAGAGCGAAAAATGTTACCGTTATAAGTTGCACTAACAAATCTTTTCCTAACTAATGCAGTAGTTCCACTAAACAAATTTATAATTTTTTATTAGATGCTGCACCTTATATACAAAGACAGGATAAAATTCAAAGATATTTTATGAAAATGTAGTTCACATCACATGCTTAGCTCATAAAATTAACGGGGTAGTAGAAATTATTCGAGTAAAATTTACATTCGAGAATGACTTGAAAAACGACGTAAAGAAGTTTATCGGAAAAATATTGCCTAATCTGCATGTTCTACCACAACCAGTATTGACCCGATGGGGAACGTGACTCAGCGCGGTTTAATTTCGAAGGTATCAAAAAAATCATCAACGAAATATCAAACTCTTCCTCCTCTGTAGTATAATCGAAAACAAAATTATAGCTTTATTCCTTAGTCCATTTTATCTTTGGAAAAAAATACCAGCCCTTAACTCACTCTGTGGAATTGAAAATTTTAGAAATGAGTGCGATAAAATTAGATGTGAACTTGGCAAAATTGAGTTCGGCAAATTGAAAACTATTCTAGAAGAAATTAGAAATTTTTCGAAAATTTTTCAAGGAAATTTCAACTTGGAAACCAAATTCAAACATGCTCCATGCCAAAATTAAAACATCCTCCTATCACCTTAGTAAATGTAGAATAAAGTTTTTCCTAATATAAACATATGTTTAGCGATCAGCGTCATAATTTCACTTCAAGAAATTTTAAAATACATTTACTTATTAATTCGTTTTATTATAAAGAATAGAATCATCTTTAATTTAATGAATACATTCTTAGTTAAAAGCTCTTATTGTTATTGTTGTGTTCAAAAACCTTTCAAATAATATTTTTACTTTACAAATTTTCCAAATTTTAATATATATTTTCAAAGAATCATTGCATATATATGTACATAATTTTCGGCCTTACATATAATCCGCTCTTTAATAATGACCGTTGAAAAATCCATCGATAGTTGTAGTATAATAATGTACCGTCCATTGAAATACTTTTGGAATCACATGAAAATTTTAGGTTCTGCTCATTCAAAAATTTACCAAATTCCTGAATCATCAATAATCAATAAAAATTCATCATTTTGTTGGTTTTCAGGTTGAGTTTATCTAATACTTCATGAACTTCTTAGATACATTTTGGTAAAGCTGGTAACAGTTTACGGCGTCCATAATAAATATTTTTCCTTCACTGTTTAGATCATTCGTCGTTAAACATGCTATATCAGCTTCAGTTTAGCACATTTCTTGTTTCATCATTCTGTACGGTTTCTCACACACATATTGCTCTGTCTTTCAATTAACAGAGCAGCTCATATTTTGTTTTTGCAACATATGTTGCTCTTCTGGTTGGTGGTTATTGTTTCAATTCGAATTTCTTATAAGCTCTCAGATTTACTAATGTTCGAAGAAATTCTGGACATTTATCTTCAACTCCATTTAGTTTTCCCTGATGATTTAAGATTATGTTTGTTATATTTGAAAAATTTATGAATTAAGAGAATTTTCCTGATTGACTGATCAAACTGGAGACTATTTATCCCAAACATTGCCTTTGTCACGTGATATTGCATGCAATAACTTTCGAAATCTGATTGATTTTGTTTCCATTTTCTGTTATAATTGCGAACTACCACTAAACAGTCAAATAATGATTGCGATTAGGGAGATTTTCCCCTATGGAACTCTAGGCCAAGATGGGTTTCTTCTAAGAACCATTGAAAAGGGTTAGGGATCGAGATAACCATTTTCGAGGTCGACATAAGTATCGCCCTTACTATTCATTCCTTCTTTACACCACGCACAAATTGAGTTAGGATTCAATACTTAACTAACAATTTTAGTTCCCAGTTTAATCATAAACTTGTAGTGAACGCACATTTCGCTATATCTTCACTCAATCAACATGATCGAGATAACGCAGACTGAGCCTGCAAATGCATATTCCTCGCTTTGAAGATAGCAATGTTATAGTTATATATTTAGGGGATTATTTTGGGTGTCATCATTTTTTTATTAATCATCAAATTTTATCAACATTAAAATTGTAAGCCGTCATTTTTCGTATTTTCCAAACCTACATCCACTGATGAAATAACAAAACGCAACTTACCGGAAAATGAAACAATATCCCAATAATTGCAACAAGCACTTCTCAAGCAATAAGTTTATAACATCGCGATGAAATGTATGCAAGAGTCAGACGGAACAGTACCGATCCGTAAAATTCATTCACAAGTTCTTACTCTAGGCACAGGTTGTTCTAGACGTAAACAGACATTACGTTGCGTTAGTACCGACAGTGTTCTGGTCACTGAAAGATTCCACAGCTGGCTAATCTCGATCGTTCCTCTACACGCTGGTACCGAATGGATACTGAAACAACCTACGGATTACCTTGTATTCCAACTCACGTAGGTGGTACTCCGCGCTTATCATTCGTACCTGTCTATATGATCGTTAGATTTTTCTCTTGCAATTATGTGAACAGCGTAAACATTTTCTTCGCGAAATGGTGGTGAAAAAAATTATCCAGTTTTAATGGTATTTAAGAAGATCTAGAGTTCTATACTTGTACTATGATGTATCTACAGTACACCAAGAAGTTAACGCACGATTTGAATATTTCAAATTTCATTTTAGTAGGCACATGTTTTTCGGATATGTCCGGACATCCGCCAACAAAATTTGATATTTTTTTCCGAACATGTTCCTCTCATGAGAAATAAAATAAAAGAAACCATCACATATTGATATTAGCAATTGTTAATCAATTTTTGCGAGTAACTTCCGTTCTTCTTGAAAATGTTGTTAGATGATAAAAGTTGGACTTGCACAAGAATTGGTCTAGGCCTGAGTGTCCCATTCAACTAATTCCCGTATGATCCGCTGATACAGGGAGACCACAAATTAGCACTAAAACGATGCGACTATCTCTCAGGGAATTTGGTTTTTGATCTTGTGTTGCAGCTCTAACCGCAACACATAGAAGAGCCCCATGGAATTTTGCCAGGAAACATATCATTTGCTTAGAAGCTGACTGGAAGGGAATTTTGTTTACAGATTTTGTCTTTTTCATTGCTTTCGATGTTCTCTAGTGTACTTACTTTAAAATGATAGATATTCCCAGAGCAACTTCTAAATCTAAATCTAACCTACCTATGGTTTTGGTGAAGGTTTAATAATAGTAATAGTAGCCCAAGAGGGGATTTTGGAATTTACCAAAGGATGGCAGATTAATATACAGGGGATACCTTGTACCCGGCTAAGAACTTCCACCAAATATGAACCTGATGTTACATAATAGTATATCACAACTTGAGTGGGTAAATCTACGTGCAATTTTAAATAAAAAAGTTCATATAAACATAAGTCCGCGAAAGCGTCCTTACGGAGCTACAAGGTGTTGAAATTTCCGGAAAAATTGTTTATTTGTTCAAAACTCCTGCAGTTTTTGAGATATTCAGCCCAAATTTGGAATGCAAGCTATTTTTTACAGCCTCCATTATTACACGTCTTAAGTTTTCACTAGAATATACAAAGTGTTTTCTTTTCCGGAGCCATGTCTTCTTTTGTCGTGTCAAACTTTTTTGCATTAAGCCACTGATCAGCGTTCAATCAATTTTCGTTATCTTCGTTTAATTTACAAACTTTTTGATCACTTGTAATTTTTTCATATCTCCAACCGATTTCGAGTGAAAAATTATTGAATTTGAATTATTTGAATTGTATGTTATTCGGTAAATGAAAAAAATTATAGAAATACTCGATAGGTATGCGCAAAACTTACTTTTATTTTGATAGCTCGTCTTCTGAGACAGCTTATACTTATTCAATATCAAACTAAATAAATTGCTGGAAGTGTCCTCCACCGGCAAGAATACAGGCCTCTGTCCTTCTTCACATATTATCACGCACTGTTTAAAATATTCCTGGGGTATTTCTTATCGTGTCACAAGAGATCATTATTCGATTTCTCAATTCTTCTTCAGTGTTCACTGGAGGGGTATAAACTAAACTTTTGAGATATCCCCATGAGAAAAAGTCTCAATATTAAACACAGATTTCGTTTAAAAACACATTACTTTCTGGTACAGATATGTAGATGACATTTGAATTGGTTTTCGTGTTTAAACAGACAAATTCAGCAATTTCTAAATTTCCTGAATAACATACATTGACGCATCAGCTTCACTTCTGAATTGGAAAATAATAACTACATTAATTTCCTCGACTTAACCATTATAAATTCAAATAACCAACTCACTTATAAAATTTACAGAAAGAAAACATTCACAGACGCATCGATTCCAATGGACTGGTTCAGTGATTTAAGCCACAAACTAGCTGCATATAACTCCATGATTCATAGAGCTTACTATGTTCCCCTTTTGACAGAAAATTTTCAATCTGAACTTAATATCATCAGAGAAATTGCTTCAAATAACAACATACCACAACATATTCTAAATACAATCATTATACTATATAGCATCATAGAAACCCCGGAAAAAAGATACACTAGTCTCAGATATACCGGCGAACTCTCTAACAAAATCAGTAACTACTTTTCTAAATTGAACATAATCACTTCATTCTCAAGCGGCCCCAACTTAAGCAGATTATTACTCAATGCCAAACAAAAGAACGATAAATTGAAGCAATCAGGAATTTATCAAATCAAATGCAATGAATATCAGGTAGCCTATGTCGGAAAAATAGAGAGAAGTTTTGAAGCTAGATTCAAGGAACATATTTTCCTCAGATAAAAAATCATCAATATTTGAACACATAAAATCAACTAACCACTCGATATCATTGAACAATCATAAAATCCTTCATAAATGTAACAAAGAGAGAGAGAGAGATTAATTGGTTGAAAAGTTTGGAGATTAACAAACTATGTAAAAACCCACAATTTTTTACCTTCAACAGCCAACTAGAGCATAATGGATCCCCACTACTCAATATTCAGGATAAATTTCATTATGTACTTGTACTTGCCTACTCATGTATTATATTGTTATTCACTTGAAAATGACCGTAAGGTTGAAACCGGTCGTGATTATTGAATAAATTGTGGAAAAGTGACAAAAGTTTCTCATTTCATTTTACTTTAAAAATGAATTTCCATAAAATAAATAAATCATCAATACTATCAAAAAGTCTAAACTCTTCAAGTTCTTAGGACCTAGGTTCTGGCCCACCCCGACCTTACCATCGGTTGTTGAATGTATTATTCAAGAATTCCCCAGCTTCTCCACTGAAATGTGCTGGTTTCTCACCAAAAGTGGCACATTCTGGAGCAATAAAGGTAACTCCTCCTCAAGAAATTTCCGATAAGCGGGACCGTTTAGTCTGTTAGGCAAAACAATGGCCCATTCAAACAATTTCCAATTATCTCAGACATTTAGTGAGAATTGCTCTTGATGATGAGATTCTTCTATCAAATGGTGGTTTTCCTCAGCCCAATAATGATTATTGTGAAAAATTGTGATAGCAGTTCTCAAAAAGTAAGCTTCGTCTGTGTACATTATTTAACTGTCAAAAGGATTCAAACATAATTTACATCCGAAACATAATAAAACTAATTTTGAACAGTTAGGCATAGACTCCAAAATCATTCTCAAAAACTCCAAAGATAATATTTTAGCCAAACATCAAACAGCAAGAATCATCAAAGAAGACTTTTCGAAATTATCACCTCATTGCAATTCGGATTATAAGATAATAGAAACAATTCGTGAAAATAGTACCAAGAACGATTTAGTATTCGCTAAAGCAGATAAAGGTAACACCGTCATCGCGATTAGTAGAACCGATTATATTTCAAAAACAGAAGAATTCTTAACAGCCGGAAACTATATAACATCAACTAAGGATCCTACCGCAAAATTTTAGAAAGTGGTTAAGAACATAATTTCGACAGCAAAATCATTAATTACAGACCACGAAAAATATAAATTCATCAACTCCAACCCACAATCCCCCGAATTATATTCGTTGATAAAACTTCATAAACCTAATTACCCTATTATGTTTCTTATGTAACGGCACCTTCTTTCAAACTTTCAGAATTTCTTAACGACTTGCTAATAAAACATTGCAATTTTAAATCTAAATTTTCGGTCAAAAATTCATACGAACTAATTGCCAATATCAAAGATACCATTATACCACCTAATTCCAAACTCAATTCTTTCGATGTTGAGAATCTATTTCCCAACATTCCTCCGAAAGATACGTACTACTTAGTTGAAGAATTATTAGAAAAGAATCATGTCAATACTATCATTAGATCAGATATTCTTTCATTATTACAAATTTGTTTAGATCAAAATTATTTCCATTTCAATAACAAATATTATACTATTGAAGACGGATTGATTATGGGCAATCCGTTAAGTCATTTGTTAGCAGAAATATTCATGAATAATTTAGAGAAATTAATTCATAATGATCCACTCAGTAAATATTGTTTATAATGGTATCGCTATGTAGACGATATCATTATTTGCTTCACAGGAACAGATAGACAGTTAAAACTATCGAAAATCATATAAATTCATTACATCCAAAATTGCATTCACAACCGAAATAGAAAGCAATAATTCGATGAATTTCTTAGACGTATCAATTTCGAATGAAAATGGAAAACATGTTTTCGCAATTTACCATAAGCCGTCACATACAGATATTATAATACATAACTCGTCGTGTCATCCGTATCAACATAATTTGTTAGCATTCAAAAGTTTTATTCATAAATTGATTAACATCCCGTTATCACCAGAAAATTTCAACAAAGAATTAAATTTGATTAAACAATAGCCAAAAATAATGGTTACAATCCCAAACTAATAAATAATATTTTAAATAAAAACAAAGTAGAATCGCATTGAATGAAGTTTACCCTGTCGATAAATTGAAACAAAAATTCAACACCTTAACCTACGTTGGCATTACAAGTGAGAAACTGAAATCATTCTTGAGTAGCAATAATTTCAACATAGCTTTCCAAACTCATAATAATTTAGGCAAATATATAAAAATAATAAAACCCAATCAGGTAAAAACAATAAATCAGTTGTTTATAGATTGAATTGCAATGACTGTGATAATTTCTACATTGGTAGAACACATAGAAATTTTAATATTAGAATATCGGAACATAAACGCAGTTTTTCAAATGAAAAATCAGATTCAAATTACCCGAATCATCTAGAAAATAATCACTCTTTCGACTCACAGTTTGAAATTTTACAGAATGTAGATCTCTGGGAAACTTTAGAAATCAAAAAATACAAATACTCAGGTAGACTCATCAATGAACAAGTCGATTTAAGCCCTTCACCTCTATTGAATCTCTTCGGGGAGCAATCTATTCCTTAATTTTATTGGATATACCTGTCATAAAAAACCACTTAAGAAGAATCAACCCAATAAGCTTTTAATTACTTAAGAACATTTATATTTATATTCTCATTCTTATTTTCTGTACATTCATTCATCTGAAGAAGCTACGGTGTAGTGAAACGCGTTACGAATCATAATTATTAAGTAAAATTCCAAAAACACATTACTTGTTTTTATTATTGATAATGGAATTTCATCAAGTAAAAGCCTCCCAAATTCAAATTGAAACCCTTCTTTTATTTCATTCCTCATCATTCGTATAGCCTGAAGTACTTCATCCATTTTCAGTTCTTCGGTTTTTTGTGTTGAACTGACTATTATTTTGCTTCTCTTTGCGTCTTCTTCCTCTAGATTGTATTCATCTAGACTCGTGTCTTCTACCTTGCGTTTCGCTTGCTCATGTATCTGATTATTTTAGTTAAGAATCATTCAAATTTATTCGTCACCTTATTTAACATCACTTGAGATTTTATCAAATTTTATATTCAAAATTTCTATCTAATCTCTAATGCGTGAACTTACATTTCTATATTTTATTCAAAGAAATTAACAGCTTTGAAATATTTTAATTTGAAGCTTTCTTTATACGTAATCATAAACATCTTCAGTAAGGAATCAAATAGTATCCTAACAACGTATTTTATTGGAAAGTTTTGATCAAATCATTGCTAGAGATTCTTCGTAGCCATTTAAATAAATTTTGCTAACTAGTTATCAACGATTGGTCAACCATACGATGTTTATACTAAGAAAACATTGGTAATGAAGATAAAATGGCATATTTTATTACATGCCTTCTTCAAGTGCTCTCAGATAAAAACAGTATAGCTTTAAAATGAACATTGTGGGTATATTCAGTTCTGAAAGCCTCTAGCTGGCTGTGTTTACAATCAACCTCCGTGCAATATAGAGATAGTCCTGATTTGGTGTGATATTATCGTTTTGAATAACTGAATTTCTGAATTACTGAACTTCTGTTCCCTCATTAGGGTATATAGCTGCTTAACGTGCAGATATAAAATACAGTTTTTGTTTTTTGTTTCACCAACGATTACGACAATCAAATTGAAATTCTGCAAGAATTCTCAGTTTAACTAAGGCTTTTATACCAGTATATTTCATTCATCCATAAACACCTCAAAAAGTCTAGGAACACTAACCAATATCTTTAAAATATAAAATTGATGATTCGGATTCATAGAAATCTTTCGGTTTTTGTTAGGATGTATTGTATATGATGTATTCTCAAGAAAACAAAATAATATTTGACTTCTCCAAAGCACCTATTATAAAAAAATTTGAAATTTGAAAATGACGAAATTTGGTAAAACACAAAAAAAATCCTGAATTAATATTTTCGAAAAGATATGGAAGCACTTATATTTTTCAGTACCCAGAAGGTACACCTCTGTTATTAATGACACTTTGGCATCCTCGCGGCATGCTCAATGTTAAATTGTCTAAGTAATTCCAAGCCCCTGAACTGCTAATCGAAGCTCCTGTTCATGATGGAAGACGTTTTGACGCAAGAGATTTCTTTTTAGGGTATCCCACACATGCTCGATGGGATTCAGATCAGGGGAGCAGGATGGCCACGGAAAAAGATCGATATCATTCTCTTCAAGAACGTTCAAGACAACTCTTGCACGATGAGGAGGGGCATTATCTTGTTGAAGAGTGGATTTTGACCCATTGTTTCGAAATACGGTACCACTACAGGTGAAACTATCTCATTTGCGTAAGAATTTCCCGTCAGGTTGTTCTGTATGAAAACGAGGTCAGTTCTTCCACCAAGGCGTATACCTCCTCAAAACATCACTGATCCGCCTCCCTGTCTAACAATTTCTCGAGCATGCTGGAGACGGTTTCTGCTTTCCAGGTTTCCTCCATAGTCGAATTCTTCCCGAAATGGGATAATAACTAAATCTAGATTCATCACTGAAGAGAACTGTGGCCCACCTCTCTTGATCCCAGTTTACGTGTTCTTGGCACCAAGCTAAACGAGCAGTGCGATTTCCATGGGTCAGTTGTGAAACTCTTAAAGGACGTCTGGAGTGGAGTTGGCCTTCGTGCAGTCGATTTCTCACAGTTTGGTCGGAAATTCGTACATTATGAACTCGTGATAGCTCTTGAGCTAATTGAGATGCTGTGTTAGTACGATCTCTTCTGGCTTGTAAAACCAAAAATCGGTCTTGGGCGACTGTAGTAATCCTGGAACGACCTGTATAGTGTTCTTCTACGCTACCTGTTTCATTGAAACACGACCATAAACGGTTTATGACACTTGGGCTACTTCCCAGAATCCTGGATACTTCCTGTTGTGAGCTCCCAGCTTGGAGCATGCCAACGGCTCGTAACATCTTTTCTCTAGTCAAATGTCGTCTTTCCATGGTCGAATCACAAAACTTGAATCTTTTATTTGTGCTTACAACAGGAACAAAGTGCCAACTAACTGATTTCAAACACTGAATACATGAAATGATTATAAAGCAGGGTCGCATCTGCTGCATTTTTAGTTTTTTATAAAAAAAACTAAAATCTGTTGCGGCACTCTACATAATTTGGTGAGAAATTGATGCAGGTGTTCATTTCTTACAAAAAATCATCCATATTGATCGTTCTGGATACGATATATCGATATTCAGAAGTGTTCCCTAGACTTTTTTGAGGTGTTTATCTTCTCGAAACGTGAGAAATCCGCAACGACTTATCGTTTTGTTCTTATAGAATTTTCATGGACATACCAGAAAACTTTTTTGTCTCTGATGTTTTTCTCTTACTTCGCCATAGATGGCTACCAGAAGGAGTAAGTGCCTATATCTGTTCTAAGACTGGATTAAGTAAAAGGGTTGTGCTTTTGATTAGCTGCTTAATCAAGTAAAAAAATTCTAGTACGAATCCCCGAATTCCTCGAAAACAATTAAACGTGTTATAAAGGGTACCCCCTTCGACATAGTCGAATTGCCCTCACTAGAAATCTTTTTTCCTTAATTAAATCATTGGGATGATTAAAGGAAAATCATTCACCGTAATTTTAGCCCCCCTCTCCCTAACATTAAAAAGGTGTTTTCACATTTTATTATTAATTATGATTCTTTTCACGTTAAATGATAACAGCTGAGTTATTCTCATTTGGAAAACCCCTTCCATTATGCCCCTCTCTGTAATATTCATCTGTTTTCATTGTTTCCGTACGCACAGACATGTGGATAATTGAATTTTACACACTAGAAGGCAATAAAACTGTTTTTTACCTTTTTGGAGGTGGTGATCCATGAAAAATATCTGAAAAAATTCAGAGAAGTACTTTTCAGAAACAGGGAAAATATTTTCGAAGGAAACATCTTTTTTGATGCCCTATCAGGTCCCAATATTTATTAAAAAAATGGAGGTCGTTAACAGTGTTAATAAACTCTTTCAGATGTCTTAGGTATTCTGAATCCGAGGATCACTGCAATTATGTTATCGGGGAAAAAAGGATTTCACAAGTGAGGGTCTTTTGACTGTCTTAACGGGAGGGTCATGTGGAGAATGCACCCCCTTAATTAGTACTATTAAATAGTGGACAACGGACTGGATTGAAGTGATCATCTGAAATGTCCAGACTGTGATATCCATGCTGGAAAATTCAAGAAGTACCAAATGAAATGCTCAAGTTGAAGTTTGATCTGCTGGCCTTGCAAAAAATCAGATGGTATGGTCATGCAAGAATTGATTCAACCTCATTTATGGTGGACTTAGCAAGAAGATCGGACAGCTGGGCACTGCATTTCTAATCAGCAAATCGACGACAAACTGTGGTTTTCGACTATCAAACAGTGAATTATTTCAATTCCAAACCAAATTCAAGAGTAAATTCAGAAATATCTCGATTGTATCAGCGCATGTTCTCTCCGAAGATGAATCTGATGGGGAAAAAAATTTCTACGGGACATTTGATTAAAAATCTAAACTAACATTAATATATTTGTGCTAAAATCATTGAAGAATATTCTCAATTCTCTTTGATAATTATTCAAATTAAAACACCTCAGTTTTCTGAAGATTAGGGCTTCCTGAAGAGCTTGTTCAGAATATCTAGATCAGGGTGCTCAAACTTGAACTGCTGGCGATCTACCTCAATATTTTTAGACTACTTACGATCGAATCTGAGAGGCTGAAAGTATGTATGATGCAGAATTGTCGTACATACACGATACACCCTATCTACCTACCTACCTAGGTAGGGTGTAACGTAGCATATATAGATATTAGCTTTCCGCAGAATATACATTACTTTAGTCAAGTTTTGGGTTAGGTTAGGTTAGGTTCTTCTTTATAATCTTAATGAAAAACTTATAGTTATTCAAAATTGCGAATTTATTGGTTGTTACAAAACAAAAGAGTTACATATGGTGTTAAACTTAACTAAGGAGTGACTTTGGATTGTGAAGCGTGGCACTGCATGTCCTCAGCATACTTTTCATAAAATGGTACATAACCACTGGGTGCTAATCGCAAGCATGATGACATATGATCGTCAATTTGTCGATTGCGATATTTTGACTTAATTATCTTCATTTCAGAAAATGCAGATTCGCACAAGTAAGTTGACCTAAACATTGCCGTCAGTTGAAGGGCGATTTGCCTTAGATTCGGATATTTATCTTCAGATATAAAACACCAGAAATTTGTATCAGATGCTGTAGCTTTGAGATGTATATCTAATGTAATCTGCACCAACTCATTTTCAACAGAACATGAGTTCATATTAAACTGACTTGCTATTTCAGTAGCTGATTCCTCAATGTGTTTACATGAAAAAGGATAACTCATAAATGATGCTATATTTGCCAATATGCTGCAATCATAAAAACGCATTTCGAATTGTCCCAAAATATTTGATAATTCAGCCACATACGTATCATAATTCAACTGAGGAATCCTTGCTTTCAAAGACGGAAAATGTTTCAGATCCTTTCTTTTCAGTGGATCTATCTTAACTTGCAATTTACTTTTGAATGCGTTTACTGCGATAATCATCTCAATAATAGTTTTCCCTTACCTTGAAGCTCCAAGTTAATGGTGTTTCCAACTACAACTTAAAGAGCCGCAGTTTCAATGTCCATAATTTCCTCCATGTTCAAAACTTTTGAACAAAAACTTGTTGATGTATAATGCAATGGAATGAAAAATCTATGATTGACTTTGTGATCACCAATAGGGAAATTCACCCACGAGAAATACTTGACGTACGGACACTGACATCAGCGAATGTTGGAACACAGCACGGAATGGTTATCTGCAAGTATCGCCTGTCATATAGAATAGAGAAAAAAACCGCCTAACTACATCACTAAATTCAACATTGAATCTTTAAAAAACGAAAGAATCTATACCAAACACGACTCGAGTAAAAGATCAACCTTAACCCTATAGTAGACACAGACAACATAACGCTGCATGGAATAAAGTGAAAAACAACATAATTAACAGTGCAAAAGAAGCCATTGGGGAACGAAGAATCAATATAAACAGTCATAGAAAAGATAAACCATGGTTCACACAGAAAATCAAAGATTTAGCAAAAGAAGAGAAGAACGCATATATCAGATGTGTCAATCACAGAACACCAGAAGAGTACCAAAGATATAAAACAGAAAGAAATAGAACAACGAACAAAATTAAAGAATTAAAAAAAATGTATTGGGAAAGATTTACAAATGACATGGAACACGACTTACGAGGAGCACAGAAAAAGGTATGGAACATGTTGAGAAACAGGAAAAAACCAATCACCGAAGAACTGCAGATCAATGTAATAAAACCAGAAGAGTGGGTGAAATATTTCCAGAACTTATACCTGGGAGATAATGATAACAGTAACAATGAGGAACGAGAAATCGAACAACAAAACACACTCTACGAAGAAACAGAAAATGACATTATCAGCCTAGAAGAAGTACAACAAGTAATCCATAAATAAAAAAATAGGAAATCATCCGGTCCGGACAACATAAATAACGAACTAATTTAATATGGGGGAGCAGAAATAACAAAAGAAATAACAAAACTGTTCCAAAAAATTAAAAACAACAAGGAGATACCAGAAGAATGGAGAGAGAGCATAACAATACCCATATACAAAAAAGGCGTGAAGACAAACCAAGCAAATTATAGAGGCATCACACTCCTTAACTCTTCATCGAAACTACTCACTAAAATTCTATCGCAAAAGATATATGACAAAGTAGGTGTGTCTGAAGAACAATAGGGATTCCGACCAAATAGATCAACAACGGATGCAATTTTTATATTGCGGCAAGTGGTGGAGAAGTCCATAGAGTTTGACAAACCGATGTTTATATGTTTTATAGATTTGGAAAAGGCATTTGACAGAATTCGAATGAACGATGTGATCACTATCCTTAGAAATAAAAACTTAAGCAATAAATACATAAATATAATCAAAGAACTAAATAACTCTAATAATACGAAAGTAAAAACTACACAGGGACTTACAAGCGAGATCAAAATTAACGCAGGCATTAGACAAGGAGACACAAAAACCCAACACTAGAAGACCCGTAGGAAGGCCGAAAAAGCGATGGCATGAGTGCTGGAGCTCTGGTTCGCAGCAGGGGCTGTAACAGAAAAACAGGACATCGTATTATTTAAAGAAGAAGGAGAAGAAGAATGAAAACAATGAAGGGAAATCTTCATTAGCTCGACACAATGTCACAAAATCGTTTGTTTCCAGTCCTTGCTGGTGCTCCATCGGTTGTAATGCACACTATTTTATGTATTGGTAGCATGTAGTTTTTTACAAAATTGAAGAAAACGTCATATATCTCTTCGCCACGGTCTTCCCCTTCAGAGGAATGATTGTCAAAAATTCTTCCTTAGTGAACATGTCATTGAAAACCATCCGAATAAAAATACACAGCTGGGCAGTGTCTGTCATATCGGTGGATTCGTCGAACTGTAAAGAAAAGTATGTACATTTCATGATATCATGTTTTAGGTTATCTGCCATGTTCTGACTCATGACTTCAATACGCCTTGTGACAGACGGACGAGATAACTGAAGTTCTCTAATAGCAGACATGATTTCTGTTTCATTTTTAAAATCTCCAAATAAAGTCTCACCCGCTTCAATAAATGCTTCCTTCAAAACCGATCCATCTTCGAATGGCTTCTTGCGTTTCGCTAATATATGAGATATTTTAAATGACGCGATCGTAGTATCTTTTGATTGTTCGGCTGGTCTTGTGAACATGGTTTGTTCTTTTTCAAAGAAGATATCAAATCACTCTTTTTTCGTTTCCTTAATTCACTCTGTGGCGAACAATCTTTTTCATAGTTTTTATGAACCGTTTTATGATGCCTCTCTAAGTTACCACGCTTAGGTATTGTAACTGACGCACGACAAAAAAGACAAATGCACTTATCCTTCACCATATATATGAAAAATTCTTCCTCCCAATCGTTATTAAAATGATACGTTTTAGATTTCTTCGCTGCACTCATTTTGTACTATTCAATAATAAACTTTGTATCGGGGTAGTACTGCCTTCAAGTAACAATTCAGAATGAGTACAATTCCTGCAGGCGCAACATTTATATCGGCGTGAACGAAAGTCTAGATTGTTCCCGTCAAACGCGCCACCCGAAATTTGTAGAAAAGCGGCAAGAATAAAAAAGGCGGCTCATCTTTGACAAGGACCGCCCCTTCTTTTGATAAAACCGTCTTTTGCGGCTAACAAAGGGTTATTTATTACGTAATGGATTTTTTAGTTTAGTTAATTACTTATTTAATATTTTTTTTCTTCTCGAGATCTACTCAAAAAGCACTCGCGATCGGCCATTTGAGCACCCCTGATCTAGATGTATGGTCAGAACTTGTTCAATTGTTTCGAAGATATCGCGACAAAATAAAGTTATACCGTCGGTATATATGAATAATATGTATCCCTAAATTCGCATGGAAACCATATGATACAGAAACCTTTATTCACTTTGTCTGATCGAAAAAACTCATTGTCGAAATAAATTTGCATGACAATTATAATGGTCTATTGGGAAACAATGTTACATTGCTACATCATCAAGCAAATTGCATAAGAACAAATTGGAACTTTGGCTATTTCCTTCGCCATTTATTGCTTTCCCTCTACTTCCTGCTCAGTAGAAAATCGATTACACAGTTTCATTTCTAATGACAAATGTAATTGAGCGTCCCTAACATATCATGGAAAGCGTAATATACATTCCAATATATACCTCGTAGGCATAAGCGGTTCTGCCTCCGTTGTAATAAGAATTGAGTTACACATTATTTGCATAATTTTGCTTGCTTGGGAAAGTGGGACGTACGAATGTTTGAAACTGAAACCTTAGAAATTGAATCGTGATGATCAATGCCATCAGCTCCTGTTTACGAGTTATAGCAGCTTTTATTAAAAAACGCGTAATTACCGTAACGATTTGCTGTTAATTGAAAAAATATTGATTTAACTTGGTATACTATGAGGATTGCGGATATTACCACGTAAAAAGTATCACTGTTTAAGATAGAGACGTTCATTGAACGTTATTATTTCCTTTATTAACTCTCCAACAAGGGTCGATGGACAGTCGCAAACTTGTATAGATCATATTTTTCGGAAAACCGCTCGTAACCATCAAGATGTGGTTTCTGCAACTCTCAAAATTCGCATAGCTGACCACTTCCCTGTCATACTCTTATATCCATATATATATATATATATATATATATATATATATATATATATATATATATATATATATATATATATATATATATATATATATATATATATATATATATATATATATATATATATATATATATATATATTTGACAATGCAAAAGGTAGATTTTGATATATTTGATGATAATTCTAAAAGAAAGTTGGATGCAGAAGGAATTACACGGAAAGCACCTAAAGAATGGAAAAATGATTATATTGATGAAATTGCATCGAATAAATGGTTAGTATCTGGAAAATTGTTTGCTGAAACAGAAGGCTTGGCAATTGCGATCCAGGATCAGGTTGTTTTCACGAGGAATTATAGAAAACACATCATCGAACAAAATATAGATGATTCTTGCCGTAGATGTTTCTGTTCTTCAGAAACAGTTTTCATATATCATCATCTTGCTCAGTCCTTGCTTCAACAGATTATTTAGAAAGACATAATGCCGTCGCTAATATTATTCACTTTAATCTGGGAATTAAACATGACCTAATTCCCAAAGAAAAAAATTTCACAAATATGAACCTGAGATTATTTGTGAAAATGACAAATATAAACTTTATTTTGATAAAACAATTCTTTGCAACAGAGCTGTAAAACACAATAGACCAGATATCGTTCTTAATGATAAACAGAATCAAATAACATATATAATTGATATTGCTATACCCGACACACATAATATACAAAATAAATACAATGAAAAAATTTCTAAATATATGATGCTTGGCGACGAGATTAAAAAAATGTGGAAAATGAAGAAAATATTTATTCTACCGATTATTATTTCTACAACAGGCGTTATTCCTAGAAATCTTCACAAAAGTATTGAGATTTTGGGTCTGAAGAAAAATTTGTCTGAACAGTTACAAAAGATAACAGTCATCAAATCTTGTAATATTCTTCGTAGGTTTCTTTCCGAAAATAATAATGAGGTAGAGTCATAGGTTTTCTCTTTAGTTTATACTGCTCAGAATCTCATTTCATATTTTACTTATTTGTTTATATAAATGTAATATAATTAACTGACAATTTTGTTATATTTATATTCAGAGCAGTATTCTATTCGATCGTTCACCACTTCACACAAAGGAAACTATTAATGAGTAACATTCATTGTTACTTGACTAAGGTCCGTACACTGGATTTTACCAGGGAGAAAGCCTCTGACACTACTCGTTGGTACATTGATATCATTATCTGATGATGCTATAGTATGTATATATTCTGGTAGATTGATATATTCTCATAACATTTAACGTTATCCTAATATATAATTACTCCAGGATATGTTTTGATTATAATCATTGCCTGGCAATGGTATTAATTACCGGGTGGTGGATTCATATTTTTCATGAAATCAGTTTGATTGCATGAACAGATATATGGGCAACTCGTCGGGGTAAAACCCTATATATATATATATATATATATATATATATATATATATATATATATATATATATATATATATATATATATATATATATATATATATAATTTCGCACATCGATTTATTAGTTGCAAGTTGCATATAGTACAGTATAACGACTGTCAATTAAACAAGAACCACGAAGAAATTAAAATTTATTGGGTTCATACTGATTCTGAAACATCTATAGATCCTAATCGGCATCACTTAGAAAACCGAACCTAGCCATCGGGGCTCTCTCGGCTCTTGAAAGGATTTTGCGAGATTATACTTCAAAATTGGCAAGCAAGAACAAGGAAGTGATTATGTTTCAGGAGACACACTGCGACGGAAGAACATCTCCGCGAAAGAGGAAATATCGCAGGTTATGTACTTTTTGATTATGTCATTAGTCCTTTTTATGGCCTTGCTGGCTATGTAAAATCTTTTCTTAAATTCAAGTGTGTTTAGACATATAAGAGTCAGGTATGATTGTTGAAATATTTTTCTGCTGGTTTTCTTTTTCCATTGTTACAGATTCCTGTCCTTTCACCCTTGATTTCGTCTGGAAATCATGGAGTGCAAGATGAGGATTGAAGCGGCTAAGCAGAAAAATCTTTGGAACTCTTTATGTACACACGACACTAACACAACATAAACAGACAAGCTATTGCTAGTGCAATAGCGACAGGGAAACGAGTTTTTTCCTCAGGTTTTTCACTCGTTTACTGAATCATACGCAAGATAGTATGGTTCCCTGTTACATTTTCCTGAGCTCACACTTGTGTTTTTCTGACACACACCAAAATTATAGATATAAGCATTTATTGTAACTACAAGTTATAAGTAAGAATGACTCCAATTTCTTCAGGCGCAACATTTATATCGGCGTGAACGAAAGTCTCGAATACTCCAGTCAAACGTTCCGCCCGAAATTTCTAGAAAAGCGGCAATAATAAAAAATGCGGCTTTTCTTTGACAAGTACCGCGCGTTTCTTTGATAAAGCCGCCTTTTGCCGCTAGCAGTGTGTAATTTTATTACGTAATAAATATTTTTAGTTTAGTTACCTACTGATTTCAAGGTTTTTTTTCCCGAGATCTACTCAAAAAGCACTACCGATCGACCGTTTGAGCACCCTTGGTCTAGATATAGTGAATATTAAGATAAAAAATGAAAACATGGTCCCAAAAATCGTCTACACTCTTTTTTGTGTGTTCACATGACAAAATAATTCAGAATCTATTCCATCAAATCAACTAGTAGAGTAATAGCTTGCTAACATTGAACGATACAATTCAAATACGAGTGAAGTTCTGGTCGCCCAAATTCAGCAATACATTCAAAATTTGCATAAAAGCTATTGTATTATTAGTTAGCCTACAAACTCATTGAATTATCTATTATTTGTGTTAACCAACAAACAAAATCAAGCTTTTGGTTACAAATTACACCATCATTTATCATAGTTCATCTCATCCCACACCATCAGCTAAACTAAAATTTACGCGACAATTTATTACGCCTATCCTACCTTGAGTATATTATAAATTTCCACAACAGACTTCATGATACCATTATTGAAATATTCAATGGTGAACCATAATAACACGAGTACGCCTCTGCAAAATTAAACCAAAGCTCCTTGAAAATTGCTAATGGCTTACGTCACTTGTGTAGGTGCTCGTCGGTGTCGAATTTAACAACAAAGTGTTATTTGTTGATTCTCATTGAAACTTCGAAGAGAATTGAAAAGTCCGTCAAGCATAGAACCATATCTCATATATAGATCATCAAAACTGTTCAAAATTATCCAAGAATTATTGAAATCCTTTACAATTTGCACTACACTCTTCACATCAAGAACTAATCAGAATCGGAGAAATTTTACAAGATCTTTGATTTAGATGGGTTTCTAAGAATATCTGGTGTGTTTTCTTTGTAATGACTGCAACATATTGCAAATAGAACAACCAGAGATCACCATAGCTACAAGACAAGTAACATACTTCCTTTCTATTAGTGCAATTAGTTCAATAGAATCTGCATTTGTTTCTAAAGCTAATACAAGTTAGCCTTGAAACTCTGCAAAAAGTCTCTTCGATAAATTCGTATGAAACTAAGACATACTCAATAGTTTCAGCACACATATCCAACAAGAGCAGCTTAGGCAATACATTCGAACAAAGTTCAAGAAACATAGAGATGAAACAACACCTGCAGCTTCGCGAAACAAACTTCTAGTTGGTTCTAGGATTCCGTGATGAGTATCTTAGACCCCCACTAAAAATGAAAAGAACGAACACACCTCTACATAGAAACTACGAACAAGAAGATGGGTCACTCGAACATCAACTACTCAAGTTATTATCAGCCGCTTAAGAAATAGAAAAACACATCATCCAGCCTCAGTTCGGTAAGCTTCAATTGAAGTAGCTTCTTATCGAGTACCACAACCGCGATAATTGGAAGGTGGGTCTGTATCCAAAATCATAGAATTACTCAAGTCACTACGAAATCACTACAAATCTCTAGACTGGGTAGATGGGTTGATGGGTATTCATATGATTGGTTTGTCACTTGGCAAATGTTACACAAATATTTATTAAAATACTCAACATATGTTTCGGGTTGTTAGCCCATTATCAAGAAAAATACAATACTAAATTCTAAATAAGTGATTGCACTTATGTACTTGCATGCATAACAGGAGGTAAATTGAAGTCTAGTTGCTTGTTGCAAATTGGCTGTTTTAATTTAACGTAATTTCAATAATCTCTAAAATGTCCATCCTTTTTCTTTTATTACCTAGATGCATGATTCTCGAAATCTATGAAATGATTTTTGTTGATGCAGTGGTCCAAAAAACCCGTAGAATTTTTATTTTGGAGAATAAATCTTTTATGTTCTTCAACTCTCTTCTCGATGTATCTTCCGGTTTGGCCTAGTGCCTGCAGTGTATTTTATATACTCCGCTTTCATCCAATACTTTTGTCTTATCTTTATTATTAACTAACAATGAACCCAAATTATTTTCATTAGTGCTGAAGGTGTTAATATTATTTCTGGGTAATCTGTTACATATATTGTTGCTAATATTAGGAATATAGTTAATTGTGAATTTTCTGTTAGATTTCTCAGTATGCAACGGATAAATGCTCTGCAATAAGTGAGTCATAAGCCCTGCTACCTCATGCCGTTATACATAAGTGAAATCACTCATTTAGAATTTAGTATTGTATTACTCTTGATAATGGGCTAACAACCCGAAACATATGTCGAGTATTTTAATAAATATTTGTGAAACCTTTGCCAAGTGAGAAACCAATCATTTATTCATTATGTTTCACCAAGTGTTAAGCGAGAATTCCATACATATTATCAAAGATGGGTATTTATACGCCATTCAGTATAAATCACTTCGTCCTTAATCGGTTTCATTTTGTTGCCGTTGCACAATTCCCTCTATTGCCCACAAATGAAGGCCTATCCTTAGGCTAGATCAATTTATTGAAGAGACTTCTTGCAAAATTCCGGGTCTAGCTTGTATTAGCTTTAGAAACATATGCAGATTGTATTAAACTAGTTTCACTAACTGAAGGTATGAATGTTGCTTATCCTCAAATATGATGATCTCTTGTAGTTCCATTTGCAATATATTGGGGTCTTTACAAAGGAAACACACCAGATGTTCTACAACGACCAATATCTTAGGTTAAGAAGAGATATCCGCAGAAGCTTTATGTCTTATATAATAAAACATAGAGAGAATGCAGGAATGGAGGAAAGTGCCCCTACCAAACCAAAACTCTCCTTTCGATTGGAAAAGTTCATGCGGTACATTTTTATGATTTCTTCAACACACGTGACATCCTACACTTTTAGATTTGATTACAACCAACTAGACTTTTTAAACGAAAGATAAATATCGTATTTTTACAAGAAGGAAACAACACAGAATCAATTATTCTTTATTTTCAACATATTCAATAACTTCAATTTTTTATAAAGTGTTAGGAGAGAAAGAGCATTAACAATGTATATAGCAACACAAGCTACACAAAGATTCTGAATGACAAAATAAAGTAAATACGCAAAGTAGACCGACAAGAGGTTGGACAGAACCAGTGAAGCAAATAGGAATTTGTTAAATAGTCTAGATGTGGAAAATGCTGCAATAAAAAAACATTAGGCCATTGAAATTGTTTGATTGCTTTCATACATTAGATCCTCTGTCCCAGATTGAGATGAACTATCTCATGATACTTCAGATTAGCCTCGAGTGTGGGACCATGTCACCAATACCAATGACTTGTTAGTGACTAAGTTACCAACTATTTCAGTTTCTTTCCTGAACGACATATTTTTTACCCGTAACTGCAAATTCCTATTCATGCGTTGAACGTACGATTATTTGCTATCCTCCAAACCTTTTTTCTGATAAAAGGAAAGCCTTAAGTGCAAATGACTATGGGGTTCAGAGGAGTATTCTGAATAATAAATTCATTTGCAAAAGGCAAATGTCATGTTTACTCTGGTACAGAGGATGCAGATTATATATACAGATAATGAAAGATAGTATGTTACCTAATATCATCATCATGATGTAGAAGGGAATTCCATAGAGACTGTTACTGGTGTAGAAGAACGAATCTTCTGCAAAAATCCCCAAACCTTTTGAATACCTGGAAATTATAAAATATTGGTCATAACGATTATCTTTACTGTAGAAAACATTTATTCTCGCTGAGACTATATTCTATTGGAGTCAAATTACTCGGCATGCCCAATTCTCTAAATGCAACTGCCCTTTTCTATAATTGCAGCACACATAAAAAAATTGACCATTTCAGTTCAGAGGGCTCAAACTGCGCATGCTCGACGCTAGTACAATGCGCAGATACGATCTTGAAGTAGCAAAAAACCAAATATCGATCCCTCAATTTTCGAAGGAACTTGCCGGATTGAGTCCTTTGTTTATTTTACCATAACACTCTGCTGTGTTAGCAGTTGCTAATGACTTGTAGTTATTGATGTAAATATCAGAAGTTTTGGGTCATTGCAAAGTTCATTTTTCTTTAACAACCAAATAATTAAGAAAATGGATTTTTGATAGTAGCAATTTCATATGAAAGGGCTTTCACTTTCTTTTACAAGCTAACCAAGTTTACTCAATTTCTTTTCAATACACATTTCATTTGAAGTACAAAAATAAATCCATCTCTATCACTTTGATCTTGGAAAAACGCTCTTAATTTTCTGATACCTGAATAACTTTATAATAAATGTCTGCTCCACTATTGAAAAACATTGTTTTGGATCAAAATAATAACCTCATTTTAAATTCGAATTCTCTTCTAATAGAAAAAATTTCGATAGTTGTAGTAAAACACCTTGTATATATAAAACTCAAATCCGAGATTGAGGTTATATGACACAGATTATGCGCACGCGTTTATTGTATCGATTCAAATTGAATAACACCAAAATCAGAACGTAGATTAACAGATTAACAAGACTTACTGAGATTTAAAGACTTTACTGCAGGAAACATGTTCGCTAATATCACAAGCTGCAGTGTAATCCTCTCCTGATTCCAATTTAATGTTTACGTAATAAGTGTATAAAGATATGGATAATCCGGTTAGAGCCAAGACTCCCAAATATATACACAATGAATTAAGAGGAGTTCGTTGCACGTTCATTTTTCACTCAGTGTGATCGTTTATGGTAATTTGCTTAATGGCAAAATTACCAACGATAACAAATTTATGATTCAATAAAACAGTGGATTCAAAGTTCATATGTCAAGGTAAACAATTATAAAACATTGTAGCTTTGTTTACATAGAAAATGTAAGGTTATCTTTCCTCCCACAGAACGGTCTATTTATCATAGAGATGTATAGTGTTAAGAACTTAATATGGGTAACATAGAATATTATGAAAGATCCATCAACTGATGAATTAGCAAGAATAGCTTCACATTTCAATTCTCATTTCATTTGTGAAGACAATATCTAAACCATATCTATATTACTCCAAAGATCAACTTCCAATGAACATGATGAATCCAAATAATCATCTGTCTCAATAAAGTTATTATAGGGTAATAAGTTTTATGCTCACTCTAACCTGAACAATATAAACTTCTTGTACCTTTCCCGCTCTCTTAGTCATACATCAATATATTTTGAATAATTAGAACTTTATCCTAATCAATCATATTTTTCAATTGCCTGTTTCCGTACATAATATTGTATAAATAATAATCACAGGGTTTATATTATTCTTCATATTCCAATACAAGTAATATTCTTTTAAATTTCAAATTTGGTGGATGCGCTTCCGATATGCATCAGTTCTAAGATATATAAAGAAAATACAATCACTGGGTTAGTGATTGTATTTTCAGTGATTCTACTATTTGCGAGTTAAATTTATCGTTAATTTCCTCAAAATGTTTGAAAATCGAAAAAATCGTACACTCAGTTTTGGTGCCTTACGGAATTCTATGTTACATGAGAGAGAAGGAGACGGTGAAGACAGAAAGTTATATTCCAACGCCACGAGAGTGGAACAAAAAAAGCTATATATACACCAATAATTTAAACCGCTAGAAAAACATAGTGTAGGAAGTATAGGAACATTTGGTATTTCATGATTCGTTATTTGACTACTAGTATTGTGTGATAAAAACATGATTACTGTAAATGAAAAATCGAAGTTCTATTTGTTTAAATCAGTGACAATAACAAAAAACGAATGCAGCTTTCCAAAAAAAATCAATTAAAAATCCAAATTGTATCAATTTTTCTTGAAGTAATATTGAAACAGAAACCTGCACGAAATTGAACCTTCAAAAACTTTTTGGAGGAACGTGCACGAAGTCAGTTGGAGAAAAAATCATATTGAACTTGCCTCTCCGCGATTCCAATTCCAAGCATGCTCAATTGGATTCAGATCAAGTGATTGAACAGGCCAAGGTGAAACATTGATTAAAGGCATCCGTCGTAACAAATGCAGTGTGACGAGAGGCATTATTATGCATGAATAGAAGGTTTCCCCAACTGTTACACAGCACAGAGGTTTAGAGAATCTAATTAACGAAGAAGCTTTTAATCAGAGCTTAAGTAAAACAAGATCGGTTTATTATTTTTTAGATTGGGACTCCAGCGGGTGTTTTGTTGAAGTAAGCGGTCCTGTGCAACTGTTGTGATACAGTATCTCTCCAGTCGTTTCCTTATACTCCCACTATGCTGGGCCATCAGTAGGAAAATAACACTTTGTCTAGTGTTCAGTGTAAAATCATTCATTTTCCTTGGCCTCTGTCAAGCATACCATCTACTCTGTTCATTTTATCAAAGCAGTAACTATGTTGCTCCACAGTTTCATTAGGATATCTTACTACTAATAATTTAGAGAAAAAATCTGTGTGTACAGTAAAGGTCGATATTTTTGGTTTTGACTGAATAGTATACTACACTCATAATAATAATAAAACTGTACCATGTTGCCTAATCAGGAATATCCATTTATATCTTGACATAATTATTGTAATCCTTGATAACTTGATAACAATCCTCAAATTTCTGATTTATGAACTCATTAAATATATGCATATGTGAATTTATTCCTTATGTTTAATAAATATTTATTTATATAATAATGTTTAGTGTGTTAGTTCATCAAAAGCAAAATCAACGCTTTGATGAAAAGGAAGAAAAAAATCTGTTCATGATCATGTTTTTGGTTTGTTCTGCCATCTAGCCAGCGAATAGTAAAACCACAGGTGAATATTAGAAAGGTTTCTCTTCTAATTTCTGTGAAACGTAAGTCGGCAACCATTATATCATCCTTGTATATAGAAGGTTGCTAGAAATCCAATCTAATGAGGAAGTTTCATTCAGAATGAGTAAAAATTGAAATTATAGTTCTATTCAAATCCAGAATAGAAGAATGTAATTCAATTTCAAGTTCTAACTTTAAGATTACCCATTTTCATATCGGTAGCTTTTCCTATAATGAATTTACACGCATCGATAACTTCAACCACCCCAAGCTCGAACTTTTATTCAATCTATGCAACAATAATAGCCGGCGGCAGTTCTGTTTCACAATAAGGGTAAATCCTAAAGCAAATCTAAATCCTAGGGGAGATGAAATAAAAAAACCTCATTCATTGTTAGCTCACGTTAGCGTCGTACAAACATATTCTAAGCAGTGTAACTGAACAATAGGTTTTGCCTGGGTTTAAGAGAGGAGTTCTTCGGTATATATTCTCCAAATTATGGAAAGTAAAGAAGTTTAGAATTTGTAGGAATATTCCATCTGAATGTTTTAAATGAGTATATTATAATTGGAGTTTTATCTATATTATAATTACTAACTGAAAGCATGAACTAATGGACTAATGAATAAAAATTAATGCATTCCTTCCAGAAAATATTTTATTGAGATATAATAATAATATTATAATTATGGTATTGCTGATGCATTTATTTTATGGTAATACATTTCAATGAAAATAAAATGAAACACTTTTGTCTGATTTCCACAATGTTTATTTTCAATATACAAGACTAGTTTCGACAAATATTAGTGCCTTAAGCTAATAAGGCAACATAAAATAGTACCAACAGAATAAGTAAAATATTTAGACGTAAACTCGACTCCAGATTAAATTACATGAGGCACATAAAAAACAGTTTGAGTATAGTATATGGAGTAACAAGAACTCTATATCCCCTTCTCAATTCAAAAAGTCAACTTAGTTGAAAGAACAAGAGAGTGTTATATACCTCAATCATTAGGTCAATAATTACATACGCTGAACTTGTATGATGTGCTGTAAGTAATCCAATAACCCGTCGCTTGCAAGTAGTCCAAAATAAAATGTTAAGGCTTATAACAAATATGGATCGTTTCACAAGAATATAGACTCTTCATCAAGAAACAAAAATTCAGAACCTCAGGCAATATATAAACGTAATTTCTAATAAATTTTACACAACGCAGCTCAAGGTCAATGAACAGACCAAAACTATAACAAATATCAGAGCTCACAACGCTGATAACATAAAGCATAAACTCCCCTACCAATCACTTCCAAGTTTTTACGAGAGAGTATAAAATGTAATCACAAAAACCAATTTCATATGGTTTCAACAGAAAAATACAAAAGCATGATAAACGTATTATAAGCATGAGTAATGTATCATAAGCAGATTTCTGAAGATAGATTCCTGTAAAATTATATGATAACTCTCGGACGGCATTAAGACCAATGACTAAAATCCCAAACTCATAATTAATTATGATTAAACATGCACTATATTTGACATATGCCTTGAATGGTGTATAAAATAGTTACAAAAAGTTAAAACAGACGGTAAACTGTAGTAAAACCTTTAGGTAGGAACTGCAATCAATTGTATATGAGAAAATTATAAAATAGAATGTAGTTTTAGCACAACACTTTTCCTCTATGTTTTTGTACCTCTGATGTAAAAATATGTTCTAAATAAAATTTTGTTGAGTTGAGTTGAGTTCTGAAAAGAAAAGTGCTATCTATACATATTTCGTATGTTGAGTAGTAAGGAGTGATTCACTTCTAGTTGATAATTGTGAGTGGTGAAATTTGGGTTTTTACGAAGTTGGTTGATTTCAAACTTTCCAGCAGATTTATTGTGATCCCTTTATTTAGTTTGTGAAGAATTTTAAAATGATCCAATGTAATTATATAATTAGTTGATTTAATATGTTCAAGAACCGTGGATTTGTTATCTGAGGAAAGGAATCTATATCCAAAGTTTCGACCTGTTAAGCTGTTGGCTTTCATTGCATTCAATTATGTATATTCCAGACTGTTTGAAATTATTAATTTTTTGTCTGGCATTGAATAGATTAATATGCTTGTATTGGGATCACTGAAAAATGAGGCTATCAAATGAAATTTGGAAAAATAATTGCTGATGTTATTGTAGAGGCCAATGTAACTTGGGCATGCATATTCATTTTCTGGTCTTTCTTTAATGGAATATAGTAATTGAGAAATTTGTTTTTGTTCTCTAAGTTCAATCATACTGTTTATGTGGAAAACTGGAATATTATTATTGGATGCAATCATCTTAGTGATATTAATTTTCTAGTAGAGTCTGTCATGGATAGGTGAATGAAAAAGGTTCTATGAATCATTAAAATGTAAGCGCTTAATTGTATATTATTGTTAGAAGAATCCATTGGGATTGTTGAGTCTGTAATTGCTTCTTTTCTCAATTTGTTATAGCAAATTACTAATCAATTTCACATAAAAACTAATAAATTTAAATAGTCTGGAATAGACGGAATTGAAAGCAATAAATGCTCAACAGCTCACGTAGGACAAACAGGTCGAACTTTGAATGTAGATTCAAAGAACATTTTTCCTCAGACAACAAATTCGTGGTTCTTGAACATATTATATCTACATATCACATAATTACATTAGATAATTTGAAATTACTCCACGAACACAATGAAGGGAAGGCAATGAATTGGAAGGTTTGGAAATTAACAAACTCTGTAAAATTCACCACTCTCAATAGTCAACTAGAATTAAAACACTTCACACTACTCAACATTCAAAATATGTAAAGTAAGCACATTCGTTCTCATAACTGTTACCTCTAGACACTCAAAAATGACGTAACTGACGAAAGCGGAATCCAAAATAAACAATGTAGAAATCAGACAAATTTGTTTCATTTTATTTCTATTAAAATGAAGTTCCATAAAATGAATCCATCAGACTTTTACAACTCTTCCAGGAGTAATAATAGTGTTTCTGTGAAAATTTAGAGTTTACTGCATTTCGTTTTTCAGATACTTTTCAACGATTATGGAAATGATAAAACTAATTTTGAATCAGCTGCTATTTGACTCAACTTGTCGATGAGCCGACTAGAATTCCTGACAATAAAACCGATTTTCCAGTACTATCGATCTCCTTTGTGTTTCAGATCTAAATGATTTCCATTCACAGGCACGTAATAAAGATCCAACATCTTCCAGATATTACAACAGAACCAGCTCGGAGGAGTTGCGTGAGTTTTTCTCGCATTTTCCCTTAAATGACATCTGTTTTTCACATCCTGACATCAATGTCTGCACTAAGTAATTATTTCATTCCACACTCCATGAAAAAACACAAAAGCCTTGGTTGACTAAAAACTGTCAAAAAGCTGTCACAGTTGACAACAGAGCTTATAAGTATAGGTTAGGTTAGATTTAACAAATGAAACTGAAGCGGAATATGTGCGTTCCAGGAACTTTTGTAACTCAACAATTGATAAAGCGAAAACCTACCTCGATGAAAGAATTAGAAATAGACTCTTGTAGCAGACCAGTAGAGCTCATGAGTTCTGGCCTATGGCGAAGGCAGTCAGCAATAGCTTTCGCAAGTCATTCTTCTCACCTTTGATTAGAGATGAACCTAACCTAACCTAACCTAAAGCAATGACAGATCTCTTTGCAAAAATGTTTTCGCAAAATTCTGTTTCAGATACATCAAACGCAGTTTAATGTAGCACTATGTCTGAAGTAAAATGCAGAGTGCGCTCGGTAAGCTGCTTTCTCCAACAACTGAACTGAATGAAAGCAGTCGGTCTTGATGGAATATTACCAACTGAGCGATAAACGATGAACTCATAAAATATCTCGAGTTACAAGGAATCAAGTGCCATTGCTCTCGATATCGAAAGACCTCCGACAGGGTTTGACACGCAGCTTCGATGGAAAAACTAGTCGCATGTGGACTTTCCGAAAACTTGAGTGGTTGGATTAGTAGCTTTCTGTTCAGTAGATCGATTCGGGTGCTAGTTCATGGTGTAAGGAGTGAAACTATTCAGGTAAGTGCAGGAGTACCCTAGGGCCCCATAATCTCGCCGACTCTTTTCTGTTGCAGATTTATGATCTGTCCCACTCTACCGAAAATAGAATATTTGGGTTTGCGAACGACTGTACTCTTGTGTTCAATTTTCGTAGTCAGCGTCCTATACCTGCTGAGGAGACACATCGACAAAGATACCAACAGAGCATGTCACTGAATTCAATCTTGGAGAATATAAAGAAGATCACGCGTGATCTCCAGCCTCTCGCTCAAAGGCGGTAGATTGCTAATCTTTCCCTTTTCTTCTGGTATTTGCTTGGTATATACTATGATGAACTGAAAGGATTACTTCCTAAAAGAATCCAGTTCTAAATCTCCCCACAGTTCACTTTGTGGTGCTGCGAGAGCCAGAGAAGTACCAATATTATTGCGGAATGGATTAGTAACATCCTAAATGTCAGTGTAATGAGCCTTTTACTGAAAGGGGAAGTAGTCAGATTTGTGACTGGTGGGACTGCCTTCAGGAAAAAGTATTATCCCCTCTGTTGTGATACCTGCTGGTTGATGACTTTTTGGAAATAATTGGCGCACTAGATGTTTATGTATAAGCGTACGCTGATGATATAGTCATTCTGGATGTCTCCGTCAAACTTCAGGAAGCTATGTCGGCTATTCCGGGTTGGTGTTGAGATGAGAAACTTACCATGAACTCCCACAAACCCTTATGGGTCCATTCACCAGGAGAAGGACGATTTTTGTTTGTCCCTCGATCCTGGGTGGACTGTTTATTCAAGTTGCGGAGGAAGCGAAATATCTGGGGGCTACCTTGAATAGTTAGCACACGTGGAAATCACAATACAGAAGGCTAGACGTTCCTTATGAGCATGTCAAATGTGGAAAAAATGGGGGCCATAAAGCAACTTTAGTGGCTATATGTGATGGTGCGGTTGCACCTGGTGGGAGTGCTGCCTCAAGAAGTAATCCCAACTCAAACTCTCTAAGTAGCAGAGAACGGCCTTCATGATGATTACTGAAACTTTTCGCTCTACACCCACTGCGGCCATCGAACTGACGCTAGGCCTTACCCTTCTTCACCTCGTGATTAGAGCCGCAGCTTGATTGTTTTTCTACAGATTTCATCACCTTTCCCGAAATGATACGAGTATGTTCAGCTTCATGCCCGGCGCTTTATAGTCTGAAATCAAGGACAACGAGAGTATTAAGTCTGACGTAGCAATACTTCGAACCAACATGTAGCTGCCAATTCAGGTCATAATTCATAGTAGAGAGGATTGTATCAGCTCCGCCGTCTATTTGAGGGTCCTTGTTGGTTAACAGACGGTTCCAAAACTGCAGCAACAATTGTTGAAGCTGGTGTCTATGGCAGAGGTGCTGCCAAAGGACAGTTGATCTATTTTGTGACTGTTCCCAAGCAGAAATATTGATCACTGTGTTAACCTCTTGCTTGCGGGGGGATCACCAATCAATGAAAATCATCACCGATAACCAAGCTGCACTGGCTTTGACATCCAATATCTGTCCTTAATGGTGCAGGAATTGTGGTTGGACCTGAAGGTATGTGAGTACTGGATGGGTCTGTCAAGTCTCAGACACTTTCGACTTGCCATCAGTGGAACTTCCTTTGCAAGAGCTAAGGCTTGGCTTAAACTCTCCTCTCTCCCACGGGGCACTGTCACCACAGAAATCACTTAAAAAAGTTAGGATTGATTGAGGATCCTTAATGTAGACTATCTGAAGAAGAGATAGAATCAATGGAACATGTTATGTGCGAGTGCCCAATTAGGGACAGAGTAAGGATGGAGGTTCTTGTATCTAACAAACTGAAGCTCACTGAGCTCATTAAGCTCTCTCCCACGAAGCTCATATACTTTACAAGAAGGATGGAGCTTGTGGGTGTAATTTATGACATGATTTATGCTAGACAGACCTCACTCATAATCTATATATCTATCCAGTTCTTATTTGAAATGTGATTCTTATACAACCGTGTTTCTTTTATTTGTGAACATTTGATTAATCCCTACTCATTTAATTAACTCACAAATTTTTAACGAAATCGGTTTGGACATTTTGGCTCATTGAAGTTTCGGATAAACCAAGGAAGCAACCTACATATCGTACATCAAAGGCCAGAGATTGAATAAGTATCTACTACCATCAGTTTATCAAGACCCTAGATCCTCATGCAATGCTGCAACTACTCACAGACGAAATTTTTGTAACAAACAGGGATACATGACTTGTACAACATAGCACACATAATGATGCTGTATGTATCCTTAGTTTTAGATCCCGAAGACTACGTGCAACCTAAAGCGACCAAGATATTATACCTTCCACTTTCCTATGAAAATTTCATAATAAAAGTTCGCCATCATTCCCATCTAACGAAAACATCAAAGAGAAGTGCGCCATAGTCCAAGGGAAGCACTCCATAAATATTTATGAGATCATCACCTTCACTTTGCGACGGAAATATATGTATGGCATTATACGTACTATATATTCAACGTAATACAAATCTGATCTGGACACAGTTTGGCTTCCTGAATTTCTACATAAAATCAGTGCAAGAACGCGGTTTGCGTTCGTACTCTTGTTCGATAGCGAATCATTTCACGGTCTATTTGAATAATGACTCTATTTTATTTCTGGAATTACATATTTTCTAGAATTCGTAAACAGAAAGTGAGATGATGTAAGAATGAACTATACTGAGGAATATTATTCTTTGAATGGGTTAGTAAGGTCTTTGAACTTTACGTCAGATCTACACGTAAAATTGAAAATTTATGTGTGAAGATGTCTATAAAACAAAGATTTCAATCTCATAAACCAGTCGAGGAAATATGGATAATCGGTGGTGACGAGAAGAATATAGAAATCAGGTCCATAGATCAAACCAAGTAGTTTCAATGAACTCTGGAGATAACACAGCAATTTGAATCTAGTGGATTCCGCCGGTAACCTGTCCAATTAACATTTCATTGATATGGGACAAATTGGTCTCAGAAATTTATCGTTCACCCCATTTTAATCAACTAAGTAGAAGAATGATGAACTTTCCCATCGACAAAGACGAAGAAAAGTTAATCAAAAACAAAGGCAAAGTTGAAAATATAGGAAAAATTTGAGGATCTCTCTATATTCTAAACACCGTATGATTTTGCATCATATTCAACCACATATTGATTCACGAGTTAGCACATTTCACAGACATTTGTTTTTATTATCGGTCAAACGCAGAGCTGTTTGTTTGAAGTTCAGAAAATAGAACTTGATATAAAATTGAAGATAATTGAATTCTCGTCACAAGAGAAGGATAAACATATTCAGAAGCTTAAAATGCAGACGCTGGACTATGAAGAACACATCCTTGGAGTGGAGAGTAACTATGAGAAGCGAATAAAACAGCTTGAAGATAGGATAGCAGGTTATTCCAAGGAACTTATATCTATAGAAGCGGAAAAAACCAAAGTAGATAAACAGTTTCCAGATGCTGAAACCATAATCGGAGCTTTGAGAGGTGAGATATTAGAGCTGAAAACGGTAAACGAAGATAAACAGAGTCAAATAGAATCTCTACGAAAAGAAAACAGGACAGGATTGGAACATTTAAAGATTAGTAAGGAGGAGATCATTTCGCTGAAGATGTCGGGTAAAAACTGCTCTCTGAAGATGTTGTCAGAGAGGTCATTAGTGCAGACTATACCCTTGGTTGACAGACAGACGCAAACAGATGTGATGAGCTTATCAGGAAGGAAGTGCATGTGAGAAGCATTGAAAACGACCTTGAGATAGTATGTCGTAGTAAAAATGAATTAATGAGAGATCTAGGAGTACAGCTTGAGAATGATAGGTATAGTTGCATTTTGAAGAAAGAGAGTAGAAAAGCAAGAAGCGGCGGGAAACAAGATAACAAGACAACAACGGAAGTTGTCACACTGGACGTGATCTCTATGATTGAAGATAAAATAAAATATTATATTGAGGCTATTGTGGGAGAGGTGAGAGTATTGAAACAAAGACTTAAAAAAGTGGAAGGAGAGAAGAATCGAAGAGCTGAGATGAAAGAAACAGAAAACTCGATCTAATCCACAGATACCAGGACGAAGATCTGAGAATGAGGATCTAGAAGCGAAAAATAAGGACTATACCAAAAGGTTACCAAGAAACGTTGTTGAGTATGAAGAGAATTGCAAAGGGATAAGTAAGTCTCAGTCAAACTTTAGAAGTCGAAAGAGAAATAAAGATAACTATGCAGCTATGGGACCTTATGAAACACAACATCTGTTTACATTATCCCAAGTAGATGCAGCTGTAAATGAAGCATTAAAGATCAATGAATTGAATCAACCGGAAAAAAAGACGAACCACTTAGGAATATAATGGATAACACCTTTATACACGGTGGAAGGAAAAGGAATACAAGTCAAATAAAGAATTTATCTTGGCAGAAAAACTCCAACCATCATAAGGATGCTGTGAAAGATGTTTCATTTTCTACTGATCATAAAGAGAAAGATCCCAATGTGAATGGGTATGAGAGCAGGATTTTCTATGGTCACAACTGAAAGCATTTTTCTTTGTCAGACTCACAGCAAGTGAAAAGCATTCCATTGGAGCTGGGGGGAATCGAGTAAGTCGGGATACGAGCGTTGGGTATCCGATGAAAATGGTAGGAAATCCTAACAAACCAGTACCACAATCCACCCTGCCAACATAAATGACAACGAAAAAGTACCCACATTGAGGAACCAAACTAGGATTTTCGTCAGACCCTAATGTTCCATCGAACACGATAGGTCCTGCACCAACAGACAAAAGGGTACAAAAAGGTAAAACACCATTCACTAAGAAATGCTCCACAATACAACGTCCTGAACCCTTGACAACTGATGGATCAGCCTTGCCTTTGAAATATTTGACTTTTTCACTAGCTCACCTCAACATGCAAGGTATAAGCGATAAGTTCAACCAGTTGGAATGTTTCCTTGCTACCTCGAAAGCACCTGATGTGTTTTGTATCACTGAAAGCTGGTTGGACCAACTCGAGTGTTCTGCTCTCTCATTGGAGGGATGGAGTACTGCTTCATCTTTTGGACGAACTCAACATCGACGAGGAGGTGCAATAATCTTGCAATCTTGCAGACAGAAACTATAGTATTGTTGACGAAATTAATTGTCTATCAGTATAAATTGATTGTGAGGTGGCCGCGCTGCGCCTGAGATTTTACCACTCACCTAAGGGTAATTTTGGCATGTTTCTGGATATTTTGGAAAAGACTCTGTCATCATTGAATACTTCATCAAACATAATTCGTTCCGGAGATTTCAATGTCCAATTCGAGTTTCCCGGATAAAAATCGAAAAATAGAGAATTGACAAAGAGGGCTAGGAATCTTTGCGATCTACCCAATACTTTTGGGTTTTATAGAACGATTTTTGAAGCCACTAGGAGCGGAAACTGCTTGGCCAACATATTTTTGAATTTTCCAGTTGAGAATCTGTCCGCAGGTGTTGTGGGGTGTGACTTTTCAGACCACAGGATTCAGCAGGCGCAGATGGTTATTCCGGTGACTGTTCCTGGGGTTCTATCAGAGGAGTGTAGACCTCTCACCGAGAAAGGTTTTTTCGACATGCATAATAACCTTCAAAATCAAAATTATGATTTCCTCGGAACTGAGCACGTAGACGTTCATGAGGCATTTCGAGCTTTTCAGCAGAGTTTCGTAGACTGTTTTCGGACAGCTTTTCCGAAGAGACGTCTTAGGGGGAAGATACGAGACGCAGGTCTCAAGTGGTTAACCGAGGAGTTGCGAAATATGAGGGATCAGGTGACCCTAGTCAACGAACTGTTCTTCCTCTATGGTTCCGCTGAGTTGAAAGCTTTGAGAAACAAGTTAAGATTGAAATACAGACTTTCTATAAAAAATGCCAAGATAAGAGCTTATGACAAAATGATTGAGAATTCGGCAAACCCAGTTAAGTCTATGTGGAATCTCATCAATAAGCGACGAACTACCAGTGATTCTGTGAAACCTAGATTAAATTCAGGTGAATTCAAGGAGTATTTCACATCTGTCCCTCATACTCTTTCTGTGAGAAAGACTATGGTGAGTTATTCCGGAGGCATGTTCCTGAGGATCTGCATTTCCGGTTTACAGAAGTGAGTGAAGTGTTTGTCCGGGATATTGTACGGTCTCTGCAAAACAGCAGGTCCATGGACTATTACGATCTGTCGGTTCCGTTGCTAAAGCGAAACTTAAGCACTATCATTTCACCACTTACTCGTCTAATCAACATGTCTATTAAAAATGGAGTATTTCCGGATTGCTTTAAAATATCGAAGACGGTTCCACTGTTCAAGAAGAGCAGCTCAGAAGAGATATCAAATTTCAGACCAATATCACTCGTACCTGTATTCTTTAAGGTAATTGAGAAAATTCTTTGTTTGCAGATGGTCGACTATTTCGAGACAAATGGTCTGTTCACCAACAATCAATATGGTTTTAGAAAGAAACGAGACAAGTTCATTGAAAACACAAATCAGTGTTATAAGGATGGTTTGCATTCTTTGTCACTCTTCCTAGACTTATCGAAAGCCTTTGATTGTGTCTCACATGAGCTTCTTCTGGGTAAGCTGAGAAAGTATCGCTTCGATGAAAAGAGTATTCACCTTATCTCTTCTTTATTAACAAACAGATATCAGGTAGTTTTTCTGAAGGTGAGAGGTCGAGGAGGATGCCTGTTTCGATCGGTGTCTCCCAGGGCTCGATTGCAGGCCCGATACTGTTTCTAATTTTTGTTTATGATTTGCCAGACTATCTGCCACTTCCCAACTCGATATTGTTTGCGGACGATACGAATATTTCTGTTCAGGGGAAAGACTTGGAGCAGGTGGAGGAGGTGTCAGTGTCTATGAGTGGGAATGCACTCGACTGGGTAACCGTTTAATTATGAATAATGAGAAAACCGAGAAAGTTGTTTTCAGTCATGAGAATGGTAGTACTAAGTTCTTAGGCGTTTACTTGGACTTTAAACTCACATGGGGTGCCCATATCAGTTATTTGGCACCTAAATTAAGTAAGAATATTTTTGTCTTGAGGAGTCTTTCTTCTGTTGTGTCTCAAAGGGTGCTCAAAACAGCATACTACTCACTATGTGAATCACATTTGCGGTGCGGACTACTGGCTTGGGGGCACTGTGCTGGACGTGAAAGAATCTTCAGACTGCAGCGTCGAGCAGTAAGAGTTGTGGCCGGTCTCGGCTATAGAGATTGCTGTAGGAAAGCTTTCAAGAAATTGGGGATGCTCACTTTTTCTGGACTCTTCGTTTAGGAGTGCTTAATATATGCCTAGACTAAGAACGTAATAGTATCTAGCCAGGATATTCACAACACATACTCAAATCCGATATTCCTGTGTGTCTGAGGAGGAAGGTTTTCGATCAGTGTATTCTTTCTGTTTTGACATATGGAGCGGAAACACTCACGTTGACAAGAAGAAACATCAGCAGAATACAAGTGATGCAAAGGAGAATGGAAAGATCGATGCTTGGAGTTACTTTGAGAGACAGAATACCTAACCAGACTATCAGAAACAGAACTGGAGTGAAAGACGCTGTTGAAGCAATTCTCCAATTGAAATGGAACTTTGCAGGACATGTTGCCGGAATGCAGGATGGTCGATGGACCAAAAAACTTGTTGAGTGGAGACCGAGAAACGAGGCCTACAGAAACCGAGGAAGACCGCCCACCCGATAGACTGATGATATAAAGAGACTGGCCGGGAACTGGATTCAGAAGGCCAAAGACAGAGAAAAATGGATTGAATTAACGGAGGTCTCCTTTCATGACTACAAGTCTCCCTGTAGATGTAGACCATTTTGGATTCAGTTGAAGGAACACCTTCTAAGCATTTGACCTATTCTTGTATAAGTCCAAACTAGGCCATCTAACACAACTGCTTCAGCACATTCTGAATTAAATGTCGTGATTCGCATTCCATTATTACAGAAAATTGAACTGTTATCAATATGTGGTTTTTTGCAAAATCTTAGTTTATTTCTTTCATTATATTTTCTCTTGACGGAAATATGTGCGCCAAGAAGAACATCAATTTTTTTTTTCATATGTCCGAAGAAAAACATGTGTTAATGTGTTAATAATTAGTTGCCTATCACAAATGTAATTATTAAAATTGTGCGTTAGTTTCTGGATGCAGTATATAGTGGCAGCCTCCTTGGAAAGACATACATATCGAAATTCCTGCATCTCACTTACATCTGAATATGACTCCTTTCACCCAAACTTGTAAAAATATAAACTAGTGGAACTGAATGTATTAACAGATATAAATGACAAATGGAAGGCTTAGCTTTCCTAATAATTACCATTATTATACCAAAACATCTACTTAATAAAATAAACATATAATAACCTGCAATTCGCTTTCCATTGCTTTGAATTAATTACATTCAAATTAATTCTGTTAGCATGGTAATTACATTTCAATTGATTAGCTCATTTTATTTGATAGTTATCAATATTGTTTGTAATTCGAACGTCAATACTTTCAATAATTTGAATATAAATAATAAATTACAGAGTTATTATGTTTAATACCTCCATTAAAATCATTTTGAGTTTTATTATCATTTCCATTGAACAATATAAAAGTTTACTGTTGCTATAAAACAATCGATTTAATCGTTTTCAAGTTATAATTAATGGAGAAAATGTGAAGCTAATAAAATGCCATGAATATTGGGTATAATCCTTGTGAAATTCAGGTAATATAACTTGAAGCTGAATTCTAGTTTGGAAAAATATAGATTTACGTCTAAGACATGTAGCTCACACGCTCATATACAGTGTGTTTCAATAAAAACGACCAATCGTGAATAACTCAACTGGTTTGATTTTTCTGGCGAATTTCCTGAAACAGGTCGATTTTGATTGGGGGATACTTTTTTGTTAGATATTTCGTTCTCTCCCTATCAACCTCCTAACCCTGGCAGCATTCATCCCAAGTTTTTGAATAAGGAAAAGGAACGTGTGATACCTTTTTGGAAAGGTGAATTCATTCACTATACGACCACATAACTATTTACTTTCTAAAATTCATGTGACGAGTTGAAATCGGCAATTGTTTGGAAAATTCCAGGTTTTTTAGATGTTTGCGTATTTATCCCCCACCCCCTTGAATTATCTCCTATTATAATAATTCTCAATATCAGTCTGCCTTTTGAAGTGCCAAGAACACTGCTTCAACTTCTATGATTCTCATGAAAATCTATTTTGAAATGAAACATCTTACACTATGACGATTGGGAATATTACTACGTAATAAAAATCACTGTTCAAAATGGAAAAGTTCATTCAAGGCAATACCTATTCAGAGCTACACACACAATCTTTTTTTGCAATTTTTGTCTTTCGTTCAAGAAGGCCATGAACAGTAACAACTGGCTTAGCTCATCTCCTCTCACGAAAATTCAATATTGTATCTGAAAATTTAATTGCTCATTTTTAACGGCGTGTCAAAGTTTTAAATTCTAGTTTTTCCTGAAAAAGTATATTTTCTTCTGAGACAACCATACCGGGTCACTCTGTATTACACAAGCAGTATTTTTTTATACCACTCACGTCACTCTATTCTAAACGGTTCTGGAGTTCTAGTGGAAAATACCTAGGCAGTTTTTGCAGTTTCCCCATTTGCTAATAACAATAACTACGTTGGCGATGCAAAATTTTTGTTCATACTTATAATATATATAACAAAGTAGGTGTGTCTGAAGAACAACAGGGATTCCGACCAAATAGATCAACAACGGATGCAATTTTCATATTGCGGCAACTGGTGGAGAAGTCCATAGAGTTTGACAAACCGATGTTTATATGTTTTATAGATTTGGAAAAGGCATTCGACAGAATTCGAATAAACGATGTGATCACTATCCTTAGAAATAAAAACTTAAGCAATAAATACATAAACATAATCAAAGAACTAAATAACTCTAATAAGACGAAAGTAAAAACTACACAGGGACTTACAAGCGAGATCAAAATTAACGCAGGCATTAGACAAGGTGACAGCCTCAGCCCATGTCTATTTAATTTAATCATGGATGAAATAATAGCAGGTGTTAACCAAATGAACCAAGGCTATAGGATGGGTAACAAAACTATGAGAATACTGTGCTACGCAGATGATGCTTTACTAATAGCCGAGAATGAGGACGACCTACAACGCCTACTACAAAAGTTCAAAGTAACAGCAAAAAAATATAACATGGTAATATCAACACAGAAAACCCAATCGATGGTAATAGCGAAAGATCCAATTAGATGCAAACTAGTAGTGAACGACCATATAAAAGAGCAAGTTTCACACTTTAAATACCTAGGAGTAGAAGTATCGAGCGATAGGCAACTATTACAAGAAGTAAAACAGCAGACAACGAAAGCATCGAGAATATCTGGCTTCCTGAGAGATGTAATCCGGCGGAATAAGTACATAAGCACAGAAAGCAAAGTCCGAATCTATAAAACCTGTGTGAGACCCGTGATGACATATGCGGTTGAGACAAGAGCTGAGACAACAAAAACAAAACAACTAATGAGGACAACAGAGATGAGAACACTAAGAGCTATAAGAGGTATTACACGCAGAGATAGAATAAGGAATGAGGATACGCTAAGGGAGCTAGGTGTCCAGGATGTAGTGAGGTGGACAAGAGCACGTCGACGCCTATGGAGAGATCACGTAGACAGAATGGGCCCCGAACGTATGGCGAAGTGGGCAAAAACACAAAAACCCAACACTAGAAGACCCATAGGAAGGCCGAAAAAGCGATGGCATGAGTGCTGGAGCTCCGGTTCGCAGCAGGGGCTGTAACAGAAAAACAGGACATCGTCCTATTTAAAGAAGAAGAAGAAGAAGAAGACTTATAATATTCTGTGATCATAAAAATATCAGTGTGTCAAAATTCCATTGTTGTTAATTATCGACATAGCGAATAAGTGAATTCAGTTTTGAGTATGCAATACACCCAAAGTGAAAAAGTCGATATGCTCCTTATTTATGCGCAGTGCAGGTAAAATAGCGTTCAAGCTGAACAATTATACAGAGAGTGCTACTCGGAAAGACTATCCGAATAGAACCTTTTTCCCTTGTTGATGTGGTTGGATTGATATCAACAAATGTTAATAGGTCTATTTTGGTATCTTCGTCGATAACGAAATACCCCTCTTCAGCAGGTTACACCACACGAAATTTTCGTTCAACTTTAGAGAAATAGGTTCTATTCGGATGAAGTCTTTCCGGACAGCGCTTTCTGTAAATAATTCTGATTGAGACATAAGTTTATTGAAAAGATTAAATCACTATAAACAAACGGGTTGACTTGAGCCTTGCTTAAAACTTTGGAGTTGGGTGTTGGCCATTCAGTACTAGGATGTTTGAATACATGTCATCTAAGTCAAGAGATCACAGACAGGACTTTTATGCCCAAAACAATCGTATAAAATGGTACAAATGTATTCGTTCATTCGTTCACATCAGAAAGTTCATTGCCTATCTGTCTCAAACTTAAATAACGATTTTCAATTACCATTTCCTTCACTTTATCGGTGTTAACTTCAATTGAAGATGTTGATGGCCGACCAGAGCGAGGAAAATCTTCCACCACATCTCGGTCCCTGTTGAATGTTCTGTACTACTCATATGCACGTGTTTTTGATAAAGTTGATTCACCGTAAGCTTTCTGTAACATTTTCAGCGATTCGACACACGAAATTCCATTTGCAATACTGAATTTGAGACAAATTATTTGTTCGATGTCTTTAACCATTGTAAAAATCGCAAAAAACACGTGACAAATTCCAGCACTGTAACCAAACTAAATGACAGATCGCGTCAGTATAGAAAACATTGGTGCCAACTTAGTAACAACAAAAATTTTGGCAATCGTTTTGAACAGATTTCTTGAATAATCACTTTCCGGTTCTTTTCGACAGAATATATGTCAAATGTATTTTATTTCATTATATTTTGTGAAACTTGAACCTAGCGTTTTCTCTTCAATTCAATTATTTTTCAAATTAGGTTTTATTTTTACGAACTGAACTGGGTATGTGTTCTGCTGATTTTCTCACATAAAAGTTCATTGCCTACTAGAGATATCACAATAAAATAAATGTGCGATTTACTCTTTCAAGGTCAATTGAGTCATTAACTTTCTGTCAATATAAATGTAAATTTAGTGAATAATTATAGAGTTGAAGCTGAAATAACAAGTTTTTTATTCGAATGACATGAAATTTCATTAATGAACTCCTGTTAAAATATAGGAAAAAGGAATCTTGTATTTATAATATTCCAGAAATACTTACCTCCTGTGAACAGTAGCTCATTAACAATAAATCTGAATTTTCATTGAATAATATAACGCGACTGTTTTGGTTAGTTAATACAGAATAATCCTAACAACTTCTCAAAACAATATTTTACTACCACCAGTCACAAATAATTTTCGAATTGTCTCCAACACTCAATAAAATCTCTGCTGTCAGAAGTCTGCATTCACAGCTCCTTAAAGTTTTCAGATTGTGTAGCATAAGTCTCCGAATTGAATTTACCTCCTAAGAAGAAACCTAAGGAATTCAATTCAGGTGAATTGGCTGGCCACGAACCATTTTTAAATAATGAAAATGAGTGGAGAATATTTTCAACCACAAACGTCTAATTAAATTGAAGTTGACAGATGGAGGGTAGGAAGCTAATTTCGCAGACTCCAAACCTAACCTAGAAAACGGCCTTCCTCGAATAGATTATGTTTCTTATCGTATTTCGTAAGAATCACTGTCAGAGTAGGAGGGAGAACTCAAATTTTCGTGGAACACACAGTAAAAGAAAAAAATGTTTACATAGGTTATTTATATATACTTGTTCATGGCATTATACACCATTTAATTCAATGTATTAAGTAAATATGTTGAAATTTATTTTAGCTGCACTGTTTCATTATCTTGCTTACTTGCATATGACGTCATACTTGTCAAATGACCTGCGTTATCACAGAAACAGAGGTTTTGGATATTTGAGTTTCAACATTGATTTCTATTAACGATTCATTAGATCCTTAGAAAGGTCTCTGTAATATGCTCACTAAGAACAAAAATTAAGTAATTTGAAAGGATTTACTAAGATTAGTCAAATAGCTGATTATTATCATAAGATTTTGTGAACTGTATGACAAAGTAATAGGAAAACAATTTATTGGCGAAGACATTAATAAAGTTTCTCCAACACTCGTTCATTCGTGAGTAGGACGATGGCTAAAATCAACCATTAGTTGATTCGAATTAATCCCTATCCATCATATCAATTAGATTTATCTCCCAGCAACAAATATAGACGGATTGAAGTCGAACTGTTCTTCAACCCTCTGAAGTTTTCAGATTCTGGCTCCTAATACCCAATACCAATTGCTAATATACAGGGTGTTCGCTCAGTATGCAGATCTACTTGAGGTTGTGGTTCCTTATCAGAAATGAATAAGATTTTTCAAATATTATTGTCAAATTATGGATTTTTGTAGAATCAAGTTGATTGCTGTTTTGTTTGAGAAAAGAAAATCCCTAAGAAAATAAGCTCTTATTAGCTGGGCAAGCCAACCTGTAGTTGATCAATGTGTTACAAACACCTTTTATATTAAGTACAGTGAACGCGCTTCTTACATTCTCGCTTCCACTATTCCGTCATTTTGGTAAAAGGCTGCATCCATATCACGCTTATTCAATGTTAAGGAATCAACTGTACGATCGATAAAAAGATAAAATAAAGTCGTCTGTAGCTTCAACTTCACTTTCAGATTCTGATAAAAATGTTATGGAATGCTGAAAGAAATTTGACATAGCAAAATTCATCTTGAACATAAAAGAATCAGTGGAAGGACTGAACCTATACCCTGCGAGTAAAGAGCTTATACTGATTTATCAGACAATAATACTAGCATCATCGTTATAAATTTACTTCCCTAATTAATATTATTTTGAAGAAAAAATTCGAGAAAAACGTCAACATCAGGCAAGAAACTTTTCCAATTACCCAGGTAATTATGAGTAGAGCTGAAGCTTAATTTGAATTAATGACATTTTTATATTTGAAGAATTTCATCTATTGTAAAGGATTATTGAAAACCAATTTCACGGATTAGATTTTCATAAAGTTCATTTAAAATTTAAGGAATATTCCTGTGATAATAATTTTTATTTGGCTATAAAAAGAAAGGTTAATGGCATCAAAATTAAGTTCAAATAATCTACTAATTTTATTGTACATGATATCAAAGGCAATTTGATTTGCGATTATAATATTTTGCTATCATTTTATTTCCTCATTCATCAACCAATATACATTCAAATATAAAGTTCTTTACTATTTATAACCTTATAAAGTTTTGTCTGATTATCACAAAATCTTTTCTGTTACTATTTAATTTAATATGAATTCATCTGTTTTGTTACTAGTCCCCATCTTACAATAAATTTATTCATTTTTATAAGTTTGAGCAAGTTTTCAAACTGAATGTGCTTGTAGTAAAAGTAATATTTTATGAACGCAGCCAATTCAATACTCATTTAATTTATTTCAGACTTTGACATATCCTTAAAAAGTAATTCTGTAAACTTACCCATAAGCTTTCAAAGAAAAATAAAATACTCATCGAGTTTTCGTACCATGAGTTATTAGCTGAATTTTTTAATAATGTGTTATACATAAAACATTTCGATTCACCAATCCAGTTTCGAGCACTTCAGTCATGTATAAATGCATGAAGAATGATTGAAACCAGCACCTGCCCAATTGTCTCCGTTCTTACCTAAGGGGACGACCAAACTTTAGTTCCGTTTAAGCAACATAAATGAAAGAACGATGGCAGTGAACATAAATAATTGTGAACATACTCTGAGGAAGTTACTTTATCAAAAATTATATATCATAGTGTTATCTCTAGCGTTTTTCTAATTTTTATTGCGATTTGTTGTGAAAATGCCCTATCTACGCCTCTGATCTTGATAGGTATCTCTAGTTGCAGCGGAGCTTTCGTGCAGTAAGGTTGGCAGCATATGGCGACAGCCGCTAATTCACATATCGGCCACCAGAGGTCGTCGCTGCTTCGCGACATTTTACATTGTATTGACTTGCTCCTCGTAAGCTGTAAATATTGTTTTTTTTCGTGTTCTCGTCGCGGTGTGTGATTTAAATGTGTGGTGAGGGTTTATTAGAGTGTTTGTGCGTGTATATTATGTGTTTTCCGTCGAAATGGTGATGGATTTAGTCAAATTCGGGGTCCCACGGCCGCCATTCTCCAGGTAAAATCTATCCTAGGGTCGGCTATGTCCGACCACCGGGGTTTTAGTTATGTTTAAATCATGGATCAAGAAGTAAAACAAAGGAATAGACGCAGAAAACGCGCCCAGCGTATGCAGGCACAGAGAGAAAACAATCCCAAACAACGAGATGGAGACAGCGCAGATGAAGACATTGTCAGAGAAAAGCCTCAAAGGCCCCCTAACCGACGGAAAAAATCCAAGGAGCCCCTCGTCGAGGAGGACATCATCGACGGATTCTCGATCCTTGGATTTAAGACTTATGACGATTTAGAGGTAGGTCCTTTAACGAGTATAACCTCCCAAACCCAAACAATCTCAAACATTAAAACAACACTAAGTAACCATAAAGTAATATACTCTAATTTGAAACCCATCGATTCCATTCACATTAATCTATTCGAATGTTATCAGTAAATATCTCAATCTCAAGTATCTTTCTAAACAAAGAAGCAATTAGGTACTTCAATGAGTATGCTCAGAACATCTGCTGCATTTTCCAATAGCAGTGGTTGTTACCACTCATTTAATTTTATTCATGCTTCAGTATTAATACTATACCTAAAATTACATGCTCAAATAATCTATTTATAAAGTTTTATCTCAGTTCGGTTTCCAGGTTACAATATTGGAGTAATTGTATCCAACTGACATCTCTCCGGAAAGCTTAGTGAAAAGGCTTTTGAAAATGCTTCATTTTTTCTGTGATACTCAGATATTCTTCTTCATAAAACAACATCAATAGAAACTATGAAGATGAGAATAAAATATGATTACTTGTTTAGCTTGATTCTGGCAAATTTGACTCGGTGAAAATGTGAATTGCTCGGATTGAATAGAGCCTTCAAGATTTTCTTGTGCATTTTTCAATTATATGCCATTATAAAGTATCAGTTTTGTGCTCAGAAATACTTACTGAAATGAAATATATCTACCATTTGTTATCGTGGAGTGAAAGGAGTATCAATTAGATATTCTAACATTATTCTATTTAATTTTATCTGTACACTGTATTATTTGTATACGAAACATGAATTCTCATATGAAACCATTCCACTGACAGCTATGTTGTAAAAGCTTTTTTGAATGTGATTTCAAGCTTTAATATTTTATTCAATGAGAGCTATATAACTATGTCATACATGAATGATGACATTTGATATGGCATAAATTGCCCAGTATACATGCATACTTTTGTTTTCTTATGTTGGCACAACCTCTACTGACATTTCTGTCAAATTTTATGACAAGAGCACCCGTTGTTAATGAGGTACACTCATTGACAAGATGTCTCTTCGGCATAATTGGCATCTTCCAATTCCAATTGGAAATTGAATATTATCTTGCGAAGTATAATATAAATCCAATTTTGTTGACTAAATAGAAAGTGTCTAGAGTACCCTAGAGACAACAGCCATGTGAAGTTTAAATCCTTTCTGTTCGAGTCAGATATAGATTCAATTGTTATTTAGGTATATTTAACTTTTTCAGTCTTCAGCCTTTCCGATATTATTTCAATACCTTTTCAATCCTCATTTATTGGCATGTCGGTTTTCACTGTTTTTCCTTTCATAATAGTTTCCCACTTCATTCTTCTCAAGTAAAGTTATTGCATTGCATCATTGATGGATAAAAAATAACAATCCACATGTATTTCCAATGAATTTGGACCAAATTGTTTTCTAAGCTTACTGAGTAATGCTCTCTAAATGTGACTTTTTCTAGAAAGACACGACTAGTGATCAAGAAGCATTAACATTTTTTGATATAAAACTGCTGGGTCTATATAAATACAAACTTTAATTTTCTTATGTTGGCACAACCTTTGCTGACATTTCTGTCAAATTTTATGACAAAAGCACCAGTTGTTGATGAGGTACACTCATTGACAAGACGAAGATGTCTCTTCAGCATAATTGGCATCTTCGAATTCCAATTTGAAATTGAATATTATCTTGCAAAGGATAATATTAGTCCAATTTTGTTTAATAAATGAAGTAAATTTGTTTTTGAGTCAGATATAGATTCAATTGTTATTTAGGTTTATTTAACTCTTAGAGTCTTCATCTTTCTGATATTATTTCAATACCTTTTCGATTCTCATTTTTTGGCATGTGGGTTTTCAATATTTATCCCTCAATTTATTCTTTCATAATAGTTTCTCACTTCATTTCTCTCAAGTAAAGTCCTTGAATTGCATCATTGGTGGATAAAAGACAACAATCCACATGTATTTCCAATGAATTTGAACCAAATTCTTCTTTAAGTTTACTGAGTACAACTCTCTAAATGCTACAATTTCTGAAAATACACAACTATTGATCAAGAAGCATTCAAACTTTTCGATTTGAAATTCCTACTTTTATTTTCTTATGTTGGCACAACCTTTGCTGACATTTCTGTCAAATTTTATGACAAAAGCACCAGTTGTTGATGAGGTACACTCATTGACAAGACGAAGATGTCTCTTCAGTATAATTGGCATCTTCGAATTCCAATTTGAAATTGAACATTATCTTGCAAAGGATAATATTACTCCAATTTTGTTTAATAAATGAAGTAAATTTGTTTTTGAGTCAGATATAGATTCAATTGTTATTTAGGTTTATTTAACTCTTACAGTCTTCATCTTTCAGATATTATTTCAATACCTTTTCGATCCTCATTTTTTGGCATGTGGGTTTTCAATATTTATCCCTCGATTTATCCTTTCATAATAGTTTCTCACTTCATTCCTCTCAAGTAAAGTCGTTGAATTGCATCATTGGTGGATAAAAGACAACAATCCACATGTATTTCAAATGAATTTGAACCAAATTCTTCTCTAAGTTTACTAAGTACAACTCTCTAAATGCTACAATTTCTGAAAATACACAACTAGTGATCAAGAAGGATTCAAACTTTTCGATTTGAAATTCCTACTTTTATTTTTTTATGTTGGCACAACCTTTGCTGACATTTCTGTCAAATTTTATGACAAGAGCACCAGTTGGTAATGAGGTACACTCATGGACATTATGAAACAATTTGTTTGGCATAATTGTCATCTTCGTATCCTAATTTGAAAATGAGTACTATCTTGTAGAGGATAATGGTAATCTAATTTTGTTAACTAAATAGACAATGTTTAGAGTATTTTACAAATAACAGTCCATGCAAAGTGAATTTGTTTGAAAGCCCTTTCTGTTCTAGTCAGAATTGCATTTAATTGTTATTTAGAAATATTTAAGTCTTTCAGTCTTTACACATCAGATATTATTTCAATTTCTTCGCAATCCTCATATTTTGGCTTTTGTGCTTTCATAGTTTACTTCTAAAACTTTACAATTCAAAACTCTTGGGCATATACAAATGCATACTTTTGCTTTCTTATGTTAGCATAACCTTCACTTATATTTCTGTCAAATTTTATAACAAGAGCACCAGTTGTTTTTCTGGTGCGCTCATTGATATTTGCCTCTAAAGTATTCTTCGATTTCTAATAAGAATGCAAACTTTCATTGAAAGAGTTGAGTTCAAATTTTATTTCAAAAATGGATTGGAAATTTTAGGAATGTTATCTAGTGGCAATACCATCTCCTATGTAAGTGTTTTTGATTGGTGAGTCAAATGTTTGTTGACAGTTTTCTTGGACTATTATGGTGTTATTCACTATAGATTCCTTCTTAATTTAAATGAAATATTCATTAGGTCAATGATTATTATTATTGATGTTTAGGTGAAGAAGTCATCATGCTAGATCTGTTTTTATCATAATCATTTACTAAAATACAAATGAAATTATCAATTTCTTACCGATATGATGTGTTGATTGAACACTTTTTATATAGAAAATCCACTGTATGAACTATAGTAAGGTGAGACATATGGATTGTTTCAAAAGTTTCTTGAAACAAACACCGAATCCTAAGCCCTAGTTATGATGTTTATTCTGATTATAAGAGTTTGATTTCTTATAAAAATGTTCATCGAAGCGTTTACTCCAAAGCCATATTCTGAACAATGCATTGTTTTTATATTGAGTTGTTATTCATAAAAGCACTAAGTGAACTGATTGAGTGAACTGCTCAATCGTTATTGCAAACTTTCCAATAAAGACTGCAACACGGCTAATTACTTGGTCATAAAATTCAAATCGCTTCAGTCCTATTCATTCACATCTGGCGTGGTACTTTGTACCATTTAGCGTTATATAGCGTCGTTCGTTAGTGTTCCAAATCCTCCTTGTTTAATATGTCTTAGATGAAAAAGACAACATTCCTCTTTTTCTTATCAAGAAAGTGCCCTTTTGAGATGTAAATTCTACTTCGAAGAGAGCAGTTTCTCTTCGCATTTTGTATCATCTCGTTCATTTTTCATCTTATGAACTGATCTGAAATTGCTTCTGAATGCATATGCAGCTGATTTTTGCATCACCTTTGTTTTCTTCTAAAACACCTGCTTTGCTAGCTGTTGCAATTTACTTCAATTGTTCTTGGGTGGTCAGGCAAGATAATTCTACGACGTGGATTAGCCGTGACCGGAAATGACTCTTAACACTTCACTGTTGGAATGTATAGGTGTTTTCGTTTGGCACCTCTTGGAGAGATGAAAAATTAGCGAATCTGAGCTTGGAAAACCGTCTCTGCTATTGACGAACGTTACGTGGACATAGATTAACAGCTCGCAAGTGTTTTTGGTAACAACTGTATCCATACTGTCTTTACGAAATTCAATAGGATCTCAAGGGGAATACTAATTTCGAAATCTAGAAAATATTAGGGATTCTCTGTTTTTTGATTTTGAGGAGAACATTTCGTTTTTTTACTTTCCGCAGAAGGCATATTTTCAAGATCTTGATATTCGAAAATAAAATTGGTTGAGGTCTGGGATGCATAAGGGTGGGGAGACACAGAGGAGGTACTGTGATGTTTTGAGGTGAAATCTCTTTCAATTTCATAATTGATCTCGTTTTGGTTAACAACGCTCTGAATGCAAACGTCTACGTTAATCAGATTCTTTAACCTTCTGTGTCACCTATTCACGAATGATAAAGGCCCGTTACATTGCAGCGGCTACGACGTTTTCCTTAAATCTGCATGAAAGCAACCTCGGCCTATAACTGGTACGTCGTTTTCAAAAAATTCTTGTAATCGAGAATATTCTCTATTCCCGAAAATATTCTCCAATCTAGGGAATATTCTCCATTCTCCAGAATATTCTCAATTTTGTAGAATATTCCCTATTTTTTATTCTGGAGAATTTTGTTCTTATTTCTATAAGAAAGGTGATATCGTAACCATGTTCAAAGTGTTTAAATATAGAAGAGAAAATTATGTTCATGGTTCTGACTCAAGGTACCTTTTTTGGAAACGCGGGAGAAGAGGTTTAATTTCACCCTTGAAATATAAATTATCAACTTTAATTTGCACCGGACGATAATCTTCGCTTTGCAGAAGTATTTTTTATTTAACAATCGTATAAATCGATTGGTCGTTTTTTACATCCAGTATCACGTTACGGATCGGTATGTAATGGTTACAAACGAACATATCTCGCGTCGACAAAACGAATCCGGTTCTTTTAATCGCGTTATCGCGCGACACGCACAAAGAATTTTCCGCGTTTTCCAGTTGCCCAGTAGTGGAGCTTCAAAGGAATTCTAAAGCGCATACAACGCAGCCCGATTCAATTTCCATTCCGGCTAATTATTTCGGGAACTGTACGAACGTAAAATATATATTTTCGCGGTCGTTTCGTAGCAATCGAATCGGGACCGAGCATATTTTAATCGACTTTTCCGGTCGGACAGAGCGCTTCAAAAGGTCGTAAAGTGGCACGTAATATATCACGGTTTATTAGTTGTGATTCGAAGGACTAATTGATCGGTCGTAAAACTAGAAAACCAGTATATTATCTATGGAAAAAATATTTGTATGTTGTACGACCAAAGATGGAATAGCACATTGACTATTCATACAGTCCGTTTTGGGTAGTTATTCGTCTTATCTTTCGACAATCGATCATTTCTGAAGGTTGCCGATTAATATATCAAAGATGCCGAAATATCGACTCGCCTACAGCCGTTAGCCTGTGTTTCGTTCATTAATTTTAATATAAATCCGTCTGGTTCAGCTCCATATTCGTCAACTTTAAATCTGCTTCGAATATTTTAATTTCTGAAGCATTACTTTGATTTTAAAGCTTAAGAGGTTCATTTATCGAATCGAGAATACAAGCTTATTCGTCTAAATCGATATTGGACCCTTCAAAATGATGCCAATTGATAAGAACATACTTAGTATGGAATTCATTTTGAAGACCTAGTGAAACATAATGAATAAATGATAATAATAATCTTTAAATAGAAAGCCATTTACAATGTAAAAAATATCTCTATCTAACCATATCCTATAGAAACTAATGAGACTTAACTAAAACTGAGGAAGTAGAGATTCAACAATATGATACCTCTAGATCACTAGAGAGGGAATGTCTCAGATTGCTGTTAGAAGACTTCAGGTTCTCTGAGAACATATCCAAATTTACATCATTTACATTTCTCACAATTTGAGCCAGCGGAGAATGAATGCCATAGTTCGTTCTATAAAATTCATAAGATAAAAGATATTTATCTCTGACTCTCCTGGAAGGAACATTGAGAGAAAAAAGATCCAAAACGCTTGAACTTTTTATGATTCCGTTTAGAACCTTGAAGGCAAACGATAGAGGAAAAAGACCTGCAGCTAATAAGATGGGGTAGCGAAAACAGATGAAGATAGTATTCATAGTTGTGAGACTCAAAGCTAATAGAAATTTTGAAACAAATTAATTTAATGAATTTGTCCTGAATTTTTTCTAATCTTCCAACGTGTGTTGCATATACAGGGGACCATATGTTAGATCCATATTCCAAAATAGGTCTAACTATTGACACATAAAGAATCACCAAGCACCTGAATTCTTTGGTTTTCCATTTTGTGAAATCGAGCATTTTATTTGCTTTTTTAATGACTCAGTCAACGTGAAGGTCATATCATAGTTTATTATCCACAAAAATACCTTTGTAGCTTTTAACAGACTCTATCAAGTCACCATTAAAGTAATAAGAGCAATTTTGAGGATTTATCTTGAGAACCTCATGTGCTTACACTTTGCAATATTCGTTTATCATCGTTTATGAATAATAAAAACAAGACAGGTCCCAAATGCTTCCCCGGTCCTACTCCCAAAGAGTCATCAATTGGTTCTGATGTATGACCATTTACATTGACTATCTGCTTTCTGCCAATCAAAAAAGCTTCCATACAAGAAAGCAATGGATCTGAAATGCCAAAAAGAGGTTTCGCCATATAAACAGTCCACATTTACCCCCTGTTCAATACTCTTAGAAACGAAGGTGACAGATAGGAGTAAATCCGAAAAAGCTCCTTGTTGTAAGCAATGATTGAAGATTACATGGAGGGAATCAGCCAGACTGTGAGCACACGATACTATGAAAGGAAAGGAAATACAATCAGGACCACAAGTATTTTTAGGTTTTAAAGATTTCAACGCATTGATAAATTAAAACACTTGGCAAAGGTTTCACAAAAATATGTTAAAATACTCATATGATTCAGGTTATCAGCTCATGATCAAAAGTACTATAATACTGAAAGTAAAAATGAGTAGTTTTACTCAAATATAACGGCATATACAACAGGAGATAGACCAAGAACTGTTTGCTCATTACATGTTAGCGGATGTGAGTTCCATCATTTCTGAAATGTTCACCTTCTTTACTTTATCATCTGGATGTATAGGTTCGATTCTCTTGAGATCTATGAATTGATTTTTATCTATATAATGGCCAAAAACCAGTAGAATGTTCTTCAATCCTCTCCTCGATACATCTTCCGGTTTGTCCTATATAGAAAATCTCGTATCCATTTAAATACATGCTTTTTATCTAATAATTTCATTTTATCTTTATTATTAACTAACAATGAACCCTAATTCTTTTTATCAGCACTGATGGTGTGAATATCATTTTCGTGTAATCTATTACACATCTTATTGCTTATATTAGGAATATAATTATTTGATCTGTCAGTACACCAAGGATGAAAGCTTTGCTTATTCTTAGCTATTAAGTTCAAGATTTGATCTTCATTCTCGAAATCAACTGCAGACAAAGGAATAGAGAGTAATCTGTGAACAAATGAACGAAGAGCACTCTAGATGATATTCTGGGATTGGGACATTCTGTTTTGAATCAAGCTATCCGAATAAGGTTTCAAGATTTTCTGTATATTTTGAATGAATAACCTTGTTGGAAACTTAGGTTTAAAGCTGGCATAGTTTCTTCTTTATAAGTGGAGCTTAATGTATTATTAGATTGAAGTTGATGCTTTATTGTAGCTTTGAGATTAAGGCAAGGGATAAACAGATATAGATCAATTATGTCAGAAGATACTAACTTAGCGTTTAACGAAATTTTGAGAGATGCGTTTTCTATTGAATGAATCACAGTGTGTTCCATCAAATTTGGAAGTATGTTGTTCAAATATTAACATTATTAGAGAGGTGGAGCATTAACATATGAAACAATAGGACTTATGTGACAATCTACCTTGTGTATTTTAGATAATGAATATAAAATTGGAGCTTTTGGATTCATAACAGTCAATTTCATCCCATCTTTTGCAATAAATACGTACATTTTTAAATTTGAGATATAATTTGGGTTTGAAATTTATTAGTAGGTTCAAAATGTAAATCTATAAATTTATCTGGTAAGAAAAGGCTTTTTGTTCTTTCAATATACATATCAGTTTTTGAAATTGTAGCAGTGTTACTTTAGTCAGCATAACATAGTGTTAAGTTTTGTTTGTATAGATCTAAGAGTTCCTAATTCCTTATTGTTTTTGGTCAATTTAGATTTTTCATATATTCAGCACAGACTACTTCTTCCTAAACTTTTTCATCTACAACTTCTATTGATCTAAGAGCTATCTCAGAGGTTAACATTTTTAAGTCATTGTAGTGGAACAATATTTTAAACCTCTCTCTTACAGTCATCTTTTTTCAAATAAAATATCTGCGAAATTTTTCATTCTAGGGTGAAGTTGAAGTTCCTGAGTAGGTTCACTATCAATCAACAACAAAGACTCACTGTTTCTGAATGTGTTCCAACTTCTTCTGTTGTTTCTTTTGTTTGTGGCACAGTTACTTGATTTCTCCTCTTATATAATGATCAAGGAGCTTAAATTTTATGTGAATGAGTCCAGAGCCCTAATAATTAACAAAGCTGAGAAGTTCAAAGATTTTTCATTATTTTCAATTTCCATTGTAGATTGAAATCGACCGATGAAAAGAATTTAAAAATTGTAAGAAACTATTTAGACAGAAACTATCAATATCTTTTGCATAAAAATACATGTGTAATTAAGGTGTTAGTGGAACTAAAAATGGTGTTTTCTAAATTTGTCATAAATATTTCACTTATTAAGGAGAGTCCAAAGTTAAACCATCTAGTTGTTGATATGTTTCATTATTGAACTTGAAATATCTTTGTTGGAGATAGGTTTAAAGCTGACAAGGTTTCTTCTACATAAGTAGAGCTTAAAGTATTTTTAAATTGATGTTGATGCTTGATTGTGACTTTGATATCAAGGTAAGAAATAGATGGATATAGACTAATTATGTCAAAAGATACGAACTTAGCATTTAACGCAATTGTTAGAGATTTTCTCATGAAAATGAGGAGTAGTACACAAGAAGAGATAACTGGGATGCTATCTTAAAATAATTCATTCTGTGCTGGGCGGCCGTTTACATCATGTAAAATTTTACCTCCTTGATCAGCATATAGAAGTGTAGTAAGTACCTGTGCCACGAGCAATACTAAATACATAATAAGTTGGAGCGTTTCATCAAAAACAGTAAGTCTTTGTTGTTGACTGATGGTCAACCCACTTTGTAATTTCAGAGTGAATTACAAACTTGTCAGATAATTTATTTAATGGAAAAGAGAGAACTGGTGGAGAGAGTTTTCAATATCTATAAATGTTAATTGTTAACTCTGAAATTGCTTAGATCAATAGAGGTTGTAGATGATGAAGTTCATGAAGTAGTCTGTGCTAAATATATAAATTAATCTGAATTGCCAAAAACAATGAGGAATTAGCAACTGTTAGATCTGTACAAACAAAACTTAAAGACCATAATTTAACACTATGTAAAGCTAACAAAGGTAACACTATTACAATTTTGAAAACTGATATGTATATTGAATGCAAAGAAAGCCTTTTCTTTCCAGATAATTGTATAGAGTTATATGTTAATCCTACTAGTAAATTTCAAACCCAAGTTATATCTCCAAAAATGTACGAATTTATTGTAAGGAGATGAGTTGAAATTAACTCTTAGGAATCCAAAAGCTCCAATGTTATATTCATTATCCAAAATACACAAGGTAAATATTTGACCAACATACTTCCAAATTTGATAGAACACAGTCCATTTATTCAATAAAAACTATAGAATTAACAAATCACTTGAAATCTGAAATAATTCTATATTTCTTTGTCAGCAGTTGGTTTCCAGAATGAAGTAAAAATAACAAAAACCAAAACTCTTACTGCAGAGCATTTTTCCTTTGCATACTGGGAAATCGAAAAAGAACATCGAATAGAAAATTTCTAATTAATTATGCTTTATATAAGCAACAAGATATGTAAAGATTGCTCTAAAATAATATTGACACTATCAGTACTAATGAAAAGAATTTGTGTTTATTGTTAGTTGATTTTAAAGATAAAATGAAATTATTGGATTAAAGCGGAGTATATAAAGTACACTGCAAGCTAGATTTTTATATAAAACCAGCAGATGTATCCAGAAGAGAATTGAAGAACATAAAACATCCATTATTTAGAACAAGAATTGTACTGGTTATCTTAATATTGTATAGATAAAATTCATAGATTTCGAAAGTATTGAACTTATATTTCCAGGTATAACATTATAGAGATGATGGAAATCACGCACGTAGGAAAACCCAGCCAATTTGTAATGAGCAAACCGACTTCGGTTCATCTTTAATTGTTAAAGCCGTTACATTTAAGTGAAACCCCTCATTTCATTCATCATTTGAATATTTCTCCTAATAATAGGTTGACAACCCAAAACATGTCGAGTATTATATTATCTTTGTCCGACCTTGTCCTAGTGATTGAATTAATCATTTAAAACATACTAATCCTAGTAGTATGATCGTGAGAGATGTTTCTATTCTTCTCCGACGTCCTCTAGATTCAGATTATTCATAAACAGAAAAAAATCACAAGGACTCAAATTGGGCGACTTTGACGGCCGTTGGAGAGTTAGATCAAGTGTCATAGAGTCGAAATAGATTTGTTGGAATTAGGATCATGTTTTTTGCCTTATATGAAAACCTTCGACCTTTTGTAGTGGAAATACTTGGTTAATATTTTTGTTTTTGATGGGATTTGCTTTTAATTACGCAACCAAGAAATGGATAGTTCTTTATCTAGCTCAGCTCGTCGATATTCATTCACTGTTACAAGAGTAATTACGTTAAAATGATTCGACGTCGATTTTATCTAGTAGGAAACGAGCATATCGGTATATCGACGTTCTTCGAACCGAAGTAAGTCAGAGTATAGATAATAGGGCAGTAAAAATGTCAAAACATAGACTTGCTTCCACTTCAATTCCACCGTAATTCCAAGACAAATTGCGGGCCGTTGAAACGTTTATATTATTGATTACTGGCATTATACCATTATTGATGGAAATAATAAATTATAATGGAGCGCTTCGTAGTTTTTTATCGTAAACTATCCATTTATTCGGCTTAAATAAGGCAATTATTATTCAATAACATGTCGGGTACGGTCGAATGGTTAATGTCGTGCAATGCGAAATCCACCTTGTCCACCTAAACACGTAAATGGAACTCTTTCAGACTCGTTTGAGATTTCCCATACACGGGGAGATAATGACGAGCGACTCTCGAGCGTATAATTAAACTATGACAGTTAAAAAGCGATAGGATTACCGAACAGGAAATTAACGGCGGAGTCGCATATCTGAGTTTATGCAATGTGACGTTAGAAAATGAAACCGACAGCGTTTCGTTGAAGGTACGTCAAGTAACAGCCCGTTTCGTTGGCGAAAAATTGAACAGACTGTTGGTCTCGTCATAGTTCGAACGGTATTCAAACAATCCATGAAGATGGTCTCAAAAGTATCTGATTTTTCAGTTTCTGAAGTGTACGGATGAGTATGAATCTTATTCCCCTGTGTTACGAGAGCGGTTTGATAAGTCAGTGACTTTTTGAATAAAACAACTTTTTTTTCGGCAAATTAACATTTTATTTTTCTACATAATCATCTTTTAGCTCGATACATTTAGGCCGGCGTTTTTCTAATCTTTTAATTCCTCCAAATAATGGGTTTTCTCAAGGCTCCCAAAATACGCTTTTGTTTCGGTAATGAGTCATTCATTCTACTCAAATCTCTTACCGCCCAGCCATTTCTTCAGGTTTGAAAACAGAAAATAGTCGCAGGGGGCTAAATCTGGAGAATATGATGGATGGGGTTGCAGTTCGTATCCCAATTCGTGGATTTTGGCCATTGTGACTAGACAAGTGTGCACACGTGCATTGTCTTGATGAAACAGCACTTTCTTCTTCGTCAAATGCGGCCATTTTTGCTTCGAATCAACGTCGATTCTGTTCAAAAGCTTCGAATAATATTCGCCGTTGATCGTTTCACCTTTCACGAGGTAATTGATGTGAATTACACCCCGTGCTTCCCGAAAAACTGTGGTTATGACTTTGTTGGCTGGTAGACTCTGTTTGGAGTTCTTTGGTCCACGTTCATCCCAACCAACCCACTGTTTCGATTGTTCCTTAGTCTCTGGCGTGTTGTGATGAATCCATATTTCGTCCACCGTAACAAAACGGCGCAAAAACTCGTTCGGATTACGGCTGAACATCGCCAAACACTCTTTTGCAGTGGTCACACGATTGCGCTTATGGTCTAGTGTGAGCAATGTGCTAGCTCGTGATGAATCAGGCATGAAGGTACAGATGTGCATAAATAAAATGTTGGCGAAGATAATCAGGTGTAGTGGAAAGCGATGCCTTAATGTGACGGCCGATATGACGGAGACTGTTCCTAAAGTATCAAACCTAGTCAACGCCGACTGGCTTCTGGCATTCTCTAAAGTAGTCTTTTTCCAGTTTTGCTACTTACTTCTTGGTATCGCCTTCAAGGCGTCCCTTGCATTTGTTTCAATTGTCTGTCTTTGAATATGGGCACTGAGCGGTCTTTCAGATCCTGAAAACATCTAAAAGTAGCAGGAAGCTATATCAGGATTGTTCCGAGGCTGACAAGGTTCGATCAATGTTCTAGCAGGCAAACACCGTTGCTGTAGAGCTCTGTCCATTTTCTTCTCATTGCTTCTACTACCACTTAATATTCCTCGTTGCTTGACTCAAGAACATTATACTCATGACCTCATTCTTGGTCTGACCATCATGCCTATTGTACGCAAAACATTAATAACTGAAGAAAGTTAACATTGACTTGACATTGCTTCGACTTCGTGTTTGTTGAATTGAAAGCTTCCACCACTGGACAGATAGATGTTCGATTTCAGGATAATGGTCATAATCCCATGATTGATCACCAGTGATATGCTGATTCTCAGCATTACTGAACATTGCCAAATGGCCTGAGTGATTTCAAAGCTACAGTTTTCCAATACACGCGAACCATCATCATTTAAAATTCTTCGAACACGTATTTTCAATATTTTTTTAATTCTCAACTCTTGAAAGCAGACCTGTCATGCCGCAGCTGTGGCCGCTCAAGATGATCCAATGTTTGTGTTCAATCGCTTCTTGAAGAGGGCCAAGTTGTACTTTATGGGAAAGATGTTGGATGGAAGCGAGTTCCACAGCAAGGCAACTAGCCTTGTGACCAGAAGAATTTTTATAGAGAAAGGAACGTGGTTTTGCTACTTGTACCGTCCGCTGATCAGAGTTTTGATGTTCTAGTTCTCGACGTTACCGTTCGTTTTTGCCTACGAGGGCCGCTATCAACAGATGTGCGGACTATTTGTCGAGATGTAACAGCTGATGTTTAAGAACGCTCCTTTTTATATCCATCTCGAAAACTTTTCATACTAGGACAGTTTCGAAAAAACGTTTTGTCTTTAATTTATAGAAAATACTTGAAAAACGGAAATAGTGGTTTTTGTGCAGTTTTTCCGATATAGCTCCAAAAGTAAATATTTCATATATTTCTCTGTGAGCTTTTGTTCTTTCATCTGCGTTTCTTTCAATTTTGTAGCGTTTCAAATGTTTTGTTCACGTATTACGTTCGAGGGAGACAAAATTCCGCTTAGATTGAAGTGCATCTGTCTTTCCAATCTTTGTTCAGGCGATTACGTTCTGAAAATCAAGTCGGTGCTACTCGATGAAATCTCTCTCATCATCGTTTCTGCGCACATTTCAAGAATAACGCTTTCCGCGACGTTTCGGCTTTTCCGCTCAGTTTCTCACCGAGTCAACATCTTCGCAGTTCGGTTATGAACGAAGATATATTTATTTGAATTATATGGTCTTCTTGGAAGAAACTGGCCGCGTAAAGTTGGCTTTTTGAAGGAGAATGACTTTCGATTGAAAGCTAACTTTTTGGAGGAGACTGAGTGTTCAAAGGTCACCTGGGGAAAACCTGTTCACAAAGCCAACTTTTGGAGGGGTAACCTTGAAGCATTGTTCCGTTTTATTTTGGGGCAAATTCAGTTTTGATGCATGTTTCTAGGTCTAGATTTGAAGTACAATTCAACTGTAAGCCGAGCTCTTTCAACTCTTGGAGATATCCTACTTCCATCCCTACATAGGATGATCAACTTGCAGCTTTCAAGAATTCTTTCTCGTTATCATCTGTATAATGTAATATTTGTGTCTGGCCTAGACCGGAGTTTTCCAATCTAGTTTTATTGTGCGATCGAGTACATAATTTCGGTATAAACCTTTTAGTTCTCTCGATTAGCGTCGAGGTATTTTTACTTCATATATTTGTGGAAATTTAACAGCTACTTATAAAGATTTTATTGTGACTGTCTGAGTTTTTTATTCCATAAGACCATATCTTATGTAATGTTAAGAATTTTTTTTATTTATTCGCCCATGGTTTCGTTGTATTAAAGGCGCAACAAAACAATACCGATCGAGAACACCGCGAAGCGCGAACGCGAATACGCTGAGTCAGAACCGGTAATAACAAATAGCGTGAGGCCAATAAGGCCACAAAATTATAGTCCTCTCAAGTTTGAACTTCGAGTATGCACATTAACCTGGCGAAAAACCGCCATGAGCCTTTACGAATTGAAATCTGCTCATTCTTTTTTCGACGTTTACAGTAGCGTGCCACGGTCTCTCATTCTTCCCGAACGCGGTCTAATTTTCCCGTTTTCAATTCGGTAGAAATGCAATTAAAAACTCTCTAAGACTTCGGAACTTTCTTCATATCGCTGGGACGTAGTCGACGTCAAGTTTGGCGGAAACTTTTCGAAGTCACGGCGACGATCACGTAAAATCCGCATTAAAATTGAATGGAGTGAAATTTTTTAAATCGCCGTCGAGTTCGTTACGAGGGTGGACGTTGAAGTTATTGAGCTAGCTGATTTTGGTTGATTTTTGGACAACCGTGTGGTGTTTGCTGATTTTAGGTGGCGATGTGGAAAGTGGGAATTGTACGGTTCGTGAGTGTTTCAATGAACGGAAAAATTGGACTCAGAACGGCTCAACGTAAAGACAGAATCTTTTGCATTAGTGTGAACAATCGGCACATTTATGTGAACAGGAATTAACTTGTTCAGACCTGCAATATTACGGGGACGAGACCTTTGAACATATCAAATACACATGTACTCATTTTGCATTTCTTGGAGTTCATAAACAGAAGTGCTCAGTGTTTGGTAATTGATTTCACTGATGAAATGATGGCTGAATTAACAAAAATGTTTTTGCTTCTCTATGAGAAATCTGTCATTATATAAGAGCTCTGAAAGAGTGAACTTGTCATTACTTCATCAAAAAAGTTCGGGGTCGCCATATCCATAACTAAGCAAGATCAAGAAGTCTACACTGCAGATAGCTGAATATCCATTGATGGAAAACAAACACAATAAATGGTTCGTGAACTTTCCCATTTCCCGTTGCAACGTTTCAAAAGTTGATAGGAATATGAATTTTGAAAATCGTAGGTGGAAAATTGGCTTCGTAACCTGTATTAGTTCATCCATTCATAGAACTATCGGATATCATTACCGCACTCAACTTAACCGATCAACAAATATACAATCCAGATGCGACTGGTTTATACTGGAAATTTCTACCTGATAAAACCTATGTTTCGATTTGGCGTGAACATGTCGAACAACTCCGAGTTCATATATCGCTAGTGTACTGTATATATTCATGTTAAGCTAAGTGTTTCACGTTTCTTTACATACTATTTATCGTTTTAGTTATATATTATGTTGTAATATGATGCACACCGTCTCCTATGCTCGGAGGGTAGTAATTAAATCAATATTTGCATTTCTTGGAGTTCATAAACAGAATTGCTCAGTGTTTGGGAATTGATTTCACTCATGAAATGATGGCTGAATTAACAAAAATGTTTTTGCTCCTCTATGAGAAATCTTTCATTATCGAAGAGCTCAGAAAGAGTGACCTTGCCATTACTTCATCAAAAAAGTTCGGGGTCGCCATATCCATAACTAAGCAAGATCAAGAAGTCTACACTGCAAATAGCTGAATATCCTTTGATGGAAAACAAACACAATAAATGGTTCGTGAACTTTACCGTTTCCCGTTGCAACGTTTCTAAAGTTGATACGGAATATGAATTTTGAAAATCGTAGGTGGAAAATATTGGCCTCGTAACCTGAATTAGTTCATCCATTCATAGAACTATCGAATATCATTACCGAACTGATCAACAAATATACAATCCAGATGCCACTGGTTTATACTGGAAATTTCTACTTGATAAAACCTATGTTTCGATTTGGTGTGAACATGTCGAACAACTCCGAGTTCATATATCGTGAGTCTACTGTATATATTTATGTTAAGCTAAGTGTTTCACGTTTCTTTACATTCTATTTATTATTTTAGTTATATATTATGTTGTAATATGATGCACACCGTGTCCTATGCTCGGAGGGTAGTAATTAAATCAATAGTAATGTTTAATGATTTTATCATTATCACCGCAATGTTTCGTATAGAAAAACAGATGAAATACTGTTCAAAAAGTAGTTCGTTTTATATTCTCTTATAGGTAACTGGTATTATTTGTTAGACTTAATTTAACAAAAGATGGATAGTATAGTTGCCTCTAGTCATTAAACCTCGATAGTATTTCAACTGTCTTCTTGTCATTTTCAATAAGCGACCCTTGTACATTATATTCGTTGGCGTTTTGTAAACTCCCGACCCGAAGTCGGGAAAGTAATTAAGCCGCACGCCATCTCTCCCCGTGTCTTTTCGTTGTTATTTCGGTTAGGTATAATGAATTGTAGTGGTGTGTTTTGTACACAAACTCAATTACTCCGGGCTTTATTGCCACTCAATCAGTTTGCGTTATGCAGCGAGTTGTCCATTAGTTATTTTACAATTCATATCCGAAAACTGAGGTGGGCATTAATTTTCGGGCGATGCCAACTTTGGAACGAATTTCGGGAAACTGAATATTGTTGGTATTACGAAGGGGCTCGTGAAATTGGAAAATTTGAGGGCTGTATTTCCGGAATGGCAGAAGGTTTCGTGGAAAGAATTGATTTTATTTCTGTTATGTGTGGACTCCGATCGCGTTTTCACGCTTCGCGCCGTTCGACAAGCTTACGGCGTTCTGCCATAATTACATTGAATTTTTTCGATGATATCTGAAGAGTAGACCTAAATTTTGCCTTGAAGTAGACAGTCTTTAACACAACAACAGTTATTTTTATATTCTGCATTTTAGTATCATAGGCGAATTCAACGGATTACTAGTTTACTATACTAAAACGTAAGAGAATTATTGTAGACAAGTTGAAAAATCGGGTGGGGGAAAGCAGGCAAAAATTTCCGAGAGGAGCTGATCTTTGGGCTTCTCTATTCAATAGTTGCTGTTTTCTCCTGTCATACTTTTCTCATTTGCAATAAATCCATAACGATGAATTCGTAAGGATCCAGCAAAGACTGTGATGGCGTCTGGTGGTTAAATGGTGTTATATATCGGTAACATCGAGATACCAACGAATTCAATAATCTCACGGCGTTTTGTCATAACTACCTTGAAGTTCATGCACGATATCTGAAGAGAAGACCTCAGCTTTGCCTTGAAGTAAGCAGTCTACAACATAACAGTAGCAAACAAAGTCTAACTCGACTTTTATCTTCGTAGCATTCTTTCTATGAAAATGTTTCTCGTTTTCCTTCGTCTTTACGTCAACTAATTGCGGCGCCATCTCTTAGAAATTTAACAAACTACAGAATCACTTCAGTATATTTCGTAATCGCAATGTACGCTTGATTTTGTCGAGTTTAAAAATCCAGTTTGCCGCAAATTCGGTAAGCTCACAGTCTGTGCATAATACGGCACCTGAACTGGATATCGTATTTCCCTGTGGCGTGCAGGGTTTACCTAATACGGGCCGAGGAACTCGATACTCTCTCTCTGTCTCGGCGGTTGCGAGATAATGGGCTTTCAATCATCGATAATAATACCTCAAAACCTCAGGTAGTAATATTCAATTTTGCCGCGTACAGTGAGCGATTTGATTTCTATGCCGTAAGAACAATATCATCGGAAATTGGTATAAATCTGGGCGAAGTTTTGATTCCGAAAAGACGTTACCTTTTATCGAGTCGATCGTAAACGGCGTAAACGATCGGACGGAGGTGTTTACTTTACGATAACGGTTTTCTTCTACTTGTTTTTCGATATAACGTCTTATATTCCCATTCTCGTGTTGAGTAATGTAGCGGTGAACAGGGGGAGAATCGCGTATTTTTCGGTTCGTTATTACGCAGATGGCCTGGAAAGGATAACGCTGTTTGGGTGAGCTTGACAGCTTTATACACATGACGTTTATAACCATCGAAATCTTCAGACTTTCCATTCAGTTATCCACATTTTGTTTAGCAATTAAGTCATCTTCAAGGTGACATTTCTGGCTACGATCGTCTTCGTAAGCATGACGTTTGTGAAACTCTTTGCGTCGTTGCCAGACTTTCGTTTCAGTTATTCACGTTGCCAGATATCCCATCAACGTAGGATTGGGAGAGCTGGAAGACGTGTTTCTTTACTCAATTTGGTTATCATCGAATTGACATTTCTGACAACGATCTTTGTATGCATGACGTTTGCAACTGTCAAGTTCCTAGCATCGTTACCAGACTTAGGATTCAGTTATTCATGTTAGGTTGACAATTAAAGAGACCTTATGGAAACATGCATTCAACAACAAGTTACTAGCATCACATTCATAGGTACCGAGTGGAGAATAAGTATTGAATCCCTAGACATCTTGCGGCTTTCTTGTTGAAGAAAAATTATCCTTCAATTGAAAAAAATTGAGAATTTTATATTTTGAATTTGACTTTCAACCTCATTTTCAAGGTCTTTCTTTTTACGAAAATTCTCAAAGTGTTAAACTGGCCACCAGCTAACTTTCTGAAAAGATAATTAATTGAAATTTTCTACTACAAGGACCAAAAAGTTAACTTATACTAGGGTTTATATCATGGATCTAACCTAACCTGACCTTGCCTTAATAACACAGGCTGAGATCCTGAATGCGAGCCTTGGTCCTACTAGAGCATTCGTTGATCCTAGACAGACCAGCTTATACGCATTCTCGTTTTCTTATATCCTGGTGGTACCCGGAACCCAGAGGAGACAGATATGGTTGTTTACCGCCATTTGTTCCAATGCCTGAAAGCACTCTCAGAGCACATTAAAAGCAATCATGTGCGCTCCCAAAGCAGCCCTACTGTCGGAGCAGATCATGCTCCACTCATCTGTTGCATCCAATTCGAGCACAGCTTCTGAGGGAATCCTAAATGACCTTAGATTTGACCCAGTCCCTTATTTTCAAGATTGTTTGGGATCGAATTTGTTTAATTAATTAGAACGCTCGGGTTGATGTTTCAGTATCGAAGTAAGGGTAAAACTATTTAAATTCACATTTTATCGTCTAGGTCCTTGAAATCAAGACGTAAACGGAATAGAAACTGATTAGTTTGATTTTGATCTTTATTTGATTCCTAGGTGTCGCAACAACTTCTGAATTGAAAAGCTTCATATGTAAAAAAATTTTGCTCCTCTCGTATTCAGGATGAAAATTAGGAGTTCTATTTGAAGCGGCCTTGATAATTAAGATCAAGGTCAAATTCGAGCATAAGATTCCTCCTTGAAAATTCTTTGTAGGAAGACCTTTGTAAGGTTTAAAGGAATTTCCATGTTTTCCTTCTCATTTTACATGTGTAAAATCTCTGGTAATAAATCAGGAATATCATAAATATTTCAGTGCAGGTCAAACAATCCCAAAAAAGACACAAATGAAGTTGCAGCAGCGACTGTTGAGTGACCAAAAGAAAAAACGATCACTGCTGGTTAATGAAAGACTTGCTTGGCAATGACATAACGCTTGATTCTACTTGCAGCATATGGCTAGAAAGTAAAATAAATTAAAAAAAAAGAGTTACCGTTGCTGTATATGCATATATGGAGAATATTGTCGAAAAGATGGTACCTTGGGGTCTTAAGAAACAGTCGAAAGCCAATTAATTGAATAAAACTAAAGTATTTAGATTTTCACCACACTGTGGCTTCATCAGATAGATACAACCACAGCCACAGCCACAGTGGGGTGAAACCGGTCATAGTTCTGTTAATATAGTGAAAATCTAAATACTTTAGTTTTATTCCATTGAAAATATGTATATCGATTTTCATCAAATAACGACCTCCTCAATCAAACAATTAATTGAAGGTTATTCCACTAATTTCAAGTATTGGTAAGAGGAATGGTACATCTGTTCCCAGCACTGTTGCTCCCAAGAAAGTTATTTCGATGGAGACAGTACTTGATTGTAATTCTATTCGAATTCGACTCGAATATATGCTTCTCTCGATTACTGTACTTTGATGCGCATGGTCTAGAATATAGAGTACACCATACGCATGTGTCAGTTGTATAATGCTCCCACCACAATTGACGCTTGCGCACAACGAAGCAAGTAGACGATAGAAAGGGGACACTGTGGATTTATGGTCATCAGAGTTGATAGTCATCATTTTAAATTGAATATAACTAGTCAAAGTTTCACTTATCGACTATCGCAAGAAGTTGCAGTAGCTTAACAAATACACCGAAATGGAATTAGTAAAGTTGTCGATCTAGGACAGAATGTTTGATTGCCAAGCCATTCCAGCAAATTTTCACCCGTTATAACGTGCTCGGCCGCGGTGTTATCTGCGGCTTACCCTCCTCCCATCCGCCATTAACATGACATATTGTCGGGCGAGACAATGAATAAATTCCGGCGGCATGCAGATCCGAGAGTAGATTCCAGATTGGCAGAGTGTTCGTCTCGAATTTCGTGGCGGTTATATCGATCGCGGCCTACGGGAACGAGGGGGACCATTTGCATATTTAAGATTCCATCTGAGCGGCAGTTTGGAGTTAAATTAACGTTTTAAATTGAAATGAACTTACTGCGAGGCTGGTGCGCGACGCCAAGGAAAAGTTATCGCCTAATAATATGAATTAGACCGGGCGCTCGGGCCTTCAATTATGGGGTTAATCTGGTCGTCGTAGGAGGCCGTTTCACATTGGAAGATACACTTTAGCGCCGATCAGTGAGCTGATGAGAAGACCCAATTCATTGAGACTACAGTTTTGATAATCAGTTCTTTATTGGAACCAACTGTCTCCTTGTTGCTGTTCTGGAAATTAGGAGACTGAGGAAGTAATGGTCTTTGTGAAAGTACATATTTTTTTCTCTCAAACGAAGTACCAAATTTGGATATTAGAGGTTTTGGTCCTTTGGCCTCTCGGTTGTCTGTTTTTACGAAAAGCGTAACGAGGAATACGCTTTTCACCAGGTAGACAACTTCGAGAAAATGCATTTGCGAAATTGAAAACGAATCCTTAAATAGTGTAAAAGAGGTAAGCAACTTTTTCGAAATCGTTTTCGTCAAGATGAATATCTGGCTGAAAGGAATTATCACAAAATTTCTGTTCTTCATGACAATCGTCAAAATTTTTCGAAAAGCTAGTTATAGAAATATTGCCAAAATATTGAGACGTTAATGATAAAAGCGATTGAATTCTCAGTTTTTTTTTCATATTCGTATAACTGCCTTCTTCTATTTAAATAAGTTTCTCTGCCCTCCCTTCACGATTTCGATGAGGTTTTGATAAATATGTAGGGCAATTCGGAAAAATAGCTGGTACTGCCCCTTCTTTCAAGTGAAGACGTTTTACTGGAACAGTAGAGTATTTACCAGTTTCTTTGTCAAATTTTCTAGTATCCCTGATTAAGTCATCTATATGAAAATGTAATTCACATACCTTACTGTACTTCCACGGTTCAAAATGAGCTCGAGGAATAAGTTTCAACCATTTATACGCCCTTTCTAACCTCACTCGCAATTCACCTCACTGAAATTCGTTCAAATTTATAATGGACGCGAATTATTCGGTAAACACACAGCACTATACTGTATCCTGATGTCTCATAAATGCATTACTATATGAATTAAGCACTAGAAACACTTATTTTCGGATAAAATACAGAAAACAAAAGGACGTGCACCTGCTTTTCGATTATACAGTGCTTTCGTTTCGGATGCTTGTTATGACTTCTAGAGATGCGTGACGTCATGAAACGCCACAGCGCTCAGGCCTTATTATTACGGTGGTAACTGTTTAGCCTTACATTATGCGGTTTAGTATAGAGGGCTAATCTAACGGATTACTAGTGTATCACTACTAAAAGAGAAAGGATGTTAACAAGCTGAAAATTGGATGGGAAAAAGCAGGCAAAATTTCCGAGCGAAGATTTTCTGTGAAAACACAATTTTTTCGGAAAGATTTGGGTTTTCTCTTTCCGGCGATGTACGAGGTGTGTAAATAAAATAATGAGATTGATTTTTTTCAACTTTTATTACATTTATTTATTTAAATTTTTATTTGGATGCTTTCAAGTGTCCCAAAATGAGTTCTCTTAATGTGATTTCTAGGGAAGAGGAAAAGTTCACAAGGACTCAAGTCTGGTGAAAAAGGGGGCTGATGAGCCGCAGGAATTTTTACTGGACAAAAAGTCCATTATTGAGACTGCAGTTGTTTTTCGGAACTGTCAACTGTCGATCTGAACACACAAGATCCTGGACTTTGTTGACATTTTCATCGGCGTTTGCACTTTAAAGTTGTCCGCTTCATGGTTCAACTTCAGTCGACTGCCTCCTTCTGAAAATGCCTCAAACCACCGAAAAACCTAGGTCCTTGACAAAACACTTCCATTGTCCTGGTTCCTCAAATGTTTCTGTTGCATTGGGTTCAAGTTTGAAGCAAAACTTTATAGCACACCGTTGCTCAAATATTGTTTCACGAAAACTAACGCCGCGTACAAACAAATGACTGTAGCGAATTCAAACTTATACTTGAGGCGTATCACATGTGCACTTGACGCTGCTTAGAGCCTCTCGTCTCACGCTGAATCGAAAGCGACCTAGCCAGTTTATTTCTTCATTTACTAACCTCGTAAGACTAGCTCCGGAGGAACATCTGTAGCCGCATGAAAGGCGCACCAAAGCCGCGCCAAAGAACGTTCCGATCCATCCGAAAACAATATGCGTTTCTCGGACTCTGTTTTTCCGCTAAATTTGGATCAAACCGGTAGCAGAGTATTCACCGAAACTACCCAGAATCGAGCCGTGGTTGCTCATGAGGAAATAAGGCCCGAGAATCCTTCCTTACCATATTTTCTTTACGAAATGTCGTTGTCTTGGAGAAACCAACTTACGCCCTGCGAATTTCGCGATTTCCGTCCGACCAAAAACGTATTTTCGCGAAATTCTCACAAAAATTTCAGACTTTTTAACTCTTCGAAATCGTAGGTGTACTGAGTCTTCGAGAAATTTAGGCTTGAAATCGTCTCCGCCAGAAACCAGATTCGGTGCTGCTTTTTCACGAAAATCGTTTACGTTGAACGGTTGACATGATCCAAACTCGGACGTTCTCGTTCGTAATTCCTAAATTACGCGGTATTCGCTGGGGATATTTTTCTAGAAATTTTTATTTATCTGCAATTTAATTCATCTTGATCTTTGCGGAAAATACTTGTAACAAAAAAGCGTGTCTTTTAACTTCCCCTTCTGGCCCTACAAACTGTAAGCTTAACGGAGACTGCCGATTTCTTTTGGTGTTGTTGTGAAACTAGTTGGTGTTCGCTTCCCTGTACGCTTGGAGCATCCATATTTGGACAGGGATGTAAAACCTTCGTCCAAATTTTTCAATACTGTTCAGAGGTGAAAAACTCTTCAATTATAGCGAAAACTCAATGCCATCTATGAGTATCAAATGTGGCGTTGTGTCTAAATAACACGCGCTTCAAACATACGTTTTTTATCTTTATAATGCGCATATGAATTCTGAGGTAGCTGACGATTCCTCGTTATTATGCCAAAACAATTACGTATAAAAGATCGCCCACCTTGAACGAGCTGGTTTTCAACCATTTGAATCACAAATTTTTCCATTTTATGTGTAACATAATCAACACTATTTCATTTCCATCGACGTTGGCGTTAAATCATTTCAACGCGATTGTGGTTTAATTGCCGGGAAAAAATTCGTTTCCGGTTTATTAATTCTCGACGACTTGGCCATGCTTTCAGTCTCCGAGATTTTCACATCGATTAATTAAGTCTTGAGGATTAGTGACATGCTAATTGTCGACGTCGAATCCAACGGCTGCTCTAACCGATTAATTACAACAAATGACTATTCTATCTTAGCGCCGCCGCGCTTTTTCGGCCGCGGAGATTGTGTGCGCACTTAATTGCGAACAAGGTGGTTTCAGATTTATTAATGCGACGTTGATTCTGACGATCCCGGACCGGGGAAGGACGTTCCCAGCTTTCCACTCGAGACTCCGTGAAGAATCGTTTGAGAGGCGGAAAATAATTAATCATTTCGGGTTTCTTGAGCCCTACAAATTGTCATAGAGTTGCTTTCATGAAGTCGCCGTCCTGAATTAGGGAGCGACGGATTAATTGGTGTTCCTTTAACGTCGGTTCGCTCGATTAAGCAATGGTAAATATTCGTACGCAATGAGCGCAAGTTTTTATGTACGTGTAATAACGATATTTAAACTTTTAAAGAATGTCTGGCTGCTAGAGTGCGCGTGATCTAAAATGACCCATGTCAATCATCCGTAAGGTTCAATATCGATTATCATTATTCAACCACTAGAAATGTAGATAACAAAATTCCAAGATTGCTTTCCAGCAATCCTCGAATTTCGGGCTGGTTATCTTTTGTGAGCGAAACAAAACAGTTCAATAATAGAAAAGATATATATGATAACCATTTAAGAACTGAACTGGTCTATTGTATCCCTAACTGCCAGTCAACAGATATCGCCATCTGTTAAAATCGTTTGGAACAGATAATTGTGAATGTCAAGTAATAGACAAATAATTTGCAATAAAATAATATTGCGGCTATCAATTAAGATGTAAGCTATCCTATCTTTTAAGTTGGATGAAACTGCACACGGTGTGCAAATTTAATTTAAAATCGGTTTAGTAGTTTAGGAGTTCATCGCGGACAAACAACGTGACACGTGATTTATATATATCAAGATTAGTGATCAATTTGCTAGAAAAAAGTTAATCATCGCCGTCATCGTGTTCATAATAGCTATCTTCACCTAAATGAAAAATTATATGATCCACATTATCATCATCCGCAATATGTTCTTTTTCAGTTTTTGGTATGGACATCAGAGCTATCTTCGTTTTTTCCTTGTCTCCTTTCGGCTGTTGAATTTCGTTTCACGTAGTGGTTTTATGACACGATCGAACAGAAAGAAGCCACCACAGGGAGCCGAATCAGGCGAATTTGATGGCTGTTGGATGGTATTCGTGTTGTTTTTGCTTGAGAATTCACGGAGAGTTGATGTGTCGCCGAATCAACGAATTGTTTTTCAATAAATCTTTTCTTATCAGGCGAACTGCGTCAAGCAAATGTTCCATGACACTTAAACAATAGTCTCTATTGACTGTCTGACCTTCTGGTGAAAATTCGTGATGCACGATACCTTTGTTATTCATGAAAATCTTGAGCATCGCTTTTGTTTTGACCGAAAACGACGTGGTTTTTTGTTTTGGCTCATTGGCTGCGCGCCATTCTCTCGCCTGATGTCTGGATTGAGTGTCGTAGTCATACACTCCAGTAATAGGTTCGTTCCAACAAGTAGTTCTATGACAGTTCTGAAATGATTCCGATACGCGAAAGTCTTCTTGAAATGGTACAACATGTTCTTCAAGAATGTATTAACGTTCCTCTGATTGTTCAAAGAAATTTCTCCTCGCACCGTTTTTGAATCTCCGCCAAAACCGAAAGCAGGTAAAAAGTTGCACTGAACAACGTTGATTGAAATGAAAGAGACAGATTCTCGACTTATTTCTAAGCAAAACTCTTCCCCAGTAAGCTTCTAACCAGTTGATATGTTCCCTGGTAAAATTCAATCGAACTCTTCGTTCTGTTGCGGTTAGAGCTGGACCTCGAGCTGCGACATGAGGTTTCAAAGCAAATTCCTTGTATCGTTTTTGTGCTAATATGCACTCCACTGTTTAGTCGAAGCTTCATTTGATTGCTCGAGATCCTGCTTGCCCAGGTCTTTCATGACTACCAGCTCTCCCTGTACCTGCCGATTACTCTACAAACTGTTCAACGGGATACCCTAAGCCTTTGTCCTATTCTTGTATATTTTCATGAAGAATAAACGTTACGCAAAAATTGATCAACTGCTGTTGTGGTTGCTTGAAAATCTCAATTTATTTCTCACGAGAAGGACACGTGCGCCAAGAAGAACATCAGTTTTGTTGGATTATATCCAGATAAACCCGAAAAAAAAATGTGTTGATAATTAGTCGCCTACCAGAAAACACATTTGAAATATTGACATTTTGCGTTAATTTCTTGGCGTAGTGTAGCAAGCAGTTATATTGAGTTCTAATGAAAAATCGAACATAATGTGAATTTTCATTAGTTGATTTTTGCCGATACACACCGATAATTGAAAGAGATTTATCGCACATTTTATTAAGATGGCGATTGATTCGAATGTAGAAATGACCAATATGTATTTCGTCTACGGTTTCTCTAACTATATAGCTATTCTCTAGTCCAGAACAGTTTCATTATTGAAGATTACACTAATCGAATCTGCGTTAAATTACGAGTTGAAACAATCAAACAAGCACGTTTTTTTTCTACGCCGATGACAGCACATATGAATGGCAATATTGTACGGAACTCTGGGTGATTCGGACTGCGCGGCTTTTTTCTCAACATTAGGACCGAATATCTTGAAAAGCATATCGAAAATTATATATCCGACAAATGAGTATTAGCAATAATGCTTCTTGTGACACGTTCCTTTCACATCTTTGAAAGCGTTCGACGCGAATGACTCGCACTTTATCAACGAAAGCCAGACGCTTTTTTCGTCGAAAGCCAATAGATTAAGAACAGGAAGACGAGCCGTTTTTCTTTATACCTACCAACTTTCGAAACCGCACACTCTCGTAACAAATGAACCGGGTAACCGGCGGATACGAAATTCATTTACTCGAATGTCAAGATCTATCTCGTGGAGTCCGCTAAAAAAGATTAATCGATCCGCCGCAGTAATCAACAACTGCATTATCGGCCGAGAGTTCGGCGACATAATTCGAGTTGTTCGGAAAACTCGACTGCCAAGTGACATGAAGAGAAATCTAATAATCGATTTTGCCCTCGTGTGCCGTCTCGTCGATTTCGGCGGCGGGTCGTAGATTGAAAGGAAAATTCCGGAGAAAATCGCCTACATGACAGATCCGGAGACATATCTGTTCGGGAGAAACGGAAAGTGAGCAATTTTGGCGATACGGGACTTTTGTGCGGTAAGGAAGAGGGTTTAAATCTGGATTTATTCATGGTCTGGCGTTGGTACCTACATTGATGTCACATATACTGAAGTCAAGTATGAATGGTGGAGTAGAAAGTTGCTTGGTTAGCTTTTATAGCTATTTATGTGTTAAGGGCGCAAAGTGATACTTAGAGCTGAATAAAATTCCTTTTTCATTTTCTCAAAATTTCAATATTATGGTTTACCACCCTGGGTTCAATGACTTCTTGAAGCCTTTAGTGCAAAAGGTACGGCATGGTCTTGATTGCTCTCTCATCTGAGAACACCACATTCATCCATCGATCCACAGTCTAATTACCGTATTCTCGCCAAAAACGCAAGGCTTGTCCTGCAGTTCTCTGAAAGAAGAGCGCGAGGTGTACGAAAAGCCCTTAGATTCCTTTCTGCCAATGTTCTAATGACTTCTTGAAAGCTATAGCAGAAACCGTTAATGATATTCTGAATATCCTATTCAGGTATATTGGCCACGCTACGATAGCGACCCTGAGTTATTCTCTGGTAGAAGGCTCAGGTACACTGGCTGGAACACGTCTGGCAGAGTTTGAATACCGACCTCATCAAGGTAAGGCCTGAGAAGTCTGGCGACATGGCAGCGTGTGTTGTCATGCATCAAGAGAAAAGTTTCTCCAATAAATGGCGCAGAAGGTACAACATGGCCTTGAAGAACTTCTCTAACCTCCATTGTTTCCAGTGCAGGAAACAAATCTCTCATTTTGACGTCTGTACACAAGTAGGCGACCATCTGGATCTCTTGAAATATTCTACTCTTATCTGAGAACAGAGAACAGCACACACATCCACTGCTCCACAGTCTAGTCACAATATTCTCTCGGAAACGCAAGTCTCGCTTAATGGTTCTGTGGTCGAGTTAGAGGAGCGCGAGCTGGACGTAAAGGCATTAGATTCGTTTCTACCAATCTTCTGATGACTTCTTGAAACCTGTTACGAAAACCGTTAATGAATATCGGATTTAGGGATATCGGCCACGACAGCGGCCATGACCTTTTCTATTTTAGGAGGCCCAGGTACTCTGGCCTGAACACGTCTGGAAGAATTTGAATACCGACCTCATCAAGGTATTTCGTGACAAGTCTGACGACATGGCAGCGTCTATTGTCTCGTATCAAGAGTAAAATTTTCCCCAATAGGTGAAGATGAATGTACGATATGGCCTTGAAGAACTTCTGGATATTTTGGAATTATTCTACTCTAATCTGAGAACAGACACACTCTAGTCACCATATTCCCTCGCAAACACGAGTCTTGTTCTAAGGTGCTGTGGGAGAAGTGAGGGGCGCTAACTGAACGAAAAGCTCTTAGATTCACTTCGGCCAATTTTCTTATCGTACGAAAACTATTATTTCTGGTCTCAACCGAAAACTTTCTTTTTTTTCTGAAAGATGAGCTCAGACTGAACCTTCACTTCTCCATCGGTTGAAATCTCGTTACCGAGACGTGGTCCTTGCAGTTTTGAAAATAGGTCGTCAGGAGGCAGGTCAGGCTTGTAGGATGGAACATTCACGCAAGGCAACAATACTCTTTTGGCCGTTTTTACCCTTATTTCTTCTTTAATGGCTTCTTTTAACTGCTTCAAGATTGTAGTGTAGCATTCTTTGGTTATTGAAAAGAATTCATTCTTACAATTAACAGGATTCTTTATGAATACCAATAATTGTAGCCATGACCTTTCTGATCGATTGGCACCTTAAGCTCTTTAGATCTGGGTGTTTTTATGCCACTGAGTGGGGTTATGCTTGGACTCAGGTTCGTGATGGTGTACCAGTAACAATTTCATTCGACACTCCGGACTAGTCTTCACCACACAGGCCCAAAAAACGCGCGAGATCGCGCCCTTTTTCTTGCGTTGACACTTGTCATGCCAAGCTCATTGGGAAGAATTTTGAGAATGGTTGTATCAGTTGTTAATCTATCTTCAATCAACCATAGTTACATGGATTGGCCTTCCTGAACTTGGGTCGATTTCACGTGAATGCCTCGTTAACCTTGTTTAAAGAGACTTTACCACTTATCACCGATGGTTTCACCTGGACAAGAGGTACCATCTCTTTCAGTAAGCAACTCATTAAGGATGTACTCGATTTTCTCCAATCTCACATCTCTATGCTAATCAACTCATTAGATTAAATAATGTATCTTTGCGAATTTGAAAATGCATCCTCTGTGAAACTTAGAGGTATTACCCAAATGGGCGAAAGCTGTTTAATTTTTTCGAAATAATTTCGTTGCGTGGTGTGTGTTCTATCTATTGCGGATCGAACCGTTCTCTTTGTTGAACGCCATGATCTATCGCCACGAGTTATGGCGGAATAACGTTGGTTTCATAGGAAACCCATCAAATTGATTTATACACCGCCCGCTTGTTATGATAAGTAATCAGCCATGAAATGAACCGCTGCGATGAAATGACATGTTTCAGTACAATTCTCAATAAATATGTATCGTACACCAGCCATTTCGGTAATTTGGGCCTTGGCGTGTACCGTTACGCGGTTATTATCGAAATTATGTGAGTTGTGAATATCTTTAATTCATTATATGTATAATTGGAACTTCCTACTACAAGAATCAAATAGTTAACTTATAGGAGGGGTTATATTAAAAGGTCTGTCATGGATATCATCCTATGGCTCTTCGAGTCACCCTTTCTTGAAACTATCGATCATTTGATATAATAAACCGAGGGAGTATCTTCGTCAGATCGCTCACTCCCAGCGTATCCGCGTCCAGCCGGTTACGCCTAGAGCTGATCCATGTGGTGATCAAGTGAATTTATGTTTCGATTCAATTCCACATGTGATTTATGAACTTGCCACGTTCCGTCACTATCTGTGCCAGAATCTGGCATTAGTTCCACTGACTTCAAGTGCCAGCCTTGTACAGGTTTTACTTGGTGGTGTATCCAGCATTGCCTTGGTTTTGCGACGATTTCTAACATTCAACCAGGTGTCGCTATGTTGTTAGCATTTCAGATCATCATTCCTAGCAAACATGAATGGACCAGCTCGAAGAAACTTCTACTTGGGGGTCTCTTTTGGTTCACAGGTGGCTCCGAAACTGCCCAAGGAACTGGCGTATTTGGTTGAGATGCTGTCGAGGAACAGTCTTTCAGTCTTGGCGGGCTTGCGACTGATTTTTAAAGCAGAAATATTCGCCTCTGATCACTGTGCTAACCTTCTGCTTACGGAGATAGTCAAGATGCAGTGAAGGCATTGGCATCCGACAACTCGGACTTGGCAATGAGAAGGTGGACTCATTGGTCGCTCGAGGAACAGCCTTGGCATTCACCAGACCGGAGCCTTGACTTGGAATTCCCCTGGAAACCGCAAGAATGAAAAATAGACTGTGGTTGGACCTGAAGGTACGGAAGCACTGGATAAGTCTCATACATCTGACACCCTTGACTTGCCATCAGTGGACCTTACTCTGCGAGGGCCAAGACTTGGCTTCAACTCTCCAAAATAGACCTGAGAGTTTTAATTGCCATATTAAGTGAGCACTGTCGCTTCAGAAATTACCGGGTGCGGATGCCGAGCTGGGACAGCCTTAGGCTTGAGGAATTTGAATATATTAAACTGGAGCTGACAAAGCTCTTATAAGAGGGATGGAGCTTGTAGGTGAAATTTAGGACAGAGTGTACCAGAATAGCCCATACTCAATTTTAATATCTATCTTTGACTCAGTCATTTCATCCTTTAGGATCTATTGTACATTCTCCTATTCCTCTGTGAGCTTGAAACATATCTTTAATGAAAAATTTTCCTGTTCTGATTGAAGGTTTCTTTGGACCTCTTTGGGTTATCTGGTACAGCGTTGGACTGTTCAAGTTCTCTAACATATTGCTGGTGTTAGTAAAGTAGGTCTATGTACAGTTTTCTTACAGTATCACCTTAATTGAAGCCTCACTCGCCTCATTTTCCACGATTTTTCTACGGAAAAGAAACGATGTGTTCGAAGAATATGCCACTAGTACATTCACACGAGATCAGATTCTATATCAACACTTATCTTCCTCCCAGAATTGAGATAGTCGACCGAAATGTTTGATTTCAATCGGACATAAAAAACCCCGAGAGGCCATTCTTTCAAACGAATGACCACAAAGGAAACGCGCAAAATTCCTTAACGTCGACAAGAAAGGGGAAATGGAATCCGCTGAATGGGACATCTTATCGATCGGAGCTGGCGAAAAACCACTCTAAATACTCAAATTTTAGACGCGTCGATTCGAAAAACATCATCGTCTCGGACGCAAATGGATGCGGATTGAAGTCGACGGCTTGTTCGCGAGTTTGTCGGCACGGTTAACCGGTATAACTTTCTCCGAACTTGCCACTCGGGTTCGACTTGGAATTTATTCCCGTAGATCTCACGGGAGTCGAAATATGATTCGGGAGTTCTTGCCAATTTGTCCGTACTGATGAATAAATCAGCCGTTTGTAATGGAATACATGCACGTCCATTATCCTTGATTTACAACTGGAGACGATACGAACTGTTATTATTCTGGCCGAATTATGGGCTACGGTGGTTGAACGGTGGTGTAATTTACGAGGACGTTAGCTATCATTTAGATTCAGCGTGTTATGATTCATTTTGAAACGATACTTGATGAATTGATTTTCTGGTTATAGTACAGTTAGTCAAGTAAGAGCGTGGTCGACTTTACTGACAGATCATGAAAGATTTCGCTCTAATTTCTTCGCCAACGATGGTTCATGCTGCTCATCATGAATTCTCCCCCTGATCGCGGGAAATATAGCGTTGTGTAAAATAATCTCTAGAAGTTTTGAGAAAGTGAATAGAATCATAGATCTATGATGGTAGAATCTCCTTTCTTCAAAATGGGAACAATCTTAGCTACCTTCCATGTCGAGGGGTAAACTCCACTCTTCAAGACAATATTAAAAATATGACATAAAGGATGTGCAAAGACACTTATGCAGTCCTTTACAACAAAGCTGGGTATACTATCTGGGCCAGCAGTAGACTTGCTAGATAGTTTTTTCGCAGCGGAGATTATATCTTCCACAGAAATGGCATTCAGATTGATGAATTCAGTACTAAGAGCTTGGCCATCATCAACTAACACATCCATCATAGATACCACCAAAGTACTCAGCGAAAGCACCAACAATGTCTTCAGGCTTCTCATATGTCCTCTCATCATCTCTCATCTCTCCAGGTATACGTGAATGGCCTTTTTTTTGATTTAATGAATGACCAGAAGTGAGAAGGATCACTGGAAATTCGGTCTTCGGGTGTTCGAATAAAATTCTCAAAAGCTGTGCTCATTTTAGATCGAGACTGAAAAGCATGTGACAAAGCGACTCGCTTGGGCGCATGAGAACATTGATAGAGATTTTGAAAATGTCATTTTTACTGATGATTGTTCTATATGGGCACGTTGTGTCCTCGCGCGAGTCCGGTCAACTTCCACCAATAGACTTGTTCAGCGGACCATAAAACACGGAATGAAGGTGCATCTTTGAAACTGCTTCTCGAAACACTTTACACCTCTTAACCGACAACCTAAATGCCGAGAAAAGGCTTTACTGCCATCCTCCAAACGATGGTTCATCAGAAAAAATGAAGATTTGATTTTGGAGGAGGACAACGATCCTAAACAATGCAGCAAGCTCTGTACTGAGTGGAAGAGTCAATCTGGCATCGTTACATTGGATTGGCCGTCGCAGTTGTCCGATGCTAACGCTATTGAAAATGTGTGGGCATATATTAAACAGAAGTTTCGTCGAAGACGCACACACACTTTGAAGCAATTGTCTTACGAAACTCGTTGCCACTAGAAAACGCCGTCAAATTAGTAGAAAACATGCCTCGGAGATGCCAGACACATTATTGGCCGAATTGCATCATCGTTTGTAATGTGTACAATGTATATATAAATATGTAGTTTCATCAAATACATTTTTTTATACATAAACACGACCACGCTCGTACTTGGCTGACTGTAAATGCCTATTCTATTCGCACCTTCGACATGTTCACACCAATGAATGGTTGAACAAAAAGCACATTTACATATCCTACAACTTTTATTAGGAACTAGCTGACCCGGCAGACTTCGTACTACCACAATCGATAAATAAGACCTAAACTTTTGTATAGAACAAACTTGAAGCAACCAAAATGAATCCGTAATTAATAGAAAAAAAAGTTCGGTATGAATGAAGTTTTATTATTATTTTCGATTAATTACACATGATGCTTACTTATAAAACAGAGTTTTCCTGAAATACTGGCTATTTATAAGGTTTCAATTTGATATTGACAGACACACACAGTTATGATACAGTCTGTTAATCAATGTGAAGCTTTCTGATGAACTATATTTTTTGTTTTGTTTTGTGGTGCGTGAATAAACAAAAGTGACGGTTTTTCGACGCGCGAACACGCGACGTATAATTGTCCATACGCGAAACGGGAAAACTCGCAAGTTGATTCCGCAAACGACTGGCATTGCGATTTGTTTATGGCCAGACGTACTGGAAATTGTAAACGTTTAGAATCGAATGGTAAATCCGTTGGAATCGTCGATATACGCGGGATCAGGATATTCTCTCTTATGGTTGTTGTCTCAATGATGTTATTCATCACCTTTTTGACAGCCAGTCTTGTTCCATTGCACAGTCGAGGTTGGAATAGTTGACTACGTCATCCTGGTTCAAACAGTGTCGACTGATTTGAAGAAAATTAAGATCCTCGACATCTTCCTTTTTCGCCGCCAATATTGCTCGTTCACTCAGACAGTTATGTCTGCTCCAGCTTGCTGAAAACCAACGACCACTTAATTCTAATCACTAGTGCCGCCATAACATGCTTTCTTATTATTCATTTTTGTTTTCAAGAAGTACTAGAATTTTATCACAATTGCAGAACAAAGTTCATGACATATCAAAAACTGAATCTGTTATGGTTGCGCGAAATGTTACATTTCCATTGCTTTCATTATGCTATTCTGTTTCGTCGAGTGAATCATGATCTTCATCGATCTGTAGAATGCAAATGTTATATAGCAGTGATCAGGACACTATGATGTGAAGAGTGGTCCTAAGCTTTATATCTAGCCTTTTACCAGGTGTACCGGTACGGAAAGAGTGTTTTTTAAACGGTTTTATTTAGCTCACCCCGTTTGTTTTATTTATTCTTGGGTCAAATTTAGTAATTCAAATTTCACCCTCTTCCTGTCAACCGATTAATCTGAAATTTTGTATACACTTTGGATTTTGGTGACAATACAATTATATTTATTCATTATCATTATAAATACAAGATGGCCGCCGCTACAAAATGGCGGATAATTCATGTTTTATTAATCCCATCAATATGGGTATCAAATGAAAGGGCTCAACAAGCAGAATACAATATACTATAAAAAATTGAAATCCAAGATGGCGGCCGCTACAAAATGGCGGATAACATAGCTTTTATCAATCACATCAATATGGGTATCAAATGAAAGGGTTCAACAATCAGAATACAATATACTATAAAAAATTGAAATCCAAGATGGCGGCCGCTACAAAATGGCGGATAACGTAGGTTTTATCAATCCTATCAATATGGGTATCAAATGAAAGTGCTCAACCAGTAGAATACAATGTATCCAGCATTGTATGCAGGGCAGCACTGTGGATCACGCAGTCGTATACTTAGGTGCGAAACTGTTTGAAGAAGGTCAAGCCTACGTGGCTCTTAGTAGAGTAAGATCTTTGCTGGGGCTACGTATAGAGGAGTTGGATTGCAATAAACTAACGGGCAAGAAACCTTGCAATAATGAAGCACTAAATGAATTAAAAAGAATGCGAAATAAAAACTAAAAACTAGAAAATAAAAATAGGTAAAAAAACTTTTTAAGTTAAACGGTTTTATGTTAAACATACATTGCACTGTTTAAGATAAATGTACTAAAACCAAAAATAATAAAATAGATACAGTCGTGGGAATTATAAACATATGCATAGACTAGACTAAAATAAAACCGTGGGGCACGTCAATTGTCTACAAATTATCGACTTAATGTGCGATAGAAGAATCGTTTAATTCGTCGTTAGGCAGTTGGCCCGCAGACGGTGAGAAATTATTTACTATTTTCTTGCTCATGGAAATTCTAATAGTTATACACTCCATGTAAATAAAAGAGATGTTTTAACTAGTTTATCGTTGGACATTCACACTGCTGGCTGGCGAGGAATCGTTTCACTGCTTGTTGTTTGTCTTTAATCGACAAAACATATGACAAAAGTACTACTCGCTCACCACTATGAAACCCTAAAACTCGCTTATAATCGAGCTTGCTAGCTTGTTTCCACATTCTAGCCCTACTTATCACACGTCCATCGTTGTCGGTTGCACAACTGCCTAATAATTATAGTGTAACATTACAAAACAAACATTTTAATCAACGATTGTAGACAATTGACGTGCCCCACGGTTTTATTTTAGTCTAGTCTATGCATATGTTTATAATTCCCACGACTGTATCTATTTTATTATTTTTTGGTTTTTAGTACATTTATCTTAAACAGTGCAATGTATGTTTAACATAAAACCGTTTAACTTAAAAAGTTTTTTTACCTATTTTTATTGTGAGAATGAAATACTAATTTTGAGTTGGAAAGTGAACAATCATTCAAAGTATTGATCATTGGTTTTCACACATTTTGACCACTTTATGGCAATTTGTGAATCACATGCCAATAGAAATGTTCGACTTTTGAAGCAAACTAATTAGACACTCAACTTTCGAATTCTACGTAAGTTAGATTTGACCTGTTTTCTGGCCAATTCTGGTCGTTTCTCGACCATACATGGTTCAAATTGAGCATTTTAGGTTTTAGAAGCTTATGATGTACCACACCCTTCTGATCCCACCAAACCCAGAGCATTGCCTTCTTACAAAATCTGTTTGTCAGACAATGGTGATGGTTGTCCCTGATCAAGCTATGATTTTTTCCGTTTAGGACTCTTAAAATAAATCTATTTTTCATCGACAGTGACAATTTGATGCAAAACTGATTTTCTTTCGTGTGTTTGGAGCAAATTTTCACAAGTGTCTTCCATTTGTCTTTCCATCAATTCATGTGACACTTTGATCTTTCCCATAGCTTTCAAACGGTCTGAAGTTGTTTGTTGTGCAACATTCAACATGGCTGCCATTTGCTTTTGGCTCCAAGTATCATCTTCATCCAATATTGCTTGCAGTTCGGTCTTCCACGTTCTTCATTTCTCACATCAAAATCTTCATCTCTGAACTGTTGAAACATTCTTTTGCATGTTGCTTCTGATAGAGCATGATCGCCGTATGCCTCGACAAGCATTCGATGCGACTCTTCAGCACTTTTCTCCAAATGGAAACGAAAAATGTATGCTTTCCGCAAATCATCACTTTCCGGTACAAAATTTGACATTTTCAACAAAATGAGAAAATATGACGGTGTTTGTTCAATGACTGTTAGGTTTTAATATGTTCGACAGATATCATGTCAACCAAAAATCATTGAGGGTCGTTCACAAAAAACGTTCCCTAACAACACGTTTGTATTTTAACGCTCACTTCATACCGACACAGCTGGTAACTCTATTATGTAACGTCATATCGAAATGTGAGGTTAGATTAGATATCCTTAAAATTGCAGGAGTTATGAAAGAAAAAGTTTTAACACCCTGTAGCAAAGCGTTTTCATATCCCATTTCGTTAGTACATGATGTTTGGCAACACCAAATGTAGTTCAACATTCCTACCTTTAATCAAGTGAAACAATAAGATTAGCTGTGTGAAAAAAGAGATGCTGTTTGGATTAAACTGATTATGTCATGTGTCAACACGATCTGTACGTATCTGTAGCTGACAAGCTAATCGTGCGGTTTACAGAGTAAACGATTATCACTGAACTAGTCGCTTCAGATTGGACGTGTCGACATTGGCACGTTACAACGAACATATCTCGGTTTGTCGCCGCTTGCTAATTATGCCGCCAATATTTCGTGTTGTTCCGGATGACCGATCAAAGATTCGGGGTCCTTTGATGGTCGTTTACAAACTTGGCAGCTTCGATTCGAACAATTGGAAGCTATCCGTGCCGTGTTTGTGATTTAAACAGGCAGATAAACACAATGTCGAAGTAATATAGTCGAGAGGAACCGAGTTTACATGATGCAATGTCAACTGATAACGAACTTATAATGCATACACAGTATGTCGGAAAAGTTCCCGAACTCATTTTTTAGCGTCCATACAAGTGGCGCGATCTGTTGAACGACACCGGTACCATGTTGCTACATCCTTCAGTATCGGGTTCATAAGTTCTCGAGATAGACGTGTTTGCGTGAACGTGTCTTTTTTTATGAACTTGACGGCAACGAAAAAAATAATCGATTTGGCTTACCGTGAAGGTGTAGTGTCGCGTACAACAGTTTACACGTGGTTCAATCGGTTTAAGAAGGGTTGAGAGTCCTTAGAAGACGACGAGAGAAGCGGCCGATCGTCAACAGCTGTTACCGACGAAAACGAGGGTGGTATGCGCGCGCTACTGAACCAGGATTGCCACATGTCTCTCAGAATGTTAGCAGACTAACTGAACATGAGTAAGGATAGCGCAGCTTTGATTTCGAAAGAAAAAATGAACCGTAGGAAGGTCTGTTCTTGATTTGTTCCGCACTTCCTCACACACGAGCAGAAGCAGAATCGCGTCGAATGTTGTCAAGATTTTATCGACTCCAGACTTTCTAACCTCAATTGTGACTGGTGACGAGACTTGGTGTTTTCAATACGATGCTTTCACGAAGTGGCAGTCGTCCGCTTGGCCGAGCGAGGACTCAAAAAAGGCGCCAACAAAAATGAAGGGTGAAGACGATGCTCATCGCTTTCTTCGACTCCAAAGGTCTGATCCACCAAGAATTTGTGCCCCCAGGCGTCACCGTGAATGCTGCGTATTACGTAGAAGTGTTGAAACGTCTGAAGCGCCGGATTAATCGCGTCAGGCCGGAGTACGAGGATCCGGGATCGTTGAGTTTGCTGGATGACAATGCGCATGCTTATTCGTCGAACATTGTGAAGCGTTTTCTAGCCGAAAATCAGATTCTACGTATCAACTACACCCCATACTCGCCAGATCTGGCTTCAACAGACTATTACCCAAGCTGAAAATGCACCTGAAAGGACAATCTTTTGTACCAAGCATTCAAGCGGCTTGCACCGAGCGTGTCAGAGCGATAACTTCAGAGGAATTCCAGAGAGCCTTCGAATCACTCGTGGAGCGCTCAAATGAGTGTATATCTAGAGGAGGGGACTATGTTGAAAGTTAATTGGAATAAATTTCGTTAGAAGTAATTTTCGATTTTTCATTTCAAAAGTTCGGGAACTTTTCCGACGTACTGTGTATATTAGAGGAAAGCAATGTACGTAGGTTGTCTTTCAAATTTTGCGCCTCTGGCACTTTTACTGTTGACAGCTCTCAACCGACAACTGCGTCGTCTATTTTGATATATTTTTATTTTAAACGTACTTACAACAATTTGAGGTACGAGTTAGTTTCGTTTTGTTTATAAGTCATTTGAAAAATTCAACTTTGACAAAAAGCGGAATTAAAACATGAATATTTTCGTGCGATGATTTTTTACGATTCTCAGTTGAAATTTAGGACGTGTAATGATGGAGGCTGTGAAAAAATTGCTTGCATTGCAAATTTGGGCCTAAAATCTCCAAAACTGCAGGAGTTTTGAAGAAAAAAATAATTTTTTCCGGAAATTTCAACACCCTGTAAGCTTCCTAACGAAGCTTTTGCGTACCTATGTTCATATGAACTTTTTTTCTTAAAATTGCACGTAGATTTACCCCCTCAAGTTGTGACATACTATTATGTAACATCCCTTATAACTGAAAAGCTTCTTCATATATGAAATTTGTGGACGAGATTTAAAATAACGTAGAAGACAACAAACAGCAAATCAAATATTTTTAGTAAGCTTATTTCCGAATAAATATTGAGGTACATTCATAGGTTTTTTCTTCATATAATACTGCTCAGAATCTTATTTCATATTTTTTCATCTGTATCTATGAGTAAAATTTAATTTGATGAAAAGTTTATCTCGTATATTCTCAACATTTATTTAATTTGATTCACTTCGCAACAAATGAATAATGAAGTAATTGCATTCAGTATTACTTGACTAAGTTGCGTACACTGGATTTCCCGGGGATAGCCTTTGACCCTACTCGTTGGTACATTGATGTCATTGGCTGGATATATTGTGATCATAATCATGGAAATGGTATTAATTACCTGGTGATGAATTTTTATTTCTTCATTAAATGGCTTTGATTACATGAACATATATACGGGCTACCCCATTTTGTATATATTATGTCGTACACCGGAACAAGAAGAGTCCATCGCGTCTAGCACATGAGGGAAGCCGTTTATATAGCGTATCAGCTGTTGGCAGGTGGGGTCAGCGGCCGCCAGCGGTTTGCTGACCAGTGGCAACCGCCGCAAGGTCGAGGGGCTGCTTCTGGATCGCCGACGAACCGGATTCTTTACTACAAGATGCGGATAGTTTTTAACAGGCAACGTCACGATATTTTAAGTGTGCGATTGTCAACATGGTACCAGATCACAATAACGTATCTATTTGTCCATCAAACTTTATGGGTTTACATTGCTTTCGCATTTCTTTCCACGTCTATATATATATTTGTTCAAACAATGATTTTTCCATTCAATTAATTCTTTTCCATTTTGTTCCAGCTTGTCCTGAAAATATCTAGTAAAGAAAATATCAAACGTTTAGTAGAAATCGAGAGACCAAAATTGGAGCCGAAGGAACGTATTACTCATCATATTTCGGCGCATAACAATAACCATGTAAGTATCATTCTGTTATTTGCAACAACTCGATTCGCGGATGCGATCGGAAGCTGTCTCGGTGATATAGTTGAAATCTGCACTGTAATATTAGTATAGAGAACTGTTTTATCGACGTGCATGAAAAACTGCTATATCGACATGATTGCCATATCCCGAATTAAATTGATATGGGTTCCTCATGTTCACACGATGTTTACTGTATTATAAATATACTTGAACACGGAAGAGAATTTGAGAGAAGGAAATGTGAAACACTCACAGTTTTTTTCGATCAACTTCAATTTCACTTCTATTCTCATGATGCCATTAGTTTAGTTCAGCAGAAGCTTTTATCTGTATGTGATTTCGCACTCTTCACCAATATTTAAATTGTCTATCATCGTAACCGTCGACTATCTGAAGGAAATCAAAGTCAAAGAGATGACGAACCGCAAAACGAGGAGAAGCGAACTCATCTGGTATCAAGAACCATGCCAACCATGCAAAAAATAGAAACGGAAAATAGAAGCGATCAGAAAACAATTCATTTATGAGCACCTCCAATTTCTCAGGGACCAGCAGATCATGGTTGATCGGATATTGGTGATGGATAGACCAGTCTATAGTTTGCCTTGAATGGATTGTGGCCAATAGGAAACCAAGGATTTGTGGACGTGAAACTGAACAAGGGAATACAACAAGACTCAGTAGAACATTTCTCGTGTTGAATAGCCACCAAGAGGCCCACAAAGGCCGAAATACAAAGAATATAGCCATAACATCAAAAGGGACCGCCGGAACCCAAAATGATGCCTGTCTTTTTAAGAATGAAGACGACAAAGTAGTCAGCTTGAAGACGATCAGAAAGGATTTGGAGGAAAGAATAGGCTGTAGTTCAGCAAGCGTTGGTGGTGAAGGCAAAAAGTGACGTTGCGTCGAAACGACCACCCGCTGTACCCGAGGGAGTCGACGGACAAGAATTAAGTGGATGCTCGATAGGAAAAAATGTCGACCTGAAATGGGCTTTCATTGAACGTCAGGAGCCGTAATGAGATGTTTGACTAAACACATCAGCCTAAATGCCAGGAAAGACAGATAACATTGACAGGGAAAATGAAGGTGAAATCAGACCGAGCACCACGCCAATGTAATTGTGGTCTCTATTTAATCTGAGAGGAACTTCACCGACATGTACGGATGAAGGGCGGTCAGAAGCAGCTGAAGACTCGGTTGCAAATAGTTTTCCGCTCGATAAACGTCGATAAGAAGTTTCAAGCCCCGCTCCAATGAGCGACGTCTATCAGCTTCCATGTGGAAGGTCAGATCATCGGCATTGGCGATGGGCAGCTCTTGCAAAGCACCCAGTCGACTCAAGCCTTCGTCGAAAAGAAGATTCCATAGAAACAATCCATGGATATAACCCTGAGGACAGCCTCTAGAGAGACTACTATGGAAATAAACAGAAATTTGAGAAAATCTTACGTTGCGCTCGGAAAATGGAATAGACAGCAGGCGATAGGTATTCCTAGCAGTACCCTCAACGCGGGTACACGTCCTTTACAGACCTTAAAAGCACCGTTGATATATTGGCCCGAGCTGCTCCTGAACTGTTCGTTGAAAATTTCAGGACGAACATTTCTTGAACCTGCTTCGGTCTACAGACATCCAACCGCCAGAAATCAGCCTGGGTATGCTTACTTTATGATTTAATAAACTTTCAGGCAGGGCAATTGTAGTCACTGTTTGCGAGCACTCTAAAAACGTAGAGAATATCGATTAGGATTCTACGAGCGGCTAGCGAACTCCGATAAAACAGTTCCCTGTGTTACAGCTTTCAATATTTTATACAATCGAAAAATTGCGTTTTATATGGAAGATATGTGCTATGTAGCGATATCGGATCCGTTCTATCTGAATTATCCATATGATGACGCTCGCCCGCAATTGGCTCAAAGGTAATTGGTTATATTGTCCTATAAACACCGATAATTACAAATCAATACAATCCATACCCAATCAGCGAAGCGCAAAATTGAATAAACATTTTTATTAACAGACGCCATCGGTCTATCCCCGGGTTAATTATTTAGTATCAGTATCGCAGGGGAATGTATACGCATTAAATAATTCATTCAGTGTATGATATTTATAAAGTTGGAGCTCATTCTAGATATTGGATTGAATGAAGAATAGTTATTAGAACATTAGAATCTATATAAATTCAGATCGTCCGCGAAAGAGAATCGATTATTTTTCATTTTGCTTATCCTCTCGATTCCCACAGAACGATGGAAATTCAATGAGAAATTCATATAATCGAAGCAAAGCTCTTTCTCTCTTTCGTACCCCTTTCTACAGCGTTTGTGCCGTGCATGAGTACGCGACCACAGAATATGTCAAGGCCATTCGAATTTTAAACCCACTCGACCACAGAAGAACGTTGGTTATACTGGGTTCCACTGTGAATGAACGATATATCGACCACGTTCGGGAATTCGCATAGAATACAAAACTTTAACCTTAAGAAAGAATTGATTTTTTGCATCAGAACTTCGAGACATTGTAAAAATTTTGCTAGGATAACTATTTAAAGAAGCCTCGACGTATTTTTCATTTCGAAATTCATGAGAATACTCCATGAAGAGTCTATTTGTATATTACCAAACAAATGGGCCAGTTCAATTGGTTAGATGTCATACAAATTGTCACAGATAAGTATGTCTACAACAAGAATGTATTTTGGTCTAAATATCCGTATCCGCGTTGTGTTCCTAATATATTTCCTTCTGAGGTATAACAAGTCATCAAAAAAGACACCGCTGTCTCTCCACCACATAAATCTTTGAGGCAAAATTCATTCCTAACCAGAGTACAGCAACGAACACGAAGCATAATCCGAGTGTGTCTTGTTTACAGTCTGCGGTTAATCCCGTGGCAGTCTATCGTGGCAAAATCGGCTGTGAAACACTATCCCCCGATCTCTCTTGGCCGCGACTTTCCGTTGTGCGTCTACTCTATAGTCTACCGTATCTTTTGTCTTTCGTCTTTCTCTTAGTTCCCCCTCTTGTTCTCATGTCGTATTCCCCTACTACTCTTCACGTAGGAGTTTGTGCTTTTTACGCTCGTTTCAGCGATTAACGGTAGATGTCGGGTGTAGTTTCGATGGTGTTGATTCCGACCGTTAGATGCTGGCCATGTGTCATGAGAATGAAATCGGATTAAGGATGAAATATACGGGGATCAACGAAAATAATACTTTCTTTCTCTGCAAGCCTACTTTCTGCGATTATTTCCCTTTTTCAACCCAAGTGATGTTGAAATTCCATTTGGAACAGCAGAGAAAATGTATAATTAACATCTCGGATAGTGAAAGCGGAGTACCATTGTTTTTTAAGAAGTGTTTGACGAAACCTTTTTTCTGTTGTTATTCTTAACAAATTTGCCTTATCGTGGGTGTGCCGGTGAATCTGATACAGAACAATATCAACAGCATACAATTACGCCTATTATCGTGATGAATGGGCTTTATGACGACGCACAGACTCATTAATTTTCCCTGCCTCGATTAGTCCACTCCAGGCTCTTTAATTGGATAATTACGGCATTTAATTGAGTGATTATTTTTTCAACATATCATTACGACGTGTATACACACGATGTCATTAATCATACATGAGAGCGCGGAAAAATCGAACGCGATAAGGGAATATCGCCGTAATAATATCTGAAAGGAACGTTGCGTGGCGATCGCCTATCGGAAACCCAACCCTTGTGGGTCAATATGGATGTATGTGGATTAGATATAGCGTGTTAGTCGGTACTTCTGTTATCGAACATCTGATCATATTTGGATGGTATGGTTAAATGTGAAAACAGACCACGTGCGTTAAAGTGAATTATAGAAAGCTCTTCCGATATTCGGTGCTGAAATGGAGTAATTTCAAGATCAAATCTCAGAGGATGCGGAAGTTTTCTCACTAAAAAACTACCTGTTTTACCCGTTCGTGTTCGAGAAGAACGCAAAGAATGAAGTCTTTAAGGCGAAGAGTTCACTGGAGTATCGTAAACAATAAGAATCGCATATAACAACTAAAGGAAGATAAAAGAGCGAAATTACGTCGTACTAATTGGAGGATCTACAAAACAAACTCATTATTTTGTTTCTTTGTGTTTTCTCCAATACTATACGTTATAGATATAGATAATATGATAATCAGTAAATATCAATAAAAGTTCGAATATAGTGTAACGTAGGAGTAATTGGCTAGTATGAAAACTAGCTCTACGTGGATGACTTCATTGGAGTATCATATACAGCTAAAATCGGATATAACGACACCTAAACGACCGATATTACCTCGTACTAATAGGACGATTTACAAATGAAAATCATTTCTTTCATAGAAAATTTTCGTAATTATCGATAGTTTTGACTAATTTAAAACTAATCCCTGTCCTGAGCTACATTCGATGTGCAATTGTTTAAATGATGTATATCTTCTTCGCTGATTTGAAAATAATTACGTACCACAATATTTTTTATACACATAATTCGTTAATAACTGAATAATATTACTGATATCGGGCTCCAGCCTGTAGACTTCGTAGGAGTATCATATTTAGTAGAAATCGTATATAACAACGTATGACGTTAAAACTAATTCAGTATTACGATTCCTTGCGTTTTCGTCAATTTGATTCCCATTAAATTAAGTTTGCGAACATTGGCAATAAAACTTTGGATAAAGTGTGTACACTTTTCAAAATTGTTGATATTGTCGAACTGCATCGAATTCTTTGCCTATTACGGTGGATTTGTAATTTTCCAATTCGATTCTCAGTACGTTCAGTACATTATAGACATTATAGATATGATTAAAACTTATAGAAACTTTAGATGAAAATGTAAATTACATTCCGAACTGGAACATTATGGGTTGGAGTTTCGTTATATGGAGTTTCCTTATTTGTCGATATTGTCGAGCTTTTCAACTGTTTTGCGTTATGCATTGGGTTTTCGCTCAGTGAATCATTAGGAACTGAATAATATTGAAGATATGGAGTTTTAGTTTGTGGAGTTCATAGGATCTCCATATACACTACGAATCGGATATAACGACAACCTAACGATTAGTCGTTATAAGCAATGACGTTATAAACAGATTCTATAGTTACCGCTCTCTATTTCTTCCAATAAAATTGAGAATTAGGTTGGAAACTACCTGTACATCTGTCCCATTACCTGACCTCACTTGTAAATTCGCGCCGTTGTCCCTCCGGCGGGATAACGTCCCCAAATCCCTTCGGAGCGAACTGAAGCACGCACGCGAATCTTAAGCCCTTCGTTATCGAGGGGGGAAATGAAACACACGTTCATGCCGCAACGGCATTGCATACAAACACAAATATACATATACATATTGACCCTGTTATGAGCTACAATGGCCTACAGGCTATCACGGCACAATAGACGATGCGTTCGACTGGATATCGCAAGCAGTTCGGTTTGTTTTATTTTTGGGGTTGCGACGACATTGAGCTCTATTGAATTATTGGTGGATTATATGGAGCCTGTTCGAAAGGGCTTTCAAGTTTAATTAGTTGGAGATGTAAACAGACGTGCAATATATAGAATTGGACACATACAGGTAGCATTAGTGGTTTAGGAGATCCGGATGGAAAAATTGAGTGATCGATCAATAGTTCTCCATATTATGAATTATATATAGGTGGTCCACTTGTTTGTTACAAAACTTTATTTGGTGATGGAATGCATTGTCATCTTCTTCTGGAAGTTAGGTTAGCTGATGCTGATTGCAGGAATGCTAGGAGACTGAAGAGGCCCAGTCTAGTGCAGCATATATGCCGCTCTCTTTCTCCAACTTTCATATACAGGGTGTTTCAGGTATGCAGTCATTAGTTACAGAAGATTCCTCATCAAAAAACATGAAAAAATGCTCATAGACATGTCCAGAAGATCTTCGTTCTCAAATTTTAATTTTCACGTTTCTGTTACACTTGTACTTTTCAAGGGATCTAGCTTCAATTTGCGGAAAATGAATTTAACCCCCCCATCAGTTCCTTGGATGTGTTCAGTAGTTGCGAAAATATACAGGGTTATATTTTTCAGAGCCATTCACCCTTCGACCGTGACAAAATCTTAGTGTAGTGCGCCACTGGAAATATTTATTGAAAATAATTCCCAGTTTTGAATTTTTCGTCAATAAAAATTTTTTCGGAATCGAGTGAAAAAATTATTTACATGAGAAGGCTCGCTTTTTTTCAATCAACTCAAGTCAGAGTTTATGGGCATATTTTCATGTTTTTCGTTGAAGAATCTCACGAACAATAATTTAGTACCTGAAACGCCATGTATGTGTACTATCATGCGGTTCCACCAAGCTGATTTTGATGCTCTGTAAATGAACAGAATTTCAATCTGTCCCCTTCCCTTCCCCTCTCGTTATTCTGGTAATTCTATTCATACTTTTTTTTTCAGGGTTTAACCTTGACGCACGATCTCGCCACGAGCGACGACAGTGGCAGAGCGTCAGAAAGACTGACCGGTTCCTCCGTTCCGCCACGTGATGCTGACAGTTCTAGGGACAGACTGAGCGATGTAAGTTGTAATGCATGATGACACACCCTTTTGCCCCATTTTATCCGTTACCAGATCTAAATTCGATATTCATGGAATAAAGATCTGTTGATGATGAAAAGTTTGCTGTTGTATCTTGATTGTATCTGACAAGTATTCAGCAAACTGATCTCTCATTTTGTGTTGCAGGCCAGCAGCCGTTGTAGTTCAGGAAAAGGATATATCGTAAGTATACTTGCTTTTGTTTGGCGTATTATTATGGATCGTGTTGAATCTAAACTATCGTGGCATAAATTGATACCCCATTTGAAACTATAATTAAAAAGGTGAAGAGAATATGAAGTTACAATATCCCTTTCAAACAGTATTATTAAACACAGAACGGAAACGAAACTTCTCAGTTACTATATTCCATTATAGAAAATGCAGGTGAATACTTTGGCCGCTCTCTATTGACATTAGCAATTATCTTTCCAAATTTCATGAATACCCAGCAGCTCACGTAGGACAAACAAGTTGAAATCCTCAGATTTCATTGTGGGTAATCATCGAATACTTCTGCGTTCCTATGTTCCCCTTCTCCTTTTGTTGGATGTGAGTAAATTGTCCTGAGAGGGATGAATCAGATGTCTCCACGCTGATATATGAACATTTTTCTGATGGCTAATCAACATTGGAGTTTGATTACTGGCCTTGATAACTGGTACATGCCAATGATCAAAGCAATCCATTTTTGAAACCCCTTTTACAACTGACAAACATTGTGTGAATACAGTCTGGATTGATTCCGCTGTCCACTGTATTTATTGGTTCTTATATGTGGATAACGTTTGTTGTTTTACTTTAGACATTTAAATTTCTTGAATAACTTCATCTATTTAATTCGCCCCGATATCAATTTCATTTTAGAAATGGAAACTGAGACTTCCATTCACCTTTTGGATTTAACTCTAGTTAAAATTAACCATAAACATGCTATTTCTATATTCCATAAACCATCCCATTCAGATATCACTCATAATTCTACCGCATATCCATATCAACATAAAACAGCTGCTTATAAGTATAATACATAGATTCACTACTGTACGAGTATCACAAAATAATATAAAATAGCGGTCAATAATGGATTGTACTTGTAGTATAATTGAGAAGGTGCCTTCACGTAAACAATTCCAACATGCTCATAGTGAAGTTTTTCCTAGTATTAAAGAGACCATCGAAAGGTATTAACTTCTTTCATACAAAAAACAAGACAGTATTAATATCAATGAAGATTTAATAGAAATGCACTCTCTTTCGATTTGCGTTATCAGAATAATGTTTTACCTCAAGAAAATCACAGGTAAATCCGTCAAACGCTCTGAATGTTATTCCAAGGTCATATGAAGGTCGTTTATGGGTGAACGACAGAGCAAATTTCGTTTCCTTTCTATTTTCTCATTAGAAACATTCTACTGTGAGAAAATCTATTTTAACCTCTAAAAGTGGCCCTTAGGTCGTTTTGAAGTCAAAAATATAATGGTACTCGACTCCAACTCATTTTCTGATTTTCGCTGTCAAAATGATATGTTCCATATTTAAAATATGGAGTTACTTCCGAATAACCGTTACATTATAATATGAAGTGGTTCTGTGGAACTTCTGGGCCAAGGAAATTGCATTCAGAGGTTAATTCATGGTCAGTTGGAGACAAGATTCGATTGAAAATTATGTTTTCATTCGTTTCCCGTTATCAGAATCATGAATCTAAATGAAGTTCCAAGAATATATGAAGGTCGTATTGAGGTTAATGAAAGAAAAAGTTTGACGTGTCCGTTCGATTTCCTTATCAGAAACATTTCACAATTAAAAAATCACAAGAAGATCTATCAGGACCCTCTGAATGTGACACGGATGTCATAAAAAGTCTTTTAAAGTGTCAGGAAAAAATGGTATTTAACACAATGATCTTCATATTTCCCTTATAAAAATCATACGTTTCATATCTTATATCATTATCATATATAAAAGAAATCACTTCCGAATAACTATCACAAGGTTATTCCAAGGTCACCATAGGATGTTCCGCTCCATGCAGAATAACTTTCATTTGAATCAATTTTCTCCATTCAGCTCGTTTCTGAAATATCCTTCTGGATTGATTAAAATGACTCACTATGTATTATAACACGATATATTGATAATCATATGTCTCCTATGTATTGCTGATGACTAAAATGTTCCCAAAATAGAACTTATCATCATGAAGACTTGAGAAAATAAATTATAGATAATGGTAAGGTTAGACAAGCAACAAAAAAGTGACACAAGAGAGAAATATTTTTATAACCATACAAACCCAAGTTCTCGATATGAAGTGCCTCAGTGGAGCTTCTAAACTCTGTCCAAGGAAATGAAATTTCTTCTTTCATCGATTATGCACTCAAATTCAAATACTTCCATATAAAAAACAAAGCAGTTTTAATTAAATTCCTCAGTTCAATCCCAAGAGCATTCAGAGGTTACTTTAAGGTCAGTAAGGACAAGATTCGGTGCATATCTTTTCCGTTTAGTTTAAATTTCCAGTTATAAGAATCAATTTTTACCCTTGAAATCACCAGTCAATCTACAGAAACTCTGAATGTGCTACAAGATCAGTTTTGGGGTCAACGAAAGACCGAATTTGACGCACATTCTTTTCGATTTCATTACCAGAAACATTTTTATACTGGTGATATCGCAGGTTAATCTATCAAAACCTCTTTGTGTCATGGTTACCTGAAGGTCGTTTTGGTGTCAAGAAAAGAAATGGTATCTGACGCAAAGTGATCTTCAGATTCAGATAACCATTACAAGGTTATTCCAATGTCACCTTTATTTGGTTTAATTGCTGAATTACTCAGCTGGATCTAGATAACACGATCAAACCGGTATTATTATGTATTCCCAATACTGAGGTGTTAATCAATTAGTAACCGAGTTATTAGGTGCGCAACTAAATTCTCGCTGTTTGTTAATAGATGGCTCCAGCAGTAAGTGCTTGTCGATTTTTACATATCAAGAAAGTCTTGAACAAAGCTTAGACATATGGTAAACAAACCACTGTGACACATTAGTGATTTTGTTTATGCGTCATATACTTTTAGTTGTTAGAAAATGTCTGATTTTGTGCCAAATAATCGTCATGTGCGGGTAGTGTTGATTTTCTTCTTTCATTCGAAGAAAACGGCGGCTGAAGCTCTTAGAGAGCTCCAAAAAGTTTACGAAGATGCTGCTCTAAGTGAAACAACGTGCCGGGATTGGTTCCGTCTCTTCAAAAACGACGATTTCGATGTGGACGACCGTCCCCGTGAAGGAAGGCTAAAAATCTTCGAAGACGCCGAATTGGCGGCATTGCTCGATGAGGATTCGTGCCAAACGCAATAAGAGTTTGCTTCAGCCTTAGGAGGTACCCGCCAGGCTATTTCCAAGGGATTGCATGCGTTGGGAATGATTCAATCGCAAGGAACTTGGGTTCCTTATGACTTGAAGCCAAGAGACGTTTTTTCGTCTGTGAACAACTGCTCCAGCGGCAAAAAAAAGGTTTTTTTTCTTCATCGCATCGTAACGGGTGATGAAAAATGGATTCATTACAGCAATCCAAAGAAAAAAATCTTGGGGACTGCCTAGTCATGCTTCTACGTCATCGCCTAGGCCGAATATTCACGCTGCGAAAGTTATGCTGTGTATTTGGTAGGACCAAGTCGGTGTTATTTATTATGACCTGTTGAAACCGAACGAAACCATCACTGGGGAACGGTATCGAACTCAATTGATGGATTGAGTAAAGCGCTGAGCGAAAAACAGCTACAATACGAACAGAGACACTAAAAAGTAATTCTACAGCATGACAACGCTCGGCCTCACGTTGCCGAACCCGTTAAAACCTACTTGGAAACGCTCAAATGAGAAGTCCTACCCCAACCGCCATATTCCCCAGATATTGCACCATCCGTTTATAACTTGTTCCGTTCGATGGCACATGGTCTGCCTAATCAGCGGTTCCGCTCATATGAAGAGCTCGAAAAATGGCTTGATTCGTGGATAGACTCAAAAGACGAACACTTTTTCCGTCACGGTATTCGAGCTCTGCAAGAAAGATGGGAAAAAGTTGTAGCTAGCGAAGGGCAATAGGTTCAATGATTCATTTTTTTCACAATAAATTTGTATTTTCATAAAAAGAAACAGCGAGAGCTCACTTGGGGAACTCATATATGTAACAATTGTCTGAAATTCAGCCAATATATGACATTCCGGACCAGAATGAACATCCACCTGTGCAAATAATTCATAAACATGCACACGCCCCATCAAACGGACTGTCGTCGCCCATTCCCAATGTTTGCATTGTTTCCAATTAATACAGTTTCCATTTCGCCACCCGAAACTAGGTGAATCTCTCGATTCATAATGAACAAGTCCCGGGAGTGGCTGCTGAGCAAGCAAAATCGCAGCCAATTCACCGAAAGACGGGGAGACTACGAGCGAACTAATTGACGTTATACGTGTAGAGTCTGTCGAGTGGGTCTCTTCACTCCACGCTCGACAAAAGAGGATCGGAGTCAGCGTATGATGGTTATTGACACAATTCAATTAGCCGGGGCCGTTGGCGGCATCGTAAAGACGGATAGCGGATCGCCCCGGGGCAATGGCGTGTGAAGAAAGACAATGCCATCTCTGCCGACCGAACGACCCGGGGGTTGCGGACCGGGGGACCGCATTAAAATGTTCCACCGCTAGATTGGCACTCGGAAACCGAGACACTTTCGACCTATCAGTACCCCGGCTGATTCTGCGGCAGGGGAAATTGAGGAAAATTCACGAAGGAAAATGAGGCGAGGGTCCTAATTGTAACAATTTCGAACATCTAGGTTTTTTTTGTAAGAAAATCTCGCATAAGATTCATTTCAATTTTTTTTTGAATTGTGGAGGCCGTTACTTGATGTAGATCCATGATATAAATGAGATAAAAAACACAAGGTTTAACTTTAATCTACACTTTATTTGAAAAAATTCGACGACGTTTCGCTGACACAGCAGCTTTATCAAGAATGAAAAACAGAATGAAGAGTATGGTATTATAAACAAATCGTAGAACAAGTTGGATGAATAACAGGAAAATCCACACCGAGCCATTGTACAGTTAGTATGAAAGGTAATAAAAACTAATTAAACAAGTTAAGTAGGGGTGAATAATTCACATCTACCTGTTCATTCAAAAGCTTGTCCGAATGTTTGTATCTATTTATTTCTAATTCTTCTAGGAGATCTAATTTTGAACTTTTTGATTTTATATGTAATATGTCAAAGTTTTTATTGAATGAATGGTTTTCTTTTATTAGGTGGTTTGAATAATTTGAATCAGATTTATTTTTATCGAAGCTACGTTTATGTTCAGATGTTCTTATGCCAAAACTCCTATAGGTCCTACCGATATAAATTTTATCACAAGAACCGCAATTGAGTATATAGATTCCTGATTTACTTGATCTTTCAACACGAGATTTATTATTTTTAATATGTTTACCTAAGTTATTAGAAGTTTTGAGAGTTATATTAAGATTTTGTTTGACGAGAAAGGATTTAATATTTGTACTTGCAGAACCGCAGAATGTTAAACTGTTGAATATTTTATAGTCTTTATGAATAGGATATACTTCATTTATTGCTTTCTGATACAGTTTTTACGAATGATTAGATCTATCATATCCGGATAATATGAATTATTAATGGCTTTCAACAACAACTTTCAACAACATCTATTACAGTAGCGAAAATGGTTTGATCATGGGAAATCCTTTGAGTCCACTTTTAGCAGAGATTTTATGAATAATATTGAACAGAAAATTCATACACATCCACTCATTTCCAAATTTCTTTATTGGTATAGATATGTTGACGACATCTTAGTATGTTTCATTGGAACTACTCGTCAATTAGACTTATTTCTTAATTTCATTAATTCCATCCATTTGAACATTAAATTCACGATAGAAATTGAACAGAACGATTTCATTAATTTTTGGACTTAAAAACACTAAACAAAATAATAATCATGTTTTTCGGTCTTTCGTAAACCAACACATACTGATACAATTATACTTAACTACTCATTACATCCAATTCAACAATTCAACAAAGTTGCAGCTTTAAACAGCATGGTACATCGGTTACTCAATTTACCTTTATCAGTAGAAGATTATAATAAAGAGTTAAACATCATCAAACAGATAGCCATTAATAATTCATATTATCCGGATATGATAGATCTAATCATTCGTAAAAACTGTATCAGAAAGCAATAAATGAAGTATATCCTATTCATAAAGACTATAAAATATTCAACAGTTTAACATTCTGCGGTTCTGCAAGTACAAATATTAAATCCTTGCTCGTCAAACAAAATCTTAATATAACTTTCAAAACTTCTAATAACTTAGGTAAACCTATTAAAAATAATAAATCTCGTGTTGAAAAATCAAGTAGTAAATCAGGAATCTATAAACTCAATTGCGGTTCTTGTGATAAAATTTATATCGGTTGGACCTATAGGAGTTTTGGCATAAGAACATCTGAACATAAACGTAGCTTCGATAAAAATAAATCTGATTCAAATTATTCAAACCACCTAATAAAAGAAAACCATTCATTCAATAAAACTTTGACATATTACATATAAAATCAAAAAGTTCAAAATTAGATCTCCTAGAAGCATTAGAAATAAATAGATACAAACATTCGGACAAGCTTTTGAATGAACAGGTAGATGTGAATTATTCACCCCTACTTAACTTGTTTAATTAGTTTTCATTACCTTTCATACTAACTGTACAATGGCTCGGTGTGGATTTTCCTGTTATTCATCCAACTTGTTCTACGATTTGTTTATAATGCCATACTCTTCATTCTGTTTTTCATTCTTGATAAAGCTGCTGTGTCAGCGAAACGTCGTCGAATTTTTTCAAATAAAGTGTAGATTAAAGTTAAACCTTGTGTTTTTTATCTCATTCATTTCAATTCTAGAATTTAATGAAATATAAAATGGGATATTTTACATATTTTCTTAACTACAGGCGATACAGAAGTTTTGATCGCGAATTTGAAATCGTTATCATTAGGCTTATATCATGTGCCATAACTCAATCATCAGAATCGCTGTTGTGCGGTATTATCAATTACTCGACGTTCAGAAAACATTGTTGCACAATAATCCAATGGAAGTTGGGGTGGTAACGGCAATAAACTGCAAGCTTAACAACTTCATGTAACGTACATGCGAAAAAATATCCCCAAAAAAGCGGGCCAGAGCGCCGGTTAACTCGTTAAAAATACCGTGCTAAGCTTCCATTATCCTTATGAATGCAAAAATCCATTCGTTTAATGCATCCTCGCGGCCCTGCCGACGATTATTCTTTCTCGGTCGCTAATCCGAAGAACAGGAACACGGAAAAGGGCGATTCATCAGATGCGTTTTTTTTTTTCGGAGGCGAAACACCAATCCGGTAGATTTGTACACTCCAAATCCGGTTTATTATCCGGACCCGGTTTTCGCCTTCCGGGTACGGTGATGTGGGCACTCTGGCCCGGCGACTAGAAATAATCCGCCGACACAATGGACCCTTTGTCCCCGAAAAAGCCGAATTAATTGATAACCAGCTGGTGGTGGAATGAGCGTGACAATTTGGAAAGTATTTGCAGAGAAAGGAATTAGAACAATTTCAAAAATCCACCGAAAATAATTCAATGAAGTTCATGGAATAAGAGGCTCGATTAGGTGTTTCAGTGTACAAGTTCGTACTTATTGGAGATTTATCATTTATCGCCATAAACCATTTAATAGGTTGGCTGAAAAGTTCTGGGAGCGACACCTATACTTTAGCTAGGGATTCACGGCTTGACTCGACTTGAAACCAAGTCAAGCTTGAATGGGAACACAATGGCAATAAAACATTGAACTTCCTCTTATATTCTTGAACTTTATTCCGGCTTAGAAGCAATAAATGAGCAGATTTTGGATTGTATTGAGTTCAATTTTTTGCACTCTTCAGTGAAGCACCTTGTGGTATACTACATTTTTCGCTTTATTATCAGGAGCAAAAACAAATAACGCAGATGGTCTCCGGACCCGTGAATGTGATTCAGACCATAAACTTTCAAAGGATTGGCTTTGTGATTTGTTGATGGTCATAGGAATGCAAAAATTGATGGAAGTGTTTATTTTGTTCGCATCAGTTGATTGGCAGAAATTGCCAGACAGTAAAATCTTAATTGAAACATCACGAATCATTGGGTAGATACTTCAATGTTCGGTTAAGTGCTTCCAATGCACGTTTATACTCAACCATAGACAGCAGTTCGTTTAGGTGTCAGTTGCGTTTTGTTGTTTCCTGTATGTTCGTTTTGTTATTCTATGTCAGTTGCGTTTTTTATACCACATTTTATGTGACATACCACGGAAACGGGATATGCTACGTCTGTCTCCTGGATCTTAGCTACCTCCCCACCAATTTTCAGCCAAATCGGTTCAGCCGTTCTTGAGTTATAAAAGATAAGATCGAGAACAAAAGTTTTAATAATAGTGAATATTCGATCGGGAAATATTCAAACGAAATTCAACGTATGATTCTGAAAAATAATTTATAAAGTTGCTGAGGAAAGCATAAATAACAAGAACAAGAGTGGAAGTGAAATGTATATTTTCGAATAAAACACAGCCATAGCACCACTAAAATAACATAAATGATTCTTCTATAAAACAACTGAATCAAACTTCTGTGAAAATGAAATGAATTGAAACTTAAGTCAAAAAAAATAAGAATATGCGAGATTACATTTTTACTTCATCATCATCGTTGATAGTTGGCTGTTTTTGAATATCTGTATGACTAGAGATACTACCAACTTCTATCGCACCTGTGCAGGTACGGCAACAAACGATTAGCCAGTGAACTTAGCTTTATACTCTACAATTACCAAAAGCTTGATGTCAAGTCAAGTTTTTCGGTTGCAAAATCAGGTTGAATCTTTGATTTTTCAAAAGTTTCTCTCAACTTTCATTGGATTCGTCAAAATGTTGTGCAATTTATATTGGGCAATATTTCGTCTGTTGCTCTATCATGAACAATTGAGCTGTTCCAACTTTCGCTTCAAACAGACTGTATATGGAGTCTTTCGAAAACCGAAACCATTTCCTTATTCGTGGAAGAGTGCCGCCAAAATCGTTTTTGCCCTTTTATCTCGTATCTGAACAGACGAACGGGACAAACCGAATTTCTTTTCAGCGGAAAGAAGTCGTCTGGGTGAAATGGCGAGTAACTACGTGTAAAAACAGATTGGCTTTTTATTCTCCCCATTTTTCCTCACTGTAGCCTGTGTGTAAAGAACGAACATTTTTTGTCCCTCACATCTTTTGTACTAATGGATTTTTTTCCGTTCTCTTTCAGTGTGATAGCGAGGGTGAAGACGACAAGGTAAGTTATTTTCCTTTTTTTTTCCAGATAGTCCTTACAACCTTATTACGTTTTTCGGAGATTTCGGTGAGTACACTCGTGGACATGTTGGAGATTTGGGTCATTTGGCGTTTATTGAAACGAATTAACGTTACTTAATTTTTAAAATCTACGCTTAAAACAACGTAAGGATTAAGGATGAAATGATATATCGAATAGGAACTTTCACTTCAAGTTCATACCAGCGGTGTTCGTTGAAATTTGCCGGTTTTTCGATGAAGAAAACACTCTGTTTTTAGAGGAATCTCAAAATTGACCATTGGAGTTTTACAAATTTCGCCCATGTTTCAGGAAAATTATGGATACCATCCCAAAAAAACTTCTCTTTCTAGCTAAACCATTCGACGAGCCATTTTTCGACTCCTTCAAAATTAGCGAATCACTGCTCTGGAAAGGAGGGTCCCATTGGTGCGAGGTCTGGAGGGTAATGTGTCTCTCACCAGTTTAGGGGTATGAGACGGAGCGTTGTAATGTTCCAAGATAACTTTACCATGTGTTCGGGCCCATTCCGGCCGTTTTTCGATAAACGCATGATTCAAACTGATAATTTGTTGTCGGTAGCTATCCGTGTTCACCGTTTCACCAGGTCTTAACAACTCGTACACCACACCACACTGGTCACACCAAACACACAGCATTCTCTTACGGCCAAAGTGATTCGCCTTGCAGTCGATGGGCTGGCTTCACCGGGTGAAAAACATGACATTTCGTTTCGGGTTCTCAGAATAATTCCCCCTTTCATCGCGCGTGACGATTCGATGCAGAAAAGATTTCCTTTTGAATCGTTGAAGCAGCATTCGACAAACGGTTTTTCGATTTTCCATTCGTCTATCGTTCTGCTGCTGTGGCACCCATTCTCCATACTTCTGGATCTTCCCCGTGGCTTTTAAACGTTGGAAAATTGCTCCTCGAGTCACATTTAGTGTTTCTGCCAACTTTTGTTGCGATTGGGTTGGATCAACATCCAATAACGCCACCAGGATGTTCATTGTATGTCAAATCGAAATCTTCATTTTTAAATTGATGAAACCATGTCTCACATGTTCTAATCATGTGAAATTAAATTACTTGGAACGAAACTCTACATATTCAGTGAAGTAAACAAATATGACGCTATTATTTTGTTGGAATGCGACTTGCGTATTTTTGAAGGTTAATGTCAACAGAAAAAAATGACATGCATGCCAAATTATAGAAATTTATACAAATTGCTTACGACATCTACTCGTAAAACCGGCAAACTTCAGCTAACACCCTTGGTGAATAAAAATGAACGCTGTTCGCTGATAGAGTAAGGAAGGGGGTACCTTGAAGGCGATACAATAAATTTGGATGAAAAATAAGTATATTGTGTTCCATTGACCATTTCCCTGTAGTTTTTTGACAGAACGAGTCTTTGGAACTACCCGGTCTTCATCCAATTCGAGCGTTAATCAAATGATCGTTTCAGAATGTTCTGATTCATTCAAAGGTGGGCGAAATTAAAGAAATTATTTAAAATGTATATTTTATTATTTTTTGACATTGCCTATGTATTATAATATGGGATAATTGGCATAAATGGTGAGACCGCAATTGTTATCAGTGTTTCGGGCAAATCGTATGTAGCCCTCTTCGCCCCAATCTGGACCGAAGGAATTTTTGATTATCCAAAAGTCCTGGCCCTTTTCGCTTCCGTAACCGACCACCACTACTGCGTGATTAATTCTTGAAACGCAAGTGTCGTCGTAGAATATTCCGGATTTGTAATTTTGAAATTTGTCCGTGGTGCAAATTGCTACTGTGACGGGCCTAATGGCGACGGCCTGGCGAAGAGCCTCCTCATTATCATCCACAGCTATGTGTCCTCCAATCTGGAATACTATGCGCTTCTGCCTGCATTCACCCTGAACTCCTTCGTATGGATATTCGTCCTCAGTTTCGATACCTTTGTCGCGAACGTAATTGAAAGCGTTGGCCATCAAGCCTCCGCGACAACCATAATTGGTGTAGTTACCAAAAATTGAACAGTCGACGAGATTCTGTTCGCTGAAGGATACCAGTCGGTTGTTTGTTTGTGCAGCGAGACTCTCAACTGCGCCAGCCTGAAAATAAATCGATTGGTTCTCAGATGATTCTGACTCAGATCTGAATGGTAGGAATTGAAAGTGATGGTAAGTGGTTCAGACTTTCGCAAATGTATCTTTGAAAATGATGATACTTATTAAGGACTTAATCTTATATATATATATATATATATATATATATATATATATATATATATATATATATATATATATATATATATATATATATATATATATATATTCATATAATATAGGGGTTTTACCCCGACGAGTTGCCCATATATCTGTTCATGCAATCAAACTGATTTCATGAAAAATATAAATCCACCACCCGGTAATTAATACCATTGCCAAGCAATGATTATAATCAAAACATATCCTGGAATAATTATATATTAGGATAACGTTAAATGTTATGAGAATATATCAATCTACCAGAATATATACATACTATAGGATCATCAGACAATGATATCAATGTACTAACGAGTAGTGTCAGAGGCTTTCTCCCGGAAAAATCCAGTGTACGGACCTTAGTCAAGTAACACTGAATGTTACTCATTAATAGTTTCCTTTGTGTGAAGTGGTGAACGATCGAATAGAATACTGCTCGAATATAAATATGACAAAATTGTCAGTTAATTATATAACGTTTATATAAACAAATAAATAAAATATGAAATGAGATTCTGAGCAGTATAAACTAAAGAGAAATCCTATGACTCTAGCTCATTATTTTTTCGGAAAGAAACCTACGAAGATTATTACAAGATTTGACGATTGTTATCTTTTGGAACTGTTCAAACAAATTTTTCTTCAGACCCAAAATCTCAATACTTTTGTGAAGATTTCTTGGAATAACACCTGTTGTGGAAATAATAATCGGTAAAATAAATATTTTCTTCATTTACCACACTTTTTAATCTCGTCGCCAAGCATCATATATTTAGAAATTTTTTCATTGTATTTATTTTGTATATTATGTGTGTCGGGTATAGCAATATCAATTATATATGTTATTTGATTCTGTTTATCATTAAGAATGATATCTGATCTATTGTGTTTTACAGCTCTGTTGCAAAGAATTGTTTTATCAAAATAAAGTTCATATTTGTCATTTTTACAAATAATCTCAGGTTCATATTTGTGAAATTTTTTCTTTTGGGAATTAGGTCATGTTTAATTCCTAGATTAAAATGAATAATATTAGCGACGGCATTATGTGTTTCTAAATAATCTGTTGAAGCAAGGACTGAGCAAGATGATAATATATGAAAAACTGTTTCTGAAGAACAGAAACATCTACGGCAAGAATCATCTATATTTTGTTTGATGATGTGTTTTCTATAATTCCTCGTGAAAACAACCTGATCCTGGATCGCAATTGCCAAGCCTTCTGTTTCAGCAAACAATTCTCCAGATACTAACCATTTATTCGATGCGATTTCATCAATATATTCATTTTTCAATTCTTTAGGGTTCTTTCCGTGTAATTCCTTCTGCATCCAACTTTCTCTTCTAGAATTATTATCAAATATATCATACATATTGCTTACGACATCTACTGGTAAAACCGGCAAACTGCAGCGAACACCCCTGGTAAATAAAAATGAACGCTGTTCGCTGATAGAGTAAGGAAGGGGGTACCTTGAAGGCGATACAATAAATTTGGATGAAAAATAAGTATATTGTCTTCCATTGACCATTTCCCTGTAGTTTTTTGTCAGAACGAGTCTTTGGAACTACCCGGTCTTCATCCAATTCGAGCGTTAATCAAATGATCGTTTCAGAATGTTCTGATTCATTCAAAGGTGGGCGAAATTAAAGAAATTATTTAAAATGTATATTTTATTATTTTTTGACTTTGCCTGTGTATTATAATATGGGATAATTGGCATAAGTGGTGAGACCGCAATTGTTATCAGTGTTTCGGGCAAATCGTATGTAGCCCTCTTCGCCCCAATCTGGACCGAAGGAATTTTTGATTATCCAAAAGTCCTGGCCCTTTTCGCTTCCGTAACCGACCACCACTACTGCGTGATCAATTCTTGAAACGCAAGTGTCGTCGTAGAATATTCCGGATTTGTAATTTTGAAATTTGTCCGTGGTGCCAATTGCTACTGTGACGGGCCTAATGGCGACGGCCTGGCGAAGAGCCTCCTCATTATCATCCACAGCTATGTGTCCTCCAATCTGGAATACTATGCGCTTCTGCCTGCATTCACCCTGAACTCCTTCGTATGGATATTCGTCCTCAGTTTCGATACCTTTGTCGCGAACGTAATTGAAAGCGTTGGCCATCAAGCCTCCGCGACAACCATAATTGGTGTAGTTACCAAAAATTGAACAGTCGACGAGGTTCTGTTCGCTGAAGGATACCAGTCGCTTGTTTGTTTGTGCAGCGAGACTCTCAACTGCGCCAATCTGAAAATAAATCGACTGGTTCTCAGATGATTCTGACTAAGATCTGAATGTGGTAGGAATTGAAAGTGATGGTAAGTGGTTCAGACTTTCGCAAATGTATCTTTGAAAATGATGATACTTATTAAGGAGATCTTATATATATATATATATATATATATATATATATATATATATATATATATATATATATATATATATATATATATATATATATATATATATATATATATAACGAGAATTTTTGAATTGTCTAGCTTTCAGCTAATTTAGTGCCTTCATCAGGGCACTGAAAGTAACAAAGATTACGGTTAATTGAAAAAATATATAAATACAGGACTTGCTTACAGTCGTGGACATCAACGTGAGCAATATATTTGTACAAGAACATGAAATAATTGATCCATAAAATCTAACCTCCTGAAAAATTCAACCGTCTACATGAATACGAAACACGATCTGACAATTGTTAGTACCAACCTAATTCAAGATGCAACAGAAAATGACTCCTATGACTTGATAAGGGTCACTCAGCCAATAGTGTAACTATTGGCTCTGTTTTTAATATATTAATTAAGTTGGAGTACATATTGTTAAGGTTCTCAATGTGTATTTTTGTTGATTGTGTTGATATTCAATGAAATTGAACTCATTTCTGAAAACAGTCTCCTAAGGTAATTATTTTCGCTGAACAGCATCTTGGTATCTTCGAAGTTAAAGTTATGACTCGTGTGTGGCCAATGCGCAAGTGTTGACTTTTCTCTTGACATCGCTTTTATGGACGTTTTTCTTGCCAAGATCCATCTGGACTTTTGACCCACATATACAACGGGACAGTTCCCACAAGGGTTTGAATACACCACTTCAGAGCGGTGTGCTGGGTTGGTGCTATCCTTTAATCTTGTATACACGCTCTTTTGTTTGAATTTGATTTCAGGAAAATCCTCGCAAATGGTTTCTTTAATTTTCTCTGTGAAGCCACACGTGTAATATGTTCTTGAGCTGGTTATTCGGTCCTACTCCCTCAACCGATGTTGGTGTGTTGAAAAGGATGGCGTTGACCAACCTAGGTGGGTATCCATTGTTCGTGAACATTTTGTAGTAAAATTAGATTTTTTTGGTGAAATCTCTGGTTTGATATGGTAATTATTCTCCGGTTTTGGCTCAACAGCAGGTTTATTTTCATGTGTATTGGTTGGTGTGAGCTGAAATGCATTATATTTCCAGAACTGATGGGTTCAACATACCAATCAGTTATTAACCTTGTCCCCTCTCAGATCACCAGCATATCCAAGAATGGAACTGAACTCCCTTTTTCCCTTTCAACAGTAAATTTTGTTTTCATCATACCATAGATGGTATCAAACAGATTATATCATCTGCATATTTTTTAATAAAAGGAAACTTGAAAGAAAGCTTTTCGTTACATGTTCTGATGAGATCATCCATCCGTCTACATACGTAAACTTGAGACAAGAAGAATTATTCAAAATTCCGTAGATCAATGATCCTTCCTGACAAGAGCTAGTTCCCAAATCTGCCCGCCATGCATGCAGCCCCAAGAGCCACAATAGTGCAACTAAGCAGGATGCCGAGAAACGAAGCGGCAGTTTTGTCATTATTAGGAGCTCATCAGTGTCGCATATCTCTTCTCAACATTCTATCAAGCTATATCAGGGTACCTATATATATATATATATATATATATATATATATATATATATATATATATATATATATATATATATATATATATATATATATATATATATATATACAGTTGATAAATCCAACTCTGTGAAGGACCGGCGATATGGGAACATATTTTCTCCTCGACAAATTTCATCACTTCCGATTATTGGCGCACTCATGTTCTCTTCATTGTTTCATGAAAGCAAGAGAACATTAGCATTACAATTGATTTTGATTTCAAGATTTGAAACCGGGAAAAATATCAAACTCAAAGACAGAATGGCTTGACTGCACATGTTTTTGAATCATACTTTAATAGAAAGGTGAAATTATCAAGTCCACTGAATATCCGCCTTTGCATAGTGTTGAAAACAGTTATGATCACCATGGTGAATTCATTCGAAAAGAGCAATTATCGCATACTATCGGTTGGGTAAGGTCAGGCCTGTATTGTAATTCCGCTTAGCGCTCCTGCGTCAGCGGCGAACAGACGTTTTTAGAAATACCGAATTTCACGAATGCAAGGCCCACTCGCGCAGAATATATTTGACGCACGTGCCATGAGATCTTGAACTACCTCTACTACAACATGCCACATGCTTTGAAAACATCTTGTATACCGTGAAGCCTCTAAATGCCTTGTATTCTGATAAATGATCCTGTACACTTACAATGAGCTAGAAAAAATCGATATTGAATGATCTTTAGAATTCTCATGTCTTCTATAAGACAACCGAAAATCGTAAAATTCCGAAAGAAAAATTCATATCTTCCTTTCGGTTGATTTCAGGTGGCATTGATATGAGAAAAAATTGTTCAGGATTTAATTTTTTACAATAAAAAAAATAGGAAACGTGCATTAAGTCATTTGAAATAACAACATCCGGTATAACCGGAAAATTTTTGGAACTTAGATCGAATAACATTCAAAAAAGAAAAATTTCTCCCATCGATTTCTCCATATACTACTACTACTACTACAATGTCCCATTTCGCGTGGACACCCGGAATACTTACAAATAATGTTTCATGAGAAAATTTTCGAATCAGAATGAATATTGGTACTGACCGTGCTGAAACTCCAACAACAGCCGCAATCTCCTTGATCTTTAACTCCAGTTACTATGCCGTAGTCTCTCCAATCGATTGAATCTGGTGCGTCTGATACTGTGGAAGCCTTGAATCTACCGACCGCGTCGATGTCGACGTCGGGAAATTGAAATCTGTGGGTATAGTCATGAAATTCAGCTTCTGTCCAGTCGGAGAAATGGTTGACCCCCATTTTCCACGATACGAGGCCTTGGTCGTAAAGGGCGTTGTGAGCTTCGATCTTTTTCAAGTTCTCGTTGAAGATGGTCATGCGCGTGCGCATTTCCAAAGGGGACTGGTAGGTTTTCGAAAATTTCTCCTGAAAAAACGAGGTAGCGGTAGACTCAACAGGAATCGTCATAGAAAATATTCTGAGAGGAAATTATAGGGTGCGTCAGAGAAAACCGGTCAATGTTTTTCCGTTATAACTTTCGCAATCTCAGAGCTAGATCATTCGTTCTTGCTTCATTGAAAAGCCGAAGGACTAGGTTTTTCGGAAATTGTATCGAAATTTCACTCCCGTTGAAATCCAATATGGCTGACTCATTCGAAAATGAGCAATATTTCAAGATCGCTAGAACGTTTTTTTTTTCACTAAAAAATTCGAATGGGGTATTCAGTCGATAATTCAATATTTTCTGAACAATTTGACATATTGATCTTAAAAATATTCCAAGAATTGGTAAAACAGTAGCGTGAAGAATTTTTTTCATTCGGATTTTCAGCTGATATCGAAATATATATTTTTCACCTCATGGCGTTGGCACTCCTGAAGCTGTTCTATTTTTCATGAATGTTCTAGGAAAACAAAGAACCATTTTTCCTAAAACCAACCTAAAATTTGAATTCAGTTCGACTTCAAAATGTCCGACTTCCTCAAATATTAACAATCAACAAATCAACTGCGTAATTCAATCACTAGATTGAACCTTTCCCATCACTTTGAGGGGTCGAACTCGAATATTGATTCAGAATTGTGCCAATTCTCTTTTCCTTTGTGAAACCTCTGAATATAGACTGCATGCATTAACTCTATGATAAACAAAAAATAATGAAATGACATCGAGTTTTAGACGACATCTGGTTTGAACTCGAATTTTATCTTGGTGTTGCTTGTTCTTGACGTTTGAAATTATTGACAATGGTTTAGCAAATGAGGATAAGCGTTTCATTGAATGTTTATTTGTTCGTGGCTATACTTCTAGGCAAATATTACGCCAATTTCCAGCCTCTAATTACAAAAGAAGTACAATCTATGATCTTGAGGAAAAATTTCGGACAACAGGGTCATTAGGAAGAAAATCAGGATGACTGTTTCCCAAATATCTCAGAAATGCCAACTGTTAAAAACATCTGCGAGAATAATAATACGAAATGATTTTGTTTAGCAAATTACATGAGTGAAAAAATTCAACAAAAAGAATCAAGTACTCAGAATGGAATATGACCTACATTGGCATCCACAACCATCTGCACCCGTCTTCTTCAGCTCTCTATCGATCTCGAAATTTCTTCTTGATCAAGATTTTTCCAACATTCTTGAATTTTTTACCTCAGCTCCTCACAATTATTGAAACTAATACCATTTTTATACACCAATTCTTCCTAATGACCCCCACAGAAAATAGTCGCACGGATTAAGATCGGGACTATTTGGGGGCCATTGTTCTGGTTCGATGATATGATGGTATGAAAGAGAAACATTATTGACGACAATTGGCACAATTCTGAATCAATATTCGAGTTTTACCCTCAAAATGATGGGTAAGGTTCAATCTAGTGATTGAATTACGCAGTTGATTCATTACGATCGCGTAAGAAATCAAATTTTAGGTTGGTTTTAGTAAAATATGTTTCTTTGTCTTCTAAGAGCATCCATGAAAAACACAACAACTCCAGGAGTACCAACGCCATGAGGTGAAAAAAATATTCCGATTTCAATCAGAGTGAAAAAAATTCTTCACGCTACTTTTTTACCAATTCTTGAAATATTTTTAAGATCAACATGTCAAATTGATCAGAAAAGACTGAATTACCGACTGAATTCCCCATTCGAATTTTTTAGTGAATAAAAAACGTTCCAGCGATCTTGCAATATTGCCCATTTTCGAATGAGTCAGCCATATATGAATTTCACCAGAAGTGAAATTTCGATACAATTTCAGAAAAACCTAGTCCTTCGGCTTTCCTATGAAGCAAGAACGAATGATCTAGTTCTAAAATTGCGAAAGTTATAACGGAGAAGAATTGTCCGGTTTTCTCTGGCGCACCCTATATATCTGATTTTCCTGAAGTGAAGCTTCATGTGAACATGGGAATTACTTTGGAAATTAAATTAACTGTGTCATTTCCAACTATTCCTTATCTTCTATTGTATGTTCGATATAATTTTGAAATACTTAAGGTCCAATTACTTAAACTGTTTAGTGAATACTGGTATTACTTAAATGTAAAAGCGATTTTTTAATCTGTCCGATTTACCCGCTACTTCACTTTTTATTCATGGTTAACATCATACAGAGATGTTTTCATATTGCTCATTCAAAACACGATAAACATTGTGAAACTTCGTCTTGTATTTTAATTTGATATGAATTTGGAGAAACCAACACACTAATTTCTCAAATTTTAATGTTTCAAGAAACCTTGAAGATTAATTTGAGAGATATTACTATGATAAAGTAACAAAATGAACGAAAAATTGAATCATTGATAAGAAGTGAACTCCGTTTCCGTTTTCGAAAGTACACAAGAAACTCCAACCGATCTCAGAAGAAAATGAAGAATCAACTTATACACATCTTAACCTGACCACCCCCGTATATATAATTTTTATGGTAATTGTTTGGAGAATCAGTTGAAGATTTTCCTTGAGTGAAAAACATAAATCGCGTTGTATTAATCAAGAAGACGCTTGACTTTTAAAAATAGATCAATAACTGCTCTTATCAATATTTGGTGTTGTTGCAAAATGTTTATTTCTTCGTTCATTTTATTTCTCATGTAGCACAATGTAGATCATTTGGACTCACCTGAAATTTAGCCCACTCATCATTTTCAACGGCTTGGCAACCGATGAATACCAGGACAACAAGTGCGAACTTCATTTTTGTATTGCGTATGCGGAAATGAATCCATCTTATATATATATACATTCTTATCGATTCTCCCACATCCTTATTTTCCTTGAAATATTCATCGGTATCTTAATATTTCTATCGGCTGATTTTTATCGTTCATCTCTCGAACTTCGACTCGTGCTCGATTAGATTAAAAAAGTTTTTTGACTCCTTTTCGATATTGAGATCGCTGAGATACCGTTCTCGATTCTTCGAGACGTTTAGTGTTTTCATTTTCTGGAATTTCGAATTCCTGATTTTCTTGTTGAACGATCAATTATTCAAATATTGGTCACTGATAGAAGTGATATTGATATCTGATCCAATATCCCCCAAGCTTCGCTAGTTTTTCCACCAGTTTGATTTATACACATCTCGTTATATATCTCACAAATACGCACAACCAAATTTATATGGAATCACCCGATATTTTGAATATTACCTCAGGGATTTTGGAAATTTCGAAGGATTGTTAGAATCGATCCTCTTTGAGATATTTCAATTGAAAAAAAAATAAATTAAGGCTTATTTTGAGGAAGAAACAAATGAAAGAAAATATGAGACTTTCCGCATGTAGTAAAAACGTTGGAAGTTGTTGACTTCAGTAGCTTGTATTACCCCCTCTTGCACTGATACAAGCCTGAATCCATCTAGGCAAGTTTTGGATTAGGTGTTCGACCTCCTCTGGGGTGATATTCTGCCACTCTTCTGTGGCGGCTTGGGTGAACTGTTGTGGGGTTCTTGGATTGCTGCATGGAGTCTAACTTGTCTTCCATGGCCCCTTAAAATCAGAATCCGTTCTGGTCTCATCCGAAAAAAGAACATTTCGCCAATTCTCAATGTTTCAATTTTGGTGCTCGATACACCAATAAAGTCTGTTAATTTTCTGTTGTCTGGTTAGCTCTGGAACTCTTAAGGGCCTTCTGCTGTATAAACCCTTTGAACGAAGTCTTTGACGTATCGTTTCGACGGATACACTGATGCCTGTTGCTTCTAGAAATTGCATTTGAAGTATGGGGTGCGACAGACTAGGGTCTCTTCCATATAAATTTGGTTTTGTGTATTCATTCAGAAGTAATTTTGGCCATGTAGAAACTATAGTCATTATTCTGTGGTCTTTCCAGTCGATAGAAACCGGAACTTCTATAATGGGGGAACTTTAAAAGTACCAACGCTATGGATGCCACCTTCAGAGAATTAGAAGCCATTCTTTTGTCCAGTCGGAGTATTCGTTGATTCCATTATCCGCGATACGAGGCCTTGATCGTAGAGGGCGTTATAAGCTTGAATCTACCTCAAGCTCTCGTTGAATATGGTCATACGCGTGCGCACTTTCAAAGGGAACTTGTAGGTTTTCTGAAATTTCTTCTGAAGAAAAGAAACGGAGGTATTGGCAGATATTCTTTTGACAGAGACGAATGAACACTTGTCGCTTCGGATGTGAATAATTCCATATGGCTCAGCAAAAATTTTCATAAAATTGTCTAATCTAAAATCTTTTCCAAGGAAATTTAATCTGATTTCCTTGAAACGAAACTTAATGAGAATATTGGAGTTACTTGGAAATAAAATCAGGTGAGTCAGCCAGGCTATCATTTTTCCACCTATCCCTCAAAATTGAATTGTACGTTCGCTATAATATTGAAGTAGTTGGGGGCTCAAACACTTGTGTGTTACCCCATTCATATTAACTGTAAAATCAAATGAGCAAAAGTTCCAAGAAAGCTTCAAAATACGACATAAATTCTTCTATGATTTTCTAACAGCCTTGGTTTCCTGGAAACATTCGTCCTTATCTTGATATTACTATTTTCGTGATCTTTATCGTTTATCTCTCGAACTTTATGTTTCACTCGTGTAGAACATTGAAAAAACAAATTATTCGCTGAGTGCATCCGGTACTCGGGCACCGAAGGTATCCTGTATGGCTTCTCGTGAAATTTCATGTTTCTAAAGAAATTGTCGAGTATTCATAACTATTCAAAGTCTCTTTTTACACGTTATCCTGAGTAAAGTGTCGCATCAGACAGATGAACGCTCATTGGGATGATGTTCCTTCATTCATTTTCGGGTACAGAACCCTTCCGACTCATTCGAGTTATTGGGGTCGTTGAGATGGTGTTCTCCATGATCTCCAATGAAAACTACTAAATCTTTGATATGTAGCTTTATATCATTTTTTCAATGTTAAAAGAATCTTGAAATAACTAATAGTAATTGGAAGCATAGTCTCCAGTCTTCAAATTGCACCAATGTCTATATTATACTTGCGTATCTTACAATAATTCCTGCGCAACCCTCGTACAATAATTATCTGTAGCGTTTTCCACCTTAACACGAGTTATATGTTACAAAAGGATGGTAGTAATGAAAGAATCTGTTGATAAATATGTTTTATTGCTTTTCACTAATGTATTTCATTAGAGTGTAGGATAAAGGGCATAAGTGGTGATACCACAGTTCTTTTCGGCATTACGTAAGAACCTGAAGTAACCAGCTTCTCCCCATTCTGCGCCCCAGGAGTTTTTGATAATCCAAAAGTCTTGACCGTTCTCACTGCCATAACCGACCACCAATACGCCATGGTTGATGGTTGAAGTGCAAGTGTCGTCGGTGAAGATACCAGATTCGTATCTCTGAAGGTTGTTTGTAGCATCAATTCCAATGGAAACTGGCCTTGTTGCGACGGCCTGGCGAATAGCTTCTTCATTTTCATCCACGCGGGTTTGTCCTCCGATTTGGAATACAATACGAGTCTGCCTGCATACACCTTGGACTGCTTCGTATGGATATTCATCTTCGGTTTCGATACCTTTATCCTGGACGTAATTGAAAGCATAGGACATCAAACCGCCATTGCAGCCGTTGTTGGTGTAGTTACCGGAAACTGCACAGTCGATGAGGTTCTGTTCGCTGAAGGATATCAGACGATCGTAGCTTACTGCTGCTAAACCTTCCAGTGCTCCAGTCTGAAAAGAAATTGATTGATTAGATGATAGCGAAGGCAAACCTAGGTCTGGTTGTGTTAAGGTGATTCTGTGAAAGTAAAGTGGTTGCTTTTGAAGCTTGTTAACGATGGTAGTATAAAAGATGCCCTGAGTGTCTTTGGTATAGTTTCTAAGTATTTGTTGTGTGTCGATTTGATTGTTAATTTAAAACAAGAATTTGTTACTTCAACAGAAGAGGTAGACAGAACAGTAACTAAGTCATGTTGTGTTTTCCACGAACTCGAGTAAAACTGTTCATGTAGCTATGAAAGTTTCAAGTCTAGAACATGTCAACTCGTTTTTATTCGTTGCTCAAACAAAAGAACTTTCGTAACTAGGCGATGTAATATAGTGAACAATGAGCGTTTCTGGTTTTTGTGCTTCCAGTTTCCAGTTTAGTGTAGCCCAACGTTATACTTGTGGCTGAAGATTTATTTAATGATGCAGGCTTGCTTCAGAAGGCCAGCCGCCTTTGAAGCATTTTCATTCTGAATTTGGACGAAATATCGTTATCAAAAATTCCTACATGAAGCTTTATATCTCGCACTATCATTAGACCATCACTCATAACTGAGATGAACTGGATTCGAAATCGAAAATATGAAACTGAGCTTGGTACTTACCGAGCTGAAACTCCAGCAAGATCCGCAGGCTCCTTGATTCTTAACTTCAGTCACTGCGTTGTGTTCTCTCCAGTCGATAGAATCTGGAGCATCTGATACGGGTGAAGCCTTGAAGATGCCAATGGTACTGACGTCTTCTTTCCTCAGTTCGAATTTATTGGTGTATTCGTCAAACTCGGCGTCGGTCCAGTCGGAAAACTGATTGATACCCATTTTCCACGATACGAGGCCTTGGTCGTAGAGGGCGTTGTGAGCCTGAACTTTCTTCAAATTTTCGTTGAAGATGGCCATACGCGTGCGCATTTCCAAGGGGGACTTGTAGGTTTTCGAGAATTTCTCCTGAAAAAGAAACGGAGGTATGAGCAGAAATTTATGACAGTGAAACAAATAATAAATAGAGTGGTTGATTGAGATGAAACGAGACTGGAGATTACTTGTTTAATTCCATATACACATTCTTCATCAGTAAATTGCTTCATGCAAATCTTTCATTATTTGAACCAATGCTGGAAGCTTTCTTTCATAAGCTCCTCCTAGATTGAAATCATGTGTTACAACCGATGAATAAGGGGGATGGTCTGACACTGGGATTTTATACATGGTTGGAAATCTCTTGATAGTTAAGGCTAAATTAGCCGGTATGTAGTCTTGTTGAAGAACCCATGATCGTTATCTGCTTTTTCTTTAATGATCAATAAGAACCTGATGGTAGTAATGTTGATGGATAGCTTGACCTTAAGGAACTGAGTGAAGGTACACTCATGATTCATACAAACTGATAAACAAGTATAGAAATTTTATTTTTATGTTGGTACTTCTGTTCCTGACATCTGTGCCAAATTTCATGACAACGTAATAATTTATATTGTGTTCTGAACCACTGAAAGTGATATGAGCAATTTTTCACAATGTCTGATTTTGTTTAGCAAAGAAGTGCCATTGTTCAGAATGCTGCGAAAGGACTTTGGTGATTTGACTATGACACAAAAAAGTTCTTATATACAGTATATCGGAAAAGTTCCTGAACTTATTTCATAGCGGCCATACAAGTGTCTCTGTTGAACGATACCGGTACCATGTCGCTACATCCTTCAGGAGTGTCTGAAAATTTTTTCCCCAGTACCTGTTCATTACTTTTCGAGATGGACGTGTTTGCTTGAACGTGTGTTTGGTACCCTGGTACGAGCTTCGCGATGGATGAGAAATTTGAACACCTACGGCGATTAAATTTTGTTATCAACTTGAAAAAACGTTCACGGAAACGACAAAAATGATCGATTTGGCTTACGGTGAAGGTGTAGTGTGGCGTACAACAGTTTACACTTGGTTCAATCGGTATAAGAAGAGTAGAGAGTCCTTAGAAGACCACGAGAGAAGCGGAGGCCGTCAACGAAGCTCGTGTACGTGCGCTACTGAACCAGGATGGCCGGATGTCTCTCAGAATGTTAGCAGACGAACTGAACATGAGTAAGGATAGCGTAGCTTTGATTTTGAAAGAAAAAAAGAATCGTAGGAAGGGCTGTTCTCGATTTGTTCCGTACTTCCCCACACAGGATCAGAAGCCGACTCGCGTCGAATGTTGTCAACATGTTATCGAGATTTGCGAGACCACTCCAGACTTTCTAACTTTAGTTGTGATTGGTGACGAGACTTGGTGTTTTCAATACGATCCTTTCACGAAGCGGCAGTCGTCCGCTTGGCTCAGTCCGGGCCGTGGGAGGCCTCAAAAAGTGCTCCAACAAAAATCACGGGTGAAGACGATGCTCATCGCTTTCTTCGACTCCAACGGTCTGATCCACGTATGAACCCCATACTCGCCAGATCTGGCTCCAGCAGACATTTTCCTATCTCCCGAGCTGAAAATGCACCTGAAAGGACAATTTTTTGAAGATGTACCGAGCATTCGGCTTACAGAGGAGTTCCAGAGAGCCTTCGAATCACTCGTGGAGCGCTCAAAGGACAGGGGACAATGTTGAAAGTTAATTGGAATAAGTTGCGTTAGAAGTAATTTTCGAGTTTTTATTTCAAAAGTTCGGTAACTTTTCCGACATATTGTGTAAGTGATACAAAGACTACAGAGAAAGCAGAGAACGTGTTGATGACTCTGAACGTTCCGGATGGTCATCAACATTTACGGATATGCATCACGCCAATCAAATTAGAGAGTAAGTGCTCCAGAAACTTCAACTGATAGTCAAATACTTAACTAATCTGGTTAGAATTTCAGAAGCATCATTCTGAAACACATTTTGGGCCTGAAAATGTAATTTTTTTCTGAAAAAAGGCATCTCGTTGAAATGTGTAAAACGATGTTTTCTGATCATCAGAATATGCATGATTATGGTAGATTAAAAATCACGCCAAAATCGCTAAAAAAATCGTGGTCATGTTGACAGGTTTTTTGATTATACTGGTTCATTATGAATTCCTTCCTCTCGGTCAAACCGTCAATATTCGAGCGTTATGCTACATTTGCGCTAAACTATTCGCAAAAAGAGGACACAGTTATGGGCCGCCAAGTATTTGAAAACAAACTCATCCCGCTCTACAACCTTAGTATTTAACTGATTCAGCTCCGTGTGTCTTCTGGCTAATCACACTAAGAAGACCAATCAGCCGTACTGAGTCAATTGAAGAGATCCAACGTGAAATCGCGTGCGTTTTGAAAATGATTTTTTGTCGTGCATCGAGAATTGGAAAAAAGGTTAGTATGAGCGCATTGGATGAGGAGGGTATAACCTTGAAGAGTTTGAAATAGATTTCGATGAATGAGTGAAGATTTTTTTCAGTTTATAACAAGATTCATTACAGTTCTTCCTGTTCTCGATCGCTAGCACTTGACGCATGTGCACTGTAAGAGCGTCAGCCTGTTTACTCAATAAGGACACCTCGTATATTAGCTGTGTTGTCGTTAAACCGTTGAAAGTCAGTAAAAATAATAGTTTTTCCAATTGTTCATTTTTTCATTTGGAATTTGGAAAAGCGTTATATTCATAAATTTGTGGAATTGGAAAAGTATATAAATTATGGAATATTTCGTTAAATATAAGTATATAACTAGACTCACCTGGAATTTAGTCCACTCATCATTGCCTATGGCTTGACAGCCAATGATTACTGCTAAGAGAACAAGTGCGAACTTCATTTTCGTTTCTACTATGAGGATGAAAATCGAGAGCGCCTTATATATGCATTCTTATCGCAGTGTTCAACATCCTTCGCGATCAATTTTTATGCTTATCTTAAGATTTTTGTTTTTTAATTTTTTATCTTTCATCTCTCGAACTTTGCAACCGCTTAAATAGAATATTTAGATCAAGTTTTTTTCCAACAATAATTTGACAAATTCGTGTTTGCTTGTGATAGTCCAAGTATTTCGCATTGCAATTGTGGGGAATAAGGTGAATAATGCAGAAGCTACGGCAACAATACCGGTTTCATCCGGAACAGCAGTAGCATGCTCGATTCAGATTCTGAAAGAAATATTGTCGTCATTACGTGAAAGAGTATAAGGCAGCTACGATACGATGTTGGACAACTAGAAATACAATCCTGAGAAGAACGATATTTCAATTATGGCTTGATGTGGAAAAATTGGATGAATTTCACATCATATCAACACATGTTGATGTCATACGCAAATTCGCTGTACAAGGTTTCGACGTATCAGTACTGCAGCTCTGTAAAATATTGTGAATAGACGAAAACGACTCCCCCATCCCCGTGTTCGTTTCGCGTTAGGAATTCATTGCCGCAAAAAGCTTCAAACTTGCTCTTCTAGTTTTCGAGTTGTTTGGAAATTTTTGTATTCAGTCAAGTGCCAATATATCGGTTGTATCTCAAATCGTTCTAGACATTCTGCATACGTGCGATTTTTTTTGCCACAGTTTTTGAATTTTAATGCAAACTTGCATTTTTCCAAATATGAACCCTAGGTTCACCTTTATTTTGTTTTTCCCTACTTTCAAATGGCCACAGCTTCTGGAAGAGGGTTAAATTGTAAGCTTCGTTTCGGAGCTACAGGGTGTGTTGTTTTTTTCTTCAAAACTTCTGCAGCTTTTGAGATATTCAGCCCAAATTCAGAATGCAAGCTATTTTTCACAGCCTCCATCATTACACGTCCTAAATTTTAACTAGAATCTACAAGGTGTTTTCTTTTTAGGAGCCATGTATTCTTTTGCCCTCTCAAACTTTTTTGCAGTACGCGACTGATCAGCTTACAATCAATTTTCGTCATCTTCGTTCAATTTAGAAACTTTTTTGACACCTGTAATTTTTTCGTATCTGCAACCGATCTCGAGCAAAAAAATTATTAAACGATTGTATGCATTCGCTGAATTGAAAGCACTTTTAATTTAAAAATGACCAGTAGGCTCTGATTTTTTCATTTATTTATTTATTTTGACAGTTGCTAAAGTTGAACCAGTGTCTGTTCGAATTGTTTATTGAATTAACGATTAGTTTTAAGACTTTTGAAGTTATTGCTGTAAGAAAAAATGGCTAATTTTACTAACGCCGACTTGGCTAATATCCAATACATATACGCTCTGGCTGACGGAAGCATAACAGAAGCTATGCGATTATATCAGGTTCGCTTACCAAATCGAGTAACAGAAGACAGGCGAACCTTTTCAAATATCCACAGAAGTTGAGGAAAACTGGTACTTTTACTGCAAATAATCATTTAAAAGTTGCAACTCAAACTATGAGAACTTCAGATATTGAGGAGGCAGTTTTGAATTGTATCGATTTAAATCCTCATGTGAGTACAAGCAAAATTGGAAAACAGTTTAATATTTCACATGTTCTAGTTTGGAGGATTCTCCACCACTTTTCATTGTACCCGTTTCAATGCGTCCAAACTCTACTTTCTCGCGAATTTCATTCAAGATTAAATTTCTGCCGATGGTTCTTAGATAAAATTAGAGAAAATGCTCATATTGTTTGTGAAATAATGTTCACAGTCGAAGCTAACTTTTCGCTGTTATCACAAATTTTCACAACAATCATTATTGGGCTGGGGAAATCCCCCATTTGATTGAAGAATCTCATCATCAAGAACAATTCTTACTAAATGTCGGGGTCGAAATAATTGAAAACAGACTAAACGGTCTCGCTTATCGGCAATAGAGAGAAAGCAGATACATGATTTTAGAGTGTATGAAAAGTGGCCTGCAATGATCCAGATATCTAGCTCTTGCTGTCACTCTAACTACTCTTTCCTGAAGCCTAAAAATTCTATCCGCGCCGCGATAATTCTCCCAAACCACTACACCATAAGAGCTCACCTCAAAATGTGGTCAGCATAGTTGGAATAGTGCATATTCCTTAATAAAAAGATAACAGATGACAGTCGACCAGCCTGTCTCAGTGTGGGGATCCCAATTCGAAGAGGCATCTAATATGATGCCCAGAAATCAAGCTGTCTCAGTGGAAGATCCAATGTTGGAGGGAAGCATCTTGGTTCGTGTTTTATCTCGATTCGGTTTCAAAGCGTTTGTCCTGAACCATGCCTCAGCGTTGGCTAAGGCCACATTTCCCAAATAAGAGACAGTAAGCCTGTCATCAGCCGAGCAGAAAATAGTCATCTGCAGAGAGCACACATCTAAAAGGCTCCGAGTACAAGCGGAGGTCATTTATATACATGAGAAACAACAGGGGCCCCAAAAGAGAACCCTGAGTCATCGAGCTTAAAGGGGACTACATTGAATAAAATGAAAAACAACTTAAAAATGTTCTTCATTCTCAATGATGAATACCACCTAGTATTTCAATCGTCTAAATTATGTTATGCATAGTGTTAATTCAAATCATATCAAAATCGTTAAGTAAATAAACGACATTATCGCCGATCTGTATTCAAGTCAGCTGCTGTTTACAGATTAAAATTATTGTTTTCGAATTCGAAAACGATTAGATCTTATCCGAGAAACTTTGGGAACCTTTCTCAAGGACGTTTCCCGTTCTTATTTATACGTAGCCGGTCACGCGCGATATTCGATTGCCGTAACGACGTCTAAATCAAAATAAACGTGGGGTGGATCATAAAATTTCGATTCGCGTCTTCCACGGAAAAGGTTTCTTGAATACGGCACACGAGTTACATACATATACATGTATTAGTGTCGAACGCGCTGATGTCGCAGTACGACCGCTTGTCTTTCCTCCACGGCGTTGAGGTGAACGATTTTCTCTGGGGGTACGTGAGGGAAATGCCGAAGTGTCTTTTTTCCTGGCGGATGATCGCTTCTCGGGGAGGGGCCCGGCGGCGGTTTCGTGCCCCGCTCGATGTTTTATTTATTCAACGTTATTTATGGAGCGTCGCTCCTCGGTATTAGAACATATAACATCGTGTATACGAATCGGACGTATACGTAATTGTTCGTGTATTTATTGATGCTGGAAGGGTTTCTTTACAAAGAATGGCATAACGGAGAAGAGAGGAAACTCTTCCCACCATCTAGAGATATGAAAATAATATATTTTTTAAATTTCCACTTCTATTCATTATTTACATAAAAAAATGCATACACAATTTTCCACGGAACATTTTTGTTCTGTGAGCTGAATATCGCAAGTAGGGGAAAAATCGGGGGAATTTCGCGCACCTAAGGAAAAAGGTTTGGTAAAACTTATCTGAGCTTAGAAAAATCTTCAAAATTTCTCCAGGTAAGGATACATATTCCCTTGCCGGCTCGGTGGCCTAGAGGATGTGAAACTCGTCTTCTACGCAAAGTTACCTGGGTTCAATCCCCACAAAGTCGGTGCGATTTTTCGGATTCTGGGAATCGCTTGAGTGTCAATCTTTCGGAGGAGATGCTAAGCCGTCGGTCCTGTCTAATAGAGATGTGTTGGACATTAAAGATCCCTTTCCCCGACACGAGAGGGGTTCGGCAAAATTCCCGGGTTAGTGAGGTGACAGAATTCCCCGGCGTGTCATTAGCCGAAAGGCAGAAATAGAGCACGTTAAAAGGAATAACAATAAAATCAAAAATACAAAGTTATTCATCAAAATCAATATTGTCTCCTTCAAAGTACTCTCCATCGACGGCAACGCACTTATACCAGCGCTTGATCCAATCCTCAAAACACTTTTTCATATTCGATTTTGCGGTATGGCCTTCAGGGCCATCTTCGATTTTTCTAATATTTCCTCTCGGCTACTAAAACGCGTTCCCCGGAGTGGTTTCTTCAGTCGACCGAACAGGAAAAGTCACAGGGAGCCAAATCAGGTGAATTTGGTGGTTGTTGGATGGTATTGGTGCTGTCTTCAGCCAAATGGTCACGGATAATAAAGGCATTATGAGACAGCGCGTTATCGTGGTGTAAAAACCATGAGTTGTTTTGCCACAATTCTGGTCGTTTTTGGCTAACAGCTTCACGCAAACGCCTCATAACGCCCAAATAATACTCCTTGTTGTTAGTTTGACCTTTTGGGACAAAAATCTCACATTGTTTAAAACACCCCGGGAATATTTCTTGCGTTTTCAAGTCTACTCGAAAACTACAAGGCTAATCAATAGAAACGTCGACAAAATCTGAACGTCAACCGCTTGTATGTATCAGCAGAACGGAGACCGTATGTGAAGGGTCTTCCATCAGCAGGTTTCATTTTCAATTCCTAATAAAACTCCAATTTTTTTAGAAGAGTTGTCATTCTTTGTAGGAAATTTTTCATTACATTTTCGCATAATTGGCAATATTTCTATAACTAGCTTTTCGGAAAATTTTGACGATTGTTATGAAGAACAGAAATTTTGTGATAATTCCTTTCAGTCAGTTATTCTTCTTGACGAAAACGACTTCGAAAAAGTTCAATTTGAGATGCCAGTTGTTACTTATTTGGCAAGATATTGCAGCTATAAGGTAATACGAAAAATTAAATGAATCAAAATTAGTGTTCGACGAGGAAATGGTTGTGGAAGAAAGTTATAATTTGATAAAAAATTTGAGCCGTGGAGGTCTATCTTTTCCACACGATGTTGTAGTCCGTTTGGTTTAAGTTAACTACGTTTTATTCAAGAAATTAATTGAAAATTTCGAGGATGAATTCTTGAAACTCAATTTCAAGAAGGATTTTGTTGTAAGTTTTGTTTTCTATTATTGGATGACATAGGTTATCTGTTTGTGAAACCCACAGCCCGGAATATATTTTGAAAGTAATTATAATAGGTACAACAAATACTCTTTTGAAGAATTATTGCGGGAAAACAAACGATAGATTGGGAAAGAACAATAAAAGGAAATTGAATACAGTATCGAATAAATGAGTATCTGAGTCTCCTGAATATGTTCTTTTCTATATTTTCCCAGGTAATCTAGGTCTTTTGTGCTAATGCTTTTTCAAAATAAGAATCAATAAAAACTAAAAAATAACAAAAAAATTATAAAAATCCAAACACCCAAAAAATTAATGTTTTCAATGTTAATAATAGTTGAAGCGTTTACGAACGCCCGGCTTGGTAGAGTATCGATCTAGCGCGTTATGACTACTAGCGAGACGGTGCGGTCCGAGCGCTCAGGCCTTATTATTACGGTGGTAACGGTAGTAGCCGTTGAGTAATGAAGTATATGAAATTATAGGAAGTTATAAAGTTATATGGGGGTTTTACAGTTGGCAACAGTCATTTAGTGCAATATTCCAGTGACATAATTGCTTATCACTGTTTCTGGGTCAGATTTTGAGGTTATGAAGTTATTGGGTTATTCAGTATTCGGGTTTACAGAGTCATGGGACTAGGTGGTTAAAACGGTTAGGCGGTTTTTAAGATTATACAGCCCGAAAGTTAATGTTTGCCTGATTTATGTGGTTTTTGGTGTTTATTTTTGAGGTTATGACAAATCCTGTCGTGATGGAGCGATTTAATCGATTAAATTCGAATATTTTTTGTGGAGCTGTGTAATCAACCAGGAGGATTGAAGAGAACGTTTCCCTATGAGACCGCTAGCTGGGCGGAAGTGTCCATGGTCATTCTCGAACGTGGATTATTTCGCTGTGGCGTGTGATCGCCTTTATTCTCCGTCGACCATTCCTCCCGATCGGTTGTGCTGCTCTCTTTTCGAATTAATCGTAATGCGAAGAACGCTTCTTTCCTCGAAATGTCGCTACACGGGAAGTTCCTAATGGAGTTGTGAGAGGAGCAGAAAGGCGTTTCGCGTTGCGGCCGATTAAACTCGGCAGTGTGTATTTGTTCGGGTAAATCTTTAAGGCAACCGTAAAATTTTTAACCGTCTCGATAAAACTTTACGGTCGCGTAAAAACAGGCAAAACGTTCCGGCTTTATTGCAACCCGTTTTATGCATGTAATTATTTCGCTCCTCGTTCACGATTTATTGCGAATTCCAGCGTTAACGCTTATTTATTCAATCCGGCGAACATAATGATTTCGAAATTGAATATCTATTTCGATTTTATGGACGATCAAGATCGACCGGAACGAGCGGCAAAGGGCGTTATTTCCATGCGAGCATCTTTATGAAAGGCGTCTTCGAGTATCGCGGGTTGCGGGGGGAGATATAAAAACACTCGTACGGAATATCAAACGGGGCGAATTTCCTCCCTCGACAACGGAAGAATCTGCTTACGATATGAAAATAAAGGAACCGACGAAAGTTTTCGAATCAGAATAAATTTCCTCCGCGACATTGAATCAAATAAAAGTCTGCCAACATGCACGTAAACATTTCCCCGCCCCCTTTCGCCGATCCGGGAACTCGACGAGAGTGCAAAAACAAACAGCGAGAAGACGGACGACATATGAGATACATTTCTTCGTCTTTTTTCTCCTCCTTTTTTCCTTCGAACATATCCGTACGACGTACGAGAGATTATTGCGGATAGACTGGCGGTGGTTTTTTTTTCTGTGATCTGCTCCTTCAGATCCTTCAAAGACGTCGTACGTAGGACGACGAATATATTCCGGGATATCCTGTCGGGAATTGCGAGTTATAACGTGAAAAGAAGTCTTGTGCGAAGGGCTTCAACTGTCGTCGAGTGTATAAATCCGCAATGTGAGTCCTTCAGGCTTACGGTTCGTCGATTTTTTATTCTGGAGCACCTTGATACCGATACGGGGCGATGTTTTGCGGACGGCTAGTACAAAAGGCGCCGTTGACTAACCTACAATTCAGCATTGGATAATAGCTTTGAGAATGGCTTATTTATTTGTCTTTACGAGGGAGATACTGAAAGTACCTGGCCTGACATAAAGAAACCCATTGGTTGAAGAATATAGTTTTCTTCACTCCCAACTCCTGGGATGAGGTGATGCCTATCATACCAGATGATTTAATATGTGTTCAAGAAAGTTTTTATTTGGAGCTGCCTTCTTTTCGGAACAAAGTCTTTCGTCATTGACGTATCGGTAAAAAAACAAATCTCGGCAACCTACCGCCTTTGAGCGAGAGGCTGGAGCAGGTGGTCGATAAGACGCATTGGTCTCTTCTAGACATCCTCCTATAGATGTTATGTATTTTGTGTGGCCTCACAAGTATTTCAGACCATCCTGCACCTGGACCTTGTGTGATAGCATCAGCTTTGACGGCGATTGGAGCCATTAAAAATGCGGTGACCGAAGCGCTAAAGACCTTTCCAAAAAAAGAGAAAGAAAAGTCATTTGACAACCTGTTGGCTCGTGCGAATTTGTGTATCAATGCAGAAGGCGAATACATTGATTAACAAAAAGATTTGTATGAAAATTCGCGATTAGTAAAACCGATTATATTTCTAAAACTGAAGAATTCTTAACAGTCGGAAACTATATAACATCAACTAAGGATCCTACCGCAAAATTTCAGAAAGTGGTTAAAAAAAATTCATTAACTCCAATCCACAATCCCCCGAATTATATTCGTTGATTAAACTTCATAAACCTAATTACCCTATTATGTTTCTTATGTAACGGCACCTTCTTTCAAACTTTCAAAATTCCTCTACGACTTGCTAATAAAACATTGCAATTCTACATCTAAATTTTCGGTCAAAAATTCATACGAACTAATTGCCAATATCGAAAATTACATTATACCACCTAATTCCAAACTCATTTCTTTCGATGTTAAGAATCTATTTCCCAACATTCCTCCGAAAGATACGTATTACTTAGTTGAAGAATTATTAGAAAAGAATCATGTCAATACTATCATTAAATCAGATATTGTTTCATTATTACAAATTTGTTTAGATCAAAATTATTTCCATTTCAATAACAAATATTATACTATTGAAGACGGCTTGATTATGGGCAATCCGTTAAGTCCTTTGTTAGCAGAAATATTCATGAATAATTTGGAGAAATTAATTCATAATCATCCACTCAGTAAATATTGTTTATACTGGTATCGCTATGTAGACGATATCATTATTTGCTTTACAGGAACAGATAGACAGTTAAAATTTTCGAAAATCATATAAATTCATTACACCCAAAAATTGGATTCACAACCGAAGTAGAAAGCAAAAATTCGATAAATTTCTTAGACGTAACAATTTCGAATGAAAACGGAAAACATGTTTTCGCAATTTACCATAAGCTGTCACATACAGATATTATAATACATAACTCGTCGTGTCATCCGTATCAACATAAAATGTCAGCATTCAATAGTTTTATTCATAGATTGATTAACATTCCGTTATCACCAGAAAATTTCAACCAAGAACTAAATTTGATTAAACAAATAGCCAAAAATAATGGTTACAATCCCAAACTAATAAAAATATTTTAAATAAAAACAAAGTAGAATCGCATTGAATGAAGTTTACCCTGTCGATAAATTTAAACAAAAATTCAACACCTTAACCTACGCTGGCATTACAAGTGAGAAACTGAAATCATTCTTGAGTAGCAATAATTTCAACATAGCTTTCCAAACTAATAATAATTTAGGCAAATATATAAAAAATAATAAAACGAAACCTGGTAAAAACAATAAATTAGGTGTTTATAGCTTGAATTGCAATGACTGTGATAGTTTCTACATTTGTAGAACACGTAAAAATTTTAATATTAGAATATCGGAACATAAACGCAGTTTTTCAAATAAAAATCAGATTCAAATTACGCGAATCATCTCTTTCGCCCACAATTTGAAATTTTGCATACAGATAATAAATATTGGAAGGTAGATCTTTGGGGAAACTTTAGAAATCAATAAATACAAACACTCAGGTAGACTCATCAATGAACAAGTCGATTTAGGCCGTTCACCTCTATTGAATCTCTTCGGGGAGCAATCTATTCCTCAATTTTATTGGATATACCTGTCATAAATAACCAACCCAATAGTGAAACGCGTTACGAATCGCAAATATTAAGTAAAATTCCTTAAAACATGGTACTTGTTTTTTATTATTGATAATGGAATTTTACCAAATAAAAGCCTCCCAAATTCAAATATGAACATTGATACGGGTTGGTTCTTATTTCGAAAATTTCAGTTACTTTTGGAATGAGAAGTGTACTACTGTAACATTCTGGGCAGATCGCGCCAATTAATTGGTGTTGCACATTAATATGACAGCAGATAGTTTGGTAATTACTATGAGGTCTCTACATTATCAATTTCAATGGTTGAGAAGTGGTTCCGTTATAGTCAGTGCCGCTGAACGTTCAGGTCACAATGAAATAAACAAAAGAAAAGGTTTCGCAAGCTGATCGTGCACATAAGAAGGTCAAATTGTGTCTATCAAACGACAAACTCATGTCCAAAGTTTTTTGAGTTGCAAGAGGTGTCGTTCATATAAATTAACCTAAAAACATTGAGACGATTAAGCGCATATATTATTTAGAGCTTTTAGACAGATTTGAACCGCATCTGGCGAAGGAAACAATGTTGTTTCATCATGATAATACATGAGTGCACACCTGTTTATTTACCTTAATGAAAGTTCATAAATTAAGCTCCGCACTGCTATACCGTTCAGCATATTTAATTAGAGAAATAGTGTTGGCTCATTTCCAAGTTGCATGTCTCCCAATGGTCGATTGGGGCATGGAGGGAGTGAAATTGTCAATCTCTTTGCAGATCATTTCTCTTCTTCTTTCAACTCTCACTTCCGTGCCCTGTTGACTATGGTATCTGGTTGGATTTGAATAGTTGTTTGATCGGGATTCATGAGGTGTGCTCGAAGATCACTGAGCTGAGGCCAAAATTCAGCAGTGGACCGGATGGTATTCCTCCGATATTTATCAAAAATTGTGCGGCTTCACTTTCACAACCGCTTACTCTATTATTCAATAGATCTTTGCGTCAAAGATATTTTCCAACAATTTGGAAGTCGAGTTTTTTAACTCCCATACACAAGTCGGGAAGTAAGATGGATGTACGCAGTTATAGGCCGATCAGCATTTTGACTACAGTTCCAAAGATCTTTGATAAAATTTCTTCACAACTGAAGCAAATTCTTATTGACCAATAATATGGCTTTATTAGGGGCAGATCGACAGTTGGTTCTATTTGTTCAGTTGTTATTCGATGAGTTAAGTGAGCATCAGGTTGATGCTGCATTTTCGGATGTTATCAAGGCTTTTGATCGAATTTATCATGCCGTTTTAGACATCAAAGTGGAGTCGGCTGGTTTTGTGGGACAACTTTTGAATTAGGTTAAAAGTTACTATAGGCATAGGGCGCAAGTTGTTGAAATAAAAATTTTTGAATTAACAGTTATTTCTGTACCTTCTGGTGTTCCATTTGGGCCCACTTTTGTTTTCACTTTTCATTAATGATATTGGTTCTGTCATTGAGCATTCTAACTTCCTGCTCTATGTTGATGACCTTAACAGTATCAATGGAATCACTGATGCATTGTCCCTTCATGCAGATTTCGACGCTGTATCTGACTGGTTTGTCGGAAATGGCTTGGAGATCAGTTTGGATAAATGCCAGTGCATTTCTTTTCGTAAAATAGATAGTGTAATTAATTTTGATCACACTTTCAATAGTACCAAACTCACGAGGGTTAATATTGTCAGAGATCTCGAGGTGTTCACGAGTTACTTTGTAGTTTCATTTCGACATAATTGTAAACCGAGCCTTCAAAACCTTGGGCTTTATTAGGCGTAACACAGCTATGTTTACAAGCTGTGACATTTTGAAATTGTTATTCAATTGTTATTGCAGGCCTCGACTGTCTGGTCACCTTTCTATTTAGAGCATTAAAATGAGATTGAGGGGGTCCAGAACAAACTTCTTCTTTATGTATCGTATAAAATGTCTATCCCTAGGATACAGTGTGCTGCAACATTTTTCAGGGCTGAAGTGAACATAAGAAAGCTATCCGAAAGAAGAATTATGCTGGATCTTCTTTTCTCTGTAGATGTCTTGATGGTGAGGTGGATTGTCCCGATTTGTTGTATCAGATTGGTCTTCATGTTCCTGGGAGGAATACTAGGGGTGGTTCTCTTTTCATTGAACCTCTTCATCGGACGAATTATTTAGCCAAGTCACCTGTTTCCCGTTTGTTACGATTAGGTAATAAGTACCTTAATGCAGACTGGTGTTTCAGCCTTTCGCCTGCTGAAATTCGAAGGTTCATTCAATTATTTTTCCTACTGAGTAGGGGTGTTTGACTGATTTCAATTCATGCAAATTGTTTTTGTTCCTTTTTTCTTATAATAAATAAATAGATATTCTGCAGATTCGACCCTTGGCGACTATTTCCTGTTTCCTGACCGCAAGAAATAGCTCGATGATAAGAGATTTGGATCAACAAAGGTGTCATCGTTGTAAGGAATATCTAGTTTTAGGGTCTTAAGATACTATTCGATGTATAATGAAAAAAAAATGAAAATTGGCGCTGGACTAAATGTATTTTTTTCGTTACTGGCTACTGGAAGTAGGGGGCAACAAGTTGTGAAAGTGTTTCAAGTATCATTTTTGTATATCAATCAGGAAGGTTGACGAAATTGCAAGAATCATACTACTATTCATTTCCTCAGCCACGTTATTTTCAGGATATGAATCATATTGACTTATCTATTGGCATACCCGACAAGAGTGTTGCAGAATGAGGAATAAGATTTCAGTTCGCAAAAATGTTACGTATTTTAAGAGATTCCACGAGCCAATATGTTGCAGAAGCCATGGAATCGATAAATCACTATTGCGATGCATAAATTCGCAATTTGCCCAAAACTCATTTTATACAGTCCAGCGATCTGTTATTTTATTATTCCGCCCGTCCTCCTGCTATTTATTTCCGGTCCTTTATCAGGAACGATTCAGGTAATACGTCTCTCCGAAATTTCCGAGATTTGATTACAACGGTCGATCCACACCACTCCGGAAATTGGTTTCGGTCGGGCAAGTGCTAAGTCCTACAATGTACGGACGTCGCGTCGAAAGATACGAAGCACGTACGTCCAGTTTCGCCGATGGAGCGGAAAAAAGCATCAAGCGTTCGATTTGAGTCGATATCCACGTAATTCGAATAAATTTTATTGGTACGAAAACGTGGCTGAAAATTCAGTTTACGATGCGCCGGCCAAACGGAACCGGAATACGAAAGAGGAAACGGATCGGCCGCTGGGGGCAGCCGAACGGCGTTGCCGTAACTGCTTGACGTTCTCGTCGACGTTAACGGCAGCATTTGCATCTTTGCAGTTAAGTTGTCTCCTCGCGGCGTGAAAACGACGACGATTGGAATGAATTTCAATGGGGATAGGTTTTCGTCTCTGTTTCGAAACATTCTAACCTAGCAATAATGCAATCAGATGAAGAAGACAAGTGCTTCTCTATCAAGATACAAACCGATCACAGAATGGCAAAATTTCATGAACTACACTATGAATTGCTTCAGCGTCCGCCTCATTCTCTAGACCTGCGTTCAATCGAATACTTTTTGTACTACATCGGCTCAAGGAGTCACATTTACTGTCTGTGAAGCCCGTTGTCAGACGATCACAATTTTTTCCGACTAAGATAGATGATACAGGTTTGGTTCCAGCAAGACGGTGCTGAAGTAGCAAATTTATTGTATGGTATGGTCGGGGGCTTCATCATCTCGTGATGGCGACGTTGAATTATCAATGCATTAATTTTTCCTCTTTTTTTATTCTCAACTCTTGGGAGAAGGCGATGCCACAACGGTGGGCACCTAAGATGATATAATGTGTGTTTCTTGAAGAGAGGCAAATTGTAAGTTATCGGAAAGATGTTCGATAGAAGCGAATCTCACATCTCACTAGCCTCGTGAACGAAAGAACTTTTTCAGAGAGAGTTGCTAGTTCCACCATCCGCTGATGCTTTCCGCGAGCCTAGTTTTCCTTTGGACCAAGGTTTTCAGTTCTTCAGGTCGCCTTGGGCCTTGTATCTCTCTCTCTCTCTCTCTCTCTCTCTCTCTCTCTCATTTATCCAAATTATTTGCTATTGAAGTATCAGTAAAAAATAAATCTCGGCAACCTACCGCCTTTGGGCGAAAGGCTGGAGATCACACACTCCGGGTGGTCGATAAGACGCATTGGTCTCTTTTGGACACCCTACAATAGATGTAATGAATTTCATGTGCTGGGTCTCACACGTGTATTCTAGACCAGTCTGCACCTGGACCATGTGTGAAAGCATCAGCTTTGATGGAGTTAAACTCTGCTTAGCCCTGAAAAGAAAACTGAGTTAGCCGAAGCAGATTTGGCAATGGTTGACATATGGTCGTGCCAGAATACTGCTGTGTTGCTTGTTTGTTTCGGATGAGATCCGATGTCCTTGCATGATTGGAGGATTGAAGGTTCTCTAGTGGTGATTTTTCTGGAAAACGTTGATTGCGTCTGGTTCGCATTAAAATTGACTAAGTTTAACTGATCCAAGTCTGAATTCAATGACATGCTCTGTTTGTATCTCTTCAGCAGTCATAGGAAGCTAACTAGAAAATGAGGACACCAGGATACAGTATTGCGCAAACCCAATAAATATCATCGAATGTCCTTTGGACTTTATATTTCATTTTAAAGTCTGAAGACTGTTTATGAGGCGGCCTTTCTTATAGGACCTTATGATAATAAGGTATGTGCTTCAGAATTTACTATCAATGATTATTGAATTGATAATTCACCACAAAGCAATGATTGTTATGTTTTCGCCGCAGTTATCAAGTGAAAGCTCGCTGAAGTTCCAAAGAACCACAGTAAGATTACTGCAAGGCTTGCGAGACTATTTCGCTTAAACCAAGACGAATACATACCAAAACCAAGACCAACACGTATTGACACAAAACTGGCTAAGCCTTAAGCAACACCATAACAATTTCAAGTTATTTCCCATGCGTCTCATAGGGACGAAGTTTTGAATCAAATAACATCATCACAAGCAATGATTCACATCTAACCAATAAGTTCGAGTTATCTTCTACATATGCTTTAATATGCTTGAAGCTCTTTTGACTTCTCTAGTGCTTGGCCAATCTGTTTGGTTTCGATAGATCTGATTTACCCAATTTTTTTGCCCGTCAATGTGATTAAATCTTCATATTGGCGCCCAGCTATTAGTTCAAGACGATATATCAATCACAGCTCGTCTTATCTGCAAGAAAGTAGCTTTTGTTGTGGGTTTACCTAATCTTTCTGCTGAGAGTGGTAAGATCGTGTAAAAGAACATTTCGAGAACTACTTCACTGAATTCGCTAACAAATGGAAAGGGGTATAAAGAAGTCCAAGCGATCAGGTCGGTTTCGGAGTTCTAATAGAGAAATGTTCCGGAGGAAAGTCATAATGGTAATAATCGAAAGCCGTGTGAAAAAATGAGGTCTGTTTTTGCTTCCCATCTTCGTTTCTGTACACTGCTGCTGGTTTTTTGTATTGTATAGCATTATGAGTGTTTTAGTCTCTTTAAGTTTTCTTTTTATCTGCGAAAGTGATCCAAATAACCCATTTATTTTACCAAATCCGAAAAAATATCGTAACAGTACAATAGATCATGAAAAGAATGGTCCCAAGTGAAAACCCTGAAGAACCCCAGAATTATCTAAGAATGTGTCAAACAATTTTCAACGAATGAAAATATTTTTCAATAGTCCCCCAAGACGAGACCAAAACCCCCATGCAGTACAATTTTCACGATTAACCTTAATACGTCCATATCTGTCAAGACTTGCTTAGCTCGCCCTCCGTCGCTTTTAATCTTTCACGAAACGGCGTTATTTTCCTCGCGGAACTCGGCCAGTAAAGCGTCGGCGGGAATGAAATGCGGCTCGCGTAATTATTATTTATTATCCGGGATTCTCGGGATAATAAACTACTCTCTGGTATTTCATTTTCGCGAGCTGAATACGAAATTGCCTGCGCTATCGTTTTAATTTGTGCTCTGGCAACTATCTTGTAAATATGCAACTGCCGACACATACTACCGCAAAGTTTGCTTTGAACGTCCATGAATAACATTAGAAATTTCAGCGTATTCTCTATATTATCATCTCTAATTGTATTAATTCGTTCGTGTATGTTCTGAAGAGCATTAAGCGAGGCTTAATTTATTTCTAACTCAAAATAAAGGTTCCGGTAGTGAATGAAATATCAGACAGTCGAAGCACAATACGTTTTGGTGGATCGTACAGAGGTTTTGTTTAGGCTGAATTTTTCTACTTGTGGATCACAAAACATCACTTGAATTTTTTATTATAGATAATATCGACCCTCAAACTTCACCAATGAAAATTTCATGTAATTTCGATTATTAATTCAAGAGTATAGTGCTTGAAGTGTTTTGGTAATTTCATAAAAATCGATGCTTAACAGTTTCGTACCTCTGCCTCTGCTCTGCTGCTTCGAAAGCAACTGCAGGACTTTGAATCTTGCCGTACAATTATGGTCCGCGTGCTCTAGAATGAGCCATGTCAATCATCCTTAAGGTTCAATATCGATTATCAGTATTCTACCACTAGAAATTTAGAAAACAAAATTCCAAGATTGCTTCAGTTCTCTAAGGGAAATTCAAAAATTGAAAATTTACAATATCAACTAATAATGGTAAAAATTCATAAATTCGACACCCGAATCCATTCTCCCGGTAACCCCGTATAAGTAGGACGGATAAAAGAAAACCAATTATTTTGACAGCTCGACGTTAGTTAATTTCTGGCCGTCAGAGATATTCGGAATGAGGAAAATGGAGCGAAATTTTGCAAAAGTCCGCCAACAGCCTTTCGTTGAATCGAAGATTTTCCAGTTTTCCCTTCATTTAACTGGAATGAAACTATTGCGGTGCAACATGCGAAACTCGAGGCTTGCTCTCCGTCCAGGTTTTGAAACGATCGAACGCGATGGGAAAATTTGTATAGACATAAAAGTCCCGACGAAATTATCCCCTCCACTCGTGAAAAATCGGAGACCTTTTTTATATTCGCTTTTTCGAGCCTTTCTTTATGAATTTTCGCTCGATCGATCGTTCCGATCGCCTTCCCAAAGTCCGAAATTCTGAAGAAATCTCGCCGTTTCCACTTCCTGTTCACTCTCGGTGACGTTTTGGCGAAAATTTTCGAAAAATCCTCAAGGCTCCGTCATTCAAGCTAGGGACTGCAAATTTGGCACGGACCTTCCTCGGAGCCTTTCCCTCCCGAAAAAGAACAATTTTTCGTCACGTCACTTCTTCGCCCTGTTCATACTACCGTTATCCCCGCGGATTATCCCCGAAAAAATCCTTACGTCTTCAATAATATGGATTATTGATGTCAATTTTGGAATTATCTAAAATGCGATAACTCAAAGATCTAGAATATTCACCGCCAGTCAATATCGCTGGATCCTTATGTACTGATATCGAAAAAAAACGGTGTTAGTTTAATTGTTTAATTACCTCATTTATCACATGGTTTTCGTTTACAATGATGGGAATTCCTTACCTCGAATATGAGACATGAACAGGCGTCTTCTGCTTGGTGGCACTGCATTTGATGCATCTAGAACAGAATTTCGCGAAAACATTATTGCAAAGAGAGTCGCCTTAGCTTCAGACGATGTTGCGAGAAAACTGTGATCTCTAGTCGAAGGTTTACTATGCGGTGCAAGATTTTCTCGAGGACGAACTGAATCCAATGTGAAATGCCCTTGATCGCCTCCTACGACATGTTCTTCTGTACTTATACACTATGGAACTAATAGAGAAATATCTATCTATCTTTCCATAACGTGTGACATCATACATCAGTAAATAAGTTCTTCATATCTTCTTAAATTTCAAATTCATTTGTATAGTAGTAAGTTTAGATAGAGTTATAAATCGAAATTTGACCGAAAAGAAAAGTTCATTTGCTGTCTCCGTTTGGCAGAAATCAAGGCAAACAAACCGTCTCGCCGTTAGCGAAAACATAAAATCCATTCGAATTGTTTCCGCAAATCCGCACTACCGTGACAAATTCGTCTGGAGTGTATGGATGCCGTAGAAACACCAAACAAATATGTAGCTATCAACAAAGTTTGCCTTCTACGAGGTAGTATAACATCCGAGCAGTTTTAGTCAATTTAATATATTACGGTTGAAGTTACCGGCGAGAACTCGTACGATTTCCGTCTTATCCCCAATTTGGCGAGAAGTTCGGCTTCCTCTTTCTTTCCTGTTCGCGAAACTTGTTTCTAGAGAGTTTGCGAGTGGAATTTTCGGAGTCTTTTGTGTAAATATTTTAGTATCTAACTAACTTATCAGGAATTCTATACCCGTAATGCTTGGCATTAGCCTCATTTATCTTCGGTTCACTAGGCTTCTTTTTTGCGCTTTCGTTTGGGATAATACCGTGATTTTATACTTTTAATTAAAATTACAGAATTTTACTCTAAATTATATTTTCTGTTGATTGTACGAAAAATTCAATAGTCCTTGACATTTTATCTGTGACAGAAACGCCCTAGGATTTCAACTCTGGTGACGGCACACGCAAGTACACATGGCATCTTACAATGATTTCAGTTCTTGTACTCAGAGTTGTGGGTGTTGTAGCGTCTTTTTCAATGAAAAGATACACCTTGCGAACGGACTACCAGGTTTTCGTTGGAGAGTTAGGTCATGAGACGTTGTGATGATGTATAATTAATTATCGAAAGGCGCCACCTACTCTAGTGATACAGTTAACATAATCTAAAGTAGGAAAAAAGAATGCTCAATTCTCTATTAATATTGTTTACCCTACTGAATAAAACCTATACTCAAACAACAGTAACCTATGTGAATGTGATTTTAATTATTCATGCAATTATCGGAGATAAATGAAGTACTTTCTCTCTTTAGGTATGATACCCAAACTGAGAATGTGTAAAACAAATTATGTAGTACACTTACAATCAACAGACAGGGCAGTTTACGATAAATCCCAACAAGGCAATGAATGTAAATTTCAAAAAGAAAAATGGGCAGAGTACTAGGCCACGCTCCTCTATCAGGACGCATGATCGGTCAACCCTAACGCGTTACCTACCGATAGTACGGACTTCTAGTTACCTTCCTTCTATGTTTTACCATTGTTTATGGTCTTAACTTATGCTAATATATGCCATAGCATGTATGATTCCATAATTACACGATCTATGATTAATTAAATTTTTGGAACGCTACAATGTTATGCTTCTAGGGGGCAAAAACTGGGGTCAATTTTTAATTAATGATTATGTTGATGGATTCATTTCATGGCAATTCATTTTAATATGAATAAAATGAAACACTTCAGTCTGATTTCCATGATGTTCATTTCTTATACGCGATCGGTTTCAAAAGTTACGTCATTTTCAAGTGTCTAGATTGTCGAGGCTATAAAGGAACACATATATCGCAACGGCTGTGTCCTATGACGTATTTTCAGCCCTGAACAAATACTAGTTGCATCCTGGAATTTTTTTCTTAAATATTTATGCTCTTAACAAAACAATCATGTTTTAGATACACTTAATAATTCCTTATGAAAATGAGGGTTTACACGTGACGATATTTGTGATCAGCTACCTCGAAAACCGCCGAGTAACAAGTTCGGGCCAATTCTAGGACAAATTGTCATACTACTCCAGAGAAAGACGTTTAGTTTAATGCGCCCGCTGCGAACAAGAGGTTCTCTGCAGGCTGTCGCCAACCTCGAATTCATATTCAGCGCCCCAAATACCTCCCGCGTAACAGATTTTGATTAATTTTTCTTATGCACGAATACAATTTAGGACTTATCCATGATTAGATTAGTTCACCAAGTTTCTAAAGATTCTCTCGAATCCAACGTACCAAACGGCATTAAAATCCGTCTTACTGCGTAAAACATCGAGACTAAGGCCTATTTTTGGGCTTTAATGCCTAAGAGCTAACAGTTGTGGTCTACTCTGTGACAAAAAAGTATCCTTAAGTTTGAAATGAAACGCATAAATCTTAGACTACTTCAATATTTATTGAATCTCCTTCAAAATCTGCTCCATTTGAAGCGATACACATGTGCCAACGTTTTTTCCAATCATCGAAACATTTTTTATAGGCGCTTTCAGGGATGGCCTTCAGCTCATTCTGCGAATTTTCTTTTATGACGTCTATGGAATCAAATCTGGCTCTCTGGAGCGGCAATTTCGGTCTGGAGAAGAGAAAAAAGTTACACGGAGCTAGATCAGGCGAACAAGACGGCTGCTCGATGGTATTTATCGAGTGTTTGGTCTTAAAGTCGTTAATAACCGTGGCTCGATGAGATGGTACGTTATCTTCACGTTTGAAAAGAAGTCCTTATTGACCGTTTGTCCTTGCGGAACGAATTCTTAATGCACCACACCACGAATATCGAAGAAAACAATCAGCATCGTTTTGATTTTCGTTTCACTATTTCCTGTTTTACAACTTAATCGCTGTGTGGTAAGAGATTTGGATCGAATGAAGAAGTTATCATTCAACAACCGTTTATTTTGTCTTGATAATGGAATTAAACAATTGGGAACATGCCGAATGAAAAAAGATTGTATTCAAAAAGACACTGTTTCTTCAAACTGTCCTCGTAGCCTTCGAACCATTCTCTTCAATTTCACCGTTATGTCATACGATCTATTCCTGCAATTGTTTATTTGTTTCATCTTCTTGGCGTAGATTTTACTCCTTAAATAACAGCTCAAGTAATGAGGCAATGTGGGATCCAAAACTTTAATTTGAGTGGCATGGTGCGCCATCCTATTGAAGCTATGTATCTGGTTAATATTGCTCGATAAGGCATTAACGACTGTAACGAATTCCCTATCTAAAAATTTTTTATTGTTTACTCTTGGGAGGAGGTGATGCCTGTCATACAACAGGTTTGGCTGCCCAAGATGATTTAATGCATGTGTACACTCGCTTCTTCAAGGGGGCCAAATTGTAGGTTACCGAAAAGATGTTCCATGGAATCGAGTTCCACATTGTGAGTACGTCTCTTTATGCGAGTCGATTGGACCACTGCGAGTCATCGAAGCCAAACCGAGAGCCTTCTATAGTTCATGAGACTGTAGAATCCGGAAGGTATCATTGTTATTACTATTGTAAGCACTCCAAGACCTACTCCGAGCAATCATATGAATATCTCGGAGTGGACTAGACCACTACGAGTCTCAGGCATACGTCGACCATATTTTCTACAGGTAATGAGTACGGGTCACCAATATCTCCCGGTCAGGTAGATTTTGTATTGCACTGGACCACTTCGAGCCTCAGAAAGAAAAATCGCACCGAGACATCGATACTCCGCACCCACAAATACATTTTTTTGTTCAAGTGGAGTGGACCAGTAGCAGCACTCCGTGTGTTATTTCCAGGACAGAGTGAATTCCATCAAAAGAACCGGCCGAAAGTCGTATCGAACGATAATGAAACTTTCCGCCCGCCTCGGACCCGAAACGAGGGGACTAAATGCTCGAAACGGGAGACGGTAAAAGCGCATCGGCCCGCGGTTAATATTTAAATCGGTCGGGAACATTTTATAGCAGTTAGCTAGCGTCGATTTTCCCTTTGTTAAAAGTTCAAAGCTTCTCCGTGAAGTCGCCCGCTGCTGAAATAACAGCAACTTTGGAATAAACGACGTTCCTAAGATTTTTCCCCTTTCTGGAGTGCAACCGGAAGGGGGATATTATTGTTTCTTTTACTGTGAGCATTATCGATTCGGCTAGCGAGCGACTCCTGACTCGTGCTCTTTCGATTGCGATCGTCAGTTCAAATGAATGTCTCGACGTTCTGAAATTCGATAATAAGTAAATAGGCAATCTAATATTTATTCTATATTGATGGTAAAATGGGCTATACCTACATTTGTAAGCAATTCGTACCTCATATAATCATAAAGGCTTTTCTGCCAGTGGGATTTCAAAGATCTATAAACGCCAACGTCTAGAGGCTGTAGGATGTGGATTGTGTGGGCCGAGAGAGTGAAAAGGAATATATCATTAGCCTATGCCAGAGTTTTTCAGTTATACTACGAACTTACGTTTCTTTCATTATTAACAATAGATTATTTTAATCTCGTTGAATATGGTTTTCTGCTTCCCAAAAATATATTGCATGTGCACTCTTTTTTGTCATACAGGACATGTTTTTCTGAAAACCCGAAAACTGTATAACTTCTTCCTAATTTCACCTAACTGAAAAAGAAAAAATCCTAACTTAACGAGAGAAATAAGTAATAAGAATTCAGAAATAAATTCCTTTCAAACCATTCGTCATTTCACATATAATTAAATACAATTCAAGAATTGATTTGAGTTTCTTCTTAATATTTTGGACATTGAGAAGAAATCAAAGTTGCAACAGTGCAAACCATGAAGTTTTGGAGCGGATTCGTTTGACACAAAAGAAGCCTGAACAGACTTTGTGTGACCTGAGTCATGTTGTGGAACATTGAATTTGCTTTGACTCAGTATGCAAGGGCAATCGACCTGACCGCTGAGCGAGTTGTATAACAATATCAAATCTTAAACTATTCTAGGATATCGAAGTGTAATGAATCTGCAGAGACGGCGCACATATGAGTAGTCATGATCAAGTATAGAAATGTTGTTTTTGTAGGCGTACAATTTTAAGAATCGTTTCTAAATGCTTTCGAGTCGGTGAATATAAACAGCATATTGAGGATTCTAGATATCATGGTTGGTCTTTTTATGAGAAAATGAGAAAGACATGGTGCCGCCAAATTATTAATTATTTTATAAATGAAAACTTAACTAGCTTCCTCTATCATATTTTGGATTTTAATGAATTTCAAAGAACGCAGCATGTCGTCTATCCTCGTGTACATATTGCACCCTAATAAAACCATCATTGCTCTGTTTTGCAATATCTGCAATCTATATCTTCTTGATTGCATCCCAACAGTAATGATGTGCAATATGTTAATTGGGAATGAACTATCGTATTATAGACAATTCGTTTTGACCAATCAGATATCCTACGAAAATAACCAATTTTCTTACACATATAATTACTATGGGTACTAAGTGTCAACTGCGGATCCAAATGAACTCCGAGATACTCAATAACGCTCACTTGTGTCATCCCCAGTACTAATTTTCAAATTTTCATCTTCAAACAGCCTACAGTTCTGCCGTGATCCAAATACAATGAACTTTGTCTTTCGTGAATTTAACTTCAATTTCTTGAGACCAAACCAATTGTGAAAAATTTTCAATTGTGTATTCAATATCTTAATAATATCAACAATGTTCGAACCAGAGACTGATGCAAGAGTATCCTCAGCGTACAAACTCACAAAACAGTCACATAGATACTCACTCAGGTCATTAACATGCAATATAAACAACAATGGTCCTAGTATACTCCCTTGAGGCACACCATTTAGTATTTCAGCTTCAGATGAGATATTCTCACCGATTTTTTCTTTTGTTCTTCCTTGTAGGTATTCCTCTATCCATCCAAGTACTACTCCCATCACCCCGTAACTACGACACACTTCAATCAATTCATCTCTATTAATAGTTTCAAAACTCCGTTTTAAGTCAACAAAAACACTTACACATATTTTGCCATCATCAATATCTTTCTTCCAATTAGATAGCACACTTTCACGTGAGTGTCTCCTACGAAATCCAGATTTGTAGAATATTTCATTTTTCTCCAGATAGTCACTGAGCTGTTCATGAACTAAACTTTCTATAATTTTTTCAATTATCGGTAATGAATTTATGGGTCTGAGTTCCTCGGTTGTCTTTGGATTGTTGACTTTCGGAACGGGTGTCTTAACAGATATTTTCAAAGCGGGAGGTAGGTTAGATTTCCCATGATAGGAAATAAATCCTTTGATAGTTTAGAGGTCAGAATTTCATCTTCCAAAGCCTTATTTTTAATACCTTTAATCGTTTGTTTCAGTTTGTTGAAAGAAATTTTGGAAAACGATTCAAATGAACATTGCACCTTACGTTTAACTTCTTTGAAATCCTGATCTGGTTCTGGTCTAGAGGCAACAATCTGCTTTATACTATCTGGATCTGCAAATCAAGAAGTGAAAAATCAACTGATTTTTGTCCCTTGTTCACAAGTTCTTTCAATGTTTTCCACCTTTTTTTTACTTTTCCCTTTATTTTTGTCTATTTCATTTTCCTAAAACTCACGTTCTTTTTTCCGTTCAGCTTATAATTTTCAAAATCTTGACAGGACCAAAGTTCTACTGTGAATGAATGAGCAATATAGTATATTCACTAAGTTTTCGATATGGAAGTTGAAAATGAGTTTCGAATCGAGAATAATACCTAAATCTTTGACTGTATACTCTCTTTTCAAGGAACATGTATGAATGTGGTATGGATGTTTGGAAACACTCCGATTGAGGGTAAAAGAAATAACTTGACATTTCTCGCCGTTCAAGTTTATCCTATTCCTTACAAGGCTAAGCAGTCTTCAACAGTTTGAGATCATCTGTAAATGTTTACAAATCTGCAAGGCATTTAACGATATAGTTCATATAATAGTCGAATAAAATAGGTCCCAAGTGGGAACCTTGGGGTACACCCGAAGTAACAGCAAATATACGAAACTCAACGCCTTCAATACATACTGTTTCGACATTGCAGTAGAATGAGATGATCGATTTTATCGATAGCTTTAAAAAAATTAGTTTCGAGGGAATCCACTTGAACCTGATTATCGAGATGTTCTTGCAAAAACTAAATGTAGCAAATTAAAATTGTGAATATTAATATGATGTGAGTTTACATCTGACCACCAATTTCATTTGACGAGTGAATATTCCATTATTACTGATGTGAACTTCATCAGTCTCAATAGTTCCTCGAAGAAACTGTGGATTTCTTCAGATTTTTGCAGGAATCAATTGCAGAAATCGAGTCGACGTTGGAAATCTCTTAACTGCAAAAAATTGGGATATATATTATTTTTCGTGGAAATACTGAGCGCTTATATACCTCTTTTCCGTTTCAACTTGCTTGCTCGAAATCAAAAACGATCCAAATAAGCGCTTATGTAGCATCATCATAATAACTAGTTCGAAAATAATAATCATATCAAACTTTTCAAAATTTTTGTACGGCATAGTCGCTTCGTTGCTACAAACGATACCATGTTCACACTATAGTCGTAATTTGATGAAAATATTAATTAATTCATCTGAATCATCGTTGCAAGATTTATCGAACTATCATAATGAATACACAGAACATAATTAAGCTACTTCAATCATTCCGTGTAAATTCAGTGAATGAATATGGAGTTAGTAGATAAAATTGGGATGAAGTTATACAATTTTCGGTTTTTCATTGAAACACGTCCTGGATGAAAAAATTCAGTGCACACGTAATATATTTTTGAAAAAAGAGTATTCAGAAAAAAACGCACTTCAATTCTACGTAAAAACTTTCTGTAGAATCTCAAAACCATTCTTACTTAACCAAAACAATCCAGAAACTAGCACTTGGCTGATTTCGAAAGTTTTCAAATTTTCCAAATGATTCGGACACGAAGAAAGTTAGCTTGAATCGGTTTGTGGCCATGAATTCCTCACGCAAAAATAAATTCGATTGTTGAAAGCGTTTCTGATGCTGAGTATCTGAAGAGTCAGTTAGACAGTCTTTATGAATGGACGGAACAGAACCACCTCTATCTCAACCTTAGCATGTGCTCTGTTATCACATATACACGATGCAAAGAGAAAATTGAATATCGGTATGATGTTGGAGGGCAGATTTTGGCCCGCGTCAGCTCGGTCAGGGATCTGGGGATATCTAAACATATCAAATGTTACGAAGAAGGCATTCCAAATGCTCGGTTTTGTGCTGCGTAGCTCTGACGATTTCTCTCCCGATGTTCTGAAGCTGCTTTACTGTTCCTTGGTACGTTCGGTGGTGGAATATGGTTGCATGGTTTGGTCCCCACATACCTCAGCTTCCATAGATTGCCTGGAAAGGATGCAGCGAAGATGTCTTCGATATTCGATACTTTCAATCTGGACTGACCATCTGCGAGCGCTCAATAATTGTGATGAGTAAAAGATATAACTTGAAATCACTCAAATGTAGAAAAGCATTTCTGATGTGTGTCTCTTATATAAAATTCTTAATGGTCTGATAGATTGTCCTGAACTATTAACATTATTCAACTTCAATGTTCCAATTAGAATAACTAGGTTTACACCATTGTTTAGGGAAAGAATTTGTCGAACGAATTACTCAAGGAACTTCTTCACAGATCGCTCGATTGCTATTGCGAACAAAATACACATTCAGGTTGATTGGAACTCCTTTTGTAGCGGTGGCATTCATGTTTTCGTTGTTGATTGCTTGTTTTCATTTCGCGTCTTATGGATTGTCATTGAAAATTTCTGATGCTGTTTTATGTAAAGTAATGGTCTGTTCAATATTTGAAATTATTTTTATGTATTTTTTTTTATTTGACATTAGGATGGATTGGGGGGGGGTTCCCGTTAAACTTTATCCACATGTAATGTCAATTATGATGTACTATAGTATAATAAATAAATAAACATGGTGAAAGGGGTCATTTCCCTGTATTAACAATATTTCAGATAGCTGCTGTAGGTACTAAAACGTCGAATTCTGTCCACCCTGTACAGTGCATAAAGAAGCGATCGTTTCAAGCACGATTTGATTGAGTACTTGAAGACCGAATGTCGCTCAATTTCCCTTGTCAGAACCTTGTCAGTGACCTACCATCTATCAGGAGTAGTAGAAACAAAATATTAAAAGGAGTATAGAAGAACCACGAAGAAAATTAACCGAAATTAAATAAAAAGATTCGCTCGAGAAAAGCTGTCAGTTCAATTAAATAAGTCTGTCGAAATTTCGACTTAATCACCTCCGGAATGTATTCGAATTAAGTAAATGAATCCGGCTTTAGCGGATTCTGAGTGAAACTTGCGGAACAAAGGCAGCCAGTTCGTCTGAAATTGTTGTAGTAAACCTTCGAGTTTACGACTTCGCCGTACGAAATTAGTCGGATCTGGCGTAAGATGTCCCGGATACCCATTAAACTAAGATGAGAAAAGGTGAAAATTAATTAAGTCTGTTTCATTCGTAATAATTTCTCGCGACGTTTACGCGATTAGCCAACGCGAATTGAGAATGAAGAGTGTCTGGAAATGTTCGTTTGCTTTTTCGATCTTGATCCCATCGGTTTCTGATTCAACCAATACAAAAGCGTTATGTATTCCCGAGTCCTCTTGGGCGTGAATCGATTCTCTCGCTTTTCACAAGATGTCGAAGGTTTGTGTGCCTACCGAAGGGCCTTTTGAGATTCAGGCGGCGTTATGAAAGGATATGAGAACATAATACCCACTTTGGGGAGTATATTTTCATGTCTGATAGTCATGCAAGTGTAAAGGAATTTGCAGAATTCTTCACTTTTGTTTCCGAAAATCTTGATTTTCAAACCAAATTCGTCTCATAGTTTTGTTCGATCAATTCGAGTTTATTTCATTATGTGAAGAAAACACCCTTTTACTAGAGAAAAAATAAGAAATGTTTGCCAATTACTTCCTCAAGGAAGAAATCTTTGTGTATACATTTGAGAATTCAACCATTCCGTTGTAGATGGCAGTATATATTCCGCTTATCAGATTATCAACTAATCTCATAAAAATACTTGAAGTTCTCTACCCAGTTAATGAAATTATCTGAAACGGAATGAATTTCTTGAAAGCCACCTGTAAAATGGTAAATAGGACAATCGAGGACTAAATTTCTTATTGTTTCTTCAGATGCGCCACATTCACATGCCGGAGTTCCTACAGTATTCCATTTGAACAACATACTATTACTACTACCATGTCCTGTCCTGAGACGATTTAATGTACACCAATTTTTCCTTCACCCATGTACGCAAAAAGTCAATCGACCAAATAGGTTTCATAGATTTCAATCCCAGGATAGGTGGATTTTGAAGATCGTGTATTATCGGAAAAACTTCTGGGAATGAGTGATACTTATCACAAGATGTTTTAAGAGCTAATTTCCTGCGAATATGGGAAGGAACTCTATTACAAATAACCCGAAGCCAAGGGGTAGCAGTTGAACTGATACATCCACTTATAACTCTCATAGAACAGTTCAACTGAGAATCAATCTTATTGACATAAGCACTGTTCAACCACACCTGACAGCAATATTCTACTGCTGAATATACTAAAGCTAAAGCAGTAGTTCGCAAAGTAGAGACTTCGGCTCCCCAATTAGATCCAGCTAGTTTATGTAGTATATTGTTTCTTGTTTTCAACTTCTGACATAATTTATCAATATAAAATTTGAAAGTCAAAGAACGATCTAGCTTTACACCAAGATATGTTGGAGTGAAGTTATGAGGTAATAGTGATTGATTGAAGAATACTATTAGTTGCCTATCCTTCTCATGATTATTCAGATGAAAATCAGAAACCTCAGTTTTCGAAGGATTTGGACATAACGCCATTTTTTGAAGAAAATGTACAGAATTTCTAAATCGAAAGTCTGTGTTTGCTCAATTGTTTCGAAGTCAGTCGAAAAACCAAAGCAATATCATCAGCATAAATAAACTTAGTTTCAGGGATGTCAGACATATATAAATTGAAGAGAAGAGGTGCAAGAACAGATCCCTGAGGTAGGCCATCATTTAGAGTGTAAAACCTACTGCTCTTCTCACCGATAACAACTCGAAGTCTTCTATCAGATAACATATTTCCAATCAACTTCACAATTTTTCCACATTGAACTACTTCAAAGAGTTTATAAACTAGACCATCCTTCCTTACTGTGTCATATGCCGAAGAGAGATCTACAAATACAGCGCCTATTTTAAGTTTACCCTGAATTCCTGTCTCAATGAAAGTGGATAAACCTAAAACCTGATCAGAACAATTCCAGTTTTTACGAAAACCTCCCTGAGAAGTTGCAGAGCTCTGTCGATGATTGGTTCTAACCTCTGATAAAGAAGTTTTGAATTTTGAATGAAACAGAAAGTAAGCTGATAGGTCGATAACTACTAGGAAGTTCTGGATTTTTCCCAGGTTTGAATGTGGCAAAAACTTTAGCCTTTCTAAATTCAACGGGAATACTACCTGAGCTGAGTATGTCATTGTAAAAGAATAGTAACCACTTTTTAGCGTTATTTTCTAGATGTTTAAAAAATTCAGGAAAAATGCCATCAATTCGTGTAGCTTTACGAACTTTAGTAGATTTTATTGCAGATTTGAGCTCTTCCTCGAAATGATTCGATAAATCCTCTACCGTGATAGCATTCCTCCTCTTTTTATGTAAGATTTGTTTCATTCTATTCCTGTCATATCTACTAATCTAACCTATGGGCTCTTCATTGTCTCCGTGATTAAGTGAAATATTTATGACAAATTTAGAAAATAAAATTTTTCCTTCCACCAACACCTTAATTAAGAATGTACTTTTATGGAAAAGATAGGTGGATGATATCTTCTGTATTTGGATTGTCCCAGACAGACAACTCAATCGTTTGTCACAGTTTTCAAATTCTTTTCATCGATGAACTTCTTGGACTTGTCGATTAGTAGGGCTTATGACTCACTCTCCTTTAAAATATACAGAAAACCAACCTATTCGGATACCCTGATTCATAACAGTAGTTCCCAATCCCACAGTATCAAATTGAGTGCTTTTCGTTCATTTGTGCACAGATTGCTTTCTATTCCTTTGTCAGCTGTCGATTTTGAGAATGAAGTTCAAGTTTTAAAATTAATCGCTAAGAACAACGGCTATGAACCAAAATTAATTGATACCTTAATAAGAGAAAAACGACATTAACTTTTATTGCAGAGCATACTAAGAAATCTAACAGAAAATTTCATATTAACTATAGTCCTAATATTAGCAACAAGATTACACAGAAATAATATTAACACCATCAGCAGTAATAAAAGAATTTCGGTTCATTGTTAGTTAATAATAAAGATAAGACAAAATCATTGGATAAAAGCGGAGTATATAAAATACATTGCATTGAATGTGAGACAAAAGATCTATTCTTTAAAATAAAAATTCTACGGGTTTTTCGGACCACTGCATCAACACAAATCATTTCATAGATTTCGATATTAGCGAACTCATTCATCCAGGTAATAAAGGAAAAAAGATGGACATCTTGGAGATTATTGAAATTACGTCCGCTCATAGGAATTGATGGGCCGTCCACCCTATAGTCCCGATTTGACACAAACCAGTTGAAGCCTTTCAAAGTATCTCATTCGGAGTGGCAAAAGTGTTTCGAAAATTTCTTTAAGCCCATGTAAAGTTGGATCGATCTTCACGGAGAATACTTTGAAAAATAACCAATAACAAAGCTATTTTTTCTCTTAGATACTTTTTTTTTTATAAGGCGCAAAATTTGAAAGCCAACCTACGTATTTCCATTATTTCCTACAAATGGCTGAAGCCATATTACACATTCCTCACAAAAGAAAACCTCTCGCTAATCAGAATTTACGGGTATTAAATACGTTATTACATCAAGCTTAATCGCCAATTTAAGCTCACGGTCTTCTCGACTACATGCCTTCTTTATCCGACGACGATTCGATTCCCTCTTATTGACCCAATACATCTCGCGTCGAACCGAATATCTGTCAGTAATCCAACAGTTACAAATTATCAACACGAACCCGTCGCTCCTCTCTGCTCCGATTTGCATTTAAATCGCATAATCAAATAAACACGACCCAGGAAAAACGCATCGCGAATCGGATTAAAATTATCGTATTACATCGCATTCCCTTGTCCATTCATCTGAATTTATAGCCCGAACCGTGCAACTAAATAAAGGGCTATCGAGCAAAGGCGGCGTTGCGCGGTGCCATCTTGAAGTATATTCTGCGGGCGACCGAATCGGCCAACGTCTTATTGTATGTTAATGTTACGATTCTTTGTTTCTGAGTCGAACGTAGGACATACTCGTCTACGACTTCGTTTTAACGTCAAGAACATTTCGTCCGGTGAATGTTCGTTCTATTCCGAATGAATATGAGCGAGTTTTACTGTTTTTCCCCGTTTTCAAGCCAATTGCCGTTGGAACAAGGCAGCTTATAACTCCGCGCATAGAGAAAACCTCTCGCCATATACAAAAAAAAGGAAGGGAATCAGCGGCAGCTTGCTTTGAATTAGATTCTCTTACTACACTCGGAGGCAAAATTAGCGGAACACTCGAAAATTTAACCAAATTCGAAGTTCGATATTTTTCCTAATTCTCAACCGATTTAGATGATTTGTTCGGCAAGTTATAGATCAACTCTTCTGATTTGTAGAAATTATAAGAGAAAACAAAAAAATTTGAAAAAAAATTTATACGGGGGCAAAACTAAATGTGTTTTTTGTGTCAAAAATTCGTAACACCCTGTGAAATTTCGTGGTCCGAGTTGAAACGTACAATATCATGGTCTGTCAAGACACATCTTCCTACGGTAAAGCCCTTCTTGTTTCATGCGTTTATCTCTATTTTTGCAAAATATATTTAATTTCAAGTGGAAAATCACCATTTTGGAGAAATTCCATTGAATCAAGAAATTGTCATTAAAATTCGTCTATCAATTTGGAATTTTCTTATTATCACTCAGGCGTGTCGAAATTGTCGTTTGCGATTTTTATGTTCGAATTGCATTAGTTATTGATAACAATTTGGTTAATTTGGTGAAAATTAGGAATTCATAGGAGATAACAGTCGGTAGGTATCAAAATACAAAACCGAATTCTGGGACCATTGATAAAACTTTTCATTTACACATGTGCACACCTTTTTTTATCAAATATGAAATACAACACACGTTTTTTTGTATATGACCACATTTGCACTTGTTTAAAGAATAAGAGTTTTCCATTCTTTGATTTGATACAAATTCGATCGGTTGCGGTGTTTTGTGATTCTTTTACTGTTTACGATTCGAAACGGTATTTTTCATTCAGAATGAGAGATTTACCACCAACCTCAGTAGCAAGGGCAGTTACATTGATCGAGGAAGGGCTCACCTACCGCTCAGTTGGTACCATGTTGGGTGTCTCGACGTCGGTTATCCATCGAATCTACCGACATTACAGGGAAACTGGATTGTACGTGAGGAGGCGAGGACAAGGAAGAAATCGTGCGCTATACATGACCGTTTCATCGTCAATCAAACCATAAGAAATCATCGTCTTACTGCTGTTCAGGCACGTAACCTTTCACAAGCAGTGGATAACATTAACATCAGTGTGAGGACAGTCAGAAGACGATTAAATGAAGTTGGTCTGAGATCATACGCGCAAGCAAGAGCGCCAAGACTCGATAGAGCCCATCGGGTAGCAAGATTGTCGTTTGCTAGGGAGCATGTAGCATGGACAATCAATCAGTGGAGACGAGTTTTATTTAGTGATGAGAGCCGATATTGTGTGAGTTTCGTGGATGGTAGAGATAGAATATGGAGGCATCGAGGGGAACGGTACAATCAAGCGAACTTCGCAGGAACTGAGCAATACGGTGGAGGGTCAGTTATGATATGGGGTGGCATATGCTTGGGAGTACGAACAGAACTGGAGATTATTGGCAATGGATCACTTAATGCCCATCGATATATAACAGAAATCTTGGAGCCCCATGTTGTGCCTTTTGCTCCTTACATAGGGGAAAATTTCCTTTTTATGCACGATAACGCGCGCCCTCATACTGTGCGCATAGTGATAGAATATCTCAATGAAGTTGGGATCACACGAATGGACTGGCCGTCGCGGTCACCGGATTTAAATCCGATCGAACACGTTTGGGACATTCTTGGAAGAAGGGTTCGACAACGGAATCCAGGCAACGTTGAAGAGCTGACATTGGCTTTGGTGGAAGAGTGGGACAACATACCTCAACAGATGATAGACAACATCATTGGGAGTATGCGCGCTGTAATAAGAGCTCGGGGGTCATACTCGCTACTATAAACAAATGTTTTTTGTGGGTCATCATGAACATTTTCTCAACATGTTCATTTCATTTCTTGAGTGTATCGCCAGGATACACACCTGCTCTCAATTTTGGACAGGAATGATAATTATTATAGAGTGTCACACAAAAAAATTCAAAAATAAATGTGCAAAATCAACGATTTTTCCAGTGTACTTCGAGTTCTCCCGTAGCGTGAAATTGGCCAGTGAATTTCAAAAATTTAATTTCGTTAGATTTCCGCTTCTCTAATTTTGATTTTATTCTTTGGCTTACCTCCGATGTTATGCACCTACGCAAGATTAAAAATAAATTCTTGAAATTCGTGACTTTTCGCTTCAAATTGGATATCTCTTGTAAAAATAGAGATAAATGCATAAAACAAGAAGGGCGTTACTGTAGGAAGATGTGTCTTGACAGACCATGATATTGTACGTTTCAACTCGGACCACGAAATTCCACAGGGTGTTACGAATTTTTGACAAAAAAAACACTTTTAGTTTTGCCCCCGTATAAAATATTTTTCGAATTTTTTTTGTTTTTTCTTATAATTTCTACAAAGCAGAAGAGTTGATCTATAACTTGCCGAAAAAATCATCTAAATCTGTTGAGAATTAGGAAAAATATCGGACTTCGAATTTGGTTAAATTTTCAAGAGTTCCGCTAATTTTGCCTCCGAGTGTAGATGAATACAGATTCAGTGTTGCCGTTTCCGCACTGCTCATGTCCAAATCCGGTTTAGTCGTTACGAACCGAGTTCAACTGTGAAGGTGATGCTGTTACTGAATTTTCCAGTGAACCGTCCCATGCCCAAATCATTATTAAATAGCACCAGCCAATCGGTATGTTTTGGACCTCAGCAACTTCTGTAACGGTGATTCGACGATTGTCCAATACTACAATGCTTCAAAATAGCAGCAATTCATAAAAAAGAGACAAAAAAACACTTTCCTATCTACTTTTGCAAGCTTAGTTATCAACTGATCTGACGACCTTGATATTTTGGTCGAAAAAACTTATGGTATACTAAAACGATACACCAAGTTTCGTTGAAATCGTTTCGATAGATTTCGAACAATAATTCCGCAACCCAAAATTTCAGAAATAAATTACCAATTTTCAAATTATTGCACCCAACGACGATTTTTGGTTTCAAATCGTTTGAAAATTTGATCACTCAATTTTTCAAATGTTTTTCAGAAAGTTAAAATCGATTAGAATGACCACAACAAGCAGAAAAACGTTCAATTTCCATCGTATATAAGAAGATAGTATCTTATTTTCATGAACACTTGATGAATTTTTTGTTAATTTATCTAAAAATGATTGTTTAAAGAATTTAAACCCAATAAATTAACTAATTTGTATTCCGTGTATTCAAATGAATAAGCAAAAGTAAGAATTTTGCAACAAAAATTATTTATTAACATAAAATATGAGGTTCATTTAGTTCATAAACAGTGCAATTTGTTTATAAGAGAATGTATCGCCGATATTCAATAATCATTGTGATGTTTAAATTCCTTGTTGCGAGTTATAGAATTAAAGAAGAAAGGTTTATTAGCCGAGATAACGCTATTTTTTGCCTACCTATTTTGAGTATACGAATTCAATTTTTGATAGTCAGCTTCCAACCTCAGTTTTTCTGTTTTCAAGCAATTTTTCAATAAGAGAAGGCGATTTTTAATCGTATGGATAGAAATTTTACCCTTCAAAGATCATGGAATAACAAAGGCATTGGATAAAAAACAAAACCTAAGTTTATAGACAATGGGTAAATGCCGATAGACTTATAGTTGTGATTTGGTACTGTTTGCCTTGTTTCAGGCTGTATAACTATAACTATACAATCTGCGATGTTTCAGGCGATTACGTCTGTATATTAGAAGTTCTGAATTGGTACTGTTTGCCTTGTTTCAGGTTGTATAACTATAATTATACAATCTGCTGTGTTTCAGGCGATTACGTCTGTATATTATAAGCTGTGAATTGGTACTGCTTGCCTTGTTCCAGGCTGTATAACTATACAATCTGCCTTTTTTCAGGCGATTACGTCTGTATATTAGAAGTTCTGAATTGGTACTGTTTGCCTTGTTTCAGGCTGTATAACTATAACTATACAATCTGCCTTTTTTCAGGCGTTTACGTCTGTATATTACAAGTCGTGAATTGGTAATGATTCTTCTAAATCTATAATCATATGAGCGGTTTTTCAACATTTTTCACATTTCAACTCTCTGAGTCTTGACTATTTTTCTATAGGGTATTCTGAAGCGATCTGGGTGAAAATCACATTGTCGACTCTTAGGTTCAAGCAAAAACAGGTTCGCCCTAGTCTATACATCGAAATTTATGCAGAAAGTAACATACTGCACAAATCACAGGCTTATTGCCCTCACTGGGGCGACAAAAGTTGTCAATATGTTGCGCAATATGTCACTTTCCGCACTTGTTGCGTATTATACGTTCCTGTTTATGTAAGTCGCGCAACCCTCAAGATTTCTGCAAACTCGAAACGCAGTCGTCCAAAAACAAGGAAGCATCCTCATAATCGCGGTTACAATTTCGAAACTCCGCGAAAGAAACGAGCGACAAAAACGGACGATAATTCACGCAGATGAAAAGCAAACATCATCAATTATGTATGAAAGTTGCGGAGTGCTGTCGCGAATGCTGCGACATTAGAAGCGATTTCGAAAAGTCCCCGAGTATGTCGGTTTCCGCGTCGGAATGCCGGGTTGTCATCTCGTAGAAGCGCTCGCGAAAAAAGCGGCCCCGTCGGGCTCGAACCGTCGCGGTTATGATTTACGCCGTAATCCGAATCTCGGAAGAACGATGGCAAGAAATTCCTGTCGAATTCTCGGGCAAGGTAAACTGTCAAATAAATACCGATACCGAGTTACGTTATAATGATTGTACGGCTATAAATCACGCGCGGATCTTTTTTCGCCGCGCTACTTGTCTCTCGAGAAAGAATAACCGACACCGGATGACGGCCGCGCGGAAAAAGCCGATCATTATACGTCCGCGGAACGACGTCAAATATTAATCTTTTAATGTTGTCGGGCGTGAAAATTGAATTATTCATTCCGTTTTAACAGCATCGTCAAGATTATGTTCGCCGTTTTATGCGACGAATGAGTAATATTCCGATATTTATTCAGTTTGACATTTAAATAGTATCATTTATGCTTTATGGAGACGATTGTAAAATCGCTAAAGGCTATAGCTACTCCTGCGTGAATAATTGTGTCTTTAACGCGTACAATTCTACAGTCTGACCCTCGCACACTGGCAACTTTTTAGTCTCGGCGATTAAATTTATAAGTCGCCTGAAAGTTGCTCGCTGCTGTTTCCAAGAGCCAATTGGAGACTAAATAGTTGCTCCACAACACTATTGCAATTATTATGTAAACAGAACTTAATATTTGCTCTTTATTCGGTTCTCATTTTTGAACCGACTATAAAAACATACTGTCGCTTTACGCATAAGAATTCTGCTTCCAGTGAACCAAATTTCATAAGGTATTTCATCCATTAGATCCGATTTAATATACAGGGCGACAAAAAATAACACAAGAAAATACCTTTATTACCTCCATTTGTTTTTTAGCGAATATTATTGGCTCAACTAATACATATACAAATGAACCGAAATACAGTCAAAACCGATTATAACGACATCGTTTACAACGACCGATCGGTTATTACGACCAGATTGTAAGGTCCTGGCCGAATCTTCAGTAAACTATTCAGTAAACATACCGCCTATAACAACATCGTATATAGCGACCTATCGCTTATAACGACGAAACTTTATTGATATTCAACGACTATAACGACCAACCGCATTTCGTCCCACCACAACAAAACAATACGATCTTAGATCTTATTACTAAGCATTGAAGAAATATTTAGGCGTATTTTTGCCTACGCTTTTTCTCCCACCTCATTCGAACCTCTTCCCGGCCATTTGACCTTGCATATTTATTTGCGCTAACTTATTGCGTGAGGAAAGTGTTTACTATTGAAGAAAAATCTCATATCATATGAAGATTAGAAAATGACGAGTCAAGTAGTAAAATTGCAAAGGAGTGTGGAATTTTACATTCTACAATATGTACGATTTGGAAGAATAGAGATAAAATGAAAGTTCTTTTCGACAACAACTGTTTAAAACTTAAACAACCAGGACAAGTGAAGTGAAGTGAAGTTATGGAAGATGCTTTATTAATATGGTTTAAACATCAGAGGCAAACAACATCCCAATAAGTGGTCCAATTCTGCAACAAAAAGTCAACGAGTTTGCTCGTATTATGGGTTTTCGTGCTTGTTATAATATTGTGGCAGGAAAAGTTTGCAGTGAAGCGGCTGGCGTTCCTGAAGGAGTGAGTGAAGAGTGGTTCTCTCATAAGTGGCCTGCGCTGTGCGAAGGATACACACCAGAGGAAATCTTCAATGCTGATGAAACCGTATTGTTTTACAATTAAACTCCTGACAAAACACTTGAATTCAAAGGCGAGGAATGCAAGGGCGGAAAGTTGTCCAAAACAAGAATTACATTATTGGTTGCGGCAAACAAGACTGGTTCATGCAAAAGAAAACTTTTGGTGATAGAAAAAGCTTAAAAACCGCGTTGCCCTAAAAACATTCACTCTTTGCCTGTAACTTATGAAAACAACACTAGGTCCTGGATGACATCGCAAATTTCTGAAAACTGGCTTCGTAGCTGCAGAATTGAAGTCTGGAGGAAAAAAATTCTTCTCCTAGTAGACAACTGTCCCGCTCACCCTGTAGTCTCCAATCCGAAATGCATAAAGCTTGTGTTTTTACCGCCCTATGTCACCTCTGTCTTACAGCCCATGGACCAAGGTGCGATGAAAGTTTTAAAAACACAATGCAGAAAACTTCAAGTACTACAAATGATACAGAATACTGAAAACGGGAAAGATACAAAAAGTCTTTGTGTTTTGGATGCAATTCTTGGGAAAAAGTCACACAAACCACTATAACCAACTGCTTTCGCCATGCATGTTTCGAAGATCTCTCTCCATCACAAGCGGAGGACGACGATGATACGATCTCCCACAGATGAAGACGACAACGTACCACTCGCTCAATTGGTTACTCAGTTGCAAAGATCTGCAGGTACAGAACAAAGAATGGAGATAGAGGAATTTATTGGAATAGATTACAGTGCCGCTGCGTGCGCCTTAGCTACTGAAGAAGAAATTCATGCAGAAGCTGAAAGTAACAATCGTAACACTGACGAAGAAAACGAAGACCAGCAAGACCCTGAAGAACAGTTTAGGCCAACAATTTCCGAGGCTCTTAGCGCTATAACAGGTTCGCAAAAATTTGTTACCATTAACGACCAGTTTAATATTAAGGATACTCATAACGTGAGGAGTATGAAAAGTAAAATGCAAAACATATTTGAGAGTGGGCTTAAAGAAAACAGATTAAAATAACCGATTACTTCAAAAACTAATGTAAGTCTTATAGTGCAGCTAAGTACATCTTGTATCTCCACTTATATCTTAATAAACATTTCTTTTATTTGATATATACATTTGAAAACAATATTTTATTCTACATTAGATATATATGTACTTATGATAATTTAACTACATACTTATGCTATGTATTGCTTATAACAACTATCGGTTATAACGTCGGAAACTATACGGTCTTTTCAATGACGCTTTATCCGGTTTTGACTGTAACTTCATTTTGAGATATCTACCAAATTTCTAGGACTTAAACTAACAAAGTATGGAGTCTGGGGAGTTTTACGTGGTGGGCCCACTTTTGGGATAATCCTCGTACATACACTTAAATCGTGCGTTTTCATGTGGGGTCTGATAAAATGCCCGGTTTCCAGAACGTTCAATTCGCCGCGATGGAAAGAACACCCGCGTCGTCTATAATGAGTACAATTGGCTCGACTGGATAATGCCAAGCATTCAGAACATCATTCAGCTCGTAGCGCCAATCATTTTATTAGCAATCGTGATTATCAATAGCAGTAGTCATAAACACACTCGTCAAGTAGCCGCAAATACGTTCAACACCTGTTAATTCTCCAGTAATTAGAGTTTATATAGTAGAAAGATTTCGTACACGTCACTTGTTGGCAGCGAAGAAATATATAACACGTCGATTAACCATAGCTGGTAGAATGTAACTGACCTTATTAATGGTTAGACTACTTTTGAATTAGAAATATAGTTGACTCGCGATACTGTGAACTCGAAAATTCGAGACTGGGCGCAGCTTCGACATCACACCATGATTATATGAATCAATTGAAAACAACATATTTACGTATTCATCAATCTTTATTAGCGATGATCATGAATACTCTCATACATATTTAGATTTCTACATCATCAATTTCTATACATACATTATTTGAAAAGACAAGTTATTTTAGTTTGAATTTTTTCAGAGCAAATTTGCAATGATTCCTTTTCCTGAATTCGTTTTAGTCTTCCATGTCATTGACATCAACATTCTCTTGTTCTGCCTATTGTGAGACAATTTTGATAGCTTCAGTAACTTCGGAGGGGGAAATTTTCTGTTGTGATATAATCAAATCTTCACAGTTGCGATCTTCAGATATATCACTCTCTTCGTCTGCTCCATTATCTAAAATGTCTTCATTTCACTTTTCAACATCTTGCATTATGTATTCAGAAGCTGCAAGAGCATGTAATAAGTAGTTTTTGTTTCTAAATTTGGAGAAGCCTAGCTGAAGACTTCATTGTCTTTTCGTAAATTGTTATGCCACCTCTTTTCTATTGTTGCCCTTTTCAGTCGTCAATGTGATTGTTGAGAAAACAGCAAATAACTTGATGGAGTGATAAGTCTCCTTTCATTGTCGTGATACTGTAGGTCTGAGCAAGTTGATTCCTGTTCACGTATTAGGTCCGCAACAAAGGTATCGCTGAATCATTCAAAATATTGTCCATCGCTAGCTACAACTTTTTCCCATCTTCTGGCAGAGCTCGAATACCGTGACGGTAGAAGTGTTCGTCTTTTGAGGTTATCCACGAATCAATCCATTTTTCGAGCTCTTCATATGAGCGGAACCGCTGATTAAGCAGACCATGTGCCATCGAACGAAACAAGTAATAATCGGATGGTGCAATATCTGGGGAATATGGCGGGTGGGATAGGACTTCCCATTTGAGCGTTTCCAAGTAGGTTTTAACGGGTTTGGCAACGTGAGGCCGAGCTGTAGAATTACTTTTTCTTGCCTCTGCTCGTGTTATGGCCGTTTTTCGCGAAGTGCTTTACTCAATCGCATCAATTGAGTTCGATACCGTTTCCCCAGTGATGGTTTCGTTCGGTTTCAACAGATCATAATAAATGACACCGACTTGGTCCTTCCAAATACACAGCATAACTTTCGCAGCGTGAATATTCGGCCGAGGCGATGACGTAGAAGCAGGACGAATCAGTCCCCAAAATTTTTTGTGATTGCTGTAATGAATCCATTTTTCATCACCCGTTACGATGCGATGAAGAAAACCCTTTCTTTTTTGCCGCTGCAGCAGTTGTTCACAGGCAGAAAAACGACGGTCAACGTCTGTTTTTCTTCGAATCAAAAGGAACCCAAGTTCCTTGTTTTTGAATCATTCCCAACGCATGCAATCGCTTGGAAATGGCTTGGCGGATAACTCCTAAGGCTGAAGCAAACTCTTCTTGCGTTTGGCACGGATCCTCATCGAGCAATACCTCCAATTTAGCATCTTCGAAGATTTTTGGCCTTCCTTCACGGGAACGGTTGTCCACATCGAAATCACCGTTTCTTAAGGGACGAAACCAATCCCGGCACGTTGTTTCACTTAGAGCAGCATCTTCATAAACTTTTTGGAGCTCTCTAAGAGTTTTAGCCGCCGTTTTCTTTGAATGAAAGAAGAAAATCAACACTACCCGATTATTTGGCACAAAATCAGACATTTTCTCACAACTAAAAGTATATGACGCAAAAACAAAATCACTAATGTGTTACAGTGGTTTGTTTACCATATGACTAAGCTTTGTTCGAGACGTTCTTGATACTGCTGGAGCCATCTATTGACAAAAAGCGAGAACTTAGTTGGGCACCTAATAAAAGTACCGATTGTTCACATAATCGCGAGTCTACTGTATTACCATTGGCGATATTAATTTAAATTACTACAATGTAATTATAGATTATAAATTGGATTAACCACTCGAGATTGAACATTAAAAGTATATGGAGAAAGGAATGAGCGATTGGAGAAAAATTTTTTGTTGTCTGGAATGTTATTCGACCTAAGTTCCCAAAATATTTTCAATGCTGTACACTTTCAGGTATACCGGAAGTTGACACAATTTTTGTTATTTCAAATGGCATGTTGTATGTTTCTATTTTTTATTGTAGAAAATTAAATTCTGAACAAATTTCTCTCATATCATTGCCACCTGAAAACAACCGAAAGGAAGATATGAATTTTTCAATCGGAATTTTGCGATTTCTAGTTGTCTCATCATTATACTAAAGATCATTCAATATGGATTATTTCTAGCTCGTAAGTAAAGAGGCTTATTCATCAGAATTCAATGCATTCAGAGGTTTCACGCTATACAGGGTGTTTCCAAAGCATATGGCAAATTGTAGTACATTCAAAGGTACAAAAGAATCAAATCAGATTTCCTACTATTTTTGCACACACAATTTAGCTCGTAATATTAATGAGCATCGATTTGTTGAAGGTTTACCTATACCTAAAATGCATCGTTTCCGCGTTTTCAGCGATTTATGCCAAAAATTACGAATGTTCGCGCGAGGACCCTGAAATACCCATATCATATGACCGGAAAGTTTTCAAATTACCTAATGTGCTGCAGTAACCTGAAAAGATTCACTCTTACGCCATCAACTACCAACTGAATTGATCTATTGGAGAGAAAGCTACTAATCCAACCACACAATGGTTGTAACTCCATTGTTTTTAATTTATTTATCAAAGCTTTGTGCCAAACCCTAAGGTATCAGAGCAATGACTCTTGATTCGCAATGCTTTTCGATTGTTGATGTTACACAAATGCGTAGTGTATGCAATGAGGAAAGGTATTGTAGATCACTTATGACACCTCTAACTCGAGATATTTCATTAGTTCATCGTTTAGCACTCTCTCCTTGATTTTGGGTATCATTGGTTGTACTCTCCAACATTCCGGAAACTCCTAGCTGAAACAGATGATTAAGAACAGCTGCTAACATTCCTTTCTTCAAAACTTTGGTATTCCGACCAGATCCACTGCTTTCTGTAGAGCGTACTAGCCGGCGTCAGATGGCGCTTATCAATACTGCCAGGGCTTGAAACACGGAAAGTTACCCCGTAAAAGCGGGAATTCGTAAAATTCTGGAATCAAAACATTTTTGAGCAACTAAAATATTCACCCCGATGAAAAATCGACTACTTCAGGCGTTCTCACAATCCATTAGCGCGTTTTACTGCGGCCCTACCGTCGCGATTCGGCGGGAGGGAAACGCACGCCGCTGATTAATGTAACGTCGGATCCTGCGAGCATCCAACTAAATGAGATTAAATCCCGAAAAGCATCTCCGGATTAACTCGTCGTAGAGAGCAAACTTCACTGCCGGATTCCCTTTTATGGTGCAGAAGCCCGCGCGACAGATTTCCAGACCGCGAATTTTTCGCACGCTAAAACCGGATGCTCGAGGAATGGCGAGCGGGAAAAGAGGAACGGCAATCGCTCGGGGAATAATAAATCGAAATATTAAATGAATAGTGATTAAAATCGCGCCCGGGTGGCTATGGCAAGATGGGGTTGGGTTAGCGCCGGTTGTAATTGATCTCCAGTGGCGGATTGGGGGTTGGCGGCTTCTAGAGACAATAATATGATGAAGAACTGCTAATGTTGATGTTGAAAAGTTTGTTTCAGAGCTTTGATATGGTTTGAAGGCAATTTTGAGATTGTACGAAGCTGATTTATTGATTTAAATGCTGAGTTTCAAGTCTGCTGTGGTGCCTGTAGTAGCGAGGTTTCTTGTAAGCGCAGAACTGATACGTATAGAATCCATGATGGCACCAAGGACCGTAATTCGCATCGAAGGTATTTTCCATGTTTGTGGACACCGTTATGTATTGCAAAGCGGCTACACATTTTCCAGACGTTCTGCTTGAAGCGTTAATGGTCCGCACTTCGTTCAAATCCATTTCGACCGCACAGCAGGAGGAGTAGAGAACTAAACGTGTTCACGAAAATATTGCCTCATCTGGGCTTCTGAAAATTCGAGAGCGGTTCTTAAGAAGCCTTTGAAGGTATCACTGTATGAGGTGTTATGTGGTCTGAAGGCGTAATTGTTCATTTTTCCAAAATTTGGCTACAAATGGAGTTACGGTCAATGGATCACACTATCGAGAGTTGTTTAAAACTCGATTCCGACCTATTAATGAGGATATCACTGCAACTTGGTTTCCACAGGACAGTGCCATAAGTCACATAGTCACCGAAACAATGAAATTCCTTATCGTATATTTCACGAAATTTAGCTGTGCGTAGCCCAATACTTTTGCGTCATTTTTCGTGGGGCTATCTTGAGAAACGGGTATGAGGTGCAATTCAAATGGATGCAGCTTTAAAACACAATAATGTTATGTGTTAGTGGAATATACCATTTACCAAAAAGAATCCAATCCTGTAAGCGTGGTCATGATGGACATTCGTCCGATATCATTTCTCCTTTTAATTGTCTAACTACTACTACTATTTTTAATGTAATAAAACTTTCATCAGTTTCGTCCCAATTCTTTGTTTTATTTAGTTTTAAAAATGAGGTTCTTGTTGAAAAACCTTTTATCCACCCAAAAAATGAAAACTTTGGAACCAGGTCTTCCAACCAAGTACCAATAAAAAAGGGAAAGATCAGCTGCAACAGGAAAAGAATACCGAGAGTATGAAGTCCTAGATTCCCTTGCATTAGCCTGAAAATATTCACCCGTTACACCACCTGAATCGACCTACTGAAGGGACTGCTATTTAGCCTACCACGCAATTTTTCGGATGTTCACGTGAGATATTAAGAGCAATGGTTCTTGATTCGCCATGCTTTTCGATTGTTGATTTCCACAAATGCTTAACTTATGCAAGGAGGTCACCAATTGATTTTTGTCTACAGAAACCGTTTTGGTGATCACTAATAATACCTTGTAACTAGAGATATTTTATGAATTCTACGTTTATCACTCTTTCCATGATTTTTGACATGATGGGCAACAATGCCATTGGACTGTAATTTGGGGTAGGCATTCTTTCCCTTACATTAGAATTGGTTGTACTCCCGCGACGTTCCATTATTCTGAAAACGTCTAGCTCTCAGATGAAATCTGAAACAGACGATTAAGAACAACTCTGGAACACATTTCTTCGAAACAGTTGATGGTATGCCATCAGAGCAAATATTTCCTTAGTGTTCAGTTGAAGAACGTGCCTTACCGTACGCAGTCTGAACTTCACTTCAAACATATCATGTAGCTAAAACAGGAGTCTGCAAAAAGGGCCGCCTTTGCTTTATGTGATGCTGCGATGAGACCATCATCTCTCATCAGGTGGAAATGATGGCTCAAGTCCACCTTCAAGGTTGTTTGCAGGTTATGAGATTCTCTCAATGTCAATCTAACCTAACCTAACCTGCTAGTTGCGCTGCTTATTCTGCTTATTTTATTTCGAAAATAATGTTGACAAACTTGCACTGATTACCACGTGAATGTATCTCGAATTATCAAGCTTAAAGGAATCTTTCAGAACAATATTTTTCAGGATGTTGCAGGTCATTCTTCCTGACCTTGAACTCAATCTAACCTAACCTAACCTTGAACTCAAGGTTAACCTTCATGGTCGCTTTCATGTCATAATAAATTTTTAACGTTGGTTCCTGTTGTGATCATTTCGGATCTACTCCAAAATGTTCATTTCTAACTTTGTTATAATGACTCCAGGTATGTCAAATCAAGTCGAATTCGTAAAGTTTCTTTGTATTCCTTCATGAAATCAGTAATGTGAAGATGCCTTCTGCTGGAAGTTCAAGCTCAAATGTGCATATAGAGTTCCAGAAGAATTGCTTGGTTAGATTAGTTGTTTTCTCTTCAGTAGGTCGATTCGGGTGGTAGTTGATGGTATAACGTGGTGAATCTTTTCAGGTTAATGCAGGAATACCCCAGGGCTCCTCAGTTTCGCCAACTCTTCATCTGTTGCTTCCTATAATTGATGAAGAGTTGCATCGATGTAGATGCCACCAGAGTATGTCATTGAATTCAAACTTAGAGAAGATATCAGAGAGGAGTCGGTTGAAATTGGTCAATTCTACCGCGACCAAGGAAAACCTTCTTTAATCATGCAAGGACATCTAATTTCCTCAGGAAGCACAGTGCTTTCATACAAAGCGCAAGTGCGACCTGGTCTGGAATACTGTTCCTATGTGGAGCTTCGCACCTAAACATTCGTTGCATCTATTGGAAAGTGTCCAACAGAGAGTGGTATAGCTCATCGACCAACCGGAGAATACGTTTGATCTCTAACCTATCGACAGGCATCGCCTTCTCCCAAGAGTTCTGATTGAAAAAGACTATCTTGGTCTTAAAGAAATTTAAGCATATTGCAATATTTATGATTGCCTTAACCTCCTCAAGGTTGTAGTATCGAGCTAGTTCGGTAAATTTCAAAATTAAATCATTTCTATTGCAGCCTCATGGACAAATGTTCATACGAAATTGTAAATACACTGCCATTTCGAATCATTTTGTTTCTAACGTTCATTTTGTGAACTGTGTAATCTAACCGATTCATATGCTGCCTTCGAGCATATAAACAGGGTTGGAGTGTACAATAATCAAACATATTCCTTCGTGAGCATCGTTGCCTCCGGAAATAATCCGTCTCTGTTCGAATTCCTGGAAGAATCTTAACGGCACATTAATTGAGCGAGCTTTAAAATGAATGTGGCCACGAAAGAAAGCCTAATTGAAAATTGATGAAACTGCTGAGATAGTGGCGAATATACACAGATCCGCCCCGTGTCCCGGCCCGGGGCTCATCTCCATATTAAACAGCCTTTTAAATATTCAAACCGAGCTCATATTCTTCGTTCTCCCTCGCCGCCACCCGCCCCCGCGTCCGACACGGTCGAACAAATACCGCGGCAAGCCGTTTTCCCTAGCATTTTCCGGCTTGGAAAAACTTGAGAGAGAGATTTATGCCGAGTTTACCGTGGAAAACCGGGTCCGAACGCTTTGCGCCCGTTCTCAATTTGTCAGCGGGCGAAATGAAATTTTCATAAACTGGGTGAAATATATACGGAAGTTTTTTTTTGGGGGGAAAAAGAGATTTCCGGAACTTGGTTTTGCAAGTTTCGAGAGAAAGATGAAGTATGTGAGTCTTTTTCGATTGATGAGAATTTGTAAATTGTGGATGAACTTCTGAAATACTAATTTATTGGAATAGTAATGCTGTTGATACTGTGCTACAAGAAGATGTGTAAATTATATTATGGAGCTCACAAAATACATTATATGTCGTCCAGTAATGATACGAGTGATGTCTTTCAAGTTCTGCATTCTAGGACATGGATAGTGTTGACCTTTATTCTATGCTTGCTGTACAATGCGGGTTATGTTGTAGCCATATAGAACTGTAAAAATTGACTAGTCGAGACGAGTAGAATGTTTGTTATGAGATATGATTTGGGTGCTCATTAAAAATAATGCTCGGAACCCAGAGGTGATAGATATAGGTGTTGTTACCGTGTCCACTACGGTATCTCATCATAGATCGCTCTAGGCCCCTCCGAATAAGCGTGTTACCGTGTTAACCACGCTTCCTCAATCACAGATCGCCCTCCGACCAAGCCACGTGTTTTCATTTCATTTTAATTCTACGTTTACAAAGAGTGTTTGTGTTAACCATCAGTGTTTCCATCGTGTGCGTGACATGCTGGTTGCAGCTACATATGCACCATTAATTCATAATTTCACTCCAACATATCTTGGTGTAAAGCTTTATTGTTCTTTGACTTTCAAATTTCATATTGATAAATTATGTCAGAAGTTGAAAACAAGAAACAATATATTACATAAACTAGCTGGATCTAATTGGGGCGCCGGAGTCTCTACTTTGCGAACTACTGCATTAGCTTTAGTATATTCAGAAGCAGAATATTTCTGTAAGGTGTGGTTGAATAGTGCTCATGTCAATAAGATTGATTCTCAGTTGAACTGTTCTATGAGAGTTGTAAGTGGATGTATCAGTTCAACTGCTACCCCATGGCTTCCGGTTATTTGTAATATAGTTCCTTCCCATATTCGCAGGAAATTAGCTCTTAAATCGTCTTGGGATAAGTATCACTCATTTCCAGAAGTTTTTCCGATAATGCACGATCTTCAAAATCCACCTAACCTGAGATTGAAATCTAGGAAACCTATTTGGTCGATTGACTTTTTGCATACACAGGTGAAGGCTGTTGATCTTTGGAAAACTGAATGGCAGGAAGTTGATGTTTTTAATAAAGTTCTCATAGAGGATCCTACCAAAAGGGTTGCAGGTTTCGAAATAAGTAGGAAAAATTGGTGTACATTAAATCGTCTCAGGACAGGGCATGGTCATAATGAAAGTATGTTGTTCGAATGGAATACTGTAGAAAGTCCGACAGGTGAATGTGGCGCAGCTGAAGAAACAATAAAACATTTAGTCCTCGATTGTCCTATTTACCATTTTACGGGTGGTTTTCAAGAAATTCATTCCGTTTCAGATAATTATATCAACTGGGTGGAGAACTTTAAGTCTACATAGGAGATTAGTTTTTGCTCCCCCTTAGTGTTTTTTTTCCTATGGTACACCATAGGAAAACACCATGTTGATAAGGCAAGGGCTACACCCATGTAGGGCTTCATTCCTAAAAGGTGTATGAGATGTTCCCTGTTGAAAAACAGAGGAGCATTAGTTAAGTTCTCAGATTCAAGTGAGTTTAAACATATAAGAGTTAGGTATGTTTTGATGAAATATTTTTCTGCTGGTTTTCTTTTTCCATTGTTACAGATTTTTCCAGTCCCAATCCTCCATCCTTTTCACCCTTGTCTTCGTGAATTTCTGGAAATCATGGAGTGCAAGATGACACTGAGAGAATGAAGCTACTAAGCAGAAACATTTTTATACACACGACACTAACACAACATAAACAGACAAGCTATTGCTAGTGCAATAGTGACAGGGAAACGAGTTTTTTCCACAGGTTTTTTCACTCTCGTTTACTGACTCATACGCAAGATAGTATGGTTCCGCTGTTACATTTCCTGTGCTGACACTTTACGGCCAATCGTAGGAGGCATGATGCGAGTTTAGATGCCAGATTAAGGAACAGGCATGGTCTGTTTTTTCCGCTGGTATTCTATTTATTCGCATGTTTTTCACGATTGTGTTTTTCTGACACACACCGAAATTATAGATTTAAGCATTTATTGTAAATACAATTATTTGAATTTTGTAAATCCTCTCTTCAAAGAATATATATATATATATATATATATATATATATATATATATATATATATATATATATATATATATATATATATATATATATATAGGGTTTCACCCCGACGAGTTACCCATGAAAAATATGAATCCACTACCCGGTAATTAATACCATTGCCAGGCAATGATTATAATCAAAACATATCCTGGAATAACTATAGCATCATCAGACAATGATATCAATGTACCAACGAGTAGTGTCAGAGGCTTTCTCCCGGAAAAATTCAGTGTACGGACCTTAGTCAAGTAACACTGAATGTTACTCATTAATAGTTTCCTTTGTGTGAAGTGGTGAACGATCGAATAGAATACTGCTCTGAATATAAATATGACAAATTTGTCAGTTAATTATATTACATTTATATAAACAAATAAATAAAATATGAAATGAGATTCTGAGCAGTATAAATTAGAGAGAAAACCTATGACTCTACCTCATTATTTTTTCCGAAAGAAACCTACGAAGAATATTACAAGATTTGATGACTGTTATCTTTTGTAACTGTTCAAACAAATTTTTCTTCAGACCCAAAATCTCAATACTTTTGTGAAGATTCCTAGGAATAACACCTGTTGTGGAAATAATAATCGGTAGAATAAAAATTTTTTCATTTTCCACATTTTTTAATCTCGTCGCCAGCATCATATATTTAGAAATTTTTTCATTGTATTTATTTTGTATATTATGTGTGTCGGGTATAGCAATATCAATTATATATGTTATTTGATTCTGTTTGTCAATAAGAATGATATCTGGTCTATTGTGTTTTACAGCTCTGTTGCAAAGAATTGTTTTATCAAAATAAAGTTTATATTTTCACAAATAATCTCAGGTTCATATTTGTGAAATTTTTTTCTTTGGGAATTAGGTCATGTTTAATTCCTAGATTAAAATGAATAATATTAGCGACGGCATTATGTCTTTCTAAATAATCTATTGAGGCAAGGACTGAGCAAGATGATAATATATGAAAAACTGTTTCTGAAGAATAGAAACATCTACGGCAAGAATCATCTATATTTTGTTTGATGATGTGTTTTCTATAATTCCTTGTGAAAACAACCTGATCCTGGATCGCAATTGCCAAGCCTTCTGTTTCAGCAAACAATTCTCCAGAAACTAACCATTTATTCGATGCGATTTCATCAATATAATCATTTTTCAATTTTTTAGGGTGCTTTCTGTGTAATTCCTTCTGCATCCAACTTTCTCTTTTAGAATTATCATCAAATATATCAAAATCTACCTTTTGCATTGTCAAGTTCAGAGGTGTAAGATTATAATCTGAAGCAATAACAATATCATGTAATTTAGACGTTCTCTGTGTATCATGAAAATGGGAACGTAGATGAAAAATCTGTTTACTATGAAGATTGTTGAAATCAGTTAATCCACGACCTCCAAGATGTCTAGGTAGTGTAACTTTCTGAACAGCTGACTTTGGGTGGTGCTTATGATATTTACAGAGCATTTTCCTCGTTTGACATTGTAATTCATTTAGACCAGTTTTAGACTATTTAATAATTCCAAAAGAAGATGTAAGAATAGGAACTGCATAGGAGTTGATAGCTCTGAAAAGGTTTTACTAGTGAAATGACTCTTGATGATAATTCTAAGTCTTTTGTAATATGAACTTCTAATATTTTCTTTAGTGCTGCTATGGTTGATTGTCTTCTCTTGACAAAATCCAAGATATTTATATGTATCTCCTTGATGCATTGGCTCGATTTCGATATTGGAAATCTTTATATAATCAGAGGTGATCTTTCCTTTTTCAATAGAAAGATTTTTACATTTTGGAAGCTCGAATTTCATATGAATATCATTGGAATAGTTGAAAGTAATCTCAAGTAGACTTTTAAATGAGATCTGGTTCCGGCATATAATTTAATATCATCTAAATAAATTGAGTGACTTAATTTGAATTCAGTTGATAGACTCTTTATTTTGAAGCCGAAACTAGTAGCATTTAATTCATGAGATAATGGATTAAGGCAAAGACAAAACCAAAGAGCACTTAAAGAATCACCTTGAAAAATGCCTGTTTTGATTGGAATTACTTCGGATTTTAACGATTGTTTTGAAATATTTAAATGAAGATTGGTTCTCCAATTTTTCATAACAAATTCAAGAAAAAGACGAAGTGTCTTATCAATTTTATAAATTCCCAAAATTTCTTGAAGCCATGAATGGGGAGAACTATCAAAAGCCTTTTGGTAATCAATGAGGGCTGTATGAATATTTCTCTTCTTAGTTTGAGCTTGATTCAAAGCAACAGAATCAATTACAAGTTGCTCTTTAGTACCAAGGTGTTTTTTCTACATCCTTTATATATATATATATATATATATATATATATATATATATATATATATATATATATATATATATATATATATATATATATATATATATATATATATATATATATATATATATATATGCAAAAATTTAAGAACAACCGTTTTAGCCAATTTTACATTCTCCAATAGTTTCCATACTCAAAATTCATGAGCCGTTCGTACAAACGTTCTCAGACCGTATTCCTAATCCGATAATCAGAAAATCCTGGATATCAAACACGTGTCACCATCAACGGCAACCGGGGGACCAATTCTCGAAGCAGTTGCATCCTCGGAGCCACAAAGATGCTATCGGGAAGCTCGACTTCGCTGATCTAGGATTACGCTCGCTAACCGGTTTCTTTCTCCTGCGGGATTCCGTGGGGACGCCGTAAAGGATCCAATTAGAGATGTCAACGTGAAAAACGCACCGAAACCGCTCACGTAGCGCGCATTAATGGCGATTTGAAATAAACGACAGCAAATTGAAGGAACGGAAAACGCGCCCGATCTTATCGCGCGGTCGCAACTTTTTCTGTCGTCGAGCGCGGGTTCGTGAAAAACGCTCAATTTGCTAAAGCAAACTGCTCGCATCGGACGACGGAATAAGTAAACGGCCTTTATCGCCGTTTTTAATTTCGAAATTATTCGTACGGTCGGCGCGAGTCGTTCCTCGAACGAGCTATACGGCGTTTTTTGCGCGACACGCGATTCGATAAATATGCATTTACGACGTTTTTTTTCGGCTGGAGGCTACGTCACTTCGTTGCGATAGTTACAAATGATGCCCGTAAGAGGCGCATAATGGATCTGTTTTCTCGGATACTCTGATTGTGGATCGGCGTAATGGAAATGGACACCTAGAAACGGCAACGGATTGGAATTGGCAATTGCGACGATTCGAAACGCAACTAACTGATGCTAATGCGGATTAATTTTTATTCCTACAAGTACAACTTTATTACTGAATACATGAGGCCGATTTAAATAACGAAAGATATTTCAGTTTGAGTTCTTTCGTTTTTTTTTTGAATAATTTGTAATGGTTTTGTTTCTAATTTTATCTAAAATTGGAGAAATATTTCAATTCTACTGGAACTTAGAAACTTAACTAATGACGTGTAATGAGATTAAATTAAAGAAAGGCTAGTTGAAGAAAATTACAATTGACACTACCTATTAATACCTATGCCTAGCTAGATCAGAGTCCCTTAATCTCAGTGTGTGAGATCTTCGTCTAGAACCTAGGATCCTAGATAGAACATCGTAAATGAATGGTGTGCTGAAGAGGGACTCAGCATCCATCCAGACAAAACCATTCTAATTCCATTCACAAGACGTAGAAAGTTGAACTTAAAGCCCCCCTTTCTGAACGGACATACTCTGATATTATCGGAACAGGCTAAGTAACTAGGGTTAACCCTAGATCAGAGACTCAACTGGAATTTACACATTGACAAAACTTTTTCCAGGGCTACATCGTGCCTATGGGCATGCCGTAGACTCTTCGGAAAGACCTGGGGACTACAGCCAAAAATAACCTACTGGTTATACACAGCGGTTATAAAACTCATTGGCACATATGCATCGTTAGAATGGTGAACGAAATTATCAGAAATAACTACGCAAAGCTGCAGAGGCTTGCGTGCTTGGGCATAACAGGTGCTATGAGAAGCTATTGCCCTGGAGGTAATCCTAAATCTCCCTCCTCTTCATATAAAATTTAAAAAGGAGGCGTTGATGGCGGCATTACGGCTCCAAGACACAAAAAAACTATTACCTGGTGATCTGAAGGGACACCTGGGGATTCTGGGTTACATAGCGCCAGAAATCTTATCACAACCATCGGATATAATGCCGCTTAAGTTTGATTTTCACACACCCTTCGAAGTGGTCATAGAAAACCACACCATCGTAAAGGGAAAAATAAATCAATTGAACCAAAAATTCTCCATTTGGTACACGGACGGATCAAAAACGATTGATGGAACAGGAGCTGGCATATATGGACCCAAGTACTCATCATCAGTGCCTCTGGGCTCTACTCACACAATCATGCAAGCAGAAACTTGCTGTAAACCTTTGCTGCCAGGAAGGACTTGAAGAAAACTCAAAGGTGCAAAGATTTACATTTTAAAGGACAGTCAGGCAGTAATAAAAGCTCTAAACTCTTACAGTTATCTGAGCATCCCTGTCTGGGAATGCCGTCAATCCTTGAAGCAACTTGCTGAGGGGAACAAACTTTTCCTGTGGTGGGTGCCTGGCCACGAAGGCATACAAGGAAATGAAGCCGCTGGCGAACTGGTCAAATCAGCTGCTGGAATCCCACCCTTCGGACCTGAACCGTTCTGCGATCTAAGTAAGCCGCACAGACGACAGGAACTGGAACGATGGGAAGAATCTAGCAAAAAAGGATACTTGAGGCCAATGGCAAGCGAAAATTTCATTGACTATTCGCCAAAGAAGACAGAACAGCCTCTCGATCTCTCTAGGGACGAGTTGAGGATCATAACAGGCCTCCTTACTGGACACTGCCCACTGAGATACCATCTCAATAAAATGGGCAAATCGGAAACGGCAACATGCAGAATGTGTAAAGAAGGCGATGAAACTGTCGAACATATCCTTTGACTGTCCGTCAAAGACATATACACTTCGGTAGCGACAAACTAGAGCCGCACGAAGTAAAAACGAAAGCTCCCAGGGAGATTCTTAATTTTGTAAGGGATCTAGACCTACAGGGAAATGAATAAGAAGGGTTACGAACAAAAACTCAATTTCGTCGCAGTTCGGAAAGACTTGCAAAGCCAATCGACCCTCACGAATGTAATGTAATAATGTAATGTACGTCCTAGATATAGCCTTAGTAATAATACTCATCACTTCAATCAACTAGCTATATTACAAGATAAATATCAAAATCACAGTATCTGATTAATAATTTACTAACTCTTATCAAGGTAAATAATACAAAAAAATAACTTAACTAAAAAGACTAACCACTAACAATAAAATTAGTCTCAGACGTGATAAATTCAAATTACATAGTACAAATTCTCAATTTAAAATAATCTGAGCTTTTCAACAAAGCGAAACTCAATGATAGAGCTCAGTCAATAATTAACGAAGATAAAAAAGAAAAATTTAATTTTTAAGAGAAACACTTAGCTTTTAGGAATGAGATTAATTCCCACAATGATTCGATTTGGTGTTTTACATCAGTTTTCTGGTATTCCTGTATCGTACAGCTTACATGTTACTTGTTTGGCTGAATATCGTTCGCAACGTGACTGCCTAAGTGGCAAGACTATTTCCCTAAAGACGTGGTTACCCCAGACGTAAGATAACAAGGTTTGGCATAAAGTTGAAAACTCAAATATCTTGACGGTGAACGAAAAAAAATCTATAACAATATCATATCTCTCGATATATTTTTAAAATGAACAGAATGAATTTGACTTACCCTTGGAATAGCAGATATCGATCTAGGTTGATTTACAAAAGAAAATTCGAAATCTCTCCACTCGCTAATTGAATTGGTTGTCGAGGAAATCCGGCAAAATTACCGACTACTTATAACGCCTCAGACGATTGAAATTTATCCAGAAAATCAATGAATACTTAATTTCTATTACTGAAAATTTTTCACTCCAATCGCTACAACACAGCTCCAATAAAATAACAAATGATTCCGAAGATTTCTAAATGGAAAAGAGAAAGAATCTAATGAATTCCGAACTTATATAGACTCGGTTCAAAAGAAAACTATTGATATTCAAACAAATTAATAAAAAAGCGACATTATTTTTTCACAACAATAAGGTGGAAACGAAACATAGAATGAGTTACTGTTTTCCGTTCTCCCACAGAAACGAGAAGACGATCTTCTTTCAAGTACTGATTTCACAATTAACCGGCGAACAACCTAGATCAATAGCAGCGACACCTTACGGGTATAACTATAATTTTCATTGGGTATCATTACTTGTAGATTCCTGATTCGAATTTCAAACTGTTTGAATATTTAACTTGATGAAATGAGATTGAATTATTAAAAAATTATGAAAACTGACTTTAAAAGATATAAATGATTAATTCGAGAAATCGAACTGTTACAAATTATCACGAAATCAAAGAGCATAACGTGAGTCCTTCTTCACATTCTGGCATTTGATGAAGTCGATCAGATTTCCGTAAACTGTACTGATGACGAAAATACTTCGGAAGCGATAACAATTTTTGTACTTCGATGTTAATACTAACCGACACTGCTACCATTTACAATGAGTTATCCGTCCGTCATCCGAGGCTGTTGTAACAATTCTTGGAGCAATTTTAGTTTTTTATAGAATGGTAGGGTGCTAACCTTGCCCTTCAACCCTCCTCCTTTATCCGGGCTTGGGACCGGCAGTGAAGTCGACTTTGGGCTACTCAATCCACCCATTGTCGACAACCCAGGCGAAGTAAACAAAATTAAAGAATTAAAAAAAATATATTGGGAAAGATTTACAAATGACATGGAACATGACTTAAGAGGAGCACAGAAAAAGGTATGGAACATGTTGAGAAACAGAAAAAACCAATCACCGAAGAACTACAGATAACTGTAATAAAACCAGAAGAGTGGGTGAAATATTTCCAGAACTTATACCTGGGAGATAATGATAACGGTAACAATGAGGAACGAGAAATTGAATAACAAAACACATTCTACGAAGAAACAGAAAATGACATTATCAGCCTAGAAGAAGTACAACAAGTAATCCATAAATTAAAAAATAGAAAATCACCCGGTCCGGACAACATAAATAACGAACTAATTAAATATGGGGGAGCAGAAATAACAAAACTATTCCAAAAAATTGAAAACAACAAGGAGATACCAGAAGAATGGAGAGAGAGCATAACAATACCCATATACAAAAAAGGCGTGAAGACAAACCCAGCAAATTATAGAGGCATCACACTCCTTAACTCTGCATCGAAACTACTCACTAAAATTCTATCGCAAAAGATATATGACAAAGTAGGTGTGTCTGAAGAACAACAGGGATTCCGACCAAATAGATCAACAACGGATGCAATTTTTATATTGCGGCAACTGGTGGAGAAGTCCATAGAGTTTGACAAACCGATGTTTATATGTTTTATAGATTTGGAAAAGGCATTCGACAGAATTCGAATGAACGATGTGATCACTATCCTTAGAAATAAAAACTTAAGCAATAAATACATAAACATAATCAAAGAACTAAATAACTCTAATAATACGAAAGTAAAAACTACACAGGGACTTACAAGCGAGATCAAAATTAACGCAGGCATTAGACAAGGTGACAGCCTCAGCCCATGTCTATTTAATTTAATCATGGATGAAATAATGGCAGGTGTTAACCAAATGAACCAAGGCTATAGGATGGGTAACAAAACTATGAGAATACTGTGCTACGCAGATGATGCTTTACTAATAGCCGAGAATGAGGACGACCTACAACGCCTACTACAAAAGTTCAAAGTAACAGCAGAAAAATATAACATGGTAATATCAACACAGAAAACTCAATCGATGGTAATAGCGAAAGATCCAATTAGATGCAAACTAGTAGTGAACGACCATATAATAGAGCAAGTTTCACACTTTAAATACCTAGGAGTAGAAGTATCGAGCGATAGGCAACTATTACAAGAAGCAAAACTGCAGACAATGAAAGCATCGAGAATATCTGGCTTCCTGAGAGATGTAATCTGGCGGAATAAGTACATAAGCACAGAAAGCAAAGTCCGAATCTATAAAACCTGTGTGAGACCCGTGATGACATATGCGGTTGAGACAAGAGCGGAGACAACAAAAACAAAACAACTAATGAGGACAACAGAGATGAGAACTCTAAGAGCTATAAGAGGTATTACACGCAGAGATAGAATAAGGAATGAGGATACGCTAAGGGAGCTAGGTGTCCAGGATGTGGTGAGGTGGACAAGAGCACGTCAACGCCTATGGAGAGATCACGTAGACAGATTGGGCCCCGAACGTATGGCGAAGTGGGCAAAAACGCAAAAACCCAACACTAGAAGACCCATAGGAAGGCCGAAAAAGCGATGGCATGAGTGCTGGAGCTCCGGTTCGCAGCAGGGGCTGTAACAAAAAACAGGACATCGTCCTATTTAAAGAATAAGAAGACAATGAGTTATAATTCCAAATTCGGGCTGAATATCTCAAAAACTGCAGGAGTTTTTTTCCGGAAATTTCAACACCCGTAACGAAACTTTTGCGGACCCATGTTTTTATGAACTTTTTCCTTAAAATTGCATGTAGATTTACCCCCTCAAGTTGTGACACCCTGTATACTTGTAAATCAATATTTCTGTTATCGACAGCGACTTACATTTGTTACAAAATTCATTTGAACCACCCATGTTATTCGTTGGTTCTTCATAGTGTAGAGTATTTGGTATTGGACGATGAGTGCGCGAGAAAACTATGCTAAGAGCCTTCCTCAATAATAAATCAATGATTATTCAAGTTTCACGTATTTTTGTGTGTCGTTTCGAATGAAATGCTCGAATACACATCGGATATTCACCTTTATATATAAGATGAGTGCCCGACATTGCAGAATCACAATTTATTCTATGCCATCAATAAAAACATGATACTTCAAATCTCTGCTCGGATATTATTCGACATGAATAATAAAGGTCTGGGAATTCGGAATCTACAGACTACACCGATATGAGAACTCCTCAATCTTAATCCTACGCTCTGAATAATTCAGGAGATGTACGCTCGAAATAGACATCTAATAAGGGAGAATTCTCTTCGAGCTCACAAAAAACTTCTCCCTTGTTTTCCAATTTTCCCGCAACAATTCCCGTCGACATATTTCATTCGACCCTTATCGATCTTTCCCCCCGCGCACCCGATAAACCAATAACGTTTCTGCAAGAAAGCGGAAAGAATAAGAGAACGTGGCGGCATCCCGGCCGCCCATCGGAAGTGGGTTATTGATGGCGTATCGGCCGAACCGGCTAGATAAAAACATGTAAAACACATTCTGCTCGTCCATAATCTAATAGATCACTTCCAAAACCTGTTTGGACGTGAAAGAAAGGAAGAAAAACATCTGTTGTGTGTCTTTGGAACAGGGATTTCCGTTATCGGTTGATATATCAATAATGGGGTATCGTGATACCTTGAACCAGTTTCTACAGATTTGAAAAAGATGTCTGCGATCGTTCCCGTGTAATAACTGGTAAACCGTCGCTTTTTCTTTAACGGTTTCGCTTCTTTCTGCTCGACTTGAGTAAATTGACTTGTATGGGAATTCATTGGAACTTTTTTCCAGAACAGAAAGAAAATTTCCCAAGACTACATAAATATTAGGTCAAGTCAATATTTTTTTTTTACTCTGAATATAATATCTTAGAACCATATTTGTTTTAGATTGAACTCGAGAATATAGACCTTTTGCAAACTACAGGGAAAAGTATGTGATAATTTCTGAAATTTCATTTTAAATGGAAAGGCCTTGTGAATTATTACGATTTGTGACATCACATGCAAGTAAACATGATGTTATATAGTTCGCGTTTTTATATCTTCGAGCTGTTTCTGATGCAGTTTCCTTATATTTTCCTATATATATATATACAGAGATTTAGGAAAATATAAGGAAACTGCATCAGAAACAGCTCGGAGAAATACGAAAATCTATTTTATTATAGTGTTTTGAAATGCTCTCAAAGCAGGCTGCACGAATGTGTAATAAAAATGAAGGGTTCCATTTAAAAATTGAAGTGACCTTCACGTGACCTTGACAACGCTATTCAAGGTCATAAAAATATCGCTTTCTGATGCATAACTTACAACCCTACAACTTTGGTATGAAACACTTTTTTTCAAATACGCTTTATTTTATATTTTCGACCGGTTTTGGGACTTTGTGTTCATCCGGTGTATATATATATATATATATATATATATATACAGGGTGCTTCAATGAAATCTAAACAGAGGCTATATCTACCAAGATATTCATTTTCTGATCAAAACGCAAAAACAGGTCAATTTTTTTTCAAGGGGGACATCTTTTGGGCTACAATACTTGCCTGAAATATCAACCCCCTGAGCCGAGGTTGCAATCCTTGAACATTTTGAATAGGTGAGATGGGTCGAGTGATGACTCAAAAGAAGGGTGGTATCTTTGTCTACATTGCCTTGAACGAATTTCCTTTTCAGTGAGGTAAAATGGAACAGATCCATGCTGATCAATGGCAGTCATCATCAAGTACCATCCTCATCTCGAATTTCAACCCCTGGAGCAGGGGTGAAAACCCTTGAAAATTTGGAAGAGGGTAGATGGGTCGAGTGATAACTCGAAAGAAAGGTATTATCTTTGTCTGTATTCCAGTGAAAGAATTTTCATTTTTGATTGAAAACTGTAGAAGATACAGAGTGAGCCACTGAAAATATAGAGAATATATATATATATATATATATATATATATATATATATATATATATATATATATATATATATATATATATATATATATATATATATATATATATATATATATATATATATATTCAATGATATTCATATGAAATTTTGGGCTTCAAAATGTAAAAATCTTTCTATTGAAAAGGAAAGATCACCTCTGATTATATAAAGATTTCCAATATCGAAATCGAGCCAATGCATCAAGGAGATACAATAAATATCTTGGATTTTGTCAAGAGAAGACAATTAACCATAGCAGCACTAAAGAAAATATTAGAAGTTCATATTACAAAAGACTTAGAATTATCATCAAGAGTTATTTAACTAGTAAAAACCTTTTCAGAGCTATCAACTCCTATGCTGTTCCTATTCTTACATCTTCTTTTGGAATTATTAAATGGTCTAAAACTGATCTAAATGAATTACAATGTCAAACAAGGAAAATGCTCTGTAAATATCATAAGCACCACCCAAAGTCAGCTGTTCAGAGAGTTACACTACCTAGACATCTTGGAGGTCGTGGATTAATTGATTTGAATAATCTTCATAGTAAACAGATTTTTCATCTACGTTCCCATTTTCATGATGAACAGAGAACGTCTAAATTACATGGTATTGTTGTTGCTTCAGATTATAATCTTACACCTCTGAACTTGACAATGCAAAAGGTAGATTTTGATATATTTGATGATAATTCTAAAAGAGAAAGTTGGATGCAGAAGGAATTACACGGAAAGCACCTAAAGAATTGAAAAATGATTATATTGATGAAATTGCATCGAATAAATGGTTAGTATCTGGAGAATTGTTTGCTGAAACAGAAGGCTTGGCAATTGCGATCCAGGATCAGGTTGTTTTCACGAGGAACTATAGAAAACACATCATCAAGCAGAATATAGATGATTCTTGGTGTAGATGTTTCTGTTCTTCAGAAACAGTTTTTCATATATTATCATCTTGCTCAGTCCTTGCTTCAACAGATTATTTAGAAAGACATAATGCCGTCGCTAATATTATTCACTTTAATCTAGGAATTAAACATGACCTAATTCCCAAAAGAAAAAATTTCACAAATATGAACCTGAGATTATTTGTGAAAATGACAAATATAAACTTTATTTTGATAAAACAATTCTTTGCAACAGAGCTGTAAAACACAATAGACCAGATATCGTTCTTAATGATAAACAGAATCGAATAACATAGATAATTGATATTGCTATACCCGACACACATAATATACAAAATAAATACAATGAAAAAATTTCTAAATATATGATGCTTGGCGACGGGATTAAAAAATGGAAAATGAAGAAGATATTTATTCTACCGATTATTATTTCTACAACAGGCGTTATTTCTAGAAATCTTCACAAAAGTATTGAGATTTTGGGTCTGAAGAAAATTTGTTTGAACAGTTACAAAAGATAACAGTCATCAAATCTTGTAATATTCTTCGTAGGTTTCTTTCCGAAAATAATAATGAGGTAGAGTCATAGGTTTTCTCTTTGGTTTATACTGCTCAGAATCTCATTTCATATTTTATTTATTTGTTTATATAAATGTAATATAATTAACTGACAATTTTGTCATATTTATATTCAGAGCAGTATTCTATTCGATCGTTCACCACTTCACACAAAGGAAACTATTAATGAGTAACATTCAGTGTTACTTGACTAAGGTCCGTACACTGGATTTTTCCGGGAGAAAGCCTCTGACACTACTCGTTGGTACATTGATATCATTGTCTGATGATGCTATAGTATGTATATATTCTGATAGATTGATATATTCTCATAACATTTAACGTTATCCTAATATATAATTACTCCAGGATATGTTTTGATTATAATCATTGTCTGGCAATGGTATTAATTACCGGGTGGTGGATTTATATTTTTCATGAAATCAGTTTGATTGCATGAACAGATATATGGGCAACTCGTCGGGGTAAAACCCTATATATATATATATATATATATATATATATATATATATATATATATATATATATATATATATATATATACTACTCAGTCCAAAAAGTAAGCTAACGTTTTTTGGACTCGCATCAAAATATTAATTGGTGCTTGAGATATGCTTCGTTATACAATTCCTTTAACACCTTCATTTGTTGAGCAAAGAATTTTCATTAAATTCTGTTTGCGGAATGAATATTCTGCTGACTTATCGAGGATGGTGCAAAACGCTTTGGCGATAAAGCTAAGTTGATAAAAGTATTTACAAGTGGTATAAAGAGATCCAAAAAGGTCAAGAAGATGATAGGCGTTCCGGTCGACCATCAACCTTGACCGACGAAGCTCACGTCCAGAAAATCCAGAAGATTTGGTGCTTGTAAATCGTCGATCCATAATCAGAGATCTTGCTGATCAAGTTGGCATTTCAAGACCATTTTGAAAGATATACGGAAAACACTGATTTTTTCGTAAAACATGGTGGCGTGGAAGGTGTAAAACGATGCAGTCTATCAGGACAAAATTAAATGCATTATTAGATGAGACATAGATTGATGCTTACGACGTAGAAACAACCGATCGATCAAATAAATATCGGCCTCAAGGTGAGACAAAAAGCAAGGACATGTTGACTGATTTCTTCGGTTATTTCACCAAAAACTCGACCCATATTGTTCCACAACCGCCTTATTCACCTGATTGTTTTTCAGAAAAAGACCGCCCCGGGGACACCATTTTGAGTCAGTATAAGACATACAAGCCGCATCTTCAACAATTGTTTTGAAATTGTAAAATCTGTTGGCATAAGCGCATTGTATCTAGAGAGGATTACTTTGAAGGCGAAGAAATTGATTTGGAAGAAAGATAAAGATTTTTCACAATAAATGTTGGACTTTTTGGACAGATGGGTACAATCACTTTCGTACCCTGAAATATCTTCAGTAATCAACCTCTACAACACAATACCATCTCTCGGATCGGGAGGTCTAATTCCCAAGGTGATATTTATGTTGAACTGTTGAAGCAGAAACACTATGGGACCCATTCGGTACCATCAGTCATATATGTAATTTAAAATGGAAAATTGAATCAATGCCATAAAGTTCGTGGCGAATTGATCCAGACGCGATATCTTAGAAGACCCTAATTCATTCCTGTGAGAAACTACTCTATCAGTGTGTACCTCAACAAATTGAGATATTTTTCGATACAATACAATCTCATAATCTCTCCAAGTGCACGGAAATAGATATCATTTACTTTTCTTACCTCATTGTTTAATTATAGAATCGCCAGTCGAAAAAACGAAAGGCCTTGAGCTTCCTCGAACACAAAGAACGCTAGTTCCATAATTAAAAATTTGCATCATTAATGATATTGTTATTTCAAACTGTCGTCTCAGATGGGTTGGTTTTTTTGCGCCCATTCTGATTCGGGTTTCGCATTGTTATTCCGTATTTATGGCCAAATTATGTGGGTTTTTGTTCGATTAAAATAAGTATACAGCAAAAAACGCTTTTTGAATTCCATTTTCAACAGCTGTATTTTTTAGCTTGTACCAATTCAGTTATCAAAGTTCATGGAACTTGTAAAATTGTAAATACGAATGCCGAAAACGATATTTCAAGGTTTAACTCGGATAGAATCATTTCCTAAACAGTATAGACGCTAAAAGGTGTATATAAAAAAATAATCCATTCGATTTTGAACAGACGCCCTGCTCCATCATTTCTCCTTTATTTTCGAATTTTTTTTCACATTCCCACCATTATGCGGTAAAAAAAACCGGTTGGAATCATCGGTAAATTTTGCATAATGAATAAAATATCTCATCGACGTAAAAAGATCATTTGCATGAAAAATATGCAATATTTGTTTAGAATGCAAACTAAATTGGAATATTATCCTTCGATCTAATATTATTCATGAAAAATGACGTTCTATTAACAAGTATTTTTTTGTTTCAGGTAAGCATCAACTTTTCCAGTGACGTGGGACAAGCTGTTATGGTAATTGTAATGATGATTTATTCTAGTAGAAAATTATGACAGAAATTGTAGGGGAGTAATTATATATAGGGCGTATATATTATAGCTTATCGACTATAAAATAAATTATGATGTGGTTCCATACAACTCGATGAGGAAAAAATGTCTCATTTTCTTTCGGTATACGTTCTTAATTCTACTACTATTGCCATCATCTTTTTCTTCAAAAGTGAAATCGTCTACAGCTTCTTAGCATTAGCTTCACTTGCAAGATTATTTATCCATTTATTCGAATGAAAAGAAAGTAACAAAAACTACATGGATCATGCCATAAGCTCCTAAGCTCTAGAAAATAGAAGAAACAGTTGAACCACGTGTAATCTCTGTCAGTGAGTTGTGAACACCAACATTCTGAACAGATCATCAATGAGGAAGCTACAATCTGAAGAATAAAGGAGAAAAAACGCAAACAGTGTAAGTCCTTTCGTAGCAACACAATTCTTTTCACAACCCTTCGGAGGAAGAGATGCCTGTCATGCTAAAGCTGTGGTAGTCTAAGATGATTCAATGTGTGTGTTCACTTACTTCTTGATGAGGACCAATCTGAAGTTATCAGAAAGATGTTCAATGGAAGAGATTTCCTCAGAACAATAGTCCTATGAAAAGATACAGCATTTACCATGGAAGTACTTGTAAAAATGAGAAAGATAAGAAATCTGCCTCCTTTGAGGGAGAGACTGGAGATCACGCATGGGAACAGTATTCCAGACCATGTCGCACCTGTGCTTTATATAAATGATTCAGCTGTAATGGCGTGAAGAACTGTTTCGACCTGAAAAGAAAACTGATTTAGGAGAAGCAGATTTGGCAATGGCAGACATAAGATCATGCACGTAAACTACGGTGCTGACTGTGATGCCGAATAAACGCATATTGGTTGCTGTGGTCATTCGATGTCCTTTCATGATTGAAGGAGGTTCTCAAGCAGTGACCTTTCTGGAAAACGTTGTTGATTGCGATTAATTGTTCGCATTAGAATTGGCCAAGTTTAACTGGCCCGTCTGTTATATCTTGTCCAAGTGTCAATACAGTGAGATGCGTTGATCGGAGCAGAAAATGAAGACATTAGGGTACCGTCGTCCTCAAACCCAAATATTCTGTTTTCATTGGAGTGGAATAGATCATAAATCTGTTACACTGAAAGAGTTGGCGAAAGTTTGGAGCCAACATAATTAAAAGAAGAGTACTTAAAGTGAAAGCAGGACTAAGAAGCTAATTAAATGATACATAACACTTTTCGTCTCACAATTCTGATCCTCAGCCGCAGATTATATTTATTGTAGAATGAACACTTCTGCCCCATGGGATTCTTCAATTTGGAAACATAATCACGTTCGTCCTCTGAATCAATGAAAGAACACAACAACACAATATCTTCTCTTTGCGATCGGGAAGGGTCAAAAAGACCAGATCCTATCTTGCAAGTGATTAATTATATTCAACTTCAGAAGCAGAATCACTACGAGCCCCAAATAGGGGTTGAATCTCCAATATTTAATTAACGAATGTTACTCCAAAAATTTAAGGGTAGTTCGGAATAAAATATTCCGAATTCTATCGTGCCATATTTTTGCAGAAATAACCTTATCTTTATCTTTGACCATTTCCGAAATAAAAAAAATGAACTTATATAATAAAATCAAAGGTTGCGAAAGAAGAGTTTATTAATACATATCATTATACTTGATCAGAAAAATGGAGATATTTTAAGGTAGTCGTGTTCAAAATACGTAATAGATTGGTTTTTGGTGAGATGATCTACAAGGTGTTGGAACTAGTTCAATAAGTGTTTGAAATGTTGCCCGTTTCTTTGTAGACACAACTCAATCCTTCTGAGGAAGGAACGTTGAAGTCTCGACAACATTTGCGGATTAACTGACTGAAAGGCGTCGACTTTTCTCTGTCTCATATCCAATTGTGTTGTAGAAGGAATCTGGTAAAAGATGTTCTTAATATAACTCCACAAGAAAAAATCTAGACTTGTAAGGTAAGGAGACCTAGCTGGCCATCTAACAGGGCCACCACGTCCTATCCATTTGTTTGGAAATACATTATTCAAATGCTCCCTAACCTGATGTGAGTAATGTGCCGGTGCTCCATCCTGTTGAAACCACAAATCTTGTCTTATATGCTCAGGTACATCAGCGAGTAACAATGGTAGATGATTTTGCAGAAAATCTAAATCCATTTCACTATTGAGGTGCCCGTCGAAAAAGTGCGGCCCAATTAGATAACCCATCTACTATAGCGGCTCATATATTCAAGGGCCAATAATGCAGGTGATCTATTTGTCTCATGAGGTGTGGATTTTCCGCGATATTACCCGTTTCCGATAAATCTGATTAGAAGTTTTTCAAATCATCTTGCATCAGGATGCCTCTTATCAGAAAACCTTTGTGCATAAACTCTACTTGCCAACAAAGAATTTCTATCACACTCGCCCAGAATAAAAATCATATTAACCATTTCTTCTTTGGAGAACTTCATGACAGTCAATTGAGTAAATTGGGTTCAAACCTCACTTTAACAATGTTCAATAACGAAACACTGATAAGTTCACAATGTAAAATGCAGAAAATGATATGTCCGGACACCTGACAGGAGGCACAAATAAAAAATTTCAACACATACCTCGATTTACGTTTTAATCATCTTGATTTTGTCATTCGTTAAAAGAATTATCTTGCTTAGGTCCCATTTTTTATTACTTGAATCATTACAGAAAAAAAAATTCTGTACGAATAATGATGCATGTTGATGAGTTTGATACGGTTTGTAGAATTTTCATCAAAATTTTTACAAATAATCGAATATTTCGAAAATGATCGGAGATAAAGATAAGGTTACTTCTGCAAAAATATAGCACAATACTTTATGCGTTGACATGAATAATAAAATACAGGGCATTCCATTTGAAAAAATCAAGATACGATATTTTTAAAATTACAATATTCAATAATTTTTTTGAGTCAGTCCTGTATAATATGAGGATAATCTATTTCAATTCATCAATAAAGCTATCCTTGGGCAATAAGAAAACGAAAGGAAAAAAGTATTCATCCTCTCCGGCCGAAGGAGCATGCGATGATGTGAGAGCCTATTTTCATGAATTTTTACAGAAAAAAATATTGTGACGAAACTACTCACCTCACTTATTACTTAAAGACATTATAGCAGAGTTTAGGCCGCTCCTGAATCTCGAACAAAAAGTGGTCTTCCAATCTGAAAAACCACCCAAGATTTTTTATTAAAAATTGGGATAGCCTGTTTACTGCAAAATAAATTGCTAAAGTAGATTCTTTCTTAATACAATACCGTTCGAACAAAAAATGAAATATTGAGGAGTGTACGAGCTACAGAGCAACGCGCCACTGGTGAATCACCCAGTATATATTTCATTGGCATATGGATAAGCGCTGTTCTTAGAAAGAATACGACCTTGAACTCTTTCTTGTATGTTAAAGCTTCATATTGTATGCTGGTGTCACTCTTAACAGTACCCTTGCTTGTAAACCTCAAATAGAGGAGAAAACTCCCCAAGTTGAAAAAATTACTTAAAGAAAGCCATCAGGAGAATCATCACTTCGAAGATAACTGAATGGATTCTCACAGTAAGGCTGATATCTTTTGTTACTGTTTGGTGGCCGAAGATGTACCTAATATTGCAAAACTTGAAGTGCCTGGATATCACAAAGGTTATGTCCAGCACTCCTTATAATTACTAGAAACCACCCGCTAGCTCTGAATGTATTTACTGTAAAGTAAACCAGAATATATACGTATGTTATTCTGGAAGACTACTTGATTTTGCCGTCTGACTATATCAGGACGACTGCAAACCTGCTTTCTAAACAGGATGATGAAGCAAGGTATTAACAAGAAAAGAGTAGAAGACAACCTGCCGGCGGCATATCGAAGGGTACGGAGTTGGTAAATGGTTGACTAGAAAAAACAGGAATTTCAATAAACTGGGTATATAAACTTCTAAGAAGGTCAGTTTGATCTACTGTCACTGAGAAGAATACAAATAAAACTACCACCTGCATAAAACCGGAATCCACCAGGATAGCCAAGTAGTACGACAGTATGAAACAGCAAAACACATCCTGTTTGAATGTTGAGCCTCTTTGCATCCCAGGTACAGAGAAGGAGAGCATCGAAGAAGCACAATTGATGAGCGAGATGACCCTTCTGAATACACACGGAATGACTAAGGAGCTAGTGAGTCTCGAAGTTATTTAAGTTGCCATGAATTGAAGATAAACGTATCGTCCATGTTGATAGTGAAAAATTCGAGCCTAAAAAAGTTAATATATTGGGTGGTGCTATCAACCGAATTCCCAGCAACACGTTAAGCAAAATATACTATAACTCTGTATTCGAAAACTAATCACAGTTACATTATGTTATTGCGTTACTTTTCCAACAGTAATCGATGTAGGATTGTGATCATCTCAACTATTTAGCTCATCAACCTCACCATTGAGATGAAAACGATCTGATCAACTCAGAAAACTCTTACAGTGCAATTGATTCACCAATGGCTTTGCCTGCAGGATTAAATGTATAAACGCGTATCAATTGATACTTTTAAATATGAAATTGAAATTTCATTGAACCCTGAAAATTTGCGTGTCCTGTGTTCAATCACCCTTCATGTCTCTTTTTTTTCTTTCACGTAGTCGCGCCAGATAAAAATCGTTGAATAAATCAGAAGGGTCTAATGGAGCAAGTTGCAAAGCTGATATACATAATCTCACAATTTCCATACATGGCCACCTATCATGATCCCCTTTCTCGAGCTGAACGACGGCCACCTTCTTCTTACGACCCCATACGCTGATCATGTCACCCCATGTATAGATATTTATGCAAATTGAATGGGGAGATCGCGTGAGTGTTACTCCATGTTTTCCTGGATTAGCTGGATTCCACTTGGGAACTACTGGAAAACTTATTCGCCAGATTTCCCTATGTTGATTGATGTACTCTAAATTAACTAACTTGGCTCTTCTCGAAGAGCAGAATTGGTCATTTTAGGTAACCTGTTAAACAACTTATTGCTTAGAGATCTCTGGTGAGTAATGACAATGCTAGGTGTCACTACAATCGTACAAACCGAAGCGCCACGCGGTGGTTGTCTCAGGAACTTTCGAAACAGTTAACTAGCGCATATGAATCTTTGAATCCTTTCACATGAAAGTGGTCTGGTTAAAAAGTTTTCCTTTCATGCGTCTCGTGACAAATAAAGAAAGTACCACCAGTGCATTTCTGATTTGCATGACACGAACACTTAGAGATGTAAATGTTTGCGCAAAAGATAATTTGCCTTATGCTAATTTTACGGCAAATACGCGTTTATCATAAACTCAATATTAAAACTCCACTAGCCGTGCGCTCGTTCGAGTTAGTATAATTAGCACTCGAAGGCGATATATATCTACGAAAATTATCATTATTCCGCGGTATGGAAGGGGCGGGACGTTGCTGGAGTGTGTGCAAATGAATTTGTCGTGTACCGACACTCTCTTGAAATATTCATGAAGATTATTCATGTTATAGTCGCTTCGCGAATACTTTATGAATGCAATTTCAATTTTATGAAATTATCTGTGATGAGGTGATTAAATTTCAACGCAGTTGAATTAAACATCACGGACTGACGAGTCGTGGTCGTCAATGTAAAAGACGAAATTACGAAGCATAAAGAGAAATGTTGCGCTTTTTCTGAAGATAACAGCGTATGCCACAATTTCACTAACAAGAATTTACAGTCTCATTCTTCGGAGTTCCCTGTTTCTACGGTTTTTTTTTTCGATGAAGAAAACAAATTTCGGAGGAATCTCAATTTTTTTTTTATTCAAAGTATTGACCATTGAATTTTATACATTTAGCCCATCTATCAGGTAAATTATGGATATATATTGTAGTCGGTTTAAAAGATTTTACGACGTTGTCCGACACCTAAACTCCATTGACGTCTATTTTCGGTATCTTCTGGGGTGAGATTTCTCTCACTCATTGACTTATGGGTGATACGATCCCACTTGTGTTTGGGCCTTCCTATTTTCCTGCGTATAATCGGTTGCCACTATAGAACTTTTCTAGGTATATATATATATATATATATATATATATATATATATATATATATATATATATATATATATATATATATATTCTTTTGAAAACAGAGGATTTATAAAAATTTAAATAATTGTATTTACAATAAATGCTATCTATAATTCTATAAATATATAATATCTATAATTTTGTTGTGTGTCAGAAAAAGCACAAGTGTGAGCTCAGGAATTGTAACAGGGGAACCATACTTTCTTATATATGATTCAATAAACGAGTGAAAAAAAACCTGAGGAAAAAACTCGTTTCCATGTCGCTATTGCACTAGCAATAGCTTGTCTGTTTATGTTGTGTTAGTGTCGTGTGTACAAAAAGAGTACCAAAGATTTTTCTGCTCAGCCGCTTCATTCTCTCTTGCATTCCATGATTTCCAAACGAAGACAAGGGTGAAAGAAAGGGGGTTTGGGACAGGAATCTGTAACAATGGAAAAAGAAAACCAGCAGAAAAATATTTCAACAATCATACTTCTTATATGTCTTAACAAATCTGAGAAAAGATTTTACATTGCAATCAAGGTCATGAAAGGAGATAATAAAAAAAATACATAACCTGCGATATTTCCTCAAATTCCATCTCTGTTTGACCGAGAGAGCCCCGATGGCCAGGTTCAGTCTTCCAAGTGATGCCGATTATGATCTATAGATGTTTTAGAATCATTATGGACCCAATAATCTGGGTTGACATCGCCCATATTTTTTTCTTCGTGGAACTTGTTTAATTTTAAGAAAAATTTGCGTTCTAGAAGATCTTCTAAGTACGTCTATCTCCATCGCTTCTAATCTTGATTTGAACCTTTCTGTGTTTCCGATCCATATAGGAGTGAACTTTTCACCATTGCTTCATCACCCTCATTTTTCTACCTTTCGTAATTACTCCGCTCTAAAAAACACTATTGAGACAGCCGATCACCTGTTTCGCTTGTATTATTCGTTGTTTTTCAATTACTTTCCCATCTGTCCCGGTATCATAAAAAGTAACACCTATGTACGTGTATTCTTGGCCGCCCAAATATCCTTGCCCTCATCGAGTTCAAGTGAGTTGAAATCATTTCCTACGCATACAGATTTGGTTTTTTCAATATTGATCCTGAGTCCCCAGTTATTATACTCTTCGACTAGCTTGTGCATCATATATTCTGCATCTTATCACCGCTGATTATCACCTGATCATCGGCAAACTGGACGGTGTACACACAATCGTTATCCAGCTCAACTCCCATACTGTGTACCTTTCGCTTCCAGCTGTTCAAAGCCGCTGCAACATAAATTTCGAAAAGAGTTGGTGAAATACAGCATCCCTGTCTCAAACCTTTTGTAACTATGAACTCTTCGGTCAAGTACCTTCCTATTTTAACTCTGGATTTCGATCCTCTATAAAGTTCTCTTAACGCCATGATGAAGGTATAATTGATATTGGATTCTTCTAGCACTTTCCATAGTTTCGAAATTGTTACATCATCGTAGGCTTTTTGAAGGTCAATGAAGACGATGTGTGTTTCCATGTTCCTAGCATGTTTATTAGGGTACTTGGCAAATCCACGGAACAATAAAGCCCCATAGATTACATACAGTTCATCCATACAGAAATTTAAAGAATCGAACACCATATTTTCATCATCATCACTCTCCGATGAATGGGAATGTGTGGTGGCTTGAGGTTGAAGTCCACTTGTAGCGGAAAGTTGTTCATAAGTTTCCTCATATTCACTATTCTCGAAAGAAATTCCGCATCTTTGACCCAGAATACCTTTTAGTAGGTGCCTTCTTCAGATTCTGTTGTGTTTTGATTGGGAGGTTCAATATATATTTTCGTATTATTTTCATAGAAATCATCGCCCTCTACGATGTCCAAAAGTTAATGCAGAAAGGGTGGCAGCTTAACAAATGTTAGTTGAGACCACCCAGTCAGAATGGAAGAACCAACATTTTATGTAGACGACAAAGATATCCTTCACTAATATTCTTCCAAATTCCATACAATATTTGGGTGTATCCTTCGTCCACTTATGAATTTTTCTTTTTTTTTTTCTTTGAACAGTTTTACCTTTTTTCTTCCTGGAAAGCTGTTGTATAACAGACAGTGGTTTATTTTCATCATCATCACTCTCCGATGAATGGTATAGTTTGGTGGCTTGAGGTTGAAGTCCACTTGTTCTAGCAGAAAGTTGTTTATGAGTCTCCTCATCTTCACTAGTCTCGAAAAAAATTCCGCCCCAGAATAGCTCTGGGTAGGTGTCTTCAGATTCTGCTGTATTTTGATTGGGAGGTTCAATATATATTTTCGTATTATTTTCATAGAAATCATCGCCCTCTACGATGTCCAAAAGTTGATGCAGAGATAATCTGAAATGAAAATTACAAGTTGTAAAAACGCCATTTTTAATAGAATATAAACTGGGATCCATGGTCGTCAATGAATTCAACACTATCGTATTTCACGTCGTGTCAAAGACATAAATGCTTCTGAGAAAGGTCTAATGAGAAGATAGACGTGTTGCCGGCTCCCCACCACTCTCTGAACATTTATGACATGCATTTATATTGTGATCCTTTTAAAAGAACTGTATACAATAATCATAGAAATTTATACTATTGCTTACGACATCTACTGGTTTAACCGGCAAATTTCAACTAACACCCCTGGTATATCGTTTGAGTGTAGCTGGGAATCCATAATTCGACGGTAAAACCCATAGAATATAGAACCTTACAGAGAAGTTTTTCACACCCAACTTAGCATGACAATTCGAAAATGTTTAGTCTTGCCTGTTACCTCAATTTTCATTCATCAATCCCTTAAAATCATATTCTAGATTTTGTCTGTGATTTCGGTAATAATTCCGCTCACTGGACGTCCCTAGCGATTTTCTATTTTCACTAACGGTCGGCCACGATTACACTGGTTTACAGAATCGTAAAATGTTGCAAACTTAGGGACAAATACACGCTGAATTGCATTCAACTCGGCCTCTTGTTCAATTTTGTTCGAAGCTAACTTTAGAGGCATTTTTCTAATTGAACACAAAGTGTGCAATTCAATCGACCACAACAAAACCACTCCATGAACATTGCTGAAACTTGGATGGCCATCTTTTGAAGAAAGATGCTCGCATCGCCATATTTTGGATTTTGCCTCAAATATCAAAGTCACACTCGAAATTCATTGCTGGAAGGCCACTTGATCGATAGAACGTAAGATATGGTGAACCACGTCGTAATTGTGGAGGGTTGTCCTCCAATGCCGCTACTGAAGACTCTACAAGTGGTCTGTGGATCCTGATGCCTCAGAATGAAAGAAATGCAGAGCGAACTCTCCAGCAGAAAGGGTGGCAGCTTAACAAATGTTAGTTAAGACCACCCAGTCAGAACGGAAGAACCAACATTCTATGTAGACGACAAAGATATCCTTCACTAATATTCTTCCAAATTTTGATAACACGAAATTCTAACCTCAGATATGCTTATAAATACGCCAAATGAAAGATAGCCAACCGCAAACCGATTGAATTTCCCTTTGACTAGATAATTACGCGAATTAATTAACATTCAAGGCTTTCCGTGGGTTGACCGCAAAATTCCGCTTTATTATCACGCAACAGAAAGACCTACAATTCGCCTTGTTTTATACAGGTTAGACTCAAAAGCCATACTTTCAGGCGGGTTTTTTTATCCTCTTTCCAATTCGAATCTTGGAGATGAAGACTCATAATGTGATTCATCACGTTAAGTTGGTTTTGTTCGTATTTATTCAATGTTGGCATTCTTTGAGTACTTTATGAAACCCCTCGTTCTGTTATGGGAACCACCAACCCTTTCTTACAGGTTTTTGGTCGTTCAATACAGATTAGCACCGACGAAGGCAACAGATTTATCAGTCACATTCCATTTCGCTATAAAATAAACAAAACTTGCATTAGAAAAAACTTGGTAAGAAAATGTGAAAATTATATCAAAGTTGTAAAAACGCCATTTTTAATAGAATATAAACTGGGACCGATGGTCGTCAATGAATTCAACACTATCGTATTTCACATCGTGCCAAAGACATAAATGCTTCTGAGAAAGGTCTAATGAGAAGATGGAAGTGTTGCCGGCTCCCCACCACTCTCTGAACATTTATGACATGCATTCATATTGTGATCCTTTTGAAAGGACTGTCTGCTTTAATGAGTTAAAATTCTCTTTGAAAAATGACGCGAACACTTCTGCTAAATACTGTTTTCGGTAATTTCAGAATTAATGTTTGGATTGATTCACGAATTATCAATCAAATCTTTCCTATCAAGAAACTCGCAAATTTTTATACAATTCCCCTGATATAGTTTTCGTTAGTTCATTAATTACCCTATAAAACTCCTTTATACATTTTCATTTGTCATAATTTACGAGTTTTGGAATGATTCTCTTCAATGAAGTTCTTAGTAATTTACGTTTTTTTCCAAATATTGATTAATTCACTATTTGCATTAGTTCAATTATTATATCAAAAGTTAAGAAATATTTAATATTGAATTCTTCTAGATGAAAAGTGCATTAAGTTAAGAATTATCCAAACATTTTTCGTGTAGAAGTAATGAAGGAAATTGTTGATTTATAGAATAAGTCTCTTCAATAATGCAAAATTTAGGAATTATTGAATAATTCTTAATGGAGAAATTTATGAGCTATACAATAATTCCAGGTGATATAGTTTACGTTAGTTTACCAATTACTTCTAGATGAAAAGTTAATTTTATCTATTTAACAGTTCGCATCGATTCACGAATCATTAATTCAAGCAATTTCTCTCAATTTTGTATTAGTATTATTCTTTGATGGGTTAGTTTGATAATTATTGATACGGTTTGCATTAGTTAGAAAATATTATAATATAATAATTCTTTCATGAAAGTTGCTTTAATTCAAGAACTAATAGCATTAGATTATGCTAATAGGATCGTCCTATTCAATGAAGGTTACATTTATTTACGAATTGTTGATTGAATCTGATCAAGAAATGTACTAACTAACGTAACCTGGTCCAGGTTACGTTAGACCAGCAATTAGTTGATAATTTTCATCAAAACACTATTTGTATCAACAAATTATCGAACTAATCTCTTCAGTGAAGTTCGCGTAGATTCTCGAATTTTTTAATAATTCTCCTTAGAAAAGTGTCTTGTTTGTATGTTTTTCCTTTAACGTGCTCTGTTTCTGCCTTTCGGCTAATGACACGCCGGGGAATTCTGTCACCTCACTAACCCGGGAATTTTGCCGAACCCCTCTCGTGTCGAGAGAAGGGATCTTTAATGTCCAACACATCTCTGTTAGACAGGACCGACAGCCTTACATCTCCTCCGAAAGATGGACACTCAAGCGATTTCCAGAATCCGAAAAATCGCACCAACTTTGTGGGGATTGAACCCAGGTAACTCTGCGTAGGAGACGAGCATCATTTCCCATACGCCACCGAACCGGCTAAGAAGTGTCTTGTTCATTGAACAATTCTGTTGAATAAAGTTTGTATTAATGTTTGAAATATGCAGCCTTTTTTCATGAAGTGTTATGCTATAAGTCGTATATCGAAAAATACTGAGATATAATGACAGGCATCAATAACTCAAATGAATAATTCATGAGCTATTTTAAATATCTTTTTTGAATCATCAGATGCTGTCGACCTACCGTCACTTACAAGTAACACGAACACTTACCAGTCTCACCGAATTCCACCGTCAGCAATATGAGGCGAATACTTGAGAGATAGCCGTGTTATCTTACATCATTAAGAGCTCTACACGCCCTCGTGCTCTGGGCACGGTGCCTCGAAAAGTGTCGGCCCATGTCCATCAGATAAAGCGTCACGAATGTATCCGATGTTAATTGAATATTTTATCGGGGAGGTAAAGTATTATTACCGGGTCCCGATAACGGACAATTTTAATGTTAACAGACCGACCGCATGTAAACACCGTTTTAGCCGAATTACAGATTAGGGTTGATGGGAGGTTAAGTTTTCATTAGTTGATCGAACTCGTATAGAGTGGAGGAGCATTTTGATTCAAATCTAACAGAGTCGATCAAGACCTGTTCTTTGATGATTTCAAGACTCCTGAAGAGCTGGAATGAATGGTTAACAAATCACTGAACTATATGCGTCCCTATTGCTGGTTGAACTTTATTCCGTTCATACAGAACGGCGAGTTCGCCAAAGCGAAATGTGTACTAACTGTCAGGCAACAGTATGAGCTCTCGGTTCCAATTTCTGTACTCCAAGTAAGACATACGTTCATGAAAGGCATATTGTAGCATAATACCATCTTATTATTGCAGGAATCCAAGATGATAGTACTAGCTATACGCAGGGGTGTGTGTCCTCACCACTGCAATAGTATCTTGATTTTTACAGCCTTTGCCTCCCCAACTACGTAAGTTTCGGCACAACGGCATACGCAGATGGCATAAGCATTATACTTTGGGGAAATTTGAAGGCATTCTCTGCAACAGGATAGAGATAGTCCTTCTGTTAAAATAAAACTGCTACTGTGAACATGACCTCTCTGTAAGTCCCAGGAAGACATTGATAGTATTCTTAACGAAAAAGAGAAACAGGAACATGAGAGAACCAGCCTTCCCCAGTCGTGCTCTCACGAACAATGCCGCAGAATAGTGGTGAACACCTGGGGAACCAATGTTATGTAGACTAACACTGCTATCATAAGACCGGTGGTAACCTACGTAGCCGTCTGTTGGACGATGGCCAAAGAAATGCCAGTTATGGTGCAGAGATCCACCTGCCTAAACATAACTGGAGCTATGCATATGATAACTAAACGATCTCTAAAGGGTTTGTCGCATATTTTTCTATGTGACTCTGGTAATCATGATAGGCGTTACCCGTATGGTTGGAATTCTGGATTTAAGTTGGGGGAAGCGAGACGGCGCCCGAGGATGAAAGCGAAGATTAAGGTGCTTCTGCTGGAGACAGGAAGTCATAAAATGCTACACCAGTTTGCTTTAAACAAACTTTATATATTACTACAGCAAGGCGTTTCCGAAGGAACTTTGAAAGTCTACAAGGATGATTCAAAGGACAAAGTAGGGGCAGGATATGAAGTGTGCTCGAGTTTAACTTGTTAATGGGTTATGGACAGACACAGTAGTGTTACTCACGTATAGCAAAACCATGACGAGAAGTAGACAATCAGTACTATACCAGGGGAGACTTATATTGTTCTCTTAGGTAAGATGAAAATATCACGAGGCACTGTCAGGTGAAGCACACATTGGACGAGCAACATCGAAACGTATTTGATAGCCAAAAGGGGCGTCTCAGGGGTACCATCATGTCAAATGAAGGCACTAGTGCTCAGATACTACACCTTAAAACAACTCAAAACGTTGTGGGGTGGAACAGATAGCTGAAGGTTACCATGAGAACTTCTGGAGTACCCTAGTGAAGAAACATCAATGTCTACACCAAAACAACAGTTGACTTGAAGTGGCACTTCCCTCTGTAGAGGGCAAGAAAAATAGAACAAAACCATCGAACACATTCTGATCCAATGTCTGATTGTCCCCAATACTAAGGTACATACGCTTGCATATAAATAACCATACCTGCGAAGGTCCACAGTAGATATCATCGCTTCCTTCCTGAAAAATTTGTATTGGTGAAGGTGCGGTAGAGTGCAGAAATAAAGAGAGGATCTACAAGGAGTCTGATGAGACCTAGGTGTAGCAGCCTTATCGCACCCCTACAAAAACACCTCAAAAAAGTCTAGGGAACACTTCCGAATATCGATATATCGTATCCAGAACGATCAATATGGATGATTTCTTAAAGAAATGAACACCTGCATCAATTTCTCATCAAATTATGTAGAGTGCCGCAACAGATTTCAGTTTTTTCATAAACTAAAAATGCAGCAGATGCGACGCTGCTTTATAATCATTTCATGTATTCAGTGTTTGAAATCAGTTAGCACATTGTTTCTGTTGTTAACACAAATAAATGATTCAAGTTTTGTGATTCGACCATGGAAAGACGACATTTGACTAGAGAAGAGATGTTACGAGCCATTGGCATGCTTCAAGCTGGGAGCTCACAACGAGAAGTATCCAGGGTTCTGGGAAGTAGCCCAAGTGTCGTAAACCGTTTATGGTCGCGTTTCAATGAAACAGGTAGCGTAGAAGAACGCCATACAGGTCGTTTCAGGATTACTACAGTCGCCCAAGACCGATTTTTGGTTTTACAAGCCAGAAGAGATCGTACTACCACAGCATCTCAATTAGACGTCCTTTAAGAGTTCCACAACTGACCCATGGAAATCGCGCTGCTCGTTTAGCTTGGTGCCAAGAACACGTAAACTGGGATCAAGAGAGGTGGGCCACAGTTCTCTTTAGTGATGAATCTAGATTTAGTTATTATCCAGATTCGGGAAGAATTCGAATATGTAGTGTGGTGTAGTGGTACCGTATCTCCAAACAATGGGTCAAAATCCACTCTTCCAACAAGATAATTCCCCTCCTCATCGTGCAAGAGTTGTCTTGAACGTTCTTGAAGAGAATGATATAGATCTTCTACAGCGGCCATCCTGCTCCCCAGATCTGAATCCCATAGAGCATGTGTGGAACACCCTAAAAAGAAATCTCCTGCGTCAAAACGTCTTCCATCAAGAACAGGAGCTTCGATTAGCAGTTCAGGGGGCTTGGAATGACTTAGGCCAAAATGTAATAGACAATTTAATATTGAGCATGCCGCGACGATGCCAAAGTGTCATTAATAACAGAGGGGACCTTCTGGGTACCGAAAAATTTAAGTGCTTCCATATCGTTTCGAAAATATTAGTTCAGGATTTTTTTTGTGTTTTACCAAATTTCGTCATTTTCAAATTTCAAATTTTTTTCTTATAATAGGTGCTTGGAGAAGTCAAATATTATTTTGTTTTCTAGAAAATACATTATATACAATACATCCTAACAAAAACCGAAAGATTTCTATAAATTCGTTTCATCAAATTCATATTTTAAAGGTAAGTGTTCCTTAGACTTTTTTGAGTTGTTTATATAAATACTTTTCTTGAACAATATAATAGACTAATCGAGGAACTGTGGCTCAGGTATACCAATGGGTCACATGAGTCCCCAAGAAAGATATGAAAGTATGTTAAAGTGCCAACTCATTTTCCATCAAATCAAATCAAAAAATATTGACGTCACTTCACATCAACCATCCTTGACTTGAAACTAACTCCCAACAAATTTGTTATGAACGAAGTTCTGAAATCGATTATAAACTTCGGAAATATATATTAAATTGTAATTAGGTACATATCCTAAACGAGATGTTATACATTATAGACCGATAGTGGTAATGGTCATCGCCGAAGCGATTGATGAAAAAAGGGTACATACGTTCATCGTTGACGACCAGTAGAATGAGACACTTATCGTAATGGCGAACGACGATTTATATTTCCATTTTGAAATGCCATCTAGCCATAAACATGGCAACAAAGTATCATAGTGCCATTCGTTATTGCGAACAAGCATGGCGAATGCCGCTATAGAATAAATGCAATTAATGGAGCGTCATAAAATTTATCAATTTCTATCGATAAATCCGCTCTTAACGAGGTAGTTAAAGATCGCTCGTATAATAGTTAACGAGTGGAAACGGATGTACAAACACCGAACACGACGATAGGCGAAACGGTTAATAAAATAGGGGCAAGGAGCGCAAACGGAGGCCTTAATGAAATATGCGCTGAGAAAATCAGGACGCGACATCTTGCAGATACAGGATGCGTTTTTCAAACTAATTTATTAAACTGATTTACACAAACTCTTGGAATTCTGTACTGTTCTTGGGCCTCTACAGATTTTTTCTTGCGACTTTGGGGATCAAAAACGGGTTTCTTTCAGGGTCGCCTGAATCCGAGGGAAGAAAGTTTGCTGGAACGACCTCAGAACTATAGCGGGATACGACAGCGTTGTCACTTTGTGTATGACCGGGATTGTCAAGTAGCAGAAAGTCTTATGGAGTAGTGAAGAACTTTACACGTAGTGGACAACGTTATCTGACAATAGGTATTGTTCTCAGTTGTGATTTGCAGATTTTTACCTTCTTTGAGCTAAGAGAGTTGTCGGTTCACTCAGAGATTTGACGTTTTGTTCAGTTGGCTTGGTCACTACATTGACACACACTTTCCTCATCGCTTTATCTTCATTCAGACAAATTCATGTCATTTGCAACCATCTCTATACTCAATCGACGATCAGAGTCTAACACGTGCCGCACTGTTGTCGATTTTGCTGGTTAATGGACGCCCAGAGCGTTGTTCGTCGCGAATCTTTTCTCAGCCTCCTTAGAGACCACCTAGAAACTTGTGAGTAGGACAGAGCAGAGTCCTCGTAGGCCCCGCTAATCATTTTAGATGTTTCCTAAAAAGGTTTTCTCTGTGTAGTACAATACTTGATCGTGTAATGTTACTCAACAAGGACAGAGCGCAGAGATCTCGCCGCTTCATAGTTTGGCGCCAAAGCTTAGGGTTCCCCCACCTACTTCAAGTGGTCCGATTCTACTACGACCAATAGGAGACGTGAAATTCAATTGTATTATTTAAGAGGCGTACCTTTCATTTCGAATCTGTAAGCTTTACATCAATCCTGGGATAAACTGTTCCAAGAATAGAATATTGCAGCTTTAATTGTGAAATTCTTTGTGGTGTAATAAAATGGAATAAATCGTTACCTAACGAAAAAGCGTTGTCTCTTTCATCTCAATATTGAATACGTAGAAATTTTGTTCAAACGTATTCGTTACTAGTTACGGTTCGGGGCTACTCGCGGTAGAACCGAAAGTAGTAGAATATTGATGAAAATATTCCAGTTTACGAAGACATCACCAAAAAAATCTTCGTATACAAATTTTCATTAAGCTCCATCTTTGAGACATCCACTGTAGTTTCTCACTGATCCGCTATAGGATTTAGTTGAAATCTGAATGGATGTCCTGAATAGATATGCAACACTGACGCGCTCAAACAAAACCGAAACTGCACTCTCTTGCTATGCATGACATCCGACTGAATTGTACCGCTGCTATTGTGGCCTTATTGTCGATGAATGTGAAGAGACGATCGGAATACTTGCTCCTTGAAAGAGGGATGTTTCCGATCTACCTAAACTTGAATATTGTTCCTTGAATAAATGACTACGTCAAGGTTTTGCCTAGTTTTCCAGATAAAACTGTTCTGAAAGCCTGAAACTTCGTATGCTATAGAGCATTAGACCTGAAATTGTTTCGAATCTTTATTAACTCTCCTGGGCAACGACGTGATTCTTTATCGTTGTTAGGAACGCGTGAATAGCAGTGAATTCCCGGAATTGTGCGCCGTTACTTCATGGCGTTTCTTGTACTCGATTTTAACCTCATCGACTTCCGTAAGACCGTTTAGCGCTCCCTATACTTTCTCGCCTTAATTCCCAGCACGAAACCTAAATGATAGCCGGCATTCATCAGTTAATTAGCCGATAAGTTTTGATTGATAACTGCTAATGAAGCATGCCAGCACGAAATCTCGTCTGGCACCATTAATAACCGCCATCGGCTAATTGAAATGTTAAAACAAATAATCGACTGTAGTAACGAGCGTTAGGGACGCGCTGAAAAAGAGTGTAAAACGTGAACATATATACGTATACACTTTGGGGTCATAAATCAATTACGTAAATATGTCGCCAATTAGTTAACACATTATTTGCGTTAGTGTGAATAACGCAAATGATGAAATTGTATATTCTCATTTCCGCAGAGGCCTCGCTATCAACCAATGATGCTCGAAATCTCTAATTGTTATGTCCAATAAAACGATCTCAAATATACACACCTCAGAAAGTGTTCAAACGATGTGTAAAGACCAAGAAATTGATTTAAGGACAAGAACGATATGCGATTCATATTGCATATATGGGACAGATGCTACCGTACCTGAACCCGATAATAATGAACTCTAAAATATAGTTCAATCTTCCCAATTGACGTTGCTTGGATGAGGGTATAAAACCAGGAGTGTCTACTATTTTGTTAAGATATCTTGAGGAGTTCACTTGCTCCTTTGCCTAAGAAGGCAAGCATATTTATTGCACCAATGTTGAAGGTTTCATGGAAACATTAAAGATGCAATTTGACGCAACAGAAATACGAAAAACTATTTTATTATAGTGTTTTGAAATGCTCTCAAAGCAGGCTGCACGAATGTGTAATAAAAATGAAGGGTTCCATTTAAAAAATTGGAAGTGACCTTCACGTGACCTTGACAACGCTATTCAAGGTCATAAAAATATCGCTATCTGATGCATAACTTACAACCCTACAACTTTGGTATGAAACATTTTTTCAAATACGCTTTATTTTTATATTTTCGACCGGTTTGGGACATTTTGTTCATCCGGTGTATATATATATATATATATATATATATATATATATATATATATATATATATATATATATATATATATATATATATATATATATATATAAAACTAAACAGAGGCTATATCTACCAAGATATTCATTTCTGATTAAAACGCAAAAACAGGTCAATTTTTGTTTCAAGGAGGACATCTTTTGGGGTACAATACTTGCCTGAAATATCAACCCCCTAAGCGGGGGTTGCAATCCTTGAACGTTTTGAATAGGGAAGATGGGTCGAGTGATGACTCAAAAGAAAGGTGATATCTTTGTCTACATTGCCTTGAACGAATTTCCCGTTTTGATTGAAAACTGTAAAAGGTACAGGGTGAGCAACTGAGAGATAGGGAAGATTATTTCCCTGAGACTATTCAAGTTTCATTGAGGTAAAATGGAACAGATCCATGCTGATCAATGGCAGTCATCGTCAAGTACCATCCTCATCTCGAATTTCAACCCCTGGAGCAGGGGTGACATCCCTTGAAAATTTGGAAGAGGGTAGATGGGTCGAATGATAACTCGAAAGAAAGGTATTATCTTTGTCTGCATTCCAGTGAAAGAATTTTCATTTTTGATTGAACACTGTAGAACATACAGAGTGAGCCACTGAAAAATAGAGAAGACTATTGGAGTATTAGTGCGAAAAACTGGAATAGATTCATTTAGATCAAAGATGACAGCCTTTGATCTGGAATGAATCTGTTCCATTTTTTTGCACTAATACTTGAATAGCTCAGGGCGATAGATAGTCTCCTCTATTTTTCAGTAGCTCACTCTGTATAAAAATGAAAATTCGTTCACGGGGATGCAGACAAAGATAATACCTTTCTTTCGAGGTATCACTCGACCCATCTACCTTCTTCCAAATTTTCAAGGGTGGTCACCCCTGCTCTAAGGGTTGAAATTCGAGATGACGATGGTACTTGATGATGCTGTTCCAATTCACCTCAATGAAACTTGAATAGTCTCAGGGAAATATGTGTGTATCTTTTACAGTTTTCAATTTAAAATGGAAATTCGTTCAAGGCGATGTAGGCAAAGATACCACCTTTCTTTTGAGTCATCACTCGACCCATCTTCCCTATTCAAAATGTTCAAGGATTGCAACCCCCGCTTAGGGGGTTGATATTTCAGGCAAGTATTGTACCCCAAAAGATGTCCCCCTTGAAACAAAAATTGACCTGTTTTTGCGTTTTGATCAGAAATGAATATCTTGGTAGATATAGCCTCGTTGCAGTAATTTGTGCAAATTCTCTCTTGAAACAACCCTCAAAAAAGATAATTTAGTTGAGCGTACCTATCACCTCTCTAGCAAAACGTTTTGCGCCATGTACGATGCTGACATCATTGAGACAGTTATCACCTGAAGGCTGCTTCTTCACGCTTTTTCAACTATCCTTCGGCGCCATGACTGTCAAACGTGTAACAACATAGCAATCTACCTCGAAGGATGTTATACGAGGTAATCATGAACACTGTTGCGATCTCTCTTAACTGGATAAATTTATTGCAAAGAACTTGCTACGTCTCTAGACCTTTTTGAAAAACGTAGTAATCATGCTCTAAAAACCAGACTTCCAGAGGTGCTATCACCTCTTCGTTGGAAGAAAATTCAAGACCTTTTAAAATTTTTCAATTCAGGGAAGAGATGATGAACAAGTGGTGCCAGATCTAGTGGATGATGGATGTTCGAGTATTCCACGGCAATCTCGAAAACTGCAAAAAGCAAGAACTGAAGAAACTTAGGCCTTAGAGAGTCAATGTGGCTTCCTTCTATTGATTGCACGAATAGAAGGTTTTCCCCAATTACTGCAGCATGTGGAAGCACAGAGGGATGAACAGTCTGATTGAAAGAGCTTGCACCCCACACCATCACAGTACATCCTCTGTTGCTGTATACTTCCTGGACTTCTCTAAGCCTCTGAACATTTCCAAGTTTTCTTCAATTCCTCTGAGAATAAAAGAGACCAGCCTTCAAGTCCCCATTCTACACAATACTGAGGCTTGGAAGGTATCGATACTTCCTCACGTATCATATGATCGTTCTTCCTATTCCTTTTTTTTTTGCAATTTCATCTCTTATGAAACCATATTCTCATCACTATACATGCTAAGGAAATAATGAAACTACGAACTCAAGCTCGAGGTTATCCTTTCTGGCGTGAATCCGAGGATAAACCTTTCTTAATTCGTCTTTTAACGCGCTTGATCGATCTGTGAGTTCGTAACGTCAAGTTTCAAGAGTATTATCCTTGATTGAATGGCTTTCAACTGAGATTGTCATCGAACTATGTGGAATTCCAGACAGCACGACAAGAATGTCCTATTGCGAATAGTTTTCGGTCCTCTGGATATTTATGATCTGATGTTCATTGGTACTGTAACTTTTGGGTGAATGTCGAGATTATTGATGAAATATCTTCAATCGCCAGTCTTTCAAGGAAATACAATTAATACTCGACATAGTAGGATCACAGAGGTGATTTCTCAAAACTAGGTCATCATCAGGAGATTATGAATCCGCTGATATTCTCTGAAAGAATAGAGAATAATTTACTTCTGGCGCTTACATTATTAACAGTCAGCCGACCATCTCCATAGTCCTGCCGTCCGCAGGAATCTCGTATCGCTCTGCCTGGGCCACCAGGAAGTCGTCGACATGCGCAGCGGTACGCAGACGGCGTTCGCCGCGCGGCGGCGGCCGATCGCCGAAGCTCCGCACCTACAGAAACGGAACCACCATGTCAGTCTGGTATCGAGACGCAACATAGACGTGTTGAACGTTTCGACCGAGTGACGTATAACGTGTGTGTGTTTGTCTGTGTCAGTGGCTCGCACGCCCGTTCCGTCCGACCCATTTCGCTTGTATTAGTGCCTGTCAACCCTCTTGGAGTGCCGTGCGAGTGTTACGTCGAGTGTGCCATGCGATCAGGAGAAGTGTGTGTGTTCGGGAACGCGCCAGGATTTACCTCTGTCGCCTGGGGATTACCGGCGCTCTTGTGCCAGGAATAAAAGAGTTCATGTACGGTGGTTTTTAAATCGATAATCGGTGGGTTGTACAAAGGATTTTAACCAATTTCGATTCGTATTTCATCCTTGAACAATGCCTCATTTGCTGGAAGACGAAAAAACTGTGACACCTATACTAGTTTTTGAAATTTCGCCGAGTATTGTCACTGTAGTTGTCACAGATTTAGTCCCTCGGGTCGGATCAAACGTATGTTGATCCTACGCGAGGGACCAACTCACTCGTCTCGGTATTGACACGTATTAATGATGTTTTGAGTAACAAATCTAATTAGTAATGAAGTTTGAATAAGTTTCGCGGTATATTGAATCTGGAAAAACCTCATTTACTATATGCGATGAAAAACGTGCACGGACATCTATCAATTATTTCTTCCGGTTCTATTATTAAGTGATTATCATAAACGACTATACTTTGACCTGAGGAAATTATAATAACTGTGTCAAGTTTTCGTCGATCAGTTGAAAGGAGAAATATTAATAATTTCTTAATTTTATATTGTCTGCGATTATTCCTAGCAGAACCACGTGAACCCAATATTATTGCAATTCGGGGTGTGCTAATTATTTTTCATGGTTTCCCGAATAACCGATAAAAGAACGCTGTCATTCGCATGAGGTAATCACTGAGTTTTCCACCATTGTTCAAGTTTTAACGACGTTTCAGGCGATTAAACTGAACTTAAGTGATAATAGCCGCATAAAATTTCATAGGAAAATGAGAAGAAATTATCATATTCTAACAGTAACCTTTAGTATGAGCACATTTGCTTCAGTTCATTCTGAAAGAATAGGAAATAAGATACGATGAGATTTTCTCTTATACCTTCAATTGCATTCAGATTAATTCCACATGGGAATGGACAAGGACGAAGTCGTGCGTGGGTTTTTTCTAAGGGGAAAACTTTGAAGCAGATACGAGAGATAAAATATCGTATAAAATTTTTATGGGGTTCTCCGCGGCTGCTACCGTCGTTGGGGCGCTTAGGAGAAAGAATTCTTTATGTATCAAATATGAAACGGTCCCTATTTGATGCAACTTTTATAGGTTAAGATCTAGCTTTTTCGACGCGCTGTTTGGGGGAAATCGTAAAATTATCATTATCTCTCGTATCACATAGTAATGTATTCTATGAAAGAAAGTGGAAACATCAGATACATACCTGAATCTAAGGTTTCTCGAGCTTAAAAGGTTCTTCATAATACTTTCCTAACATAATATGCTATACTCAACGCAACTACCTTTTGCATTGCAGTTTCTGTGGATTATTTTGATGACTTCATGGATAGTGTTGGATACTAACACCGTTAATCGATGACAATTGGAATTATTGTCGTCTTGATCTTCCATAATCGCGACAATGTGAACTCGAAGAATTCGAGGCTGTTCTTAACACATTCACACATTTTTCAATTTAATTAGGGATGTACATACATATACTCGTACATTTTGACATCATCAGTTTGTATACATATGTAGTTATTTAAAAATTTGAATTTTTTTGGTGCAAATTTGCAGTGGCGCTTTCCTGAATACTGGCATCAATATTTTCTTGATCTGCCATTGAGAAACAATTTCGATGTCTGCAGTAGCTTCGGAGTGAGACGTTTTTTGCTGTGATATGATCAAGCCGCTATCTTCAGAAATATCTCTCTCCCTATCTGCTCTCAGGTCAGTATCATTTGAAATTTCTTCATTCCAATTTTCAACATCTTGCATTGTGTACTCAGAAGGTGCATTTAACATCTCTCATCCGCGTTGCATATGTTTTTCATATCGAGTATTGAAACGTTGTAACCATCTATCGCTTGCATTGAATTTTCGTTAGGTGACATCAACTTCTCATGCAAATAAAGAATTTTTCTTTTGAGCGTTTCCCCTAGAAGTAGGAAAGTTTCATCCTCTTCACTTCACGAACCATTCGTAGAGTTTGTTTTTCATCAAAGGATATTCAGCTTTTCACAGAGTACACTTCTTGATCTTGCTTGGTTTCAAAATACTTCCGAAATATCTCTTTATTTATCTCTAATGGATTTGGCGACCCCGAACATCTTCGATGAAGTTGTGTTACTGTCACCCTTTCTGAGGTCTTCTATAATTAAAGAGTCTAAAACTTTTTGTTGTTATAACCATTATTTTAGCAGCGAACTTAATACCCGAACACAGCGCATTATCAACTCCAACAAACACAAAGTGAGTACAGGTCTGAACAAGTTAATTCCTGCCGTTCACAGTGACGCAAGGTCACATTAACGCGAGTCTTCCTTTTGATTGATATAATCACACATTTTTCTGTTTTTGACTTATATGGAGATATATACCAAACTATAGGGCTATATCGGTTTGGATGGTGACTTCTGAAGTGTCCTCAGTCGAATTTGGGGCATGTTCCTATCATTTCTGATACATTTATATGCCTTAGAAAAGTTCCAGTGCAGGTGATGTACAACTGTGTTGTAGCATTGTTAGGCCAAGATGGGACAGTCTGATCATATATGATGGATAATTTCACTATGAGCCCGGCAAAGTCGAGGCCCTATGTAATTTATTAATATGACTTGTTCTTGGTAAGCTGTTATCAGGGCTTCATTCTCTGCCTTAAATTTGCTTTACTTGACTAGTTTTTTGGAGATATGAAGTATTCCTCAGCTTCTTTTACTATCTGTCCGTGTATTTCTTTCTCGCTTCATTTTTTCATTGGTACTTTTTCAATGTATTAATTTTCTTCATTTTATTATTAATTGTCAGTAATTAGTTTCGATATAAGCTCGAAATCGTTAGTAAGTAGTAGTAGGGTCCTTTCTTCCTCGACTTACATCATTTGGTCCCTCGGGTCGGATCAAAAGTACTCGACGCGAGGGACCAAATCTAATGATCTAAAAGTACTAGCGCCTTAAGTTTTGATGTGTCAATTTACATGACTGGAGCATCAGTTGTTTATGGGTTACGCTTAGTGACGTTTTCTATTTTCAGTTCAAAGTTCAAGAATGTTGCATTCGACTTCGAAGAATATTTCCCTAACGTGGAAAACTTCGAAGAAGGTTTTTGTTACCCCGTGCGTGTCTTTTTGATTTATTTAAAAAATTTAGGTTTTGTGGGCAACAAACATCATCAAATATTCACCTAGCTTGTCATTGACAACTTCACTTCACTCAGGACTCATTGAGGATATAAAAGTGGCTCTTTTAATTGAGACAACAAACTACCAGTCTTCGATAATGCTAATCAGTCGAGCAGAGATGATTCAGCGGGTGGTATTTGTCAGATTATCTGACTTTGTTGTGCGGTATCCACAAGTTTTTCGTCCACAAAGATTTTTCCACAGGTGTGCCCGCCTAAGATGTTCACTTGCTCCAGAACAAAAAGAAGTGGCGTAGTTAGCTGGACCGTCCGGTGATGAGAGTTTTTCGCGAGCAGGTTTTTCTTTGGAACTGAATTCTTTTTGGAACGAAGCCTCTCAGTTCTGCAGAGCAAGTACCATAGAAATACTTGTGGAGAAGAGAGATCAGCAACCTGCCGCCTTTGAGCGAGAGCCTGGAGATCAAGCGTGATCTCCGGCTGGTCGATGAGGCGCACTGCTCTCTTCGGTATACTATCCACTAGACGTAATGCATGTTTAGGTGCGGAGTCCCACACATGGAAACAGTATTTCAGACCAGATTGCATCTGTGCTTTGTATAAATTCATCAGACGTGAAGGCGTGAAGTATTTCTTAGCCTTGAAAAGAAAACAAAGTTTAGCAGAAGCAGATTTGGCAATGTCTGGCATATGATCATGCCAGCAAACTCCGGTATGGAGTAGCTACTCAAACAAAACTCTTCTGCAACAGTATAATATTCTGACAAAAATTCGCGCAGAACAATATGGATACCCATGAAGAACTTGAGTTAGGACTCCATTATCGTTTGCATTGCATAATATTCATAAAATCGTCGCATGTTGGATGGAAAATGGGTCGGATTCAACCTAAAAAGTCTTTTGCAAACGCTTTCATCCTTCAAATCTCAATCAGTTGATTTATTGAAGTATTTGAATTCTTTCGATTTTTCAATGTTTTCATTACGTTTCGGTCTAATCCGTCATTCACCCTCGATTGGTTCAGTGTAGATAGTCGTACTGGGCGTCTTTATACTCGAACGCAGCCGAGTATAATTCGTCATTGCGCAAATGCTATACGTCTTCAAGCAATATTTGACCTACTATCCAGTAGTTATTTCATCTTCGGAGTCACTCTCGGTAAAAAGATTGTCATTCATTCGAAATTGTTCTTTTCCTTGTATGTATTTGTTTGTTCGTAATATGATTCCACCAGAGAAATGGAAATGTAGTTGCCACATGTAACATTCTAATTTGCAAGATCGCATTGTGTGCTAATAACAGCCATTTCAAAAATATATTGAAAAATACGTAGGATTCAGCGTAGAAAGTATTTTGCTAACGGTTTGTTTTCATCTAATTAATTTCAGTCAGTTGATTTCTTGAATTATCAGAATTCTTTCGATTTTTCGATGTTTTCCTTACTTCACGCTGTCTTTCACCCTCGAGTGACTCAGTGTAGATAGTCGTACTCGTCTTTGTACTCGAACGCAGCCGAGTGTAATTCTATGCTTATCATTGCGCAAGTGCTATAAGTTCTTCGAGTCTTTGTACTCGAACGCAGCCGAGTGTAATTCTATGGTCGTCATTGCGCAAGTGCTATACGTTCTTCGAGCAATATTTGACCTCATGGTGGTCGTTTTCAATTACTATTCCGCAGTTATTTCATCTTTGGATCCATCTCGGTAGAAAGATTGTCATTGTTTCTGGAGCGTTCGTACCCCACATAAATTTCTGTTTCGAATGGACAATCATGGCTTTACAGATACATTGTTTTGGTGTGTTAACAACGATATGGGTATGTGACAATAGTAGTCATGTTCAACGATGAAAGAAAAACAGCATTTTTCCTTTTTTGTATTCGATGTATGTACCATTAGCCTGTTTATTGCAGTGCCAGCGTCGATAATCGATAGCTTCACAATTTACTCAAAACCTCCCTCTTGCATCGCAGTTTTCCACCGCCGGAGATCAAAGTGATGAAAAGAGTACGTAATGAAGGCAATATTGCATTGTCAGTTCCTCTCATCCCCATCAGCCGCGTTTAATAAATTGAAAAATGTAATTAATCCATCCTCCCGGCGGACATTTATTTTGGCTTAGCAAACTTCAATAAAAAAGCTTTCCTCTTTATATCTGAATCCCATTTAATTTGAATTTCCGGTCGGGGGACCGACTCTCCACCCTCCCACCCTCCGTTACCCCTCCCGCGTCCGCTCAGTTGGATCTCTTGATTGCTCGAAAAACTTCCAAACATTCATGACTTGATTATGACGTTTTTTTTCCCTCTTTCTCTCCACCTTGTTTTCGACGCGCTCGTCGTTGCCCCGGCGTCGAAATTGGTAAATTTAATGTTTGATGTTTTGTCGGGAGAAACTTATTATGAAATGCAAATCGAGGGAGGCCGTGATTATTTTTTTTTGCCGGGTCCGAGCTACCCTCGGGAACGGACTGTTTTCGAGATTGTGTTGACAAACTGAGAATTATGCGAATCGAATAAATGGATCTGCGAGAAGGGAGAATTTTTATTCAACTAGTCCCTGAAGATGGTTTTTGTCTTTTGTCGTATCGTTTGCCGTTACGAACTTGGGGGGAATTGATGGATGGGGATTATGACGATAAATACATCTCCTTTAGTTTAACAATTCATAATTCAATTCCGTTTTTTATCGTTCATCTTAATTTTCATTTTCTGTTATACCGTCGTGATCGAAACTCTCCAGCATTTAAATTGCTTGCTTCTGTTCTCGCAAGTTCGATGTCACTTTTTGTTTTGTTAACCTTCAAGTTATAACCTCTGACAAACTCTTGTCGTTTCGATCAAACCTCTTCCTTAAGTCTATAATGGATTTTGGTCGTTGTTGCTGAAGAACTTTTTATACGCTTCATAATTCAAGGGTATTTCTTGTAGGTCACCATTACGAAAACTGAATATCATGTGTTCAATCTGTCACATAACTCCATCAGCAATACTATTTTGCCATTATCATTCCAAGGAAATTTGATTTTGTGAGCTTTCCGTTTGTGGCGTTTCAAACTGATCCAAAACGAATTTCTACAACGAACTTGATATTTTCTCGAAGCAGAAATGTAAACAGTTCCTTCAGAATTCAAGTTTTTCACCTATAAATGAACGTTTGGAATAATCTCGTTCGGCCTAATTACCCGGAATTCGCTAGACATATGTTTTCCGTATCGAACGATTATTACATATATCCAGCTCTTTTAAATAAGTATTTAAACGTGGCACGAACTCTTCAAAAGTAGTCAGGAATCCGTCGAAAATGACAAACGGAATGGCGCTTTATCGATAACAACTACTGATAAAAACCAAGTAGTAATCTCTAGATACCTGCTTGCCATTTTGATCAAAATGAATCAGCTAAGCTTGAGACGTGTCACAACAAAAGTAAGGTGAAAAAAACTGTATCGCATTGACATCTTTGAATACATAATTTTCTAAACCCCACATTGCTGAAGATGATAGCAGGATGGATTATTATGATATGCAATCCAGACATCAGGAAAGTAAATTTCGTATTCAGATGACTGCAAAAATTACGAAACTGAAGAAAATGATCTCGGTTACATGGAGATTGGTATTTTGCATAATAAATGCCTGAGATGTTAGACATTCTTCAAAGACATCATCCTGGTGCATAAAGATATTTAAAGGAGCTAAAAGAAGTAGAAGACCAGCTATATTGGCAATTCACTCGAGAATTTTGCACTGATGCATAATATCATCAACATATGCAGCGAATTCCGTTCAACAGCCCCCGAATTCGCCTGATCTAACTCCCTGTGACCGCATGCAGTTTAATCGACTCGCATACATGCTGGTGTTGATGAAAACATCGAATATCGATGAATATTCGTGTATTTTCAATTTCATGAATAATTTCTTTCGGATGTTTCAATTGGTTTTGCTATTGCCTTCCAATTTATCTTGAAATTGTTCATTAGCAGGTGTTAAAGTAGAAAAATGTTTTCTTGGCAATTAGAAATAGAACACAATAATTTTTTCAAACATAATGGTTAAGAGTTCATTCAAAAAGTTCTATGATCACAATGACTTATTCGAATTGGACAGGTCAATGTTATTTTTGTAGTAGTTATACAGAATGATAGACATGTTCCATTTTATTCCGTCATATACGTGGGAAAGATTTTTGCAAATATTGCTTCGTTCTTTCTTTTATTACCCATTTCTCGCCTTCTTGTTATTTTTATAACACTTAATGACACTTCATTTTCTATCTTTATATCTTTGCGGTGTTTGTACAATTACAATCTTTTCGAGTGTAAATATGATTATTGTACGTTTTATGGTTACTTCGAAATGAATGATAAAGTGAAGAACTGTTTGTTCGTTGACGTTCAGAAGCTGTCAACATATTTCGGAATTATTTTTAGTTGCCTTAACTAAAGCACCTCTAAAATTTTAATGGACCTTTAAATTTTAACAGCTGCTTATAGAATTGGCCCTTTATTGTGATGCTTGAGAAATTTACTTCTACTTTATAACAGACTTGAAATTCGAAAATAGTTCATTCATGATATTCATTTTTTTGTAATTGTACTAATTGTAGAACGACATATGAATGACGTTACTCGAATGAATCTTAGGTTATTTAAAGGAGTGTATCAGTCGTCTTCATGCTCCTTCTTATATGAATCCATTGTGATTATTCGCAGTATATGTTCCATATGCATTATGACGCCAATATGACTTATAAATTTTGTTGACTTTAATTGCTACCATGAAATTTCAATAACAAAGCTTCCCCCCGTTCTTCTGGGTGATCCTTCATAAAAATTGATTGATGGCCCCGAATACTGAACCATGGGGCATATAATGAACATTGATCGTCCGAGTATCGCGAACAAGTCGTATCTCTTGGTTCAGAAACAAAGCCACCTATCTCTCCGGGAGATTTATCGCCGAGTTAGTATAAACAATAGACGAGAACGAAAAAGGCGGTCGTAAAAATGTCGAAACATTCAATTTACGCCGGACCCATTTTGTTTAACAAGGCCGTGTTAAATCAGTGAAGGAAAACCGCTGCTCTTGAGGGCAATTATTGCTCGTAAAATTGACTTCCATTAACGAACAATAAATAAAATTAACCGCTTTCTTGACGCGTTTGCAATATAGCCGATCGTAAAATCTCCGCAAAAAAGTGTATTTCTCTGGATGCTTGCAAGAACGGACATTGTTCGGATTGGAGGGGATATTTCTAATTTGCGAGATCGCAGTGTGTAGTAATAACAGCCGTTTCGAAAACATATTTAATTTTGTTTCGAACTGAAGTATGTTTTTTTTATCGCAAATTGCAGGATGAAATAACTCATTGTGATTGTTTACATGTGTAATAACATTGTAGGATAGTAAATATGGTTGCTCTGGGTATCATATTCGATCTTTGGGCTATTACGGATGCAATTCTCTAAAACTTAGTGTAGATAGCCGTACTCGGCATCTTCATTCTCGAACGCAGCCGAATGTTATTCTATGGTCATCATTGCACAAGCGCTTTACCTTCTTTGAGCAATATTAGACCTTATGATGTAGTTTCAGTTACTATTTCGCAGTTATTTCATCTTTCATGGTTGCTAGGAGTATTATATTCAATCTTTGGGCTACATTTGAAACTTAGTTTAGATAGTCATACTCGGCATCCTTATACTCGAACGCAGCTGAGTGTTATTCTATAGACGTCATTGCGCAAGCGCAATACGTTCTTTGAGCAATATTAGACCCTATGGTGGCAGTTTTCAATAACTATTTCGCATTCATTTCATTTCTGGAATCATTCTGAATATAAAGATTTTCAATCTTTTGAAATTGCTCTTTTCCTTATACGTATTTTATGTTACATACATGATTCCCTAGAGAATTGGAAATGTTACCATTTGAAACATTCTAATTCAAGAGATCACAATGTGTAGTAATAATAGCCATTCTGAAAACATATTTCATTCTGTCATAAATTGAAGTTTGTATTTTTTTTTTTGCAAATTACATGATAAAATAAATTATTGTGATTGTTCACATGTGTGATAACGTTGTGCGATAGTGAAGACGGTAATCCAGGGTATTATATTCGCTCTTTGGACTATCACTGATGAAGTTCTCTAAACTTAGTGAAGATAGTCGTACTCGAAATCTTTATACGTGAACGCAGCCGAGTGTTATTCTATGGTCGTCATTGCGTAAGCGCTATACGTTCATCGAACATTATTAAAGCTTATGGTGGTAGTTTTTAATTACTTGAGTTATCTCATCTTTGGAGTCACTCTCGGTACAAAGATTGCCACTCATCTGAAATTGCTTTTTTCCTTGTATGTATTTCAAACTTGATTCCACCGCAGAAATAGAAATGTAGTTGCCACATGTAACATTTTCATTCGCGAGATCGCAGTGTGTAGTAATAACAGTGATTTTGAAAACATATTTCAACTTGTTATAAGCTGAAGTATTTTCTTCGAAAATTATAGGATAAAATAACACATTGTGATTATTTACATGCTTGATAACGTTGTACGGTGAATATGGTTGCTCTGGGTATTACATTCGATCTTTGGGCTATTACTGATGCAGTTCTCTAAAACTTGTGTAGATAGTCGTACTCGGCATCTTTATATTTGAACGCAGTCGAGTGTTGTTCTATGGTCATCATTGCGCAAGCGCTATGCGTTCTTCGTGCAATATCAGAGCCTATGGTGGTAATTTTCAATAACTATTTTGCAGTTATTTTATCTTCGGAATCACTCTCGGTAGAAAGATGGTCAATCTTTTCAAATTGTTGTTTTCCTTGTACATATTTTGTATTTCAAACATGGTTTCGACCAAAGAAATGTAAATGTAGTTGCCACATGTAACATCAACAAGATAAATCTACTGAATCGGCGTACGAGTACGTAAATAAACCAATGGGCCGTAACGAAAGACGACCCGATATTTTTATTTCACCGCCGACAGAAATCTGGCACGAGATCAGACAATGTCTAAGTGCTTACAGATTTTTAAATAATCCCGATGCGTTCGTCGTCCCGTCGTTTATTTATATATTTATAAACGTGTCGTTAAGTTGTGGATATTTTTTTGTGCGCAACGCATTAACATATTTCTCGTCGGCACGGGCATTTGTCGGTAACGTTTCTTTTTGATGTGAAGGTTGTGAGAAATTGGAAAATTTGTTTTGGCATCTGTCCATTAGGCTGGTCGTAACAAAATTGAGGGAATATTGGATACATAAATATATGCGATATTTTGTTGGTAATATGTTATTCTTGTCTGTAATTCGATGTTTATTTGTTTGACGCTTGTGCTCTGGTTTGTATGTCGCTATTTATACCGGGTGTTCATTTAGTGCCCAATCGTGCAACAACTTTGTTCCAGTTGAACATATTGAAATATTACGTGTATCTGTTGAAAACCTCCGTCTATTGCTGAAAGTGTTAAACCAAAGACTCAGCCTGAATGACCAATATCAATGAGGCTCAAAATGTAGGATTGACATCTGTCAATAATTTAATTATTTCATTGTGTTTTAGAGCGATTAAAATGTCAAATTTCGAGACAACAATGCGTCATTTGCGCGAAGCGTTTTTGTTTTGCTTCAATTTAAAGAAAACTGCCGCCGAATATCATAGACTGTTACTTGAAGCCTACGGTGATCATGCTCCATCGGATTTTACTTGAAAGGAATGGTTTGGACGTTTCAAATCTGGTGATTTCAGTATAATTGCGATAATTTCAGGAGCAAAGAAAAAGTTGAATAACTTAAATAGACGAAGACCCACGCCAAACTCAAAAAATGCTTGCTACAACACTAAACATGGCTCAGTCTCGGATATCTGAACGTTTGAAAGGAATAGGTTAAGTATACAAAGAAGGAAAATGGGTGCCATATGAGCTAAAGCTGAGAGATATCGAAAGGCTAAAATCCGTTTGTGAAATACTGCTAGCTAGACAGAAAAGAAAAGAAATTTCTACATCGCATTGCTCTGGAGATGAAAAGTGGATATATTTCGGCAATCCAAGGGACGAACGACCATTTGCGACCCTGGCCAACCGTCAACGTCGACTCCAAAGCGCAATATTCATGGAAAGAAGGCTATGCTCTGCATCTGCATCATCAAGGTGAGCTTCTCAAACAAGATCAAACAGTCACAGAAGAGGCAATGTTTCCGGTTGGTATGATAGCAGATTGTTGCGGCCAGTAGTTCTTCCTAACAAATTGAATTATCTAGCACTTTCTGCCGAACACTTTAGTTTACTTCACCAAAGATATACCTTGTGCGAATAGAAAAAGAATGACGGTGTTCCCAGCATTTACGACTAATGTGAGGAATCATTCGAATCGAGCATATCCCAATAGATGAATTGGAAAGACGGTCCTGCAGCTTGGCCTCCGCTATCCCCCGGTCTGAATCCCCTAGACCAGGGATGCTCAAACTTGAACTACTGGCGATGTACCTCAATATTTTTAGACTACTTACGATCGACTCTGAGAGGCTACAAGTATGTGTGTATACGATACATCCTACCTATCTAGGTAGGGTGTACCCTCGCATATATAGATATTAGCTTTCCGCACAATATACATTGATGTAGTCAAGGTTTGGGTTAGGTTTTGTTAGGTTCTTCTTTATAATATCAATGAAAAAACTCTCGAGTTTATTGGTAACAAAAGAGTTACATATGGTGTTTAACTTAACTAAGGAGTGACTTTGGATGTTGAAGCGTGTCACTGCATGGCCTCAGCATACTTTTCATAAGATAGTACGTAACCACTGATTGCTAATCGCAAGCATGATGACATATGATCGTCAGTTAGTCAATTGCGATATTTTGACTTAATTATCTTCATTTCAGAAAAGAACTCGCACAAGTAAGTTGACCCTAACATTGCCGTCAGTTGAAGGGCGATTTGTCTTAGATTAGGATATTTATCTACAGATATAAAACACCAGAAATTTGTATCAGATGCTGTATCTTTGCGATGTATATCTGATATAATCTGCACCAACTTATTTTCAAGAGAACATGAGTTCATATTAAACTGAGTTGCTATTTCAGTAGCTAATTCCTCAATGTTTCTACATGGAAAGGGATAACTCTTGAATGATGCTATATTTGCCAATTTACTGCAATCATTAAAACGCATTTCGAATTGTCCCAACATATTTGATAATTTAGCCTTATACGTATCATAATTCAACTGAGGAATCCTTGCTTTCGAAGACGGAAAATGTTTCCGATCCTTTCTTTTCGGTTGATGTATCATAACTTGCAATTTACTTTTGAATACGTTTACTGAGTTAATCATCTCAATAATAGTTTCTCCTTCACCTTGAAGCTCCAAGTTAATGGTGTTTAAGTGCATTGTGATGTCAGTCAAAAATGCCAAATCAGTCAGCCATTTTTCGTTTTTCAACATCTGAGTGTCATCACCTCTTTCGTCTAGAAAAGCAGTTATTTCGGGCAATAATTCTTGAAACCTTTCCAGGAATTTTCCTCGACCCACCTGACGTCCGTGTGAAGAACTAAATCCCCCTCCCTATTTTCCAACTGCAACTTAAAGAGCCGCCGTTTCAAGCTACGTGCATGGATGGGACTCACAATTTTTGTTGCAATGCCTATAATTTCCTCCGTGTTTAAAATTTTTGAACACAAAACTTGTTGATGTATAATGCAATGGAATGAAAAAATGAAGGGAAATCTTCATTAGCTCGACACAATGCCACAAAACCGTTTTTGTTTCCAGTCATTGCTTGTGCTCCATCGGTTGTAATGCACACTAATTTATTTATTGGTAGCTTGTAGTTTTTTACAAAATTGAAGAAAACGTCATATATATTTTCGCGACGGGTCTTCCCTTTCAGAGGAATGATTGTCAGAAATTCTTCCTTAGCCAACATGTCATTGAATACCATCCGAATAAAAATACACAGCTGGGCACTTTCTGTCATATTGGTGGATTCGTCGAACTGTAAAGAAAAATATGTTCATCTACCATGTCCTGACTCATGACTTCGATACGCCTTGTGACAGTCGGACGAGATAACTGAAGTTCTCTAATAGCAGACATGATTTCTGTTTCAATTTCAAAATCTCCAAAGTAAAGTCTCACCCGCTTCAATAAATGCTTCCTTCACAACCGATCCATATTCGAATGGTGTCCTGTGGTTCACCAATATATGAGATATTTTAAACGACGCGATCATAGCAGCTTTTGATTGTGTGCTGGTCTTGTCAACATAGTTTGTTCTTTTTTCAAACAAGATATCAAATCACATAGTTTTCGTATTCTTAATTCACTCTTAAATCCTTTTCATAGTTTTCATGAACCGTTTTATGCTGCCTCTCTGAGTTACCACGCTTAGGTATAACAACTGATGCACAACAAATAACACAAATGCACTTATCCTTCACCATACAAAAGAAAAATTCTTCCTCCCAATCGTTATTAAGATGATACGTTTTAGATTTCTTCGCTGCACTCATTTTGTACTATTTAATAATAAACTTTGTATCGACGTAGTATTACCTTCAAGTAACAATTCAGAATGAATCCAATTCCTGCAGACGCAACATTTATATGTTGCGGCTTTTCTTTGACAAGTACTGCGCGTTCCTTTGATAAAGCCGCGTTTTGCCGCTAGCAGAGTGTTATTTTATTACGTAATAAATTTTGGCAGTTTAGTTACCTACTTATTGAAATTTTTTTTCTCCTCGAGATCTCCTCAAAAAGCACGCGCGAACGAACGTTTGAGCACCCATGGTGTATACTATACTGGATGGCGATGTTAACATCTAACAGATAGATAATCGGAGAACAATTCGACAACCAAGTCATACTGGAGTTCTAAGGTGTCAGAGATGTTGTTAATTGACTTGACGTAGAAAACTTGAAAATGAATGGATGATTGTACACAATTCAGTAGCAGCTCAATCTCTGTAGTGAAAATAATAGGAAATTCAAGAATGAAACCAACACATAGCACTATCATCATTTCCAGGAATGATTCATTAAACGTTATACCAAAAGGTAAACATTTCCATGAATTTTTTACGTTCGTTTTCCAACTCCGTTCAACCGGTTCGCCCGTAATTACATCAAAACATTAACGTATTCAAGCGTATTTATTCATGAGATGATTGAGTTTTCCCACTGAAAGCTATCTTCAAAAACAAGAACTTTGAAAATAAATAGAAATTAGTATCTCGACTTGCCTTAATGAAAAAAAACAAATAACACGTCAGTGGATTGTGGCTTCCGTTTTCGAATATCGATCGGGCATCAGCAACGTGTCGTTTTCTAATAAGTTGAATTGCCGTAGCAAATTGTTTTATTGTATTAGGTCAGTCGCTGATGAGTTAGATTGTAAGTTTGCTGCAATGATCGAGGTACGGTGCACGAAGACGATTCTGCTGTACCGCGTAAGGTCACAGGTGAGATTATTTTTTCTATACGCATTCTTGAAATGTCGAATGTGAATGTGGTGGTCGTTCGTTCTTATTTTACTCCATAGATATGCTATTGTTTCTTCAATATAAAATATATCGGGATACACAAATAAAGTTTATTTGAAGTGTATGGAGAATGGATTGAAATATTCTTTTGAAATTTTCATAGTAGCATTTTCGGTTAGACTGAAAACCGATATAAACGTTCTTATTTTGAATAGAACGCTACGTATATTTCACCACATCTGAATTTAACTCCCAGTTGAAAATTGAACTAGATTAATGTATGAATTGTTTGGTTTAAAAAATTTGTTTCGTCCATAAATTGCACAGATCCCACGTGAATTATTCGTTTTTGGGACTTTAGCATTGAGAAATTTTTCCCGTACTTCACAGTCGGCGGGACTCATGATTATCGAAAACATCTTAAACAATGTGAACAAGGAAGAACCTGACTGCAATGGCGTTAGTGCGTAGTCAAGAGATGTAGGTACCCAGTGTGCATGCGCCGAACGCCAAGCGTAGCGCTGCAGCCGCGGTGTGGCAAAACAGCCCTCGTATATTAACAAAAAATCATAAAGGTTCATTTTTGGTATTGACACGATCTTTTAATAAGTAAGAAACCTCAGAATGTCGTGGGCTATTCAATTGTTCTCTCGATAAATATCTAGAGAATCAATTACTGTTGGGGAAAGGGTTGTTAACTACACTCGGAGGCAAAATTATCGGAACACTCGAAAATGTAACCAAATTCGAAGTCCGATATTTTTCCTAATTCTCAACCGATTTAGATGATTTTCTCGGCAAGTTATAGATCAACTCTTCTGCTCTGTAGAAATTATAAGAGAAAACAAAAAAAAAATTGAAAAAAAATTTATACGGGGGCAAAACTAAAAGTGTTTTTTTGTCAAAAATTCGTAACACCCTGTGGAATTTCGTGGTCCGAGATGAAAAGACACATCTTCCTACAGTAACGCCCTTCTTGTTTTATGCATTTATCTCTATTTTTACAAGAGATATCCAATTTGAAGCGAAAAGTCACAAATTCCAAAAATTTATTTTTAATCTTGCGTAGGTGCATACCATCGGAGGTTAGCCAAAAAATAAAATCAAAATTAGAGAAGCGGAAATTTAACGAAATGAAAATTTTTGAAATTCACTGGCCAATTTCACGCTCCGGGAGAACTCGAAGTACACTGGAAAAATCGTTGATTTTGCACATTTATTTTGAATTTTTTGTGTGAGAGCAGGTGTGTATCCTGGCGATACACTCGTGAAATGAAATGAACATGTTGAGAAAAATGTTCATGATGACCCACAAAAAAACATTTGATTTTAGTAGCGAGTATGACCCCCCGAGCTCTTATTACTTATTGTTACTCCCAACGATGTTGTCTATCATCTGTTGAGGTATGTTGTCCCACTCTTCCACCAAAGCCAATGTCAGCTCTTCAACGTTGCCTGGATTCCGTTGTCGAACCCTTCTTCCAAGAATGTCCCAAACGTGTTCGATCGGGTTTAAATCCGGTGACCGCGTCGGCCAGTTCGTTCGTGTGATCCCAACTTCATTGAGATATTCTATCACTATGCGCGCAGTATGAGGGCGCGCGTTATCGTGCATAAAAAGGAAATTTTTCCCTATGTAAGGAGCAAAAGGCACAACATGAGGCTCCAAGATTTCTGTTATATACCGATGGGCATTAAGTGATCCATTGCCAAAAATCTCCAGTTCTGTTCGTACTCCCAAGCATATGCCACCCCATATCATAACTGACCCTCCACCGTATTGCTCAGGTCCTGCGAAGTTCGCTTGATTGTACCGTTCCCCTCGATGCCTCCATATTCTATCTCTACCATCCACGAAATTCACACAATATCGGCTCTCATCACTAAATAAAACTCGTCTCCACTGATTGATTGTCCATGCTACATGCTCCCTAGCAAACGCCAATCTTGCTACCCGATGGGCTCTATCGAGTCTTGGTGCTCTTGCTTGCGCGTATGATCTCAGACCAACTTCATTTAATCGTCTTCAGACTGTTCTCACACTGACGTTAATGTTATCCACTGCTTGTAAAAGGTTACGTGCCTGAACAGCAGTAAGACGAGGATTTCTTATGGTTTGATTGACGATGAAACGGTCATGTATAGCGCGGGTTGCCCGATTTCTTCCTTGTCCTCGCCTCCTCACGTACAATCCAGTTTCCTGTAACGTCGGTAGATTCGATGGATAACCGACGTCGAGACACCCAACATGGTACCGACTGAGCGGTAGGTGCGCCCTTCCTCGATCAATGTAACTGCCCTTGCTACTGAGGTTGGTGGTACATCCTCATTCTGAATGAAAAATACCGTTTCGAATCGTAAACAGTAAAAGAATCACAAAACACCGCAACCGATCGAATTTGTATCAAATCAAAGAATGGAAAACTCTCATTTTAAACAAGTGCAAATGTGGTCATATACAAAAAAACGTGTGTTGTATTTCATATTTGATAAAAAAAAGGTGTGCACATGTGTAAATGAAAAGTTTTATTAAAGGTCCCAGAATTCGGTTGTTTATTTTGATACCTACCGACTGTTATCTCCTATGAATTCCTAATTTTCACCAAATTAACCAAATTGTCATCAATAACTAATGCAATTCGAACATAAAAATCGCAAACGACAATTTCGACACGCCTGAGTGATAATAAGAAAATTCCAAATTGATAGACGGATTTTAATGACAATTTCTTGATTCAATGAAATTTCTCCAAAATGGTGATTTTCCACTTGAAATTAAATATATTTTGCAAAAATAGAGATAAACGCATGAAACAAGAAGGGCGTTACTGTAGGAAGATGTGTCTTGACAGACCATGATATTGTACGTTTCAACTCGGACCACGAAACTCCACAGGGTGTTACGAATTTTTGACAAAAAAAAACACTTTTAGTTTTGCCCCCGTATAAAATTTTTTTCAATTTTTTTTTGTTTTCTCTTATAATTTCTACAAAGCAAAAGAGTTGATCTATAACTTGCCGAACAAATCATCTAAATCGGTTGAGAATTAGGAAAAATATCGAACTTCGAATTTGGTTAAATTTTCGAGTGTTCCGCTAATTTTGCCTCCGAGTATAATTAATAGACAATTGCGTAGTTCCCCCAGAAACCATGATGCGGACCTGGTAGGAAGTTGCACGGTTAAATGCACCTAATGCGGCGCATATTCAAATTTATGTAAAACGTGTATTACGAGCGTGTTCGTCGTCGCAATAGGTCATGGAATGAATACGAACAGAAATGTTAAAAAGTGAAGTGGCGGTCCCGAAGTTTACTACTCTGTACGAGGGAGAGAGAGAGTGCGCTGTAAAGGACTTATACGATGCAATTTCTGATGAAATTCGCGATTTTCAGCTGCGTCGTAAATTTTTACGATCGCCTGGTATGACTTTGATGGTATTTAATTAAAAATGATGCCTTTACGGGCGGTCCCCCCATTAGGCTCTCTGTCGTTGCCGCCGTAATCGTATTACGAGTCGAAATGAAATTACGTACTGCTTAATGGTAGGTACAACTTGAATATGGAAAATGACGCGAGTACCGACTTCGTAAATTGCGAAAAGCAACTCGTTATTACGAAATCTACTGCGGAATTTGCGGTGCTTCCAAATCGAAAACGGTAAAATACGTGGAGAAAATCTGGGTACTGATTCCGATGAGAAACTTGAAATAGGAAGAGTATTTCTGGTATAGGTCGTCGTACTTGTAAAGATTGTTATATAAATAAGGATTCTAAGGGTAGCGTTCGTCGCTATTTCGAATTTTGGGTCGAAAGAGTTATTATATTGAATTTCCGATTTGAAAACTTAGTTTCTGTTTCCCTTATTCTAATATTGAAATTTCTATTGGTCCTACCAATGTAACGTTTATTGCAGTCCCTACAGTTCAACTGGTGGTAAACACCAGCCTATTTTTTCGTTATTGAGTTATTTGTTCAAATTATTATTGGTTTGAAAAAATATATTAAAATCTATCTATTATATTGAAGGAATAATCGGAATTTGCATAGAGAAGATCATAACTGTTGGTTGAGTTCCTAAGTACCGAACCATGATATTTTCCTTTATTCATCAGAGACTTTTGGCCCTCTGGTTATGACTCCTCCGAGATTATTTTTTGCAGCACTCTTGAAAGTGATAAATCATTTTCCACTACCTTGTGCTATAATCCTGTAATCAACTGTTTGCTAGAGGCTTTTTAATAGCTGTAATTGTTTTTCTTAACTCTTGAGAGGCGAGGCCCCTCATGCCACAGCTGTGGCCAATCAAGATGATTGAATGTGTGTGTTCACTCGCTTCGAAGGGGCCCAATTTTAACCGTCCCCTTCTTTCCGAGACCAAGACTTTCGGTTCTTCAGAGCATTCACCACTGAAGTACCTAAAGAGATCAGCGGCCTGCCGCCTTCAGACGTTGGGCTTGAGAACTCGCGTTATCTCCGAGTGGTGGTTGAAAGGTACTGCTGTCTTCTGGGCACTTTCCAATACAAATAATGAATATTTGGGTGCAATTGGTGAATTCAGATCTTAATGTGTCCAAGTGATCTGAATTTATCTATTTTTGACTCAGATAACTAAAGGTTATCATTATTATTGAAAGTTAGGGTTATCTAAGTATTCTTCCTTCAACCTTGCTATGGATTGATAAGATATGGATAAGAATGTCTCAAGTTATGAATTGAGGTTCCTTTATGTTCCAAAATAGGTCCTATTTGTTCTCTTAGGGGCTACAGGTTGTATTTTCAACCCTATTCGTCCCATTTTTGTGATTATTAACTGCCGTGTATCATGTAATTACTGGTTTAGCTTATCCTCTGCTCAGCTGCAGCTAACCTCCTGACCAGGGCGTAGGTTGGCCTATCTTCAGTCTTCGTCCATTCATTACTTCTCCGAAAAAGATTCTTGATCTGTATATTCAGCTTGCCTCTTGGTTGGTGCAGGGATCATAAAAGACTTCCAGAGATCCAGAAGAATTCGAATGTTTTGGCTTCGGCAAGATTGTTCAGTGCAGTATGTAATTCGTCAGTTAGTCTGGACTGGGTGATCATACTTCATGGAGTTGTGAGGATGATCCCACTGTTAGGGCAAATGTGCACTCAAATTGTCTCTCTCGTTTTTAGATTGAGCTGCGGGGCGACCATTAAGCCCACTTCCTTCTACTGTAGTCTTTGGTGACAATTGTTTTCTTGTCACCCATGCCTCCGCATATTGGTTTCTTATAGATCCACCAATATGAAAGATTTCACCATTAATACGCAATTTTGCTCTTTCACTCAAATAATGTTTCATGTTTCTTTGCATCAAATGCTCTGAATCTTTCAAAAGATGAATTGCCGCTCATGTAGGCTACAGCAGTGGCACCTCAAGATGATTCAAACTGTGTTTTCCTCGCTTCTTAAAGATTACCAAATTGTAAATTATTTATAAATAAAAGGATTTTTATACAGAGAGGTATGTGGCGTTGCTAGTTTTTCTTTGTCAATCAGAGACTTTTATCCTTTCTGTTGAATCCTTCTCCAATTAGAGACTATTTTTCGCTACACTACTGAGTCCAAGCGATATACGCATCGTCGTTGTCCAACACTGTTTCTCATCATCATCAGACGGAGATCCTTGTATTATTCACCGCGCCTGATATAACCGATGTACTGCAGCTTTGTTAGTAACTTTCTGTGATTTTTTCATGTACATGTTGATACATCTTTCCATCTACGAACTGCTGTAGTAGAAATATGTACGTCTATTCTGAAAATAGCTTTGAATGAATTTGGAAAAAAAAGGGAACATCACGCTGCCATGACGCACACCTTTCTGTTTTTCCAACTAACTGACCGTCAATACAAATTTCATACATAGTTAAGCAATAATTTAAAGTCGAAAAAAAAAGCTTGTCGAATTTTCTTCGACAGAAAATAAAACCGAAAAAGAATACCAAAAAAATTCGGATACAAGACATGGACTGTTCAAAATGTCCTTCACCCACCTCCATACAATGGTAGAAATACACAAATTCTCTTCTAGCATTCGCAGAAATCTGAGGTCTCGAAAACTTACAATCGGTGATGATTCTTCCAGGTTGTTTGACGTAAACTTTCGATTTGGGATGACTCAGAGATTCAAATTTGGTGACACTCGATCATCTTTAAATAGGCATTTTTCGCTAGAAATACTTTCTCTAGAGTTAGGTTAGAATCAGGATGAATCCTATGAAAAATTTGCGTGAATTCATTTACGACCTCTTGAACATGTTCTAAGAATCACGTACTTCTCAAGTTAGGTTTTTGTTTTCCCAATTCAACTCAAGTGAAGCTTTCTGTTTCATAAAAGCTGAAAATTCGAGGTTAGGTTAGATTTCGCAGAACTTGAAAGCTTCAATCAGAACACAATCGAAGTAAAACATTGAACTTTCGCTTATGTTCAACAAGAGCGGAACTAAAGGTTTAAATAATACTTACACTTTTGGCCGCTAGGTGACGACACTACATACATTTCTTACAGTTTTCTATATATTTCTACAAAGAATATTGATTTTTAACGAATGATACCGAAAGCCTCTGAAAACCTCATTTCATTTGATTCAATTCTATATTTTGAAGAAAATGTATTGTAGGTTGTAGGCGACATCAATATTATGTTAAGTGATATTGATCACAGAAATTCTTTACAGTTATGAAATTACTGCTGGTTGATTTCTTTTTCTTTAAATTAACCAAATTACCTCGTATGTACTTGTGCTGCGAAACGAATTGACTAGATTGAAAGTACTAAGTTTTGAAATTTCAGTGTGTCGCAGCTAATTGAAAAATTCTGTATGACTAGAAGAGATACTACTTACTTCTATTATACCTGTACGGTAACGAGCGATTACCAAGAGAATTTAACTTTATGCTCTAACAAGAATCAAGCTTTGAAACAGCTTGACCCCACTTTTCTAGATTCAACTGGAGAAGTTATCGCTACCAATTTTTCTACTGTAACAGCAGTACTAACTGTAGGAGTGCGCTGGGCAATGGCATCAACATGAGTGGGCTTGTGTATCTTCATTTCGAATACTGAAAAACTATATTTCCAAACTATTTGAAGAACAGTTTGCTACTGCCTTATGTATAATATAGGAGACATTCATGTTATGAGAACAATATTTCCTAAAAAAATAAGTACTTGGTATATATGTTGGGTTAAAGTCCATAATTTACAGCAAGCCTTAAAAGTCTTATGAATGAATATCGAAGATTAAAGGAAATCATTTTTCATAGAATATTTTAGAATCAGCAACGCTCCAAATGAAATTTTGCCAGAAAATCAACCTCGCATCACGAGAATATATTTTCAGACATGTATGGGCAACAACACATCGAACTATTTCACTAATAAAGGGAAAATTGTACACAAATTAATATTGAAACTTCGTCGGTTTCAGAAGTAATAGAATCGAATCGATATCGGAACCGACTGCATGGATTGAGTCGTCGATAACGCCGCCTAAAGTGATCACTCACGGAATGTTACAAACAATAACACTTAATGAATATCAATCGCGCGGGCGAAAATATATGATATGCAGTCGAAACGATGGCATACTAACAACTCTAGAATTATCCGGATAACTGCCTGAACTGAACGGCTATATTAATGCCCACTCTGGAGATACAAATGTACGTTGAATTTGATATCGATATTAGGAATCGATTTCTAATTTGTGAGAACGCGGTTATACGAAAAGATACGATTCGACTGATGCCTTTGAGGGGTTTCGGAATGAGGGGAAATATATCGATTGGGATATTAAGGCAATAATATTTTATATTGGCTTGGTGATTTGTAAATTGTTTTGTGGAATTAGCTTAATTCTGTTTAATGATTAGTTAATTTTCAATTTTCATGTATTATTATCCATAAATTAACTGTTTACTCGACGTTCAGGGATCTGCCGCCTTTGTGCGAGATGGTGGAGATCTTGCGTGATCTCCGGATGATGGCTGAGGCGTACTACTCTGTTCTGGACACTATTCAGTACATGTAATGAATGTTTGAGTGCAATTCGTTAGTTAAGATCCTGATATGTCCAACTAATTGCAATGTATCCGTCCAACATTGCTTTGAATTGTTGCTTCAAGAGGATAAGAGCTTACGAATGTCTTCAGTCATGAATTGTGGTTACCTTATGTTCCAAAATAAGTCATAATTTTCCTCCTAGATGCAACAGGAAGTATTTAATCCCAGTCGTATTTTTGTAATTATTCATTGTAGTGTGTCCTGTTATTACTGTTTCAGCTTACACTCTGCTCAGCTGCAGACTATGACGTAGTTTGACCTATCTACAATCTTCTATCTCAGTCCCTGTATTACTTCTGTTCTTCTACATTCGATTTGTGTATTAACCATGCCTCGTGTTAATGCAGGGCTCATAAGGGACTGCACTGTCTCCAAGTTTTGTCAGATCACCCACTATTCTCTGAACAAGGTCTGTCCAGAGATCCAAATGAATTCGACAGATCTGGCTTTGTCAAGATTGTTCAGTATCGTGTTCCTGATTCTACCGTCAGGACGGATGTGCACTCCATTTCCCTCTCTCATTTATACGCCGAGCTTCGGGGCGACTATTGAAACCCACCGTATTTACCTACCCAAAGGTGGTCTTTGGTGACAATTGTTCTCTATACACTTCAAACGCCCGAATCATCTCGTCTTAAACTCCTCTTTCAAACGATAAATTGACGCCAAAATTGGCTTCAAAACCCTTCGGCGCACATTTGCCACCATCGAAGAATCGCCCAAGGCACTCTTCGTGCCCACGACATTTTCACATGAAGTTTCATGGATTCGAATGCCTACAGCCTTGGCACCTAACGTAGCTATAAGTGGTGATATTCGATATTCATATCACGAATTCCGTACTTAATATCCGAAGTGGTTATCGGACATCAAATGCGTCTATAATGTTGTGACTATTACATTCAAATCTGTACACTCAAATGTTTTCATGCAGGAATAGAATGCTTTTAACGAAGAAACAGAGACTAACAATCTTCGTATGTTTCCGCTTTGATGATTTCAAGGAACTTGCCTATTTTGCTAAACCATTGGACTTGCTAAGTGCTAAACCACATACTTTAAAGGGTGAAACCTCAGTACTTGCTAAAATTTGACCTAATGGCATTCAAAGAATAGATCTTTCCAATCACGTGATCAAATCGACGGTGGCGCCATCCCGTCGGAATTTAACGAAGTTATCAAACGTCCGTCGCCTCAAGCACATCCCCAATGGTTTTTCGTTCCAGTACGGTCCTGTGCGCCCTGTACCAAACTACGCGCACCAACGTACGTTACGAATATCCTACAATGTGAATTACGAATACGAATTTAATGCACTCGTGCAATCCCGACTAATAGCGTTTATAACTAATAATTTTCGATGGAGATAATAAAATTTTTCGGACGGCTTTCACGCTACACGACTACGCTCGTTTTTATTATTATGGCGTTTTAGGAGCCGTGGCGGCGTAAATTTCGTTTCTGCGACATTAATAAAGTGCCGCGCGACGCGGAATTTTATGCCCGCGTCGGGTTCACGTACGGCTTGATAAATTTTGACGGGTGAAGATGTCATCTCGCGATATTGAACGCAATGGCGGAATTTCTGTTAGAATGCATGTTGCGAATCAGTACTGATGAATAGAAATAGAATAACTTTGAATTGTATAACAATATAACGAAAAATTGTATTAAGTTATATTATAATTTGTAGCTAAGAGGCTTATTAGCCGGAAATGTAAATAGAACGGTCCTTATCCATCAAAAAGCATAGTTACCAACGTGACAAGAAGAATTCATTTATCAGCATAACATGATTAAGCTCCATAATTGGCTTGAAACGGATGCGGAAAGAATATCAACGAGAAAAATTAAAGTAACCGACTATCATCAGCTTAAATAACTTCTGTCTAAATTTGGCTAGAATTTGGGGTTTCTCAACGTTGTCGACATCGAAATCATATGGATAGTATTTGGCGAAATGTTGTCCTCTCACTCAGACGTTTGCACCACTTCCAACACCGTAACCTTACTGCCGGCTTAACCTTGGAGTGAGAATCGTATATTCCTTATGATTATCCATGAAGTCTATCTGCCAGAGATACTATCGCAACAGGGAGAGGAGTCACTTCCAATTTCTTGTCTGAGGATATCAAGCAAGCAAAACTTCAAATTGGCATCATCTAAGGACTGTAAACGTCCTTTCAAGTATCTTAGATTTTCTTAAAGACCAAAGCATATGTTCCCTGTGTTGGGAATGAAAACAACACCAGGGCCACTACCTGGTGTTGCCGTAATAGGAATATGCGTGCAGGTATACTGCGCAAGTGAGAACAGGTGGGGATAGCAGCAAACGGTACTAAATCTAACGCCGTTTACCTCCTGGTCTCTCGTCTTTTTGTAGAGCGCTTCGTTTCATCGATATAAGACTTTTATAAAATTCTTTTACTTCGGCATCATACATCCGATCCTTGAATTTTCTGTAGTCATCTCGAAGCGAAACGAAGAGCGACCGTGAAATCGTCGGCAATTAATATAATGCTGTTTTTTTATGTCGTCACGATTATGTCGCGGATCGCAGATACGAAATAATAACACTCTATATAAGTCTAATTACCGTTCCGTCGTTATAACCCTTATTAAATGAGGTAATAAAACGTGAACGGTCGCAAAAAAACGCTTCGAGATAAGGCGCAGGAAGTCGCTGCAGAAGAAGAAGATTCTCTTTGGCAATTATCTATGATCAAAGGACGATGACGGAGTCTAGAATGGTTGTAAGTTAAGAACCGGCAATTAATCAATTAAATTATCAGTTGGGTGTATTTCAGGATCGTCGTATTGGAGAATTGGTTGCTAATTGGTTGGAACATTAGTTCGTAGCACGTCGCTCGTAAATTGGTTGTTAGATGGCGGTACTGTTGAAATTCGTATGATTTATATGACACACTGACCAAACGTGATAGCTATTTCGATATTTTTATCATCATCAGACGTTCACAACTTGTGGGTTAAAACTAAGATACAATTGTAAAATTTGTCTTAAATATAGAAAAACTGGTATGAATTAGGAAGATATGTCTGTGTTGCCATTAGGAAGGGTGAGATAGTTTCTCTTGTTTCCAGAGATTCTAGGTAATTGAGTTTATTGCTTTTCGGAGCACGAAGAATAATGTTGATATTATCTATACTAGGGAAGCGCTGGTTGTTATCTATCCAATGCTGCGCGATGGTGGATTCACTTTTGTTTTTACAGAAGGAAAAGTGATCTTGTGTACACACCATTACAATCAAGCCAACACAGCCCGTATACTGCTGAACTGCCTAATTTGTGAGTTTTGTCCTTGTCATTGAAAAATAATTGTGATAAATTATATGTAGGTTTGAAGGCAATTTTTATGTTGTGACTCAATATTTCATTTGCAACTTGCTGTGAAATTGGACCAAAATAAGTACAGGGAGAGAATTTGTAAATATCGGTATTTGATTAAACACGAGGGTATATAATTTTGTAATCTAACTGTGTTTGTTTTCTGAGAACTATTTTGTCTACTATGGTTGGGGGTAACCGTTATTACTGGCAATAGTTTTCATGATGTAAATTTGTTTGTTGGGATTTTCAATAGATAGTGGCAATGAAAATACTCTATGAACCATTGAGTTGAAAACGGCTAGTTTATGTTGAAAGGGGTGAGAAAATCATGAGGAATGCAAATCATTGTGAGTGGGCTACGTGCTTTCTGCACGACTTGCTGGAGGTACTGCAGAGTATCATAAATGTGATGTAATATGGCGGATGCGCCAGGCAAAATTCATGTGATGAATGAATTTCTGACCGAAAACTCAACAAACGTCTTCGAACAACCACCGTAATCCCCTAATATGGCTCCGGTCGGCTTTTTTCTTTATCCAAAACTCAAATTATCACTTCGAGGTACCCGTTTAAAAAATGTTTTCGTGACTGGATAATTCGTTGACGTAAATGTATTACTTTGCCTACTTTGAAGGCGATACAATAACTCATTTGTATTGATTGGTGATTTCAATTTAAGTGCGATAATGAGATTGAGGATTTCTCTTGTGAGTTTACAATGGTGTAGTGAACTCTTATAATAGAATTTTAGACTTAGTTCTTGCGTCCAACACCGAAACTAAAACACTACGATGCCCCTCTGCCTTTTTGTCGGAGGATGCTTATCATCCCGCTTTGGAAATATATTCAACTATTTCACTCGACAAGAAATCGCAAAATAAGATGAAATCTCTGCATAAATTTTTCTCTGCTGATTATGATTCAATCAAGATAAAGTTGAATGAAGTCAATTGGGAGGATACTTTCCACAACAAGAATGTAAATGAATGTACTGATCAGTTTGTGAGTTTCCCTCTTGGTTCTCGAAAGAAACAAGGAAGATGATCAAAACTAAGGCGGGTATCACAGTAAATTTAAGAAGAGTGGTAGACGTTCTGATTTTGAAAGATTTTCTGATTCAAGAAAAAGATTTAAAGTTTTGATTCAAAGATATCGTGACAGGTATGTGGCATCGGTGGAGAAGGAATCGTTAAGAAGGTATTCTGGTCATAAGTTAGAGGAATGAATAAGAAGGAATCGGTGCCCTCATCGATGATTGATACTACGGGGAATATTACTACGGGATATGTCTGTAGCGAAAGCTTTCAGTGGATATTTTGCGAGTGTTTTTGAGAACCCTAATAAGCCAGTCCTTTATAAAAGCAGAAATAATTACAATGCAGACTCAATTTCTGTGCATGGCATACTATATTCTAACATAGCCCAAAAAATTGAGTTCTATCGATATAAATAAAGGCCCAGGTCCAGACTCTATCCCGCCAATTTTCATCTAATCTCTAGCTGAGTCATTAGTTAAGCCACTTCATATAATTTTCAATTTATCCTTATCTCAGGGAATATTTCCAGACAACTGGAAAGTAGCAAAAGTAACCCCTATCTTTAAAGGTGGTAAGAAAAATGAAATCAAAAATTACAGACCGGTTTCTATTTTGATTGGATTGTCACAGATAAGTTATTTCACCATACTACAGCAAAATTTTTGGAGCATCAGCACGGTTTTTATAGAAAGGTCAGTTTTAACAAATTTGACCCCCTACATTCATCAATTAACTCAAAGTTTCGATCACGGGCTACAAGTTGACTCTGTCTATACAGATATGGCGAAAGCCTTCGATGAAGTTCACAACACAACTATGATGAAGATTCTAGATAATTTTGGTTTTAATGCTCCTCTACTCAACTGGATTGGTTCATATCTGTCTAATCGATATCAGTATGTTGTTGTATCTCAGGCGTCATCTGCTAAAGTACGCATAACATCTGGGGTGCCCCAAGGTTCACACTTGGGGCCTCTGATTTTTTCGATTTATATATAAGTGACATCTCAGCGTGTTTTCGAAAAGCCTGTCATGATCTTTATGCTGACGACTTGAAGGTCTACATGTTGATTAAATCTGTGCAAGATTTCATTCTACTGTTTCGAATGTACCCTGAAATTTGGGAGGAAATATTATAAGTAAACCAGATCAAATCAGAGATCTTGGTATAATTTTAGACTCGAAATTGTCGTTCGAGCAGCACACAGAACATATTGTAACAAATTTCAGGATATTAGGCTTTATTTTGAGAATCTCGAAAGGTTTCAAAGATGAGAGGTGTCTCATTATGTTGTATTTTTCCTTATTGAGGAGTGTTTTAGAGTACGCAACGCCTGTATGGTCACCATTTTATCACAAGTATATAGACCTAGTTGAAAAAGTACAAAAAAAGTTCGTCAAAAATTTGAATTATAGATTCGGCAATATTCGGTTATCCTCACTCAGCTATGAAGAGATTCTTCACAGACACAAAATACTGAGTCTGGAAAATAGGAGGGCGTAGTATGATGCAATATTTTTATGTCGAATTGTACACAGTCATTTCGATTCTTGTCTAGTTAATTTTTTACAATTCAATGTAGCAAGCTGTCAATCGTCGAAAAGCACTGTTCTATGTTCCTTAGGCAAGGACAAATCTCCACTATCATCACTCAGTATTTCTGAGAATTTCTAGATTTTAAAATTGCATTTGAATGGAATATTTTCCGCATAAATTTCAGTAGCTTCAAGAGACAGTTAATATCATATCCTTTAACAAAATGTGGTAAATGATCCCGTTAGAATTTTGATAAATGTTTTGCCTTTCTGAAAGCTGCTATTGTTGGCTTTTAATACTATTCATTCAGTTTGAAGGTAATATACAGCTGTTAGCTTACTAAGAATAATCGTTAATGTTAAGTTTGCATACTAAGTTAATTAGTTTTTGTTGTATGTTTTGAGAATCCCTGTAAATGGTTTTTACCTGTTGGGGTTGCATGATTAAAAGAATAAATAAATAAATATTTTGTGCATTTACCGATTCCGGGTACTTTTTTTGACAGAATGTATGTCAGGACATATTCAAAAAAAGACATGTGTTAATAAATCAGTTGCTTACCGAATTAAGTATGGATGAAAGCGAACTAATAGTGGTTACGATTTTTTGTTCTTAACGTACTTAACCTCACAAAGCGTCATGAAATTATTTTGTCTATAACAGAAATTCCTAAAATGTTTCAAGGTTTCAAGCAATAAATTCTCCAACCCTTGCCGTAATTAATTGATATCATATACTCCCAGTTTTCGGTAAACAAATTTGTTTAGTAAGAGAGGTACATTACGTTTTAAGCGCTCAACAAACGGAACAATGGTCACTTAAAATGAATTTATGCCAAACGTGTGGGCATAATGCGGATTCAGACTCGAACACAATATAATTCAATGTGTTATTATTGTGTAAATGTACGTTTATATTCAATTATAATTGATTATTCTGTATTACTAATGGAATTTAATAATTGCAATTACGTTGCACGCACGGTTATTAGTTGCTCGGCCAATTATATCCGCATCAGCGTTCGATTCCGCGACGCATTAGTAGTACCACGTAATCGAATGAAGAGGTGGAATCGAATATAATAAATCCTACTTGATAAATTACAGAGTTATGTAAAAATCCGAATCAATTAGATAAAGATATATTATGCGCAACTTATAAATAATCGAAGTGACACATGCTATTAAAAACAACATAATTAATTTCTGCGTTCCCCTTCACCAGCCTTCGTAACTGTTATCTGTGCTTATTTGCGGAGTCGTTCCGATTTTCGATTTCTGTACGAGTGAAGTAACGCGTTATACAATAAGATTGTTGAGTGCAGACAGTGCAATTGTGTGGGAAACTATCTTATCGATTAAGATTAAGTATCTTTCTAGAGGCTCCTAATATGTGATTTACGACCAGAGCCTAGACACCCGAGAGTTTAGAGCTGTCAGGTTTCATAGAAAACGTGCGTGCGTTTATAACAGAAATATATTCATTTTAGTTTTTTTTTAATTCGGGAGGCTTTTACTTGATAAAATTCTATTATCAATAATAAAAACAAGTAATGTGTTTTTGGAATTTTACTTAATAATTATGATTCGTAACGCGTTTCACTACACCGTAGCTTCTTCAGATGAATGAATGTACAGAAAATAAGAATGAGAATATAAATATAAATGTTCTTATTAAAAGCTTTTAGGGTTGATTCGTCTTAAGTGGTTATTTATGACAGGTATATCCAATAAAATTCAACATAAAATGCCAGCATTCAATAGTTTTATTCATAGATTGATTAACATTCCGTTATCACCAGAAAATTTCAACAAAGAATTAAATTTGATTAAACAGATAGCCAAAAATAATGGTTACAATCCCTAACTAATAAATAATATTTTAAATGAAAAACAAAGTAGAATCGCATTGAATGAAGTTTACCCTGTCGATAAATTGAAACAAAAATTCGACACCTTAACCTACGTTGGCATTACAAGTGAGAAACTGAAACCATTCTTGAGTAGCAATAATTTCAACATAGTTTTCCAAACTAATAATAATTTAGGCAAATCTATAAACAATAATAAAACCAAATCAGGTAAAAATAATAAATCAGGTGTTTATAGATTGAATTGCAATGACTGTGAAAATTCTACATTGGTAGAACACATAGAAATTTTAATATTAGAATATCGGAACATAAACGCAGTTTTTCGAATAAAAAAATCAGATTCAAATTACGCGAATCATCTCTTAGAAAATAATCACTCTTTCGACCCACAATTCGAAATTTTGCATACAGATAATAAATATTGGAAGGTAGATCGTTGGGAAACTTCAGAAATCAACAAATACAAACACTCAGGTAGACTCATCAATGAATAAGTCGATTTATGCCCTTCACCTCTATTGAATATCTTCGGGGAGCAATCTATTTCTTAATTTTATTGGATATACCTGTCATAAATAACCACTTAAGAAGAATCAATCCAATAAGCTTTCAATTACTTAAGAACATTTATATTTATATTCTCATTCTTATTTTCTGTACATTCATTCATCTGAAGAAGCTACGGTGTAGTGAAACGCGTTACGAATCATAATTATTAAGTAAAATTCCAAAAAACACATTACTTGTTTTTATTATTCATTTTAGTTAACTAACCGAATGGGTTTCTCAGAAAATATGAGACAAAAGTGTATTTGATCTAATAGATGGGACTTAGTTCCAAAAATGTAGCTATTTAATTATAAGTGCAGTGTTCTGTCCATCTTCTGCAATAAAGTTTATGTAGTTTGACAGTCGACATTACTTCGCTCTCGTCCAATAAAGATCGTAGGATATCTAATAGAACCATGAACATGCTCAGAATTAATGGGTTTTGAATATCCCACGACTCTAACAATTCATTCTTCACGAAACCCCCCGTCGCTCATTTTTCAAATTTCATTGATTATTTAGACGTGTGAGTTTACCAATAGTCTCTTTCTTCTCCGGAAATACAGCGTTTTGATTGATTGAGATACCTCAATACAGTAAGAAAGTCCAATTAGTTCAAACAAAACACTCAAATTTGCAAAATTTACGAACAACGATATTCGTTAGTTTCGAAGTAATGTATGCATCAAATTATGCACACTGTATGCACAAAATGTGGGAAATATAAAAGAGAAATAGAAATATAACCAGTGTGTCGAAAATATTCACGCAAATTGTTGAGAAATATTGCACAATTTCGGTACAATTGTTTCGAGTACATGTTTCATCCTAATTTGTGTAACGTTTATACACAATTGTGCAAAATTGCAAATATAATTGAATCTAACAAATATTAAAAAATTATGGTATCCAAGTCTAGATCAATTTTCGATATTTTCGGTAATAACAGCACCAAATATTTCAGGTTGTTAGATTATTCTAAAATGCAATTCGGTTTTTCTTCCATTGAAATCGATCAACAATTGCACAAATTCCGTGGCACTATCCTTCACTTTTTAGACAAAAATTGTTTCGAGTACATATCTGATCATAATTTGTGTAACGTTTATACACAATTGTTCAAAAATTGTTGAGAAACATTGCACAATTTTCGTGGCACAATCCTCTTCACTTTTTAGGCACAAATTGTTTAGAATACATATATGATCATAATTTGTGTAACGTTTATTCACATTTGTGCAAAAATTGAATGAGTAATCGAACAAAAATTAAACAAATTAGGAACTCATTCGAAAAATCCAAGTGGAGGACAATTTCCGGTAGTAACATCATCACAAGAATATTCCAGTTTGTTAGATTATCTTAAGATGCAATTCTTTTCTTGTTTCATCGGAATCGATCAACAGTTGTAGGAGAAATTGTTGAGCAACATTGCACAATTTTCGTGGCACAATCCTCTTCACTTTGTAGGCACAAACTGTTCCCAGTATATATTTGATGATAATTTGTGTAACGTTTATACACAATTGTGCAAAAAATGAATGAGTAATCGAACAAAAATTTAAAAAACTAGGAAATCGTTCAAAAAGTCAAAGTGGAGGACAATTTCCAGTAGTAACATCATCACAAAAATATTCCAAGTTGTTAGATTATCTCGAGATGCAATTCTGTTTTTGTTTCATTGAATTCGATCAACAGTTGTAGGAGAAATTGTTGAGAAACATTGCACAATTTTCGTGGCACAATCCTCTTCACTTTGTAGGCACAAACTGTTCCCAGTATATATTTGGTGATAATTTGTGTAACGTTTATACACAATTGTGCAAAAAATGAATGAGGAATCGAACAAAAATTAAAAAAACTAGGGAATCATTCGAGAAGTCAAAGTGGAGGAAAATTTCTAGTAGTAACATCATCACAAAAATATTCCAAGTTGTTAAATTATCTCGAGATGCAATTCTGTTTTTGTTTCATTGAATTCAATCAACAGTTGTAGGAGAAATTGTTGAGAAACATTGCACAATTTTCGTGGCACAATTCTCTTCACTTTTTAGGCACAAATTGTTTAGAATACATATATGATCATAATTTGTGTAACGTTTATTCACAATTGTGCAAAATTTGAATGAGTAATCGAACAAAAATTAAACAAATTAGGTTAGGTTAAGTGGAGGACAATTTCCGGTAGTAACATCATCACAAGAATATTCCAGTTTGTTAGATTATCTTAAGATGCAATTCTTTTCTTGTTTCATCGGAATCGATCAACAGTTGTAGGAGAAATTGTTGAGCAACATTGCACAATTTTCGTGGCACAATCCTCTTCACTTTGTGGGCACAAACTGTTCCCAGTATATATTTGATGATAATTTGTGTAACGTTTATACACAATTGTGCAAAAAATGAATGAGTAATCGAACAAAAATTAAAAAAACTAGGGAATCGTTCGAAAAGTCAAAGTGGAGGACAATTTCCAGTAGTAACATCATCACAAAAATATTCCAAGTTGTTAGATTATTTCGAGATGCAATTCTGTTTTTGTTTCATTGAATTCAATCAACAGTTGTAGGAGAAATTGTTGAGAAACATTGCACAATTTTCGTGGCACAATCCTCTTCACTTTTTAGGCACAAATTGTTTCGAATACATATTTGATCATAATTTGTGAAACGTTTATTCACAATTGAATGAGTAATCGAACAAAAATTAAACAAATTAGGAACTCATTCGAAAAATCCAAGTGGAGGACAATCTCCGGTAGTAACATCATCACAAGAATAGTCCAGGTTGTTAGATTATCTTAAGATGCAATTCTTTTCATGTTTCATCGGAAGTCAATTCCCAGTATTTTCGGTAGTAACAACACAACGAAAATGTTCCACGTTGTTAGATCATCATTTATCATGCATTCTTGTTTTGATTTATTGAAATCGATCAGTAATTGTAGGAGAATGTGTTGAGAAATATTGGACAATCACCGCGACACAATTCTCTTCACTTTTTTTGCACAAATTGTTTCGTGTACACAATTGTGCAAGAATGGCGTATTTTATTTTTTTTCAGCACGAATTTGGATGAGTAACACAATGAAAAAAAATTAAAAATTTTGGGATAATTCCTCAAGTTTAGATCAACTCCCGGTATTTCCGGAAGAAACAGCACAACGAAAATGGACATGAAATGTACGAAACAGATATCAAGCCGAAATGCAAGATAAGCCTGTCAATCAATATTACACCCTATTACACATACATGACTACAAAGAAGGTCGCGTCAATGACGCAAACTAGAGGGGGATAATGTATATGTATACTACACCCCAGCTCGTAAAATTGAATGTTAACGCTAAGCACTCAAATCTGGCGGCGATTATTATGATGCAAAATGAAAGTTTATTTCTCGTGTCATGATGGCGTGCAGATACGGTTAATGAGCTCGTAAAACTGCAGGAGTTAGGGGTACGGGAGAGCGTTACTCTCGAACGTAAAACAGTCGAAAAGCGACCTTAGCCAATCGAATTCGCGTTTACGGTTCCGCTGAAGAGATCGCGGTACGATCTTTCTGTTTCCCTGCGCTGAGAGCACTCGCCGTGCGATCTTATCTGGCGCGATAAACCCTACAGTTTCCGGTGCTTGAAAACTTGACGAGAGCGATTTTCGGGTAATGATTTTGTAGTTGTCGACATTGAGACGTGGGAACGGAGCGGTGAACTGGAAGAGCTAATGCGCTTGAGCGTTAAGAAGATATTGTTGAAAAACTTTGTAATACGGAACTGGATTTATTGGTACTTGTCTTTGTTACTGCAAGAAGTTGGTATCGCTACTTATTCTAAACTATGAAATGACGTCATACAGAAAATAACTAGTGTGGATTATATCTAATTTCCTCAACATCTATTACAAATACTTATTCTGCAAATAAAAATTCTTTACTTGGAAAAAATGTCAATTCTGTCTAAACAAGCTGTTTCTATCTGTTACAAGGATTAGAACTCCTATTTATAGAAACTCTGCACATAACAAGTGTTTGCATATATTTTAACCTGTGTTCAGGAAAATTTGAATTATCTTTAACAAGTGTGGACCCTTTCAACAGAAACTCTTTACCTTCTTCAACAAATATACCTTGACCATCTACTAAAAGTGTGGATTCTATCTACCAAAATTCCACACTATCTATAATGACCATGAATTCTGACGACCAACATTCTTTTACTGTAAAAAGTTTGTATTTTGTCTATAGAAACTGTAACGAGTATCTTATCCACCTTGAATATATTCAAGCCATTTATAATAAGTGTTCATTCTATTCTCGGGATCTTTGAACTATCTGCAACAAGTGTCGACTTAGCGCACAGAGACTTCTCATAATTTGTAATGAATATGTGTTGACTTTCTACAACAAGTGTGGATTTTGTCTACAGGAACTTCTATCTACAGAAATTCTAGATATCTCAAATATGTAAAGTTACAAGGATTAGAACTCCTATTTATAGAAACTCTGCACATAACAAGTGCTGCATATATTTCGACCATCTACTAAAAGTGTGGATTCTGTCTACCAAAATTCCTCACTATCTATAATGACTATGAATTCTGACGACCAACATTCTTTTACTGTAAAAAGTTTGTAGTCTGTCTATAGAAACTGTAACGAGTATCTTATCCATCTTGAATATATTTAAGCCATTTATAATAAGTGTTCATTCTATTCTCGGGATCTTTGAACTATCTGCAACAAGTATCGACTTAGCGCACAGAGACTTCTCATAATTTGTAATAAATATGTGTTGACTTTCTACAACAAGTGTGGATTTTGTCTACAGAAACTATTACCTACAGAAGTTCCAGATATCACAAATATGTAAATTGTATATATTTTAGCGATCTATAAAATGTATTCATTCTGTTTATGAGAACTATCTGCAACAAGTGTGGACTCTGTCTACAGCTTCACCATCTGTAACAAATTGATCTCGAACAAGAGTGGATTTTATCTACAGAAATTTTTGACCATCTATAACAAATATGAATTCTGACTTTAACAATTCTTTATCTTTGAAAAGTGTGGATTTTGTCTAGAAAAACTTCTATCTATAGAAGCTCCTTATTTAGTAAGTTTAAAGGTTGTATACATTTTAACAATTCATAAAAGCGTTCATTCTGTTTGCGAGAACTCCGAACTATCTGTAACAAGCTTGGACTCTGTCTACTGCTTCAACATTTGTAACAAATAGATCACAACTTCACAATCTGTAACTCATTGATCTTGAACAACAGTGGATTTTATCTACAGAAAATTTTGCCGTCCATAACAAATAAGAATTCTGACAAATGCAATTTTTTACCTTAGAAAACTGTGCATTTTGTCTATAGAAACTTCTATCTACAGAAACTTCTCTACAGAAATTCCAGATATCACAAATATGTAAATTGTATATATTTTAGCGATCTATAAAATGTGTTAATTCTGTTTATGAGAACTTTTAACTCTGTAACAAGTGTGGATTTTGTCAACAGCTTCAATATCTGTAAGAATTTTCTTTTGAACAAGAGTGGATTTTATCAATAGCAATTTTTCACCGTCTCTTACAAATGTGAATTCGGACAATAACAATTTTTTACCTTGAAAAGTGTGTATTTTGTCCACAGAAACTTTTATCTATAGACACGCCACATATCACAAGTGTGAAAATTGTATATATTTCATCCACCTATAAAAAGTTTTCATTGTGTTTACGAGAACTATAAACTATATGCAACAAGGTGTGGACACTGTCTACAGCTATAACATTTGTAACAACTAGATCTTCACCATCTAAAGCAAGTATGGATTCCAACTCTAAATTCTTCACTATCTACAGCAAGCAAATTTCTTTGAATTTAAAAAATGTGTATCAAGTATCCAATTTTTCGATACCATCTTGTATACATTTAAACCATCTCTAATAAGTGTTCATTATATTTACGGAAACTTCGAAATATCTGTAAGAAGTGTGGGGTGTTGATCATTTGTGACAAATATGACTTATCTTGTACAAGAAGTGTGGATTCTATCTACAGAAATACCACACCATACATAACAAATATGACTTCTGGCAATGAAAGTTCTCTGTATTTGAATAGTATGGATTTTTTAAAAAATTGTTTCGATCTGTATAACGGATTCTGTTTACAAAAACACCATAACATCTAAAACAAGGTGTTAATTCTAGCTTTGAGAACTCTATCTGAGAATTATCTATGACAAGTGTGTTTTGGAAGTTTTCACAATCTTTCACAAATATATCTTGACCGTCTATAACAATAGTGGATTCTATCTATAGAAATTTATCTATAACAAATATTTATTTCAACCATCTAGTGGTTTAGTGTAGAAATGTGGATTATTTCTACTGAAATTCCACACCTTACTAGATGTGTATACGTTCGAAAGAAATGTTTGAAGATTTATAGCACATATGAATCCTCATCTATAATGGAGACTGGATTCTGGTTAGAACAAAATCTTGTACTATTTTCATCAAGTGTAGATTCTGTCTAGAAACTATGAGCCACCTATAACAAATGCGGAACACCATACTGCTTTTGTTTCCTTGAGACTAGTTATGTTAGATTTCCAAAGACCTGTTCGCAGTTCTATGAGAATACTTGACGCAATCCTGCGAAAGAATAAGGCGCCAGACTCTCTTCAATCACATTTGCAATATTTCCAAAATCTCAACAAACTTTGATTGAAAGAATGGCCCTTTCGCAGTCTAAACTGAAGTTCTCAATATCTAACGAAATACGTTTCTTTCGGTTTTGTGTTGTTTACTTACATTCTTATACAGTTTGCGATTTTGGTTCACAAATGTGCAATAACTTGACCTGATTCAACGTTTCGGAGCTCGCTGGAACTAGGAACAGATAAACGCTCTCAAGCTTCGAGAATGGCCCGGAGCTACAGATTCATAAAAGCTGTTACCTCGCCGAAGCACTTGACAATCCATATGGGTTCCGATAACAATAAGACGAAAATAAACAACCATAAGACAAATTCAGAGCGGCCCATTGTACTCTGAATGAAACTCGAATGCTTAACGGAGGATCGAACGAAAACGTTTCCTCTGCTAGATAAATAAACACTCGAATTTCGAGTGATGGACTTGAGATCATGTAAACATTCGCCGTACGTGAATGTATATGTACTAATATGAACTGCTTTGCTTTGATACGAAAACATTGTTATTTGTCTATCTCGACTTCGTACCCACACTTTATTTATTCAATAAGAATTCGTATATTGAACAAACCTTAGTTACTCGTCGAAAATATTAGAATTGGAGTAAGCAACGCGAGTAATGAAAAGATGATGAATAAAAAATACAAGTTGAAATCTTTGTTGACAAAGTAAACTACTTCAAAGTCAATGATCTTTTTTTTTAGATAAACAATATGATTGGTATTGCTTTTCAAACACTTTAAATGTGAGAACTGTTTTTAAAAAGCGTTGGGCAATTTTTGGATTAGCGAAATCGTTAGGCAATTTTTGGATTAGCGAAATCGTTTACGTCACTGTCACGCTATAGATATATATCTTTGATTTTTTATGATGTAACCTTATATTTTCGGTTTTCTGATTTTGGGGTTAGTTGTGAGTATCGTATTGGCTTTGGTATCCTGGCGCAAAATATGCAGAATAAATGGTGGATTAAACGTTTGGCTTTTTCACATCTCCAAAATTGCAAACCTGAATATCCGATATTAATCTCAACTTGACACCTTGTTCGTATGTCAATATTCGATTTTGAAGATAGTCCACCTGTTGCACTCACCACTAATACTCAAGTACTGAACTTGAAGAGAGATACCGATAAGGGAAATATTATTCTTGGCGTTTTTGTTGACTTGAAGAGAGCGTTTGAGACCGTTGACCGTGAAAGATTGCTGTGAGGAGCTGGGCATCAGAGGGACAGTACTGAAGTGGTTAAGGAGTTATCTTGCAAATAGGCATCGAAAGACAAGGGTCATGAGAGTGTTATCATAGTGTGCAGAGGTTGGTTGTGGTGTGCCACAAGGAAGTGTGTTGGGGCCGCTGCTGTTCATTTTGTATGTGAACGGTTTGAATTTGTACCTGGATGATTGTTTTCTCAGTTTGTTTGCTAATGATGCGTCGATAACTGATAGTGACTTTGACAGGTTGATTACTACGATGAACAAAACACTTGATATACTGCAGGACTGGTTGAAGATGAACAATTTGAAATTGAAAGCTGCGTGTACCACAAGGGAGTGTGTTGGGGCCGATGCTGTTCATTTTGTATGTGAACGATTTGAATTTGTACCTGGGTGATTGTTTTCTCAGTTTGTTTGCTAATGATGCGTCGATAACTGATAGTGACTTTGACAGGTTGGTTACTACTATGAACAAAACACTTGATATACTGCAAGACTGGTTGAAGATGAACAATTTGAAATTAAAAGCTGCGTGTACCACAAGGAAGTGTGTTGGGGCCGCTGCTGTTCATTTTGTATGTGAACGATTTGAATTTGTACCTGGGTGATTGTTTTCTCAGTTTGTTTGCTAATGATGCGTCGATAACTGATAGTGACTTTGACAGGTTGGTTACTACGATGAACAAAACACTTGATATACTGCAGGACTGGTTGAAGATGAACAATTTGAAATTGAATGCTGCTAAGACCAAGTCAATGCTTTTCGGATCGAAATCTAAGTGCGTGGAGTTTCGATCTAGGAATTACAAAATTATTATGGATAATCAGCTTATTGATTTCGTCCGATAGATGAAGTATCTGGGAATCGTATTTGACCAGCAGTTGAACTTCTCTAAACATGTTGATTTTTTATGTAAGAAAGTTGGAAAAAAAGTAGGTTACCTAGGCAGGATTTCAAGAAAGTTGTCTCCATGGTGTAGACGAGTGGTCTATAACACTATTATTGCTCCACATTTAAATTACTGCATTTCATTGCTGATTTCTTCGACGGGGGAGGACATTCGGAAGCTACAGATAATACAGAACAGAACTATGAGAATACTTCTTGGATGTAGTAGGTTCACTCGTATCAGAGATATGTTGAGGAGGTTAGGTTTTCTGAGTGTGGCGCAGTTGGTTGTGCAGTCTTATTCTCATTTACAAGATTACGAATGATCAAACGCCTTCATATCTGAAACAGTTTCTGTGAAAAGGTCAAATATGATTGGTTATGGTCTCCGATCGAACGATGAATACCACATTCAGAGATTTGATTTGTCTTCAACACAAAAGTCCACATTTGTCAGCGGTCTGCAGATGTAAGGACGTCCGCGAGAAAGTGTTTTCAAATCATGCCTGAGAAAGTTGTATGTTTCGGATTAGTTGAGAAATCATTTATACAATATCTTTATTTGTATTATTACGTCAATGTATTTTATGTTATTGTTTCTAGCTTCAGCTAAATAAACAGTCTTATTATTATTATAACACGATTTATACGCCAAATGAATACTTAAAGTAGGATACCGATACAAAATACGGTAGATACCAGCCTCAAATTATCTGAAGTTTCAGTCATTGAAAAGATCACATTCAAGGAATCCAAAATACTTCATCTTAACTCTGAATGGAGAGTTTAGATTTCGTATTATCCACTCTGCAGTTGAAGGTCCTCAAATGTCTATTTCATGGTTATCAGCTGAATCATCGCAGGCATTTTTGAAGTTTAGGGGGACTTTACCGATCAAATCTATAAATGTGTATGAATCTATGGATATCCGAGCAATTTCTCTGTCAATCTACACTAATTAGGACACGACGAAAGCCGATGGCTAGAGTTTATTCCTATTTACTTCGTTCCTGACTCCTGGGAGGTCCCTTCTTTCAAATTTTTCGACACGTTAATGAACGTACATTTCATCTAGCGAAATAGAATTTTCGTATTCGACGGAGTTTTCGCGAATTATAATCCGGCTCGATTTGATTTTCGTACAATTTTCGATGGTTTTTGTCGCCACCCAACTCAACTCGATTATATCTCCTAGTTCGAATCATGTTTTCACTTGATTTATTGAAATGTTGTCTGGTAGATTCTTATCTTTGTATTATTTTAATCGGCGATCTGATCGATTATAGCCAGCTTCCATTATGTCAAAACCCATTCCCAGCATGAATAGCCAATCTAAGACACCATAAAAGCATGAATCCATCAGAACGGTCATGATTTTGTGAAGTTAAGTAACATATTTGATAACAATCCCAATTCATATCGTACTCTTCAATAAGAATCTAACCTAATCTGTTCTCACTCACGAGAGATAGATTACCCCTCCAAATCATCTGAGATTAAAATACCAAATTGCCTTTTGAACACTTCAAGCAAGAATCTGGACGAAAAAAAAAATGCATTTTGGCAGTTTTTTATAAAAAATTTCTTTGAAATTTACACCACATTCTGATATCGTCAAATTTAGTTGTTATAGGAAAAACTTTGATGCGTCTTGAGAGTGAGTGATGATAAAACCAAGGATTTTTTTTCCAACTCACATAGAATCGTTGATTCCAGGTCCATAAAGTTGAGATTGTGCTGCAGCTGCAGTGTTCAGGGCATGCTTTTGTAATTATCTGTAGGGTATTTTTGTCTTACGTGTATCCGACCCAGACAATAGCAACTTCCATTTACTATGGCGCGCTCAATATACTTGCTGACATTCGCAAGTCTCTACTTCCTAACCATTTACTCCGGCGACAATGTTTTAGATATGTAGAATTTCATAAGCAAAAAAAACTACCATTCATTACCAATAGGTTATGAAATAACAATCCCAATTCGTATCGTACTCTTCAACAAGTAAGCCTAATATCAATATATAATATTGTAAACAGTCACTCCAGTGAGAATGAAGATCAACCTCTTTAACCTCACATTTAATCCATAGCAATGTCAAAACAGAAAGGTGAATAAAGTTTGAGAATTTGAATGAAATATTACCTCCTGTTTATAGAAATGTGTAGATGAATGGAATCATATTATGTTTGTTGGATTAAAGTCAAATCGAAAAACACTATCGATTCGAACTACATAAACTTTATTTTCTGAAGATGGGCGGAACATGAGATGTTTCGTTCAGAATTCCCTTCTGAACTAATATTCACATATTTATATTAGTTGACCTTTGGTCCATTGATCAGATAAAAGGCACTTTTGTCCTAAATTTTCTAACAAAGCCATCAAATAAATTTACTCTATGTGAGTATATTTCTGTAGCAAACGGACGCATTTTTGTGTCTCACCTGACATCTCTGAACCCTGGGACGTCTAGACCCGGGTCATAAATTGCATATTAGGCGCCTCTAAAAAGATCTATAACCGATTCGTCTATGTACAATCAAATTTTCTTATAATACTTACATTTTAATCCAACCACATTATCAGCATGACATATAAAACGAATTCAACATCAAACCCTTCTTACTAAAGTATTTTTATTACATGAAAAAGGTAAACGTGAACAAGATGCTCTGGTACATTTTCAAATAAAGTTTTTATTCCTCCTATTGCATCATCACATACGGATTTTTATGATTCGAATTCTTCCCGAATACGATTATTCGTTACGGGTCCGGGGGTAGATACATATTTTCATTTCAAACTACACGAAACTCCGAGAATAAATTCACGTTTCCGCATCTTTGAAAGGATCCGTTCGTGCTCCAGTTCGTTTGGAATATCGTGCCCGCCCGTCGTCGCAATGTCACAATGCAAATGTTTACAATGATGCCAAGATTATAAACTTCAGTCGTTCAGTGTGTTCTTATTGTCTTCTGTTTGTCTTCCCCGTGCCGTATATATCACTCGTTCAGCCCTTTTATTAGAGTTTATTGTTTACATCCATCCCCCGGGGAACGATTTATCTCCCTACACTTTTAGAATGCCTGGAGGCTTTGTTCGCAGGCAAATGCCTGATGGCAAACAAAGAGAGGCGGATAATTGATTCAAAAAAAAGCATTATTGTGCCGTTCGCGATATCTGATTGAAAGAGTGGAGTGTGTCCCCGGTTTGGGGGGAGAAATGAGGATTTTGCTTATTATTAATCATTCATCGGTTTATATATAAAAGAGCAATTGCAAAAATCTTGAATTATCCCATCAGAGTCCCTGGCCAAATCAGTTAAAGCACAACTTTTTATGTATATATTTGTATGCCTATAATAATGGTTGTTTTTTGGAATCATCAATTCATACAGACAAGAATTGTACCACTGTTATTGAGACCCTTGTTAACTAAGATGCTGATGAGTATATATTTAACAATCACGGAAGATTGTATGAATTGCTTCTTGAATGAATTATGCAATATACAAGGTGATCAACAAGTATAGAAACGTTACAAAGAAATTCTAGATAAGCATTGGAGAACATAATATTTCGGACAAAAGTTACAAGATTTTTGCAACGATCTTCGAAGGTGACCTTGACCTTGACCTTGACCTTGACTTTGAAGATCATCTTGAGTTCAAATTCGATTTTTCAAATAAGAACCACCATTTTTCATTTGGGATTTCGAAATAGCAGAAAATTTCACTTTCGAATATGACCTTTGATATCGACCCCATATTCAAGGTCAAGGTCACTGTAAGGCCAACAAAACGGATAGGGCAGAGTAATGTTCGATTTTGAAGGAAAAATATACAATTTTCATTGCGAATTACGGTAGATTGGAAATGATTACTTTCAAGTATGAGTATTGACCTTGACTTCAGATTCAAAGAATGATAAAGACCAGTTAAGGCAGGTTAAGCCAAGGTGGTGTGGGATACCCGGTCAATTAAGGTGAGGTAAATCATTATAAATCCTGGGTAGTATTAAAAAGAGTTATCTTCCTAAAGCTGTTGTTCAAAATATTGACCATTATTCTCCTGGCAATAGGTTATGCGATAACTTTGCACGGCTCTTTGGATCATTTCTGGTTTTATGGCAGCAACTTCATTCCGTACTCTCTGTTGAAGCTCTTCAAGAATTGCTGGCTTCGTCCTCTATCTTGGGATAACCCCACAAGAAGGAATCTAATGAAGTCAGGTCAAGTGATCTTGGAAACAGTTAGTCCAACTAATTTCTTTCATTCCTAGCGAAGTGCGGAGGCGCACCATCTTGTTGAAAATATGTTCGACCAAAGTTATCGCCTACAATTTCTTGAAACAACAATGTGATCTCTCGAGAAGTTTCCGTTCACTGGTCCATTAAGATTTCCTTCAATGCAGAAGGGTGCTAGTATCGTACATACATTTAATTTAAGGAGATGTTGAGTAGAGCGACTATCGATCTTCCAATGTGGGTTTCTATCATTTCAATGTGACATGTTATGCCGATTGACGCTTCATCAGAAAATACGATGTGAGTTGAAAAATCACATCAGCATCCATTCTTTTGATACTTGTTCAATTCAACCCGTTTGACCTACGGGTCAATAAGCTATTGCGGATTCAGTGCATTCAATTCTGTGTAGTTTTCTGTTTGGCATTGAATGGTGATTTGTTTATGTTGGGACTGTACGTGTTTATTTTGGTGGTTTTCTAACAGATGAATGCCCGTCTCTAATAAAAGAAATCTTTAACCAAAATAACACTTCTCACATTATAGATGAATTTTGTAATATTTAAGAGCAATGAAGACACTATATCACTATTACACCATAACTTCAACCTTAACTCTCGACGCGCGTTTCGCTAAGTTAGCATCATCAGGAGATGATAATATACTCATCCCCTGATGATGCTAACTTAGTTAATAATATTCAAGAGACCTGTTTGTCAATTTGAATCAAAATTTTTCGAACGGAACTCAGGAGTTCCCATGGGATCCCCACTGAACCCCTTATTAGCAGATATTTTCATGGACGATCTTGAAAAATCTACGATTGATCAGATAGCACAAAAACATTATTTTTGGTACAGGTACCTTGATGATGTTCATCACTAAACTGAATAATATTGTCACTTATAACCCGCCCGCATCGGGTGTTTCTCCGTCTTTCCGTATTGTGACAATTTATCAAATTGTTACTTGGGGGTTTTTCAAGTTTCAACTCGAGTACCAGATCGGCAAGAACCTGCAGAGTACCTGGTGCCCGCAGCGGGTACCGTTTTCCTCTGGACCATTATGGTAATTTCTCATAGAATTGGCCCACACTCGTTTTTCGGGGGTTTTCGAGATCGCTGAACACGTATACGAGATAAAGGGATGAAAATGAATCTGTTAGAACGTTTGGAAATTAACAACTTTCGTGAAAATCCAAAATTCACTCTCAATAGTCAACGAGAATTGAATCAATCTCCAGTACTCAACATATAGTTATCACATTCTTTTTCTCGCAACTTTGAGCTCTAGGCATGTGTATTTAAAATAACCATCGTGGAAATCAGACGAAAATATTTCATTTTATTTGTCATGTCAAAGTCATACATACCTTATACGAAAATTAATGTTTCGCAAAGAAGGCTTATAGACGAGTTTTTCAGAAGAACATAATCGAAGCGAGGTCAGCTCGTTTTCGGTATCCTCACTCGACTGTGACGTTTTCGTTTGATATCGACCGATTCCCAAATATCTAGATATATTTAATTTCCCCTCCATTTAGACTTACAATCTAAAGTACCGAGATAATTGAATAAAGTGCCACCAATTGACCATTAATCCGAAAGATAAGAACAGCGTAGAACCCGTATCGGATATCATCATATCGTGCTCGAAATTGGTTCATAATAATACTTGAATGCCCACTTGATATCGATTTTACATTACCACATACGATATTTTGTTTAGAGTGCTACCACGTTCGACATACGATTAAAATGTCCGTTAATAACAGTTAATTGGGAATTGAAGAGTGATAAAATTGGATAAATTGGTCGATTATCAGTATCTCAAATGGACCGGTTATCGTTAATTGGACCGGGAGTGCCGTCTGTTTTTTGCGTACATCTGATATGAAGTGAAACTACTTAAACAGTCAAAATAGCTATCATAGTGAGGGTTAACGATAATAACGCTGAGGGTGATGTTGTGCAAGAAACAGCGGAAACGAAGGAGAAAGAAGGACACCAGGACACAGTGGATACCCCCTTAACTTCGCCGTCTAATGAACTGACGTTGCAGGTAATTTTAAATTTAACTTTCAGACAATCAATTATAATAACCATCTATACTAAGTTCTTTATAGATAGTTCCATACAAACTTGTATACAAGGTGTTTGAAAATGATACGGCAATATTTAAAGAGGTGATGGATGAAAGTATTTCATGAAAAAATGACGTAGGCGTCAACAGAAAAATTAAGGCTGATGGTGTATCACTAAGAAATATGTCATTAGTGGAGGATGTATGGGTGAAAATATCAATTACAAGAAATAAGAAACTGATTTTGTCGTCTTTTTTGACAGTGTGATATCTCTCATGGAGTTGCACCCCAATGATATCTTCATGATAGTTGGGGATTTCAATCTCGGATCATTTTCATGGTCTTCTGATGGCAGTGAGTGCGGCTTAATCAGTGATATTGTTCGCTGTGATGCGTATTCCTCGTTGAGGGATTTTTCTTCTTATAATTCCCTTAGTCAGTTCAATGGTATCACTAATCATTATAATAAAATCTTGGATTTGATTTTGTCGAATTCTACTGATGTGATGTACGCCTTTCGTTCCAGAAGACCGGCACCATCCCGCCATAGAAGTGTATGCAAAATTTTCTTTGGATAAAACTCCTAGCAAATCTCAACCGATGTACAAATTTTTTAACGCGGTATATCGATAAATTCGGCACTGTCAAGTTTGAATGGAAAAACTTTGTTATGTCCTACCCATGCGAATGAATGTGTTGATTCATTTTATTCTGCTTTGAATAAAGTAATTGATAACACAGCTCTACAAAAAAAAAATTTTATTGTTGCCCTGGATATCAGCTTTGTTGCTATCTTCACGTAGAGGTGGGAATCTTTTCAGATCATCCTCGTACTAGCGGGGCGTGTTTGTTTATTGTTAATGTCTACAAGTGGATAATTGTTAATAAAAGCATTGATGAAAGTATTACCTTGAATTACGAAAGTATCAATTTCAGATATCTAATGGTCTCTACTGTTTGATTAATAAAATTGAATATTTAGTATTTAACGATAGTTATACATTGTAAATTTGCAATTTTTGTTAATTAAATTCTACTCACAACGTCGGATACCACGGATCGCTTCTGCGATCCATCAGCGGGCAGTCGTAAAACGTCCTTATGATCACCACTGTAAAACGTTTAAAATGCTTAATTAACTTCACCGTAAATTACGAGCAGGTCGTTAAATTTATGGAGCTACCACAGAAAACACCATTTTATTATGCCTACTATGTATGTTTTTATGCTAATTGATTGACTCGAACGCTTCGGGCGATTACGCCGGGAGGTTTTAGGCCATGTTCGTTACATGTCGTCGTTTCGTTTCGTTCACAACTAGTAATTTTTTTTCGAGATGACCGGACGACAGCTGGTCCACGGAAATATGTCGTTTGTGTTTCGAAGACGCGTTTAATGGGGAATTAATCATCGATTGCTTCGCTGGTAACTATGCAGGTTTGTTTTGCCGCTTTTGTGTTGTTAATTTGATATTGAGCATGTGATTGATAAGTCTGGCCTGTTCCATCTGGACGTGAAAGTTTCTGTAGTAACCTGCTAAGGGATTTGCTAGAATTTTGCTCTTTGAAGCTTATTGTTAAATTCCCATGCATCACACTGAAATCTATCTACATGTATGAAACTACAATCTTGTGAGGAACTATCTACCTTCAAATGTATATGGTACCATATACATACAAATTTGTTTGGAAATACCTTCATGCAAGTTTATATGGAACTGCGGAGATCTGCTGACCTTCCACAACTCACTTGTGTTGTGGTTTTTCTCAAACGCAAAACTGCAGAGGTTAGACTCATTATTAGAGACCGAATTATATGCAACCAAAAATTTGAAAATTGGTGTGCATATATATGCAAGTTTTTTCAATCATATGCACATTGATAATTTCAATTCAAATGAAGGAAATAAGTTTCTTGAACGTTTTAATAATGAAATACTAGGAATACAGGATGAATTGACAAATATCAAATGAAAAAGTAATACGTATACTACAAATCGAGAAATTTATATCTTACTTCTGTTCTTTCCTAATTTCTCATTGTGATTTAAGATAACACCATCGAGTTAAGTATTTTTCGAAATTTCTAAAAAGAAAATTTGTTCTCCTATATGAAAACATGTTTTGATGCTGAACAATTTTTGAGAATCCAGTGCGCACACACAATTGTCATTTATTTCGGATATCATTTCTAATTTTTTCGAAAAATTGTCCGCATAACATTTTCACTTTTAACCAGCTAGCTATTACGGGTTGCGGGGAAGTGACGTATCTGGGAGATTTTCTTTATAAAACTGAATCCTTAGTGGAGATTTCGAAAATATCTCTTTTACTTTACTTATCAAATCATTCACGATAGGAAATTGATTTCTCATTTATTCTGCCACTCTATTGAGGCCGTGAACCGAACATGCAGTATAAATAATATTGGTATAAAAAATTTGTTTAATTGTTACCGGCTTTTTACATGTAGAGCGCGGCGGGTGCAATGAAAACAGTGCTTTATTGGCAACTGTCTCAGGCAGAAAAAATCTACTAGTCTCTTTCATAAATCTTGAAATAGTTGAGCTCTTTATTTTTTCTAGCTTGATAGGAGGATATTGAAAAGCAAATGTTCATATCATTAGGTGCACTATATACCGACCTGAATAATCTTTGGTACAAATGTTAAAATAATTATTTCCAATAATTTGTTCAGTTTTCTTCTCAACTACAGTTTAAGAAGTGTCAACGTCAAACTACTTTCCGCTCGGAATATTGAAAATGTTTCTGAAAAAAATGATTCGAAATGATTATTGGCCAATTTATGGAAGGGAATATCCGCATCTAGTACGGCTCGGTATAGATCTTCATTGGATACTTACTGGTCTGATTTCTTCGAGACAGCTTTTAACTTTTGTCCTAACGATTATTGCCTTATGCCTCTAACCTATATTTCATTTTGCTGACTTGCAGAGCCGTTCTAACGTGTTGATCAACTTGAAATTTTCTCGTGCACGGGATCTGCAAGCGAAAGTAAAATATTATCGAATGATTTTGCCTTATTTGAGTTGTTGAACATTGCAATAAATAATTCGAAGCCACAAAAAGAAGGTACGAAATAAGTAAAAGTCATAAATGGATATCGACCTATTTCACTTGGGTGCGGCTTTGAAATATATTGAAAATTACTTTAGAAATACCTACAATTTGGTTGCACGCTGTGCATAGTATCGCTTCATTGTCAAAACGTTATTCTAGATAGTCTGATTCATTTTCGGCATAATTAAAAAGATTCAGTCCACAGAGAAACACTCACGAGATAAGTTCATACGAACTTAGAACTCAAGCTTCTGGGACTGAAGTTTCATATTGGGAGATAATTGGAAACTTTTGGTTACTTCAAACTTTAACTGTATTGGGAATTTTGAAGATATGTAAAGTGGCGTGAATACTCCCAGTAAATAATAATGGGATTATCTTTGGCGTCAGGTAGACTGGCAGCCAGAATTTCCAAACTAGGTATTATAATCAAGGAAAATGGTAACAAAGATCTCGAAGTATTGATAGAATTAGGAATGAATAGACAAAATTTCTTAATTGCATTACTTTGCCCCCTAAAGGTGTCAATATGCTTATCTAGGTAGGTACTTACAACGGGGAACCATTTTTTTTTCTTTACCTGCTAATGACTCCAGCTCTAGAAGAAAAACCCAGTGTCAACCTCTAAGTATGAGCATAATAACAGGTAAATGCAGTAGTCAGACTTTTATACAGAAACACAGAAAAATGCATATAATCCGGTCTCTACTCATTATTTTGGCATAAAATCCTGTGACATCATGAAAATTTGTATTAACATTTCCCGAGATCTCGTTTCTTCGTAAATCTCTTCGATTTCGAACTTACCTTCTTCATAAACAAGTTCCAACAAACTACATGATCTTCTCGACAAGTTACGTCCGTAATTTCTATTCAATCCATCGTCGTCTATACCTTAACATAATTTAAACGCAATTCTAAACACTGGCAGCTACCACGCTTTCGTAAAAAGATTATCAGCTGGGATAAAATTTTCCATACATACATAATAACATACGGCTCGACAACCGACAACTTCCATCAACAATCTTGTTAAGAGAAACAAAGGCTTTATTGTGCGGTTACGACGGATCACCCCCAGAAGGGGCAACCTGTGAACGTGCGAGAGTGAGGAGCGTCTGTTCAAATCCGGTGTAGGTACTTCGGGTTTATGGGCATTGTATGTTAATTGGATTACGTGGTAACAAGAGTGCAGTTATGTAGTCCGATCGCTGAAATCTAACCGGTCTGAGGTTCTCGTGAATGCTAAACGATTATCAGACCCCAAGAGCGTTCTGGAGGTGTAATTAGTTACCCTGCGACACCCCCATTAAATGGGAATTGTCCCGGTTAACGGTTATACCGACGAAATGGACACCGATGAGTGAATAGCGCAAAACCATGTGAACTCTATGAATGAACGATGTGATTATCGTGGGATGATCTTGAAAGGGGTTAAGTACCTCATTCAACATACTTATCAGTGCCATTTATGCATGAAAAATTATATCGTAAAAATTTTTTGATACAATAAAATCGTCTCTTTGGTATTTATCTCGGCAATGATGTTTTTTAAGTCTTGAATAATGGCAGATTATCAACGGTAGCGTTTCATTTTGGAAATTTTCCTTATAATAAGTATATTGTTGTTGAATCAAGCGATTTTTGGAGAACCCTTGCAATTCGTCGATACCCTTACGCGTAATGTGCCAAGTTGCACCGTCCTGTTGAAAATTATCATCATCCAACTCAACTCCACGTGACAAAGATCCTTTATCATTCTAAGATAAAAAGTGGAATTGATAATAACTATATTTCCGTCTTCATTTTCGAAAAAATTAGGTCCTATGATGTCTGCTGACTACAAAGCACACTAAAGGATCATTTAATTAGAATCAATTGGCTACTCTTGGTATTTTCTTCGATTCTCGTTGGCCCAATTGCAACATTTTTGCTTATTCACCATGTCATTGGATGCAGAATCTCGCCGCTGAGTATGGTTTTTATGAAAATTGGCCTCCAACTGGTTTGACGTATGGTGTTAAGACTTCATGCATAATTCACAACGAATCGGTCCTTAATTTAGATGATCAACTGATGTGTGTGTGCGATCAGTTTTAAACCTGTCGGATTATGTTGCATCTAACCGAACGACCGATTGTTTCATTTGAGCGTTCACGACGACAATTTTTTTCTGTATTGCTTTTCAATAACTTGAATACGTTCTTCAACCGAACACGATTCCTAAACAATAAATCGCAAACATTCAACCAACGAAATAACATATATATGACAGAAAACAAACATAATATCTTTGAGAAACTGTTGAGAGAGTGTCTAAGAATACGATAGCAGCGCCACCACATTCATCGAATTTCGTGCAGAAATATTTGACAATGTATAAAGTCTTATAGCTACGTCAGCCTCCGACGGACCTGATATTGCTCTCTGCGACTTCTTGCTGTTTGAGAGCGATACCAATGAGAGAGTGTCAGGGTTGGAGAAGGCGTTAGTAGCGTGTTGTTAATTCCAATGGGGAGTACTTCGAAGAATGCCACGAGCCAAACGGCATAGAATAACATGGAGGAAAGCTAGGTCAGCCTCAAAAAGCAAATTGCAAAAAACTGCCTGCATGGTCACTTGATTTTTCCATTCTATATTTACTGCAGCAATGAAACTGATGTTGGGCCTTGCTCCTACTCACCTTATGAGCAGAGGAGTGGCGAGAATGGCTACGTAGAGATTCCATTTTTTTATCTAGAAATTGGCCAACCAACATGGAGCTGTGCTTCAACATTTTCATTCCTAGCTAATAGGAATTGGCCTGCTCCAGTAACCGACTACTTGAGGGCGCCTATTGGATTACTGGCTGCTCCCAAATAACCCACGAGGTAGGAGCCAGTGTACTCGGTTGAAAATTGCAATTCATCTATGTGTGCATGTTAGTGTCTTTCAACTGCATTCAGTTCATTGTACAGCATTGCCGTCTAACCCTTGCCAGATTAACAATGAGAACGATGACTGGAATCTGGAACGTAATATGGGTTCAGCATACCTCTAGAAACTGAATGTTGGGGAACTATCGTTGGATTAATCTGAAGGTACGGGAGCACTGGCTAAACCTTATAAGTCTCAGTCTCCGGGCATGGCATCGAACAAATTTGAATTGTGAGAGTCTTAAACTCTCAAGGGTAGCCGTTAGAGGTTTTACTGCCATATTAACGGAGCACTAACGCCTCGAAATTTACATAATTCAGTTAGGATTGGTTGAGAGACCTTCATGCAGACTATACTAGGAGGATGAAGAACTTTGACTTCTTTTTTTCTCGAAAGAGAGGGGAAATCTCTTCAGACATTGTCACTCAATGTCCTCTACTTGTGCCCTATCTTCCAGTTCCATCTTCACACTTGCTCTTGTCTTCTAGCATCTCCTCGATGATACTTCTAGGATCCGTTGTACTAAAGGTCTTCGAAATCCACCTATCTTGTACGGAACTCACAATCTAGACCTGACAGAGTTCATTAAGCTTTCATCCAGTAAGCTGGTATGGTTTATGAGAAGAATGGAGCTTGTGGATATAGTCTAAGTAGAGCATGCCATAATAGACCACTAGGCCAAGGTCGCAAGGTCAAATACTGTAGGGACAATTGTCGTATGGTTGAATGATTAGTTTTATCAGCTATTTTACGAACTCAGTTTGCAGTTACCTTAACGAAACCATTGATTTGCAGCTCCATCATCATCATCATCATCAAATTGATGATATACGTTTTCGACAAAAGGGAATTCTTTTCAATAATAAATAACAAGTATTTCCTTCACGAAAAGACCTCTGTTTCATTATCATCATAATCATCTTATTTATGCACTATCAATTCGCCGAATTAATTTCACATGGAAATTGCCGTGTCGTGTATCGATAATAAGCATTATTCACTCTAGGAAAATACCGTCTAGTGCGGTGAAATTAATGCTTCGAGGAAAATAATACTCCCTTTAATACCCGTAATTTCCTGCTAATGAATATCATCAACCAAGCATTTACTATCTAATTTCCAGCGACGGATTGAGAGAAAGAATGTTGTTAAATGTTTTATGGAGCTGTTTAGACGAGAACACGACAAGGAACTTTCTTTCTAGTTCGTAATTATAGACGATAAAGTTAATGGAAACGATTCTGAAAGAACGGGGTCGTACAGGTGGAATCGATATTCGTTTTATGTGGAGGGCATTATTTATATTTTTTGCTGCGATCGAGTTCACGAAATAATTTCACTGGCAAGAAGAAATATTTTTTGAGTGTTTCTTTCATTTCATGAGTCAGATATTATTCATTTCCGGTGCAGAAAAACCATTCACAGAAAAAGGAAAGTCCTTGAAGGTGTCAACCCCTAATGATAGGTATTCACGCATATCGTCTTCAATGATCAGAAGAACATGTTCTACGGGCTATTGTGTTCTTCATCGATAAGTCTAGGTCAGGGAGGCTCAAACGGTTGATCACGAACTAAACTACCAAAATTCATTACGTAATCAAATAACACTCTGCTAGCGGCAAAAGGCGGCTTCATCAAAGGAACGCGCGGTCCTTGTCAAAGAAAAGCCGCGTTTGACGGCAATATTTTAGACTTTCGTTCACGCTGATATAAATGTTGCGGCGTCAGGAATTGGAGTCATTCTGAATTTTATCTTGAAGGCAATACTACGCGATACAAAGTTTATTATTAAATAGTACAAAAAGAGTGCACCGAAGAAATCTAAAACGTATCATTTTATTAACGATTGGTTGGAATTTTTCTTCTTTTGTATGTTGAAGGATAAGTGCATTTGTCTTATTTGTCGCGCGTCAGTTGCAATACCTAAGCGTAGTAACTTAGAGAGGCATCATAAAACGGTTCATAAAAACTACGAAAGGGATTTTTCGCCACAGACTGAATTATGAACAAGAAAAGTACGTGATTTGATATCTTGTTTGAGAAAAGAACAAACCATGTTCACAAGACCAGCCAAACAATCAAAAACTGCTACGATTGTGTCATTTAAAATATCTCATATGTTGGCGAAACACAAGAAACCATTCGAAGATGGATCGGTTGTGAAGGAAGCATTTATTGAAGCGATTGAGACTTTATTCGGAGATTTTAAAAATAAAACAGAAATCATGTCTGCTATTAGAGAACTTCAGTTATCTCGTCCGACTGTCACAAGGCGTATTGAAGTCATGAGTCAGGACACGGCAGATGAACATACTTTTCTTTACAGTTCGACCAATCCACCGATATGACAGACACCGCCCAGCTGTGTATTTTTATTCGGACGGTATTCAATGACATGTTGGCTAAGGAAGAATTTTTGACAATCATTCCTTTGAAGGGGAAGACCCGTGGCGAAGATATATATCACGTTTTCTTCAATTTAGTAAAAAACTACAAGCTACCAATATATAAATTAGTGTGCATTACAATCGATGGAGCACCAGCAATGACTGGAAATAAAAACGGTTTTGTGGCATTGTGTCGAGCTAATGAAGATTTCCCTTCATTTTTTCATTCCATTGCATTATACATCAAAACGTTTTGTGTTCAAAAGTTTTAAACACGGAAGAAATATAGCCCGTAGCTTGCAACGGCGGCTCTTTAAGTTGCAGTTGGAAGATAGGGAGTCAGCTGAACACACTGATTTAAGTCTTCGCGCGGACGTCAGGTGGTTGAGTCGTGGAAAATTCCTAGAAAGGTTTCAAGAATTATTGCCCGAAATAACAGTTTTTCTAGACGAAAGAGGTGATGACACTCAGATGTTGAAAAACGAAAAATGGCTGACCCATTTGGCATTTTTGACTGACATCACAATGCACTTAAACACCATTAACTTGGAGCTACTGAAATAGCAAGTCAGGTTAATATGAACTCGTGTTCTTTAGAAAATGAGTTGGTGCAGATTATATCAGATATACATCTCAAAGCTACACCATCTGATACAAATTTCTGGTGTTTTATATCTGAAGATAAATATCTGAATCTAAAGCAAATTGCCTTTCAACTGACTGCATTGTTTGGTTCAACTTACTTGTGCGAGTCTGCATTTTCTGAAAGGAAGATAATAAAGTCAAATTATCGCAATCGACTAACTGACGATCATATCTCATCATGCTTGCGATTAGCACTTAGTGGTAACCTACCATCTTAAGAAAAGTATGCTGAGGACGTGCAGTGCCACGCTTCAACATCCAAAGTCACTCCTTAGTTAAGTTTAATACGATATGTAACTCTTTTTTTTGTAACAATCAATTATGAATAACTATGAGTTTTGCATTGATAATATAGGGAAGAACCTAACTAAACCTAACCCAAACCTTGACTAGAATAATGTATATTGTGCGGAAAGCTAATATCTATATATGCTACGATACACCTTTGTTGAGTAGGTAAGGTGTATAGTGTATGTACAACCCTGCATAACACATACTTGCAGCCTCTCAGAGTCGATCGTAAGTTGTCTAAAAAGATTGAGGTAGATCGCCAGTAGTTCGAGTTTGAGCACTCTTGGTCTAGATTCTCTATGCACCCACATTCTGGAAGACATAGAATGTGTCATGTTGTGAAGCGGCACCATCATTAGTTGAAGATTGTCTCTCATTTTGTTATAACGTTTCATTCATGTTATTGTTGAAGGGCAGAAAATTTCGCCCCAATTTTTCTTTACATGATAATACTCGTCTCTACACCGCAGCAGTATCAAGAAATTTTCTTAAGAGAATATGAATATCCTTGTATGGCCGTCGCAATCGCCCGATTTTAATCCCTGAGAACACGCATGGAATATCCTCCAACAAGTTTTGCAAAATCAGAATCACCTTGAAAACAGGCAGCAATTGTTCCAAGTTATAATGAATAAATAGTAGTCGACTGAACGCATACGACAGAAAAATGATTTTTTTTACCTAACGAAATCAGGATACGATCGAGCACACCATTGTTCCCCGAAGCTTTCAATATTATTAAATGTTTTCTGTATCCGTGACAACCGGGGGCATTCAGTGAACATCGATATTGGGGGATTTAATCCCCTGTGTTGTCAGGACGACGTTACAGGAAGAGGGTGGTTTATATCATCTCCTGGGTGAGATTCGACGATCGACTAACACTGTCAATGAAATTGGATTTTGAACGGGAGGACCGGGACATCTCTTTTTAGTTCCAGATAAGTCTTAGCTTAGAGGACGAAACGGGGCATGATAATGTTTGTTGTGAGTGATATCTCGATTTCAACTCAACAGTAATGACTTAGCAGAATGATTAATAATGCAATTTTCAACTAAGGGCTCTTTAGTAGGGATGTATTGATTCCCAGGTTTCCCTAACATTTCCATGCCTTGGCATCAACTGCGGATATCATTCCTTCAATGTTATCATATCTTTTTATCTGAAACGTTCTGTTAAGTCACCTACAAGAAGAAGAAGATGGCTTAGGAAGCAATTGAAAGTGAAATTAGTGCGATTTTGAAATTGTTGCTGCTGAAGCTTGCAAAGATGACGGAGAAGCACTTTTATTTATTCTTCATTTTCACAATTTCATTCTTGGAAGGCGTCAATAACGACAAAAGATAACTTTTCAATCAAAATTTTGACTGTGCGTTTCGGACATATGTATGGAAGATGAGTATCAGAGTCCAATCAAGGTCAATACCGCGTCATAAGGAAGGCACACAAGAAGTGAGCACATTCTCACTGACCTGTCTCCGATCCATCATTGCCCAAAAACGATGAAAAACTTCATGGTGAGAATTTTTTTAGAATGAGTAAGTGATAGAGACAATTTTATCTTTGAAAGAATTGAAAGATGCGTTAAAGTAGCAGCTATTTTAGAGCGGTAATTGTTTCAAAAGAATTACTGTGTTAGAAGGTACATAATCTATGAAGTATATGTTTCAACTTCGATGATGCTACGTTTTTAAGGTACGAGGCGCATCCCTTATATTTAGAGATACATGAAATACGAAGCGTATAATGAAGGTCATCAGTAACGCTAGTCGTTACCATGTTCATCACGTTGGAACAACCACTCAAATAAATCAGACGTTTATTAATGAAGGATGGTGGTTTTTCATGATGCAATGTCGCCAGCTGTCACTCGTGTAATTTCGTTAAAAATCACCCTAGTATATGAAAACCTTGGAAGAAATGTGAAAATTTTGATTTCTTCAAAAAGCTCACTGAAGGAAAACAACCGAATTCCAAGATGTTAAATCTTGGGAACACGGGTCAACCGTGAAATAATTCAACCTTCCACGATGTTCACAGACCACAAAACAAATCCCGAAAGAGCTTGTCTAGCAATCAAGCGGAAAATCCGTAGGCCAATTTCGGCCGAGCTTGATTAGCTGCTTTATATCCCCAGTCGGTCCGGATCCCACTGTGAACTGGGACAATTAACGGCCGTAGAGTGGCCCGTATAACCACTGCCCTGAGGGATTAGTTCTTCGGTTAATTACAATTCGATCCTTACGAGGGTTGTCCCGGCCATTCTCGATAGAATTGAGAAAACAACGGACGATAGAGTGGACGAATTAACTCTCGTGATTGTGAGATAACACGTCACATTTCGGCATGGAGATGAGATCGATGATGATGGAGGGTCTTGCATATTGCGCGGTCTTTTAATAATAACTCGAGTTTGCATAGATTTTTCCGAAACTTTATTGGTAAGTAACTGTTACTACATATTATAGTGACTTTCTCTTGGCCAGTTTTCTTTCTCAATTCGTTTTCGTCAGAAAAATTAACAAATAAATCAAAAACACACACAACCAAGAAAATATACACAGTGCGGACTTCAAAACAAAAATAAGCGAGCATATTTGAAATGCAGATGATGTTAAATACCTTGAAAACTTTCTGTGATAAATACACTGCTGCAGAGATACGGGGCAATTTCAAGAAATAAGTGGAGTTATCGAGTTAAGTCTGTAAAACGAGTAGGAATTATGTTTTAATTCTTGTGGTCTTGTTTGTTCTTTAATTCCTCGTTAATTGATTGTTTGTGTGAGATTTTGCACTATCCTAAAGAGATCGACTTTCCCCTTTTTTCATTCAATTTTGATGTCAAATTGTCTGCTCAAATCATCTGTTCTTAAGGCAATCTATAAATGTCCATGTGGAAACCTTACAGCCCCATTTTCTATGCAGAAAGATTCTCTTTATATGAGCAGATTCTCGACTTTGAAATGAATTTTGTGCCTCTAACATTACCTTTGAAAGCTTTGAATTCATTCAACCGCTTCTAGTGCTTTCTGCGAGAAATAATATTTGACCAATGACCAGCTCTCATGCTCCTCAATGATTTACACTTTCATTCATCCAATTGAGATTCTATTTCATAACAAGCATCAATTTCTGCATCCTTCAGATCAAAAATATAATGTAGAATGCCTAGTTAGGTTTATAGAAAACCCCAAAAAAGTGAATTATAGCACCGTCCTGTAGAAACCATGTATCCTCCACAATATTCCGTCAAAAATCAAGGTTGTGATAGGTTTCCACACATACCTTTGAATATCGCCTTATATCCCATTCACATTCATTCCTTCTTTTATACTCGTAAAGTCGGAATTGGCTATGAAAAAAGGCATACAAAAATTCATTCATGCATTCATCTTGAGAGAGAAGAAACGACGTTACTTATTGAAGCTCAATATGCCAAACCCTTATTTACCCAGTAATCTATTTAATTAAATAAAATCGGGCACTCTTCCCATTCCAATCGGAATAATCCCCCGATTCACATCTTCCAGACTTACCCAGCTCGAAATTAACCCAAAACAACACAGTTTAATTATCCGGATTCGACGTAGATATTCTGATTTCGCCACTCAATCCGGGTCGATTCGTTTAGCAGAAATCCGCGCTTATCTGTTTGATTTATTCGCGGTCTGAACCGACCCCTCCCCACGCAGCCCCCCCTAACCGCGTACGATTTAATTAGCGAGGATTCGAAAACATGGCGGCGCGACTTTCGCGTTGCCGAATGCTACCAAATCGCGTTACGCGTACGTAATTAACGAGCTAACCTGTACGTGTGTGTCGGATCTCATTGGCTTCGGATGGTAACGCGATTTGTCGTATTGACGTTTTACATCGTTTTAACGCCCTACAGATCAAAAAGAGAAGGGCATTTGTTCCTGGTATCATCTGTTCAACCAGGTACATTATATGTCGAATATTGTAGGTTATGGTTGTTTGACATTTCTCTTCTTCTTTTTCGGTGAAAAATCATGGCCTCAATTGTTCGGCTGTGTAGCCAGCTTCAAGTACTCTTGGTAATCAATTTTCTTATATTAATCTTGATATAATAAGATAGGGAAAAACAATTAAAGCTAGAAACCTAAATTTATTTATGAAGAAGACATACTAAAAGTACCTATATTTCAAATTATCTACTATTATTCCGTATACTTTACAAACTAGTTTGATTCCTTTGATTTTGTTAGTGCATTAATCATCCAAATGTAAACTTAGTTATCACTGCAAATGATTAAGTCAATGAAGGGTACCGCTGCATATAAGAAGAAGCACTTGTCAAATTTCTGTTGTCGCCACCACTTCTAAGCACAAACGAACGCAAATGTCGCAAATTAGAATCTTGTGGCAATTTTTCAACTTCCTCACGAAAAGTTATTCAACTTCAAAAAATTGTTGATTCATCTAGCGATGTTTAAAACAAAATTGATAAAATCAATGTGATGTTATTCCTATTATCAAATGACCTCGTCTGGCGTCTACTTGGAATACTCCACTAACTTTTTTTCCATGTCGTTACGGTCGAAGCAACAAGCAACCAAAGTAGACTTATAAGCGAACACTCATAAAAATTCATTATAATGCAGGTCGAACGAAATATCATTAATACACTGCATGCACCTGTACCTTTAATAAATAATTATGATACTCCAATTAACTTACACCTGCTCGTGTTGTACGAGTAAGTCATCAGGGAACGATTCGAGTTGAAAGTTGGCCGAAGGCGATATATTCAGTTTGAATTATTATGCGCATGAAATATCTAATGTACTGTAAATTTTTCATGTATGATGTTTACGAGTACAAGCTAATCTAGTACGCTGATTACTAAAAATTGGCTTGTACACTACCTATTTGAAAGCATAAATCGAAGTATAGGTTTGAAAAAACAACTCTTCTAGCCAACCGTTGAAAGCTTCAAATCCATTAGCCTTTTTCTAGTATTTTCTGTGGAAAATAGTATTTAACCGAAAATAACTCTCCTGCTTTACAATGTATAACTCTTACATTTATCGTTAATTGTGGCTCTTTTTCACTACTAACAATATCGTTATCCTTAAGATCAGAAATTGACGGTGGATCCTGAGTATAGTCCTTGCTTTTTAGATGGAAAGTAATCTAGCACTAAATAGTATCATCATTTCTGACCTAATTCTTTCGAAAAATTATTTTCCCAACTTAGCAATCATTTCAGTGAGGTGTTGCGCCATCCTGTAGAAACCAAGTATCTTCTACAATATTCCGCATTTTTTCGTGTTTTTCTGGCCGAAATATGCATGAGAGAAGTAGGAGTAGGAGAAAAATTACAGAAAATTTTAAGAAAAAAACGAGATAATTCTAGAGAAAGATCTGTTCAGAACATGCATTGTTCAAAATAACGGCATTTCGAGATATCAATTCTGGGTATTTCCGCTTCGGGTCTTCAAAACCGACCTGTATCTTCGATTGATATTCGTTATGCTCGATCTTATTAAGGTTTGGTCTGTTAAAGTCCAAAATTCAACAAGATGCAGGTGGAATCTTTGCTCGTTTCCTGCTTTTTATGGAAGCTCAATTGCGTTCAGATATATCATTTGAATTTTGTGCAAATTCAACACATTAATCACAAGAGCAGCGCGATGGGTTGGGTACTGTCACGGACTAAAATAAAATTTTCGCCACTTGTTTCACTGACGGGGACAAGTATTGGTTGAATTACCATATCACGTTATCGTGCAGTATTTGTTGTGGAATATTTCTACGGCGACCTAGATCTATTCCACCCCAAGCACAAATGGAGCTTTCACCTAAGCCCGTCAGTTACTCTCGAAATTGCTCATAACGCTCTTTCATTTCCTCCAAATATCCACATGCCTATCAGAATAATAGAAGCAACTTTCTTGGGCGTACAAAAGTTTCCAATTTTACCGTTGGTCTTCCACTGTATCTTCGTTTTGCATGTCAAAATAGTCTGTTGAGTGTTTATATCACTCCAGGTTTCCTTCGAATGACAACAAACATAAATTCTATACATTTATCATGTGTTAAATTATTCAGAACTCTGCTGGTGAAGAACAACTCAACTATCAATAGGCAAAGAAAAAAAGAGTTGTCAATCCTTAGATGCTATGTCTAAGTAATTTTCTTTCTATGTCTAAGTAATTTAATTAATTTAAGTAAGGCAGAAGTTCAGCAAAGTTCCTGCAAATGTAGTCTAGAAGAAACACTTTTCCCTCGAGGTAGGTTGAACGCATAAAAACTTTTCCTTGAAAATAATTAGCATTAGTAATCGATATGTTGTGAAATACAATGTATATAGCATTATCTTCTGTTTATATGACCCAATGTCTGCCTATCTGCATCATTAACGATAGTGAATACTTTTTAAATTAGCCTAAACAAATAAATGAATCATCAATACGAACAGTGTCATCTATTTTCGGTTCATTTGAAATAATTCGTGTGTACATTCATCGATCATTGGGTTTCCCAAACCTCACAGTATCAATCTCCCCTTTCTGATACACATATTTCAGTGTAATATCCCCCGCAACATTGAATAATATCCTGTATATGGCACTTGACTGAAAGATAATTGATTCAGATAGACCCTATTGGGGTATCAAAGTCATCCCCTCACATTTTGCCGCAAATTACAATGGTTCACTTCGTTTGACGACTTCTCGTTTAGTCTGTGATGGATGATGGCTATGATGGACCACGTGATAATTCAATAAAATCTGCGATTACGTCAGCATCAATTTTTCTAACGCGGTGGAATGTTTATGGCAGCTCGTGTGGTCAAGTGGAAACCGGATGTGTTAAAGGGACAGTGTTTTTGAGGGTTCCTTATATCTCAGTGAACATATTATATGAGATACCCAGTATATGGGGGGGATATTTACAGTTATATTGCGTATACCATAAACTCACTAACATTGACGATTTTTTTCTTATCCTATATGTTGTGAGATTCCGGAAAAGAAACTAAATTGAACCAGTCTGTATTTGGCCATTCCAACTATGTTGATTTTTTTAATGTGGATTCGAGATCTATAGATGGTCCTTTGTCTCGCATGCGTACTTAAAAATATGAATGCTGCAATGTAGGCATTAGCTTTTATTTGGTCGCGGAATCGTCGCTAACTCAGACCATTCTGATGGAAGAATAGGAATTCCCCGTCCTACACCTTTGTTCTATGGGATTCCCCCGATTGTTTCGTTTGTTTCTCATGTTTTAACGTGAGTTGGAGATACATACTTCAACACTACATTACAAATGCCGTATACGAAGAAAGGGTGGTAAATGCCTGACTTTGGAATTAAATATGAAGGTGTTAAAAAAAGTGAAAAATGGTGGCAAAGCAACTGTTGTTGGTAAAGATTTTGGACTCTCAGAATCGACTGTTAGAACGATTGTTAAAAATTAAAAAGATTAAACTTTTCAGCGAAAGTTCAACAACTTGCAACGACATCTTCTTCGTAAGAGATCCTTCATCTTAGAAAGAATGGAGAAATTAAAGATTTGAATGAGAATAGTTCACACCTGAGTCATGATCTCATATGCACAATAGCAAAATCTTGGTATTTGATGCTAAAAACAGAAGATGGGAAGGGAGTTCCACTCCGACTGTCTGCAAAGACAGTAAAGCAGCAATCCAGTCCTCACAATATCCACATAACAGGTGAGGACGCGAGAGCGGATACTCAAGTTGCAACTGTGTTCCCAGATGGCTTTATCGGCAATAATGCCATTTCAAACATTCATTTCTAAAGGTAAACGTCAAGCCAGCGGTTTCAAAGCTGCGAAAGATCGTCTAATACTTGTGCTGGCTGGTAATGCAGCTGATTTAAAAATTAAACCTTCACTGGTGTACCACTCAGAAACATTCCGTACAGTATGAGATACAGATAACATGAGCCTACCAGTCGTGTGGCGGTACAAAAGAAAGGCGTGGGTTATACGGGAAGTTTTCCAAAATTGTTATTCTAATAGTTTTTGCTCTTCAACCAAATCTTACAAAGATGGAAATGGGTTTATATGACTCTTAGATAATGCATCACAGGCTCCTTAACAGCAAGCCTGGATGCTATTCTGAATGTACGTCCTATTGATATTTATATTAGAGGTGACGCTAGAAATGCGCCAGGAGATAAATGGAAACTAGAAAACCGAACACGCGGGGGATGTGACATTGATCACAAAAAAACTTACAGAGACCAAGGAGCATAAAGCGGAAGGCTGGAACAAATGACTTGGCTCTGATAGCCATAAAGACATAAATTGGTGTACGGATTAATCCTCAATGCCAAAGGAGCTATAGTGTACTCACAGAACCCGGAAAGTCGGCTGGGAATTTCATTGAAGAAGCATGCAATCATCTTTCAGCTGAAGTATATGCCATAAAAATCTGTTTCGAGAGAACCTCAAAAGACGCTATAAGAACAGACGAATGAACATTATCTCGGACATTCAGGCGGCAATAAAAGCTCTAACTTATGGGAACGTCAGCAGTTACTGAGCTGGCGAAACGGAACCACTTTGGTCTGGGTACCTGGGCACTGCTGGATTGCTGGCAACGTGGAGGCGGATTATCTTGTCGATATAACAAACTGTAGAACAACAACATCTGGATAAGGAAGCTACACGCTGACAAGTGGTTACTTACCCTAGGGCATAGACAAATTAAACTTCTGCTGGGAAACCTATCAAGAAGTTCAATAAGAAAGCTCTTACACTGAGCAGAGAAATACTAAGCACCGTAACAGGCCTAATTACTGGACGTGGGAGGCTAAAAGAACATATACACGTGAAATACTTATATGTAGACTATGTAACGAAGAAGAGGAAACATAACATTATAAATAAATGCGAAGCTCTAGTCTGGAAACGACAGAAAATTTTAGGAGACGAAGAAACCTTAAAAAAGGCTTAGCGAAAGAGACCTACCTGATAAATGGGATGTAAAACCTTGTTAAAGATATAACTCTGGACATTCAGGAACGAATCTCAACAGAGGGCACAATAATCCTTGGATAACTGCAGTGCCACCGAACTCTGAAAACACAATACGAAATACAAACATGCCCCAGGACATCCAACCTCACTTACTACGCCAAGAGACTCAAAAAGATACGTGAAGTCCCTGCTACCAAACATTACGTCAATATTACGACGTATGGATCAATAACAAACAAAGCTTATTACCATTGCTGCACTTTCAGCCAACTTATTCAAGAAATTGACAGAGAAGGAAGTCTATGCGAGAGTGGTTGAAGTCATACATCATGAAGGGCATTCACAACATTGATGAGGCTTGGAACAGAGTTAAAAGAGTTATATGACATGAAGGTATAGTGTAATCTTTGCCAGATGTATTGGGAGCACCTAGACTTGAAGATGTAGTAGAAAATCTTGTCACAACGCTCGTCGAACCTCTCGGCAATGAATATCTGATCGCGTTACAGAATAATCCCATCAATAATAAGGAAGAACAAGAGAGGTAACGTTTTAGCTTTGAGCTGAATAAAAAAATGCTCTTTCAGAAATTCATTCAGATTCAGACGTATTACAGAACGTAGACATTGTTATAAATGAGAAAGTAACTCTGTCTTTCACGCTTTCGAGGCTAAACCGAGGTAACGTGTATGAATTCGCTTGAGTTGAAAATAGCAGAAAATCATTTATACCTTGAGTTCCATTATGCCCTACTTTTCAATATTCCAAGATCATGTTATAGTTCTGGCACAGTCAATGACGAGGGTCGACTCTGTGGTGGGTCGCTATCAACAGAAAAGCGGACATTTTTAAACTGTTTTCTCGTTACCAACTGCTATCTTTATTATTTCGGTAATATACTCGCATGTTTTCTGGAATTTAAAGTGAGGTTTGACACAAATTGTTGTAATTTTTTTGTCATTCCTTTCAAGCAGAATTTCGGTAAACGCAAAAAGACAACGCATAAGCAAAGGCTTTCAGGAAATTCGTGAAGGCTAAGTTGAGTTTATGTCCCACAGAGTTCGTTCATACGTTCTAACAGGTAAGATTCATTTGAATTAAACCTTGGACAAGCTTACAAGAATCACTTCACAACAATTGAATTTACGTACTGTGAATATGTTTCGGCTTCAATTTCAATTAATCAGGTCGATATGATTGGATATAATAAGCTCCGAATGAAGCAACTAAATACAAAATTTAATTAGCCGAGAAAAAAACAATTATCAATTCGCGATTACATCTTATTTTGATTCGCAAATCGCCGAACGAAAAAAAGTCGAAAAAAAATTGATTAATATTGACTTAATTGGTTATTCGTAGCCAAATTATAATGAATGGTGTTATTATCGACGGTGTGTTTGCTTCATTTCATTTATATGTTCAACGTTAATTCGAAAATAATCTGATAAGTAACGGCAGTATGCTTTCCGCTCGTAAAATCTGTTTATCATCGAATTAAAACAACGTAAATAAAGAAAAAGTTGTTTTGATATGAATTGTTTTATTACATACCCAGTTTGAGTTAAAACGAATCTCGAATTATTGGGGCTTATTAATTTGTTTTTTTTTTCGATTATATTTATATGGGTGTTTTGTTTCAGGTAAGCATCGCCGACTTGATTTTTAATTATTGTGGGAAGAATTCTGTACACGTAAGTTATATTTACAATTTCTTCAAATAATACCAACATTCTCTTCGCTTCTGAAGATTTCACTCAATTGGACACCGACAGAGAACTGTCGGTACATCGATCTCCTACAAACAGCCCAAGTCGTGCGCTAATAAGAATACTTATTATTATACCTGTCAACTATGAATCGTCTGTACTGTACCAAAATACCTTACGTAACCAAGCGGTACACATTGTTTGATGGAATTTGCAGTAAGATTTCCTGATCATTCTTGTCCTATAATGAATTAATTAATTAAGTAGAGATATCTCAACAATGAAGACCTAACTACGTCTTACTTCAGAAACAAAGAAATGACAGAAAAGCATAGAGATTAATGAATAGTCATAAATTATCGTAGTCGTCGAACTGTCTAATTCACTGATTCAATCGAAAATTCTCGCGAATCAGATTATCCCCAAATTGCTTTCATCTGTCGTCGCGACGCCTTCGAAGCAATGGTGGGACTTCATCCAAGTCATTTCGAGACTTTCGCCGAGTTGTAAATTTTCATTGGAAAAGTTGGGCCATTCGCGCCTCCGAAACGACGACGTAATGCCGGCCATTAGATTTAAGACTAATTGTCGAGTTGTTAACTTGTCGATTCGCTTTTTCTATTCCCTCATGAAATAACGGTCGGAGAAAGTTTCGAGATGAGGATTTAATGTCGGAATACCATTCGGATCTTGCATGATCCAACTGAGCGTTTTAAATGAACAGAGAATCCCTGTTAGTTTGGTTTTTTTCAAGGAAGGGACAGGGGCGATTCGATTCACGATTATCCTCAATAAACATGGACTTATCATCATAAGCGATTAAATTCTCTTGAATCAATAAGTCGGTCTTAGGACAGTCACCCAAACCTCTGCCAGACTCGAACCGACAACGACGAGTGTCTCTGCAGGATCTTGTAGAACTGAAGCTTACGCGGTGGTGTCATTATAACACAAATCCCTCAAAAACTCGACTTCAATCATCATTGTAGTTGCCTTCAAGAATGATACCTGCCATCCAAGGATTTTCTAATTCTTCTTGCTTACAAAATATACATCAAACTCAGCAATGGCTCTGTTAGAGCCAAATTTCTCCATGAAGAGATCTACTACCAGCCAGTAGCTACTGCGGGCCAGATCTGGAGAATACGCTAATTGATCAGGCAATCACAAGCACAATTCGTTTAGTTTGACCATCGTTTTCATCGATTTATTACATAGTGTATCGTCTTGGTGAAAGTACACCTTTTTCTTTTATATTTTAGCACGTTTTATCTTTATTTCTTCAATCAATCGATTCAATAACGCTATGTGATATTTATTATTGATTTTGTCTAAATAGTCGAAGAATATAATATCTTGGGCATTCTAAAATACAGATGCCATAGCCCTGTCAGCCGACGTTTGAGTTTTCACCGCTTGGACGGTTTACACCAGCTGCTGTCCACTCAGCGATCCAGTGTAGTAAAAGATCCACTTTTCATCCATTGTCACATATACACATCAAAAATTCGGTTAAACAACTCCAAAGAGCGATTTTAATAATCCATGTGCTGTTGGCGGCACCGGTACCGGCCATGGACAACGTGGTGGCTTCACAATCTTCAAATTTTTCTGTTGTTCGACTGCGTTCGAAGTCAGCACACCACTTTTTACCCGTTATTGTCGATGCAAGAAGATCTGAGTAAACCATTATCATGCCTTTGCTTTCCTCGAATGTTTTTATCATCAAAAAACATCAATTGTATCGTTACTTTACCTTCAACGACTGTGCCGAAAGTCATAAAACGTTTATACGTACTCGTACTCAAGAAAAACAGAAGCAACAAGGCATTAGCTGTGTCATCTGTCTGGCAGACCCGGGACTTATTGAGTAGTGTATCCGGATACCAAAGTTAAAGTTGCAGACCGTTCATATCGAATTTGTGGTTCTGCTAGCTTTATGTCGTATAAAAATTCCAAAGCACTTCGAATTTGTGCTAGGTCACGACAGGATTATTGTCAGTCGAGGAAAGCCTGTCCCAACACACGGTTTCATATGCAGAATGGCACAATAAAACCTCGACGCTCTATCTGCTGAGGCTTTATCGTCGCATTTCCATAAAATCCGGCGCCGCCCCCCCGTAAATATCCAAAAACGCGGAATTTGACGAATGTCATCGCCGAATCCAATATTCGCGACAATATTTTCCGGGCGGTTTTATTGCCCGTAATTTCTGGGAAACATCCTACGAGACCCTTATAAATTCGAAACGAGGGGGTCGTAATCCATTTAATTCGGCGAACGACTTCCATACAACGAGCGGAAAAGTCCAACTAGGCAGATAATTCCTTCGGAAAGGAAGGCCTGGCAAGGGAACGAACGTTATTTACGGCCTAGCGGCCGTTTGGTCCGACAGAATATATCCACTATCAATATTTCAAACGGTTCCTCATGAATAAAACAGACGACATTGCGGAGTCGTGCTTCGGGCTTGTTTAACGTCCCGCATGAGGTATGTTAGATTTCCTCTTTTGTGAAAGGTGTTCTGCAATAAAGCCATCTCGTTTCCCATGTTTTATTCTTGATATTCTCCGATCATGAGATGTAAATAAAGGGTGCTGTGAAAGATTTGATTTGATCGCCGTTTTGGATGTCTTGTCACATAATGCATCCGCAATATTCGCCAGATTCAGCGTATAGCAATTTTTCTCTACTTCCTTGGATGATAACCTTCTGGCGTGAAATTCCACCATTCACTCCAAGGACTATCCTCTCCAGTTTTACTCTTCCAATAACAATAATCGAATCATCGTTTCATTCAGTGAAATTCCAATGAATGCTCTTTTCTCTGAAGGCCGTCGATAAAAAAAAGAGAATATATTCAATTTCCCCGTACGGAAAATGCCCTCGTCTCCATCCCGTCTACTAGAGTGCTCCGACAAAGAAATGATATTATTTTCCGTTCGAAAGCAAACGGCTCCGAAAAGAGGGTACAGCAAACGTAATTTCACGGACCGATTATTTTGAAATTACACGAAAAATGGGGAGAGTTAAGAGATGTACGGAGTTGTATGACTAAGCGGAAGTCGGTCGGGATACGAGAAAGTTGTTTTCCAGCGGAAAGCTCTGTTTGAAATAAACTTGATTGAATTTGTAAAAGCGTTTGTGGCACTTTAGAATAGTTAAAAATTGATTCCGCATTGTCTCAGCTAAATTTCTTCGAAAACCTTGATCCTTGTTAAGTGTCAATTGTCCACCGTGGTCACAATTCGTATATTCGAACGCTGCCCCGAATATTACTCTATGGTTTCTTATTTCATTAACGCGCATGTGCCATATTCTGAAAAATACTTACGGTGTCTGTTGGCATATGGCCAGGCTCGTCTGACTCGTGGTATCCTTCGGAATAGTCCTCATCTGCCATCAGCAAAATTTATCTGGATAACCCTATTTCTATTCTTGCTGGGGTAGGCGTCTGTGGCTCAATGTTGTGCTGGTTCGGGTACTGACGAGCAGGAACAGTTTGTCTCTGTCAACGGGTATGATTCCGAATCCTCCTTCTCGTACTCTGGTGTGCCTCAGGGTTCCCATTTGAGGTCCCTACTGTTTATTTATATGAATAATATATCCTTTTGTTTCAATAAAAACAAAATATTATTCGCTGATGACCTCAAGATCTTCATGAAAATTAATCACCCTCGAGACTGTCTTACTCTGTTGCTTGAATTGGACAGTTCCTCCAGTTTCAATTTTTGGGAGAACAACTGCCTTAATTTGAATCCAACAACATGTCGAGCAATGTCTCATATCCATGGAAGGAATGTCTTAAGACATCCTCACACCTCGAATATTTGATTCAAAACTCTTGTTTAGTGGTCATGTCGACTATGTCGTCAATTCTAGTAGCCAAATGTTTGGTTACCTAACGAGACATTGTAAATATTTCAATCATAGGAAAACCTTATTATTCCTCAGTTTTTGCCTATATTTTCCAAAATTCATAATGATAACTTTTCGTTTCATCAAACGCCAACGACTTCAAGTCTACAACAAACTTAACTAGATCTCCAATTGCCGACGTAATTTAGCCTACGTTAATACGACATTTGGCGGTCGTGTGATGTTACTACCTCATTAAGAAAACATGTGCTAAAATATCTCGCACTCGGCAATAATACCGCCGACAAATAGAGCATTATTTCCTTAAACAGTCGCGTCAAAATGGCACGTCGTTACGCGCCCGGCGTACGTCTCGACAAAGGCCCCGCGAATACGCTCACGTACCGCGTTATTGCCGCGGCGGGACACGTTTTAGCATGACGTGAGCGTATTAAAAACTGGCGCAATTCGGTGTTCCGCCATGTGCGGCTATATCGCGGAAAACGAAAATGGCGAAAACGCCGTTTCTTAATTATCCGTTTTTGGGCGCTGTTAATTGGTCGGGTTCGAACATTCCGCCGGTAGATGTCTCGTCGGTCGATCCTTATTGGCGTTATAGGCGAAAACGGAACGCGAAGTGTGTTTGAGACGTTTTTTCGAGTTAAGTGGCCTTTAATTTTGCGAACACGTAGGTACTCGGCAATCGATCGATGAGATACGACGTTCGAAAATGCCGCGAATGTTGTAAAAATGACGGAGAGAGTTGGAATATTTTCGAGTCTACGGTTTATTGAGCCTCGAAGCGAATGCAAAGAATTTGAAGGAAGGCTATATGGAATAATGCTCTTTTTACGCCTTTTTTTGTATGTCTGCAATAATACTTGCTTCAATGTCTTTTATCGCTGAAATACGCGTTCTCAACTGTATTGAAGCAAAACAGTTTCCCATTCGGTAACTATAATGGTTTTCACTTCATTTTATATTCATCTAGTGAATCTAGTATAAGCTTTTAAGAATCTTGGGTCTGGTAAAAATCAAAATCTAGGTTGTCCATCATGCATGCAATTCGTATATTCGGACGCAACCTCTAAAGTTATTTTATGGTCGCCAGTGCCGTTGATACGCATGCGTTATTCATCGAAGATGGCGTATGGAGTTCAGAGAATTGTCGAAACTTCGGAGAAGTGGGAACTACCAGATTCGGTTGGCTCGATTCTTGTTATTCACATTGAATATATCTTAATTGGGTGATATATATATATATATATATATATATATATATATATATATATATATATATATATATATATATATATATATATATACATGCCTACGAGCACTGTAGATCAGTCAACTCAACACTACACACTGTAGTAGTGTATATAGAGAAAGGAGTGGAAGGCGAAGTCACTCTAAAATATTCCAAGATTTAGAGGGAGAGCTTTCGACAACACACTTTATAATTTGATAAATAAAAATAATGATAATCCAAATACACAGACCTTGCTATTGAGATCAAGCAGATGTGGCACCTCAATAAAATTGATATCGTTCCTGTCTTCATTTCTTCGACTGAGTTAATACCCATCATGCATGCAATTCGTATATTCGGACGCAACCTCTAAAGTTATTCTATGGTCGCCAGTGCCGTTGATACGCATGCGTTATTCATCGAAGATGGCGTATGGAGTTCAGAGAATTGTCGAAACTTCGGAGAAGTGGGAACTACCAGATTCGGTTGGCTCGATTCTTGTTATTCACATTGAATATATCTTAATTGGGTGATATATATATATATATATATATATATATATATATATATATATATATATATATATATATATATATATATATATATATATATATATATATATATATATATGGTCGTAGAAATATTCGATATTCTTGTTTTTGGATACATCTGAATGTGTAATTCAAAGGCGCACGTTAAAAAATGAATGTTTCAAGTCCCTAGAGCGATAGCTTTGATAGTTATTAACAGTATTAGTAAGCACATTCAAGACTTTTATGCAGTTTTGGTACAGTCGGGAATAAACTGCAGTTTCGATAGAGATTGACCACGTCAGTATTGCACACCCATCTCATCTCAATACGTTGGAACGTCGCCCATGTATGGACGCTCTTCTACGAACTGACACAGAAGCTACTACAAGTGCCACCTGGAGATGATGAAAATCGAGGGTAAATGGAACAGAAGCTTAAGAAGCCATACTAGTTCGACTACCTCCTGAAACGCTACATAATGTGTCTGCAAGATGCATTAAAGCTAACGCTTCTTGTACTCGTCTGGCTGTTAACCAGGTGTACATCATATCTCAACATTTATAACATGCAAAGTTTATCGCTATATGTTCAAAAACATTATGAATATTCACAATTAAGTAATCAATTTTCCAAACAATCATGAATTATTAATTTTTTTGCTGTTTTCTTTTGAAAGTCATGTCAAGGATGAAAAAGGTTGCGACAGTTCCTAGTAGGTATTTTAACTATTTTTCGAAACTATTCTTCAAATTTCAGTATGATTATTGCTTGCTGATATATTGACAATTGAAGAATAAAATATCTCTTACAATGCAGAATCCAATATCTCGGTAGTAGTTGGTCGTATCACAGTTTTTAAAAGTGCAAATTGAAGCTGAATCAATAAACTATACAGACCTAACTAAATCCCGCTTTAGATTATTAGATAAGCATAGCTTACAGAATATTTTGATGTTGAAGATTGCTACAATATTGAAGCATCAAAATGCTTTCTTAGTTTTTTTGATACGACCATTTTTCTCCCGAATACGGTTTATCAAATATCTAATTATTTCTACACAGAGGAAGGAGATCTATAGTCCGTCAGCCGCGGGGCGCGGGACTCTAATGTCGAAAGAGAAAAAAGATACAAAAACAATACATGAATTTAATAGCTGAATAAAAATACTATCCACGAGGACTTCACCTCCTTAGATCTTCCTTTTGACTTGTATGGAAAGAAAGGTCTATGAAACTGGTATTGAGAAAGTTTAATCATCATCAGGGAAACACTTCCTCTAAAATATAGATCTCGAGTTACTTCACGTTTCAAACTTCAAAACTGGAGGAATTTTCTAAACTATCCTTCCAATCCCTTCTTCACACCCCAAAAATACTGTCACTCGTATTTTTATTTTGTACTGACCCACTTGAATCCAAATGTTCTTGTCGCTCTTTTAATCGAAAAAACTCCGATACAAGCATTCAACTCCCATGTCGTACTTTTAGCGGAGAAATTTCTGGTAGAAAAATAGCCAAGTTAAAGACATCTCCATATTAAATGTCATCAAAATGTGTTGATTTCCAGTATATTCGTCTCTTGAATCGATCATTTATAATTAGTATTAGGCAGGCAATAATAATAATATATATTATCACTGACAGAATGGTGACGAATAATAGGCCGGACATAGTGATGATAAGAGAGCCAAAACAGCAATGCTGGTGGATCTCGCCATACCAAATAATAACAACGTGCTGAATAAGTTCCAGGAGAAAAAGTCCAAATACACAGACCTTGCCATTGAGATCAAACAGATGTGGCACCTCGAGAAAATAGATATTGTTCCTGTCATCGTATCCTCCACTGGGTTAATACCCAAAACTTTGCACAATAGCCTTAAGAAATTAGAATTGCATAAGAATACCTATGTAGAAATGCAAAAAGCTGTAATTCTTAATACATGTAGAATAGTTAGGAAATTTATGTCAAGTATATTGTAATCGAGCCTATTCCCTTTGATTGCTGAATCTGGGAAAGGTAAATTATATCCAGCTAACAGCTGAGATAGTGCATAAGTCCACGATAATAATAATAATAATAATTTATTGATCCCTTAAGACATCACAAGTATGTATAGGACAGGTCAATAGAAAAGACATTTAGACATTATCTAAATCAACACATAGAAACTCATTCATAGTATAAAAACATTTTGCTAAAAGTAAATTCTTAACTGCTACCTTAAATCTATTTACACTTAGACCCTGTATATGCCGTGGAAGATGATTGAACAATCTGATACCCTGGTACAGGGGTGACATTTCAAATCTAGAAGTTCTGTGTTTAGGGATACATAATGTTTCCTTATTTCTAGTATTGTGGGAATGAAAGTTAGAAAGTTTAGTCATGTTACTTTCATTCTCTTTAATATAAACGAGGCATCTCAAAATGAAAATAGACGCCAATGTGAGGATACCATTCTTCAGGAACAACGGTCTACATGAAGATTGTGGAGCTGTATCGAACATCATTCGCAGAATTCTTTTCTGGATGATGAAAACTCTACCTACGTCTGAGGAATTTCCCCACAGTAAGATATTATAGGACAGGTGACTATATACCAAACTGTAATAAACGTTGACAAGGGAACTTAGAGGTAGTGAACTCTTGATTCTATTTAGGCATAATAGGAACTATTCAGCCTCTTACAAATCGCATCGATATGTGCACTCCACTTCAGATTCCTATCGATGTGAACGCCGAGGAATTTAGTGGTGTCCTTCGAAGAGATGACTGTATCTAAATACCTTATTGTTATGCTACCCTGATCACAAGACGACAGAGTGAAGTGAATGCATTCCGTCTTGTTGACATTGATCATAATAGCATTAAAATGGCACCATTCTACGAAACTCTCCACCAGCAGCTCGCATAACTTTTGAAGCTCCTCAAGAGTCTCAGCAGTAATAGCTATGGAAGAGTCATCAGCGAACAGTATCAACCAGATTATTTCTGATAATAAATTGCGAATATTAGATTTTCTGTAGAATATTTTTTTCAAATTTGGTGGCAGATCGTTGATGAATAACAGAAATAGAAGTGGCCCCAAGACAGAACCCTGGGGTACTCCTAATTTACAGTACTGTTCATTTGAGAACGAGTCGTGAACCCTGATTGAGGCAGTTCTGTCCTTCAGATAACTACGAATCCAGTTCAAGAACACGCCTCTGAATCCAAGATTATAACATTTATCCAATATAAACTGGATAGCAAGACTATCAAACGCTTTAGACAAGTCAAAGAACAATCCAGCAACATATTGACCATTAACAAGGCAACGATAGACAAGTCAAAGAACAATCCAGCAACATATTGACCATTAACAAGGCAACGATAGACGAACTCCACGAACTGCAATGCTCCAGTTTGAGTCGAGCGGCCGGTTCTGAAACCATGTTGTGCATTATCAAGTATTCTACATATTCTATGTAAGTTTCATTCGAATCTGTGAAATATTCAATTGAGTAAGCTTTTAAGGTTCAAGGGGTTATGGCCCTACTTGGCAAATCCACCAGTCCTCGCACGCAAAAACCTCATTCAATGAAATTAAAATAATATAAATGGTCACTAGGTCAGTTTGTTTTGCTTTCTTATTAGAAGGCGTCGGAATCAGGATTCTCCAACTGAATCTGTAAGCAACGACGACAGGGCCTTGTCAGCAGAACTTGGGCTTTTCAACGGTAAAGAAGACAGAGCCAGGCTGTATGCTCTTGAAGCTGACTGGAAGCTTGTGTCCAAAATCTCGTAATCAACTGATGTCACGGTTATTCATCAACTTCCAGTCGTTCGGAATGTCTCCTACGAATTATATTGCAGTTACTAATATTTTCACATAAAACGCATTTGTGCAATGCACAAATCCCCATTCAAAGTATTTATAGCGCAAAACGCAACAAGTTTTCGCCGATAAATCCGACGTCGTTACGTAGCCCGAAACGGACATCGTATTGGCCATTCGTCCAAATACAGACGCATTAAATGGATTAGATTTTTTCCCGATTCGGAAAAACGACTGGAAATAACGAGGGACGGTGCGAAAACTTTCAACCGTTCTCGGTCGACGACGAAAAAAGCCACGGACGAGTTGCATTTCTGGGTAAGACGACAATTTAAGAGTTTCGAGACGTCGGAGAGGACGTCCCGATAGCCGATCATTATTTCTCCATCTGAGGAGATAAACTTTCCGACCCGCTTTTTCTCGAGTCAGTATATATACTCAGTCGCGAAACCCATCCGATAATTTAGCGCTTTGAATTGCCGTGGAATTTATGTCACTTTGTCGACGGATAAAGCGCCATAAATACTGTACGAGTTGCATTAAATTTCGTACTTCGTTTCGGCGTGGTTTACGAGCTCGGATTGGCGAACGGGCTTCAAAGAGGGTAATAATGCGAACACATCCGAGTACAAATAATGATATCTGTTAAAATGAAATGTGGACCTCGCTTCTTCAAGTTTTTTGTGCAACTTCTAATATTTTCCACTTCAAAATAGTAACTTTACTAAAAATTTTCACGTCCTTGACCGTGTAATAGATCCAAGATTCCATAATGGCAATGTCACTTGGGAATGAAATCTAGTTTTTCTATAAGAAGATTTAACTATTTTTAGCCACTTTGTTTCCGGTTGCAATAGACTTCGACTTGCCCGATGAAAGAAGTTGATTTCAACCGGATGGAGCTCCTCCACACAATTTCTTAAGGCCCGCCGCAGATTGAATCTGTGTCAGGCACAGTACATGCACAAACCATGCTTGGGAGATTCTTCAAATCACAGTTCAGCATGAGTCGCCGCATATTGAACCCAGTCCACGGCTATAGTTCCAATAGTCGTGGGTTAGGCGTGTGTGTGCGTAGCATTGGTTCAATTTGAGGTGAGCCTAAATAGAGTTCGATACCTGAATGATCCCTAGATTGAAAGAAGAGCTCCAATTCGTATGATCTAGAACCTTGTATCTTCTTTCTATTCAATGAACTCTAGAATCTTCTTCGAGGTGTGCTTTTTACTATCATCGTGGAGAGAAAGCTGAGATAAAATTATTTGTTTGTTATACATATTCTTAACAAGCTGAAGGGGGAATCAAGTCATGATGATGTGCAAAATTCCTTCAGCCATAGATGATCGCACTAAAAATCATACGAATGAACTCTTGCAGAAACTTGAGAAGGGCTGGACAGATTCGAACAATTTATATGGACCTCGCTTCTTCAAGTTTTTTGTCCAACTTCTAATATTTTCCACTTCAAAATAGTAACTTTACTAAAAATTTTCTCGTCCTTGACCGTGTAATAGATCCAAGATTCCATAATGGCAATCTCACTTGGGAATGAAACCTAGTTTTTCTATAAGAACATTTAACTATTGTTATCCACTTTGTTTCCGGTTGCAAAAGACTTCGACTTGCCCGATGAAAGAAGTTGGTTTCAACCGGATGGAGCTCCTCCACACAATTTCTCAAGGCCCGCCGCAGGTTGAATCTGTGTCAGGCACAGTACATACATAAACCACGCTTGGGAGATTCTTCAAATCACAGTTCAGCATGAGTCTCCGCATATTGAACCCAGTCCACGGCTATAGTTCCAATAGTCGTGGGTTAGGCGTGTGTGTGCGTAGCATTGGTTCAATTTGAGGTGAGCCTAAATAGAGTTCGATACCTGAATGATCCCTAGATTGAAAGAAGAGCTCCAATTCGTATGATCTAGAACCTTGTATCTTCTTTCTATTCAATGAACTCTAGAATCTTCTTCGAGGTGTGCTTTTTACTATCATCGTGGAGAGAAAGCTGAGATAAAATTATTTGTTTGTTATACATATTCTTAACAAGCTGAAGGGGGAATCAAGTCATGATGATGTGCAAAATTCCTTCAGCCATAGATGATCGCACTAAAAATCATACGAATGAACTCTTGCAGAAACTTGAGAAGGGCTGGACAGATTCGAACAATTTATGTGGACCTCGCTTCTACAAGTATTTTGTCCAACTTCTAATATTTTCCATTTCTTTACTAAAAATTTTCACGTTTTTGACCGTGTAATAGATCCAAGATTCCATAATGGCAATCTCACTTGGGAATGAAACCTAGTTTTTCTATAAGAAGATTTAACTATTTTTAGCCACTTTGTTTCCGGTTGCAATAGACTTCGAGTTGCCCGATGAAAGAAGTTGGTTTCAACCGGATGGAGCTCCTCCACACAATTTCTTAAGGCCCGCCGCAGATTGAATCTGTGTCAGGCACAGTACATGCACAAACCACGCTTGGGAGATTCTTCAAATCACAGTTCAGCATGAGTCCCCGCATATTGAACCCAGTCCACGGCTATAGTTCCAATAGTCGTGGGTTAGGCGTGTGTGTGCATGGCATTGGTTCAATTTGAGGTGAGCCTAAATAGGGTTCGATACCTGAATGATCCCTAGATTGAAAGAAGAGCTCCAATTCGTATGATCTAGAACCTTGTATCTTCTTTCTATGCAATGAACTCTAGAATCTTCTTCGAGGTGTGCTTTTTACTATCATCGTGGAGAGAAGGCTGAGATAAAATTATTCGTTTGTTATACATATTCTTAACAAGCTGAAGGGGGAATCAAGTCATGATGATGTGCAAAATTCGTTCAGCCATAGATGATCGAACTAAAAATCATTCGATTGAACTCTTGCAGAAACTTGAGAAGGGCTGGACAGATTCAAACTTTATTTTTGTTTGCTTCATTTTGAAATAACAACACGCTAAGCGTTCTGGGCCCATAACCTGTTAAAAAACAACACGCTAAGCCCATTTGTTGAATAGACTTGAGCACCATCATCTAGAGATGCTTTTTACTATAATCGAGGAAAGAAAGCTGTAAATAAAAATATTTGTAGAAGAAACAATGAAGACTTAGATAAATAAACCGGTATTTTCAACTTTATAAATGAATTCCTTAAAGTTTAGAAATCAGGTTCTATTCTACCTTCAACAATTCTCACGCTAATCGAAAAAAATTTGTATTCAATGCTGTTCCAAATCGTTATCTCTAATTTGAATGCATATCTCCGTATAAAGATTGAAGAAAAAACAACTAATGAATGTTCAAAATCGATCGTTTTACGTCAATCGACGTGGAGAATCAAAAACCGTGCGAATTTTCGTATATTAATTAAGATTGAGGTCAACTAGTCCATCGTTGTGGTTTTCGGGAGGTCGCGACTTTACAGTTTTGTTCCGCCACGAGTTACTCGAAATTAGCATGTCCACTTTTTCGAACGACTATTTCTCCGAGAGTGTCAGAATGACTTCGATTGTTGCCGTGTACACGTTTCGAAGTTTCGTGTCTGTTCTGTCATTTTTGATGATTGAAATTTACGCTTCCAGATTAATCTTCGAAGGTAAGACTGAGTTTTGAGATTCCCATTTTTCGATTCGTATGATTTCGGCGTAGAATGAGGTAATTACTTGACTCCAATTATCATCTGAATGTCTGTTGAATTCGCCATCTTCTAATCGATCTATCAGCCTAGGAGACATAAACCTCCCGAAGCAAGTCCATGCTCTGTGTTTCATGAAACTTTACCTTAGTCAACATCAGTTCTTATCTTCCAGTTTGAATATAGTCAGCTTACAATTTTATTTGATCCTGAAATCGCAATTGAATGAACTGCATTCTTCTAATTATAAGAAAAGACTCTGCCCAAATTGAAAAGATTAAAAAAATCCAACTACCACACTTTCTTGTAACGCTAGATTCTTGCTCATGCTGAGAAAACTCGCAGAAAAAATAGCTAAAGCATCAGATAAAATCAGTTATCTATTGCATCAATAACAGCTACAAACTTGTCGCGCTACAAGTTAAGGCTACGTGATTCTCGTTGGCAACAATAGAGCCAATCTCAAGTTACGAGATATGCCATTGGGTTAGCACCTTATCTTACTTTGTTTAAGTATAGGTTACCTCAGTATTTAACTCGAAGCCTCCTAGAGTGAACCTTAACTGTCCGAACCAAGTTGTATACCCTGGAAAAGTGCCAAACAAATTCGTGAAAGACTTGGAGACACTCATTTGTTTCATCATATTCAAACGTATCCCCCGTATCTTGGAACTATATGAAATAGGGTCCAGGTAGCCCACATAGGTCTCGTTAACATAGAGAGGCGTTTCTAACATTGGGTCATCATGATCTCTTTCTTTGGAAAGTGTTATACATACTGAGTTCAAGAGAATCATAATGATGCGCAATAGAACATATTCGGACATCAGAACTTACAATCATTCGAATGAGCTCTCTTGCGAAAATGGCTCGAAGGATTTGAACAATTTATTTTTGTTTTGTTCGTGTTGATATAACAACACCTTATGCAGGGTGGCATAGTGGAAACGTACTGGGCGTACAGCTTATGATGTTGAAATAACAACACGCTAAGCAATAGAAGCGTACTGGGCCCATAACCTATAAAAATAACGCGCTGAGCGGAGTGGCGCATCGAAGCCTGCTGGGTCCATTACCTAACGAATTAGGGTTCATGTAACAACAAGCTATGAAAAGCGTAAATATCTTGGAAATAATAGTGGATAAAAGCTCTAAAAGAGCTCTTAATGAATAAATGTAGACGTTTTTCTTCCAACAACAGTTTGAATGATATTAATTTAATTTAGGCTATTCATGAAATAGGATAGATGGGACTAGCAACCCAACGATTTATCTACATATGTAAATATAAAATTGAAAATGTAGATTGGTGGAACTGATATAAGGATCCAGTGCAGCAGCATCCCAAGCTCGATATAATTGATTTTCTCACATGCAGCCACCTATTCGTGCCAGAAAAAACGTCTTTAATCGACGTTAACGTCCAACATTCCTCTGGGGGAATTAACGAAACCGAATGTTCCGCCACACGCGATCCGAGTTCGATGAAAACCGATCCGCTTAGTATACATAAATACCCGACAGTCTCGGTCCATTAAATCCAAATTCCTTTGGAACAGAAGCCGTTGGCACCTTTCCCATCGTATTGTTAACATTTCCTCCGGTATTTCAGATGCTCGAAAGGCACGTCGAACAAAGCGTCACATCGGCGTGACCGCTATTTAACATGTTGTCGTGTCGACCTGTCGGTCTAACAAATTGCGCCAGCTACGACACGTTTCAAAGGCGACAGGCACACCACACTACGGGGTCGGAACAGAGTTAACCGTAAAAAGTTGTGTAGTGGGCGTTGAGAGAGCGGTATCACGTCTGTTGTATTAATGTACGGCAAATATTTATGAATCGCGAAACGCCCACGTGTCGCTCTTGAAAGTACGCCACGGTAATGTTCCCTTCGAGAATGGGGGACTTATTGCGTCGAAAAGAGGTACAAATTGAAATTACAGTTTTGACTAACGACGAGAATTTGAAGAATCCTTCAACTAGAAACCAAAACAGGCACTTTTACATTTTCCGAACTGTCTCAGAACGTTAGGAAAGCATTATACCGAATAAACTCTTTCCAAGGTGACTCAAGGTCAACGGCAGTATATTCCATCTTTTGAAGGTCGTTATGACCTTCGTGAATACCATTGAAGAGTGTCGGTTATGAAGTCCGCTCCATCGATTATAGCGTTTTCGTAACGGTGACTATGTCTGAGTGAAAGGTCATCAAATTTTGACATATTGCGAGGTGACTCAAGATCAACGACAACATATTCGTTGTGTCATAAAGAAATTTGTGGGGGCACTGTGGCTTATGAAGTCCTACCATTGATTATAGCGTATTAGTGAAGTTGTACCATATTTTAAAGGAAAATTTTAATCTAACACTTGTGTCTTTAAACTATGATAGGATGTCAGAGGAATAGATAATACTTAGATGTTTGAGAATAGGTCAATGACCCTTCCATTGAAATTTTTATTTTAGGTGAAAAATTTTTGTCTACTGAAACAATCTTTCCTTGTGTTCTTCGGAACTTCCTGTGATTCATTTTTAAGGCTATTTCATGAATTGAATCCTTGAGGAGATTGTCAGGAATTTGTTACGATATTCGACGAAATTTTAGGTCTCGAACAACTATGTGACCATTCAATGTTCTGTGAAAATTCGTGATTTGATCTGTTGATTTACTTAATTATAAATTTTCAATTTTTCGCTTTCTTATTACCAACAATGGAGGAACGTCATTTGCCTCCTCGTCTTCTGAATATTGGTGTATGTACAACATTGAATTGTAGGGCCCAAATTGATATTATTGTTGTTTCTAAACTTTCCATAACGTTGATTAATATTGAAAGAATTGAAAACTTTATTAAGAATTTAATTCTCTTCATCGTTCATTGAATTTCAAAACGTTAGCCGGGTTGGTGGCGTAGGGGATATGATTCTCGTCTCCTGCGCAGGATTCAATCCCCACAAAGTGGGTGCGATTTTTCGGATTCTGGGAATCGCTTGAGTGTCCATCTTTCGGAGGAGATGTAAAGCTGTCGGTCCTGTCTAACAGATTTGTTGGACATTAAAGATCCTTTTCCTCGACACGAGAGGGGTTCGGCAAAATTCCCGGGTTGATGAGGTTACAGAATTTCCCGGCGTGTCATTAGCCGAAAGGCAGAAATAGAGCACGTTAAAGGAAAAACAAACAAACACAATTTTAAAACGCAAGGATTTCTTGTATTTAAAATGTATACCATATGGAAAGGAAGTATACAGTTCTCACGTTGAAAAAAAACACAAGTTCTATATATATATTCTATAAATAGTTTTCAACGGAATATCTAATACTGAACTTGAATTGGACCGTCAACCTCATTCGCAATCAATGTAATTTCGAGGTCAACTTAATTTGCTTCAATAAATACTACTAATTTTCATTCAGTATTCCAAAATGGGCGAATATCGTACGTTTAGATACCTATCAAATTTGAATTCGCGTTTGAACATCATTTTCAAGGTTATTTCAAGGTCAACTTGATTTTCTGCAACAAGTACTACTAACTTTCATTATGTATTTGAAATGAGCAAAAATCCTACGTTTAGATATATCAATCAATTTGAGAGTTTACCTGATGACTAGAGGTCGAATAAAACTGATGAGATGAAAGAGGTCGTTTCCTGATGAACTTTTGGAAAGAACTCTACGAACAGCTTTCAATTGACCTAGAACGTAATTTTCAAGATTATTTGGGATCAAAATTTTCAGTTAGGTTAGAGTAATCTTTAAATATTTGTTACACTAAAATTGAAATTTTATTGCCTTGTCTAAATCCTGTCAGCATAACCTAGAAAAAACGACTTGGGCGCGAAAAAACGGGAATGAAAAGGTCAAATTCAAGGTCACCATTAGATTCTTCATTGAAATTGTAATTTGACCTTCATTTAATTTCTAGAGGTCACCAAAAACCCTAAAATCAAAGAAAACGTGAAATTATTCGCTCTTTTCGAATACAGAATCAAAATCAGGAAGTTCGTTGAAGAATATGAAATTGATCTTGTAATGACCGTGAAAAAGAGGTTCAAGGTCAACTGCAACGGCACGATTCGATTTCTCGTTGAAATTATTTATAGTTAGCCTTTTGTTGTGGAGCATTCTGCAATGAAGCTCAACCAAAATATAGAATGGTTGTGAACCTAAGTTTATAAGCACCAGCTTGTTGAATTGTAGAGCCAAACTCGATATTTTTGTTGTTCCGTAACTTTCCATAACGTTCATCAATTCTGAAATATTAAAAACTTTCTTCAGAATTAATTCGTCTTCACTGTTAATTCTTTTTCAAAACGCAAGGATTTCTTGTATCTAAAATTTATACGTGTGGGAAAAAAGAAAAGAAACGTCAAGGAATCCTACGTATTGCGAGTTGAAGAAATAACAAAAATAATAAAAAAAATTTCGCCCTCTTCGAATCCAGGATCAAAATTAGGGGAGGTTAGATTAGCTTAAGGTTTATATTAAACTTGCGAAATTTTTGCGAAGTCGTAAACCTCAATTTGATTCCTAGAGGTCACGACAAATCCAAAAGAGAAAGAAAACATAAAAAATTATTCGCCCATTTCCAATCCAGGATGAAAATTAGGAAGTTCATTGGAGAATGCGAAATTGATCTTGAAATGAACTTGAAAAACGAGTTTCAAGGTCACGTCGTTTTCTCGTTGAAATTATTTATAGTAAGTGTTTTATTTATTTTTTTAAATTCAAATCGGCAAGACGTTTCCATGCGTTTTACCCATTTTATTTAACTTCGTGAAAAAATAATTCAGATTCATTTGTTGCCATTCCTAAAAACTAATGATTTGCCAAATTTCTCTCAGAAAAAGAGATCGGTTGTCTGTAAAGTCGGTTTACTGACGATAGTTGAACGTGACGTCATAAGAAAATACTGATCAAATAGTTGCATTTTTCAAAAGAAAATTTTATTTTATTTGTTTGATAGATATTTTGTATGGATATAGAGGAGGAGGTAAATGGAAATTAAAATTGAATTGATCAAGCTACATTTATTTGTACGCATAAATACAATTATGTCAATTTTCATTTATTTTCTTACAATGTACATAATTTTTACAAGTATGAATGTGCTTTGTGCAATTGTTTTGCAACTTTTATTTACAACTTTTAAATATGTGTGATATTTAACTTCTTTCAATTTGTGTTATTCTGTTGAGAATTTGACGATGACATCTATGTTTTAATTTTTGAAATCATAGCTACGCTCGATAGTTATTTCGATCGAATAGTAAAGCAATTGATTTTTAACTCATCGTGAAATAGTTCTGTTAACGTATTGTTATAGTTTTTTCAGTTATAGCATAACCTACAATTGCTGCATTAGCGGACCGATACTATTTATTTTAATGAAGAAAGCACGAATATTCGACAATATATCACTGAGCATATATTTAATATCGAAAGAATCATTACCTTTATCGTCGCAATTATCGTCGACATAAACAATTGATACCACGAAAACATGTAAATGTATTATTATATAGCAGCATGGCTCACTCAAGTAGGAGAGAGACATATGTCGATCGCAGAGGCCGATTGTGCCTCTTTGCCGCTCGTTCCGCGCTCTCGCTTGCACTTCGAGCCTTAAATGGAACGCTTCAGAGCGAAGTAACGTCGCATGAGTTTTAATTTTTCGTGCGTGCAGCCACGTTCATCGAATTATAAGAAGTTGTCACGTCAGAAAGCAAAATCAAGAGAATCCAAACTCTGTCACACTGTCCGGATTTTATATTGGTCAGGTTCATTTCAATTCCTGGTAATTTGTGCATTTGTAGATTGAATTTGTCAGGTACGGCTGTGGCCTCTTGTACCTTTAAAGAAAGCCAGCAATAATCAAATGTCACATGCCATTCTTGATATCAGAAAGATAAACAATGTAATAAAGGGTTAGTTGAATGAAACATCGATACATGATGGCCTCAGGGACACCCGCCGAGCTCGTCAAATAGAGAAAACGTATCTTCCCCGATACGTAAAACACAATTTCAGTTGTCGAACAAACATAATCTAATTCAGCGCGCCTCGTGAAGTTACATTCGGCAAACATGACGCGACGTACGTAGAACGGAAAGAGTTATAATTACGCCAATCCCATCTGGCGTCGTTTGCTCCCGCGAATTACGTATTCCCACTACGTCAAAGGGACGTCGAAATTAACTTTGTTACGCCCGGGGGGAAGATGCAAAGGTCGAAATGCGATTTCGGAATTATGTCCCTATCCTAATGTCATTCCTCTCGTCGCGTCGCGATCTGAAATAATAATCGTCGCGAAAATTGGACGAACTATGAAAGGGCAATTTTCAGTTATGTTTTAATAATCTCCCTCAACTGGTTTAATATTTCATTTGGATTCACTGAGAAACGAGGATATGGATATATTGATGATACTCTGCAAGCTATAACGATTTCTGTGTAGCTTAGTTTGATCATGCAAACGTCATTAAGCTATTTTTACTTTGCGTCACGAATGTCTATTTGTCATGCTTCATTTTCATAATTCTTCTTCTTCTTCACCGTGTAGAAGGCGTAGCGCCTGTTCAGTTCCGGTTTCCCTGCAGCAGTTCTTGTGAAGTTGATTGCCAACTGTCCCGCCATCGTTTTGGTGGTCGTTCAACGGGTCTTCTTCCGTGTGGTATGTTGTTATATACGATTTTGGCTATTCTATCTGTGGTCATGCTGGTTCCATTCTCTTCTTCTTTTTCTTACCCATCTTACAATATCGTCTGTTTCACATTTTTCCCTTTTATCGGTATTTCTTTGTCTGTCATTCAATGTGTAACCGGTTATAGTTCTTAGCGTTTTCATTTCTGTTGTTCTTAGTATCCTCTTTGTTACCGACGTTTCCGCTCTTGTTTCTGCCCCGTATGTCATAATTGGTCGCACACATGTTTTGTAGATTCTGGATTTGCATGGTATACTGAGGTGTTTATTTCTCCAAATTGGTTGTTTAAGATGTCCCGATACTGCAGCTGCTTTGTTCACTTGTCTCCTCACTTCATCTTCAAGGTATCCTGTGCTTGTTATTTTGCACCCTAAGTATTCGAATGACATGACTTGGTCTATAGAGGCGTTGTCTATTGTTAACTTGCAGGGCAGAGGTTCCTTAGCTATGGTCATGCATTTTGTCTTACTTGTTGAGATTTCCATATTGAAATTTTTTGCGCGTTTGCTAAAGGCGTATAACATTCTTTGTAGGTCGTCTTCTGATTCTGCAATGAGTACGGTGTCATCGGCATAGCATAAGATGTTAATTTTGTAGGTTCCCATGCGGTATCCTAGTCCCAAGTTTAACGGTCTCTACAAGTTGGTCCATAACAGTATTAAATAGTAGAGGGCTAAGACTATAACCTTGGCGGATGCCCGACGTTATTCCGAAATGCTGCGTTAGGGTGTGGTTTATTCGTATTTGCGTTGTTGTATTAGTGTTCAGATCTTTTATGAGTCTTAAATATTTTTTGGGTACCTCTTTGTTTTCCAGTATCTTGATTACATCCTTCAGTTGGACTCTGTCGAAGGCCTTTGTTAAGTCTATGAAACAAAGATATGCTGGAGTGTTATATTCAAGAGACTTTTCTACTAATTGCCTTGTTATAAATAGTGCATCGACCGTGGACCGGTTTTTTCGAAAGCCTTGTTGCTCTTCGCTGATTGGCATTGTTGACGTTATGTCATCGGCAAGAATCTTTGTAAGCAGTTTCAAAGAGGTGCTTAATAAGGTTATTCCGCGATAGTTGGCAGGATTTGTTTTGTCTCCTTTTTTAAAGATAGGCACTGTTACACTTCTCTTCCATTCTTCTGGTATTTTTCCGTGTTGAATTATGATGTTAAACAGTTTTGTGTACTCTTCTCTCATGGCTTCTCCGCCATATTTGATCATCTCATTTGTTATCTTATCTTCATTTGGAGCTTTCCTATTTTTAAGTTTACTTATTGCCATAGCTACTTGCTCTTTCGTGATTGTTACCAGTTCATTTATAATGTCGTTTTCTAAGTCTTCTTCTGGGGGTTCTTCTTCATATTCTGATTCGGTGTAAAGATTTTTAACCGGAGATTTTCATAATTCACAAAAAGAATTATCTTTATACAAGGTAAGGCATCCTAGAAAAGTCATCTGCCGTTTTTTTGTATTCTGTATTCGTCTGCTTTGTTTGTTTGTTATTCCTTTAACTAGCCCTATTTCCGCCCTTCGGCCAATGACACGCCGGGGTATTCTGTCACCTCACTAACCCGGAAATTTTGCCGAACCCCTCTCGTGTCGAGGGAAGGGATTAGAGAACAAACCAGGAGAAAATAAATCTGAAGAAATAAAAAAGGAAAAGAATGGAAAGAAAAAGAGTGGAAAAACAGGTGTGAAAAAAATTTGATGATTCGGAATCTGAAAGATGTGATGAAAGTCAATTATGTGACGATGATGAACTCGATGATATTGATTTCCATCCCATGATTTAGATGTTTGCATCGGTTGCACATGGTGAGTTCGGACGTGACAAGGAAATTCCGTATCGCTGTGTTATCTGTTCATTTTGGTCTCACGCAGAATGTTGTGCTTGGGAATCAGCAGTCAACTACACATGTGATTTGTGTCTGAAATTAGGACAAAATAAAATTGAAAACGACTAATCGTTAAAAACATTATTTCAAGCATCATTCCTTTTTCAGTTGTATCTTTTAGAAAATTTGTATTTTTGTTTGTCTTAGTAAAAATTTATATTTTGTAGTAGTTTCAAATCTTTCTCATCTGCGCAGAATTACCCCATGGCCCGCGCGGTATTACCCAACATATGGGGTAATTTCGCATAATCGGGTACTCATGAATTATGTTTTGTATTTTCATGTCGTTAGCTGTAATTTTTTCTCTAGTATTATAACAAATGAAGGGAATATGTTGTGTGTTTGTTATTCCTTTTAACGTGCTCTATTTCTTAGAGAATCCTCCAAACTAAAATATGTGAAATATTCAACTGATTTCCAATTTTTCTTGTATTCACATGAGGATTCAAATTAATACAAGTCAAAACTGCTTCCTCGATATCTGGAGTTCTCATAGTTTGAGCTGCACCTTTTAAATGATTATTTGCAGTAGAAGTACCAGTTTTCCCCAACCTTCTTTGGATATTTGAGAATGTTCGCCTGCCTGGTGTTACTCGATTTGGAAAGCGCACCTGATATAGTCGCCTAGCTTCTGTTGTGTTTCTGTCAACCAGACCGTACATGTAATGGATATCAGCCAATTCGGCGTTAGTAAAATCAGCCATTTTTTCTTACAGCAAAAACTTCAAAAGTCTTAAGACTAATCGTTAATTTAATAAACAATTCGAGCAGATACTGGTTCAACTTTAGCAACTGTCAAAATGAATAAATAAATGAAAAAAATCAAATCCCATTAGTCATTTTTTAATTAGAAGTGCTTTCAATTCAGCGAATGCATACAATCGTTTCATAATTTTTTGCTCGAGAACGGTTGGAAATAAGAAAAAATTACAAGTGTCAAAAAAGTTTCTAAATTGAACGAAGGTGACGAAAATTGATTGTACGCTGATCAGTGGCGTACTGCGAAAAGAGACATGGCTCCGAAAGAGAAAACACCTGGTAGATTCTAGTTGAAATTTAGGACGTGTAATGATGGAGGCTGTAAAAAATAGCTTGCATTTCAAATTTGTGCTGAATATCTCAAAAACTGGAGGAGTTTTGAAGAAAACACCAATTTTTTCCGGAAATTTCAACACTCTGTAGCTCCGTAACGAAGCTTTTGCGAACCTATGTTTATATGAACTTATTTTCTTAAAATTGCACGTAGATTTATCCCCTCAAGTTGCACATACTATTATGTAACAACACCTAACCTAACCTAAAAAGAAATGTTGGTGCCAAAGCTGCAGTCGTAGAGGAGTGGACAGTTTGGACATTAGACTCATCAATAATGGTAACTTCCATTATTGATATTTTGACTAAATGGAAACAAGGCTTTTTTAAACGGTTTTATTTAGCTCACCCCGTTTGTTTTATTTATTCTTGGGTCAAATTTAGTAATTCAAATTTCACCCTCTTCCTGTCAACCGATTAATCTGAAATTTTGTATACACTTTGGATTTTGGTGACAATACAATTATATTTATTCATTATCATGGTGGCCGCCGCTACAAAATGGCGGATAATTTATGTTTTATTAATCCCATCAATATGGGTATCAAATGAAAGGGCTCAAGAAGCAGAATACAATATACTATAAAAAATTGAAATCCAAGATGGCGGCCGCTACAAAATGGCGGATAACATAGCTTTTATCAATCCCATCAATATGGGTATCAAATGAAAGGGCTCAACAATCAGAATACAATATACTATAAAAAATTGAAATCCAAGATGGCGGCCGCTACAAAATGGCGGATAACGTAGGTTTTATCAATCCTATCAATATGGGTATCAAATGAAAGTGCTCAACCAGTAGAATACAATGTATCCAGCCTGAATTCACCACCCAAGTCAAGATTTTGTATCGTGTTGAGGACTGTGTGGCGTTAGGGTGGCTAAAAATGATACGTCGTTAGCGGTACACCACCCAAGTTAAGGTGAAAGGTTAAAACGCGCCGAGAACTGTATGGCATTAGGGTGGATAAAAATGATATGTCGTTAGCGTTTTCCCCTCAAGACTCAGGCGCATCTTGTTGTACATAGCCTTGCCCCTTTATTGGACCTCTGGGGGGGTCGACCGTTTAAATGTCCATTACTCGTGGGAACAAAATGGTAAAAAAAAATATAAAAATAAAGCACTAAATGAATTAAAAAGAATGCGAAATAAAAACTAAAAACTAGAAAATAAAAATAGGTAAAAAAACTTTTTAAGTTAAACGGTTTTATGTTAAACATACATTGCACTGTTTAAGATAAATGTACTAAAAACCAAAAAATAATAAAATAGATACAGTCGTGGGAATTATAAACATATGCATAGACTAGACTAAAATAAAACCGTGGGGCACGTCAATTGTCTACAATCGTTGATAAAAATGTTTGTTTTGTAATGTTACACTATAGTTATTAGGCAGTTGTGCAACCGACAACGATGGACGTGTGATAAGTAGGGCTAGAATGTGAAACAAGCTAGCAAGCTCGATTATAAGCGAGTTTTAGGGTTTCATAGTGGTGAGCGAGTAGTACTTTTGTCATATGTTTTGTCGATTAAAGACAAACAACAAGCAGTGAAACGATTCCTCGCCAGCCAGCAGTGTGAATGTCCAACCATAAACTAGTTAAAACATCTCTTTTATTTACATGGAGTGTATAACTATTAGAATTTCTATGAGCAAGAAAATAGTAAATAATTTCCTCACCGTCTGCGGGCCAACTGCCTAACGACGAATTAAACGATTCTTCTATCGCACATTAAGTCGATAATTTGTAGACAATTGACGTGCCCCACGGTTTTATTTTAGTCTAGTCTATGCATATGTTTATAATTCCCACGACTGTATCTATTTTATTATTTTTTGGTTTTTAGTACATTTATCTTAAACAGTGCAATGTATGTTTAACATAAAACCGTTTAACTTAAAAAGTTTTTTTACCTATTTTTATTTCAATTTGAGACGAACAATGTATCATACGTTTGAAGTGATCTCAATAAATCAATACTTGTCACATTTGTGTTTGTTTCCGTTTGTTCTGATCTGTCAAATATTTTTTTTGAGATACCGTTCTTTAAATATACGATTAGGCAGAGTGTAAGGATTTGGAAAGTGCCAGTGTATTCGAATAGAATAAGAACAAAACTTCTATTCTATGACCGTTCGCCTTACACAATACTGTCTAAAAATCAATGACTGCATTTGAATATTTTTTATTTCTCGGACCTTTGTGATCAATATACCGGATGTACTCAGCAGGTAGTTTGGTGGGAAACGCTTGCAGCATTGATCTAACCTCGAACCTCGAAATCTAACCTAACCTAACCTAACCTAAAAAGAAATGTTGGTGCCAAAGCTGCAGTCGTAGAGGATTGGACAGTTTGGACATTAGACTCATCAATAATGGTAACTTCCATTATTGATATTTTGACTAAATGGAAACACGGCTTTTTTTCAATTTGAGACGAACAATGTATCATACGTTTGAAGTGATCTCAATAAATCAATACTTGTCACATTTGTGTTTGTTTCCGTTTGTTCTGATCTGTCAAATATTTTTTTTGAGATACCGTTCTTTAAATATACGATTAGGCAGAGTGTAAGGATTTGGAAAGTGCCAGTGTATTCGAATAGAATAAGAACAAAACTTCTATTCTATGACCGTTCGCCTTACACAATTCTGTCTAAAAATCAATGACTGCATTTGAATATTTTTTATTTCTCGGACCTTTGTGATCAATATACCGGATGTACTCAGCAGGTAGTTTGGTGGGAAACGATTGCAGCATTGATCTAACCTCGAACCTCGAAATCTAACCTAACCTAACCTAACCTAAAAAGAAATGTTGGTGCCAAAGCTGCAGTCGTAGAGGAGTGGACAGTTTGGACATTAGACTCATCAATAATGGTAACTTCCATTATTGATATTTTGACTAAATGGAAACACGGCTTTTTTTCAATTTGAGACGAACAATGTATCATACGTTTGAAGTGATCTCAATAAATCAATACTTGTCACATTTGTGTTTGTTTCCGTTTGTTCTGATCTGTCAAATATTTTTTGAGATACCGTTCTTTAAATATACGATTAGGCAGAGTGTAAGGATTTGGAAAGTGCCAGTGTATTCGAATAGAATAAGAACAAAACTTCTATTCTATGACCGTTCGCCTTACACAATTCTGTCTAAAAATCAATGACTGCATTTGAATATTTTTTATTTCTCGGACCTTTGTGATCAATATACCGGATGTACTCAGCAGGTAGTTTGGTGGGAAACGATTGCAGCATTGATCTAACCTCGAACCTCGAAATCTAACCTAACCTAACCTAACCTAAAAAGAAATGTTGGTGCCAAAGCTGCAGTCGTAGAGGAGTGGACAGTTTGGACATTAGACTCATCAATAATGGTAACTTCCATTATTGATATTTTGACTAAATGGAAACACGGCTTTTTTTCAATTTGAGACGAACAATGTATCATACGTTTGAAGTGATCTCAATAAATCAATACTTGTCACATTTGTGTTTGTTTCCGTTTGTTCTGATCTGTCAAATATTTTTTTTGAGATACCGTTCTTTAAATATACGATTAGGCAGAGTGTAAGGATTTGGAAAGTGCCAGTGTATTCGAATAGAATAAGAACAAAACTTCTATTCTATGACCGTTCGCCTTACACAATACTGTCTAAAATCAATGACTGCATTTGAATATTTTTATTTCTCGGACCTTTGTGATCAATATACCGGATGTACTCAGCAGGTAGTTTGGTGGGAAACGATTGCAGCATTGATCTAACCTCGAACCTCGAAATCTAACCTAACCTAACCTAACCTAAAAAGAAATGTTGGTGCCAAAGCTGCAGTCGTAGAGGATTGGACAGTTTGGACATTAGACTCATCAATAATGGTAACTTCCATTATTGATATTTTGACTAAATGGAAACAAGGCTTTTTTTCAATTTGAGACGAACAATGTATCATACGTTTGAAGTGATCTCAATAAATCAATACTTGTCACATTTGTGTTTGTTTCCGTTTGTTCTGATCTGTCAAATATTTTTTTTGAGATACCGTTCTTTAAATATACGATTAGGCAGAGTGTAAGGATTTGGAAAGTGCCAGTGTATTCGAATAGAATAAGAACAAAACTTCTATTCTATGACCGTTCGCCTTACACAATACTGTCTAAAAATCAATGACTGCATTTGAATATTTTTTATTTCTCGGACCTTTGTGATCAATATACCGGATGTACTCAGCAGGTAGTTTGGTGGGAAACGATTGCAGCATTGATCTAACCTCGAACCTCGAAATCTAACCTAACCTAACCTAACCTAAAAAGAAATGTTGGTGCCAAAGCTGCAGTCGTAGAGGATTGGACAGTTTGGACATTAGACTCATCAATAATGGTAACTTCCATTATTGATATTTTGACTAAATGGAAACAAGGCTTTTTTTCAATTTGAGACGAACAATGTATCATACGTTTGAAGTGATCTCAATAAATCAATACTTGTCACATTTGTGTTTGTTTCCGTTTGTTCTGATCTGTCAAATATTTTTTTTGAGATACCGTTCTTTAAATATACGATTAGGCAGAGTGTAAGGATTTGGAAAGTGCCAGTGTATTCGAATAGAATAAGAACAAAACTTCTATTCTATGACCGTTCGCCTTACACAATACTGTCTAAAAATCAATGACTGCATTTGAATATTTTTTATTTCTCGGACCTTTGTGATCAATATACCGGATGTACTCAGCAGGTAGTTTGGTAGGAAACGATTGCAACATTGATGACGAGAGTGAGAATGCTACTTCTTAGTTCAATTAACATAACAACTGGTACACGGTAACAGTTCCTTAATTTCGCCGGCAACAACTCAGTAGCAACTCAAAAAAGGATATCCTGCACAAGTTTCAGCTTGCTCTTGCAAGCTTATTCTATAAGAATTTCACCGTTTCAAATTCTGGAAATCACTTGCCTGGAAGCAACAAACACGAGATCTATTATCTACTATCCGGAGACAACGGCGCAGAATTCGCTGAGATATATGTCCCGCCGACCGAAATTCTCCCCGCAAAACCTTCTCATTCATCACAAAAGGGCGAGTTGCCACATCGGGGTTCATAATCGTAAATTTCGGTCCTCTGGCGACAAGAACGTATAATTGCATCTAAATTAATTATGAGGACCAACTAACGTTTTAATGATGGGACCGTTTAGTCGCTGACGCGTGAAGAAGCTATGTGCGTTCACGCAAAACATATACAGGTTGCCCCCGAAGGCAAACGGGCAGACTGCGAATAAAGGGGATATCAGAGGCGGACTGGGTAGCCACGAAAAATTTCATCAATCGAAATTATCTTATATACTCGAAGACAAGGTTTAAGTATCACGAAAATACCATTCTTATATCGATTCCTGAAGATGTTAAAATAGTTCGCGAAACGTCAATATTTTCAAATTAGGGTTTAGGGGGTACTGACAGTATTTATTATAATGAATATCGAATTCCCAACATACTATTGACATTTACAATTTCCAAACTTATATTCTAACTTTAACCACTCGCAGATAAAACATATACAATTCCATCAATTCGGCTCATTCTTGACCAGATTTTCTACCCACTGTGATTGCATACGATGTTAACTTGTTACAGCAAATCCGTTACTGTTCAGGGGTAGTCTTTAATAAAACATGAGGAGAGTATTATCCTGGCACTAATGAAAACTAATGAAGCTGCCGCCCGAGGGCCCTACCGTTCAATGCGTCACGTCATGCGAGACCCTGTTGACAAAACAACCCTTTCGTCGCCCGCTCAAACGCTCACGCAAACAATCGAATCAGTAACTTTTTGTTAGATGGCCATTCAGATTTCAACCCCTTAGGCAAACTACGATTCGCAAGCGTATATACTGATATTCCCCCGTCGGCGAGGAATTTTCTATCCGTCTCGAGGGTGATGGGGCTAATTTCGCAACCCTTTATTTATTTTTTCGCCATAATGATGTTGTAACGCCTAAGACTGGTTTAGGAGTAATTATCGTTAGGGCAACTGGTATTCCCATAACATTTCGGAGCCTAACCCTTGCAAAAACTACCAAAAATTAATGAAATTAAGATATATATAGGGGGTTTTACCCCGACGAGTTGCCCATATATCTGTTCATGCAATCAAACTGATTTCATGAAAAAATATAAATCCACCACCCGGTAATTAATACCATTGCCAGGCAAAGATTATAATCAAAACATATCCTGGAGTAATTATATATTAGGATAACGTTGAATGTTATGAGAATATATCAATCTACCAGAATATATACATACTATAGCATCATCAGAAAATGATATCAATGTACCAACGAGTAGTGTCAGAGGCTTTCTCCCCGGAAAAATCCAGTGTACGGACCTTAGTTAAGTAACACTGAATGTTACTCATTAATAGTTTCCTTTGTGTGAAGTGGTGAACGATCGAATAGAATACTGCTCTGAATATAAATATGACAAAATTGTCAGTTAATTATATTACATTTATATAAACAAATAAATAAAATATGAAATGAGATTCTGAGCAGTATAAACTAAAGAGAAAACCTATGACTCTACCTCATTATTATTCTCGGAAAGAAACCTACGAAGAATATTACAAGACTTGATGACTGTTATCTTTTGTAACTGTTCAAACAAATTTTCTTCAGACCCAAAATCTCAATACTTTTGTGAAGATTTCTAGGAATAACGCCTGTTGTAGAAATAATAATCGGTAGAATAAATATTTTCTTCATTTTCCACATTTTTTAATCTCGTCGTCAAGCATCATATATTTAGAAATTTTTTCATTGTATTTATTTTGTATATTATGTGTGTCGGGTATAGCAATATCAATTATATATGTTATTTGATTCTGTTTATCATTAAGAACGATATCTGGTCTATTGTGTTTTACAGCTTTGTTGCACAGAATTGTTTTATCAAAATAAAGTTTATATTTGTTATTTTCACAAATAATCTCAGGTTCATATTTTTGAAATTTTTTCTTTTGGGAATTAGGTCATGTTTAATTCCTAGATTGAAGTGAATAATATTAGCGACGGCATTATGTCTTTCTAAATAATCTGTATATATATATATATATATATATATATATATATATATATATATATATATATATATATATATATATATATATATCTACTTGATGTTGCAAACTGATGACGCTAATTTTCGTGAATAGTTTTTTTCACTCTCTTACTAGCTGAAGCCAGATTTATTGTTACCGCATTCGCACGATCTGCAAAAAACACTTATACTATAAGCCACGAAGCAGGTCTCTCGAACCTTGGCTTTTTGGGTGGGAAAAACGCGAAGGGGTTGAGGCTGTGTAAAGTGGGACAGCATACATGAAAATCTAGTTTTTCAGTGAGAAACCGAGAATTTAAATGAAAATGATTGAAATGTTCACGTATTAGATAGAGCATTTATAAATGAATAATAATAGCGGAGTCTACCCGTTGTTGATTATATCATTAAAACTTTTAAGCGTCGTTGTCAAAATGCTATATTTCGTAAATAACGTCACTTACCTAGAGTTTTGAGGCTGCAATCGATTCGATTGGCTCAGTATAAAGTTTTCATCTTCAACATAGTCCCACAAGAAATAATGATGTGGTGTTGAATCACTTGTGCCGACCACTTAACTGTTGACTTTTGTGGAATTATGGTATCGAGAAATTTGGTTTGCAGTAATTCACTGTTTTGGTGGTTGTGTGACTTGTAGCACCGTCTTATTGAAACCATATATTAATGATATCCGTATCAGTGATGATAGGCCAAAAGTGAGTTGCAAACAATTCTGTATAGCTTAATTTATCCAAATGCATTTTCAGCTGAAATCCAAAAAAAAAATGGTCCAATCACGCCTCCTAATGACATAGCGCACCTTACAGTGATAAGTTCTATTGTATTTTTCAGAATCCCAAATGTGACAATTTTGCTTTATATCTTCAGCACTGTGACTACGACTGCGACGTTTTTGATCGGTCGCAGTTGACATTGTATACTCTGTAAATTCGAAAAGCTTAACGTCAAAACTCATTCTAATTCTAATTGGACTCCATTGAAAAATAGCTCTTGTTGGAAAACCTTTTACGTGACATACCTGAAAAATTGGTAATATTGAAGAAAAAACGTTTTTTTTGCCAAATTAAAGTAAAGAACTGTTGAATTACAAGGTTGTTAACTTTATCGAGAGAAGAAAAAAGATGAAAATATTCGAGGAAGACTTAATCGAAAAGTTTGGTTTTTCATTTTCATTTTCTAGAATTACAATTCGATTTTCGAAAACATCTCTCTTTGAAAAATTGATATATTAAAAAATTTTGAACACTTGATCATACTTTTTTTTGGTTTTAGCGGGTTTGAATTCAATGAAAATATTCTGTCGGTTCTTTAGATATACAGTCAAAACCGGATATAGCGTCATTGAAGGGACCGTATAGTTTCTGACGTTATATCCGATAGTTGTTATAAGCAATACTTAGCATAAGTATGTAGTTGAATTATCATAAGTACGTATTTATCTTATATAGAATAAAATATTGTTTTCAAATGAAATATCAGAAAAATGAAATAAAAATAATTGGAGATACAAGATGTACTAAGCTGCACTATAAGACTTACGTTAGTTTTTAAAGACATCAGTCATTTTAATCTGTTTTTTCAAAGCCCACTCACAAATATGTTTTGCATTTTACGTTTCATACTCCTCAAGTTATGAGTATCATCAGTATTAAACTGGTCGTTAAAGGTAACAAATTTTTGCGAACCTGTTATAGCGCTAAGAGCATCGGAAATTGTTGTTGGCCTAAACTGTTCTTCAAGGTCTTGCTGGTCTTCGTTTTCTTTGTCAGTGTTACAATTGTTACTTTCAGCTTCTGTAAGAATGTCTTCCCCACTAGCTAACGCGCATACAGCGGCACTGTCATCTATTCCAATAAATTCCTCTATCTCAATTCTTTGTTGAGTACCAGCAGATCTTTGCAATTGAGTAACCAATTGAGCGAGTGGTACGTTGTCGTCTTCATCTGTGGGAGATCATATCATTCTCGCTAGCGGTATATCATCGTCGTCCTCCGCTTGTGATGGAGAGAGATCTTTGAAACCTGCATGGCGAAAGCAGTTGGTTATAGTGGTCTGTGTGACCTTTTCCCAAGAATTGCATCCAAAACACAAAGACTTTTTGTATCTTTCCCGTTTTCAGTATTCTGTATCATTTGTAGCACTGTAAAACAGAGGTGACATTGGGCGGTAAAAACACAAGCTTTATGCATTTCAGATGCAGGGAAGAGGTTCGAATGGGGTGGGAGAAAAAGCGTAGGTAATAATACGCCTAAATATTACTTGAATGCTTAGTAATAAAATCTAAGATCGTTAGTATTGTTTTGTTTTGGTGGGACTGAATGCGGTTGGTCGTTATAGTCGATGAATATCAATAAAGTTTCGTCGTTATAAGCGATATGTCGCTATATCCGATGTTGTTATAGGCGGTATGTTTACTGAATAGTTTACTAAAGATTCGGCCGTGACCTTACAATCTGGTCGTAATAACCGATCGGTTGTTGTAAACGATGTTGTTATATTCGGTTTTGACATTTTCTCTACAAGCTTTAGTTTCCCTTTTCTTTGTAAAGGAACATTTTTCACAAATTATGAATTTTTTGAACTACGAGAGATTCCGAAAATCCATTGCAAAAACGCTAAATTCCCAAGAATTTTTTCTTTTCAATACGACCGATTTTTTTTTAAATTTGGGAAAGTATAGATTGGGTCTTTACATAAAGATTGAATGATCTATGTACAGATTAGAACTGATCAGTGCCATCAAGAGTTTCGAGAACGATAAAAATATAAAATCGGACTTCAATTCAACAGGCTGGTGCTCACACCATACAACAACAATCGATTCCGATTCAACCACAAAGTCCCAGTTCACAATGTTTCTACTAGATCAGACTACTCAAAAATTCAAGACAAATCCACGCAGTACACAGTGTCGAAGCTGGAAAATCAAAGTGACACCTGCAAAAGCAATTCCTCCAAAAATATGTCATTTACTCATGAAGTCATTGTCTTCATTGTGCTGAACTAGCCATAAACATCTCTTTGAAATTGTAGCGACAGAGGTTGGAAATCCACGTTGACCTTGAGATGTGTCTTTCAAGGTGACCTCAAAGTCACCTTCGTTGATCTGTCCCATAGCTCAGTCCACAATTTCCCCGAACGAGCGAAAATAGCGCCACGTCTTCGCGAATGAAAGCCTTTCGTACAGCCCTGTAATTGGGGTCCAAACGCCGCTTCATTATTATATTACGGACCATGTCAGGCGGGCGGGCGAGTTGTTTCGTGAACGGGGAACGATAAAACCAACTATTAACACGCGAGTTGCAAGTTGAATTCCCCAAATTGTATGTACAAACCGCGCGTGTCCGTTATTTGGCCACATAATACGCGTTAGTTAAATAATCCCTTTTTCACGGAACACTCCAAATTATACATATTGCCCCTTCGCGTCGACTCGTTTCTCTGCGGGGCGAAAGTCCGACCGCGAAATTGTCGGTTACGTTTTTTTCCGCGTTCTATTTACTTTGTCGGTTTTCAGATGCTCATCCGTAAGACAACGATTGAGGAACTGCGATATCAGGGGGGCACTATTTATATTTTGAGCCTAATAATAGGTTAATAGTGACGGTAATTTGTAATTGAAAAAATAATGAAATGTTGTACATGCATGAGGATGCACCTGGTCGTTAGATAAGGCCACTGGCACCCCCAACCATGGCCAGCCAGATCACCCTATCTCAACGCCTCAAATTTTCTACTTCGGAGTATTTTAAAATCTCTATTTTCTCTAATCTTGCCATAAATGCCTTATATCTTATTCTACATATTTATAACTGGATTTAGTATTGCAGATTGCAGTTTCAATTACCATCAAACTATTCAACAAATGCTACGTAATTAGAAGGCGATTCTTATCTTTCACTAATTTCATCATCCTACCGAATATATTCCCATTCTATGCGGAAACAAAACCCATATCCAGTTTATCGTCAGATAATTCGCGGTTTGACACATTTTCAACCACACCGCGTAACTTCCTCATCGCTCCGCTCATTATCTGGGTTTGTAGAAACTTCCAAAACGATAAGATAATCCGAACGTTCTTCCTTTCGAAATAGTACTCGCAGCGGGACCGTCGCATCGTAATTTTCCTTCCTATTTTCTCGGGGAAACTTTCGGGCGCGGAAAAAAAATTAAAAGAAAATCAATTTCGCGTCATCCGAGTTCGCGCCCTCCCCCGGGGGAAAAACGAGAAAACAAACTGACGCGAATGATAAACGACTCGAGTGGCGGAGACCTCGTTAATTTCCCGTTAAAACAAAAGTGGTTCGTCAAACCGAATGGAGAACATCTTGAAGTGGTTCTCTTCCTCTTCATTAAAAAAACATCGTTATCATTAGTGGCGCAATTGACGGAGACAGGGTCGGTGGGAAGAGGCGCGAGAAAATGCCTTTAGTCTTTAGTGTTTGTGGATTTCCGGCTCTTGAAACGTGTTACGGAGTTGTAAGCAATAAAGTTAAGTGAGTGGTGTTGTCCTCAACAGAGATACTTGGACGCTTACATGAGTGGTTTCACTACTTCCAGGGTCATATATATGTATGTATGTATGTTTTCTTTATTAAACATTTTTCAAGTATCAACAACCAGGCGGTCGTATATTTAGAACAAAAGAAGAATTAAATGAGAGTAGAAAATTTGAAGTCAACTCGAAGATGTCAAGGTTTTTTCAAGAAAGCGTCTTTTCTTTTGAAAATCTTCGAAAGTCTGGTCGTTGGACGACTACTGCAAGGGGTTTTCAAGTATGAACAAGCCTTTTATTTATGTGGGCTTAGCAAGGGAGTGGGAGATAGGCGGAGCGTCGGAAATGATAGGGAGATATTCCTTTCGAGCGGTTTTAACTGTCCCAAAATCTAAGAACGAGTGCATCTTGAAGAGAATCCACCCTAATGGTTTCGAGCGAAAGTCGTAAAGTGCCAAATTCGAAGAAGAGTGAAGAAGTGACAACGGTGATTCGTCGACGTCTACCTCACCATGGCAATGTTGCAAATATACGCCATTTCATAGAAGAAATGGTCGCTTGAATGTAACAGGAAACAGTAAGAAGACGGGGATCAGAGTAGGAAGGTTACACATCATCAGGTCTATCTGGCATTCTGGAAAAATTGCGTTGACATTTAAAGGAGGTGTCCTATCGCCGCTACTATGGTCAGTAGTTGTTGATGACCTCTTAAAAAGACTGAACAACGCTGAATTCAAAGCACAAGGTTCTGAAGAGGGGCTCAGCATCCATCCAGACAAAACCATTCACAAGACGTAGACAGTTGAAGTTAAAGCCCCCCTTTCTGAATGGACATACTTTGAAATTTTCGGAACAGGCTAAGTATCTAGGGTTAACCCTAGATCAGAGGCTCAACTGGAATTTACACATTGACAAAACTCTTTCCAAGGCTACATCGTACCTATGGGCGTGCCGTAGACTATAAGGAAAGACCTGGGGGCTACAGCCAAAAATAAGCTGCTGGTTATAAACAGCGGTTATAATAATTTCATATGCTGGAAAACATCAGAAATAACTACGAAAAACTGCAGCGGTTAGCGTGCGTCGGCATGTGAGGTGCTATGAGAAGTACCCCGACTACTGCTCTGGAGGTAATCCTCAATCTCCCTCCTCTTCATATAAAATTGAAAGAGGAGGCGTTGATGATGGCATTACGGCTCCAAGACACAAGAAAATTATTACCTGGTGATCTGAAGGGACGCCTGGGGATTCTGGGTTACATAGCGCCAGAAATCTTATCACAACCATCGGATATAATGCCGCTTAAGTTTGATTATCACACACCTTTCGAAGTGGTCATAGAGGACCGCACCATCGTAAAGGTAAAAATAAATCAATTAGACTGCCTCTGGGCTCTGCTCCCACAATCATGCAAGCGAAAACACTTGCTGTAAACCTGTGCTGCCAGGGGGGACTACGAAGGAAACTCAAAGGTGCACAGATTTACATTTTAACGGACAGTCGGGCAGTGATTAAAGCTCTAAACCCTTACAGTTATCGGAGCATCTCTGTCTGGGAATGCCGTCAATCCTTGAAGCAACTTGCTGAGAAGAACAAACTTTCCTGTGGTGGGTGCCTGGCCACGAAGGCAAAAAAGGAAATGAAGCCGCTGACGAACTGGCTAGATCAGCTGCTGGAATCCCACCCATCGGACCTGAACCGTTCTGGGGTCTAAGCAAGCCGCACAGACGGCAGGAACTGGAACAGTGGGAATAATCTAGCAAAAAAGAATACTGGAGGAAAACTCCAGGCCAAAGGCAAGCGAAAAAGTTCATTGACTATTCGCCAAAGAAGACAAAACAGCTTCTCTGTCTCTCTAGGGACGAGCTGAGGACTATAACAGGCCTCCTCCTTACTGTACACTGCCCACTGAAATGGGCAAATCGGAAACGGCAACATGCAGAATGTGTAGAGACAAGCTAGAGCCGCACAAAGTAAAAGCCAAAGCTCTCAGGGAGATTCTTAATTTTGTAAGCGAACTAGATCTACAGGGAAATGAATAAGAAGGGTTACGAACAAAAGACCAACTTGGTCGCAGTTCGGAAAGGCTTGCAAAGCCAAACGACCCGCTCCAATGTAATGTAAGGTTCCACCTCGGCTGTAGCTTTTTACTCGCTTTCAAAGTGAAGATCTGGCATTTTTGCAACACTTTCTGACCTGCGACGCGGTATGAATTGAAGAGTGAGGGAGACGTGAGGCTTAAAAAACTCGAGTAATACCAATGGTAATTCGATAGTCTTCGACCGAATTCACGATAAGTGCTGCCTAATAGTGTGACCTTCTCACCCAATTTTGAGCTGCATATGAATCTTTAAAGACCACCTGGTCCAGCATGACTATGCAGGATCCCACACGACAGCCCTCGCAACCCTAAAATTTGGTTCAACCTCGGTGCCTACAATTTACCATCCTTCTTGCAATATTGATCTTTTACCATTTTCTCTTTATATATTTGGGTCTTTCAAGGAAACTCTTGGAGCAAATCGTTCTACCATAATATGTGTTTTCTGTTGAATGTAATGGAAGAGATTCATTTATATTACAATGTCTCTCGTAATTCAATAACTTTGGCGATTTGATTCCAACTCCTTTAACTATTGAATCCCTTTTCTGTTGAAAGTTTCATCTTGCCCCAAGTCTTCAATTTAGACAATCCTATTCAATGTAGTGGAATCAAATCTCTTGCCCTGTAGCATCTTTTTAAGTCTAGCAGTTTCTCGGAACTAGATCTGGAAATTGAGGTGGATGGAGAAGTGATTCGAACAACAATTCGGCGTTTTTGTGATCACATCTTTCTCACAGACAAATGTTTGCGCCAAATGGGGAACAACTCGTCTTCTAATATCTTTGAGGAGTCTACCATCCCACACTTATTCAATCAACGATCCACCAAGACTAGATTACGATTTGCTAATATTTTTTAGGCGAATTTGGACTATCACAGAGATCGGCATCTAACAATTATATCTTCTTAAATTTCCTCTAGATTATCATAAAATTTTGACACGTATCATTCAAAGGTTGGTACTTCGTAAAAATGTCAAAAATTATTTAATTTCAATAGAATATTATCCACTAAAAAGATACGTACTTAACAGTCTTTCTGAAAAAAGAACGTGATATATCACGAACTCGTCGAGAGTGAATTACAAACGGAGGCCCTCTCAGGACCGTGGGGATTCTCCCCGTATTCAGTCGCTGCATTCAGCGTAGCACCGCCGCCCTCTACCGCCTCGGCGCAATTAAAAACGCGCCGCAATCGATAAAGCCAAGCAAAATGCACTTGCCTTACAGAACTCCAAGACCTAACATTTTTATTTATTACTCTTTCTGCTACCTTTTCTTTAACCGAATAACGTCGGTGTCTTCCTTGCGTTTTCCCCGTTTTATCGCTCTCTGGAGATCCGCTAATGTGCGTGTTGGTCGACAAGAAGGCGAAGGGAATGTATCAGGTCAAATCAAAATCGGTTATAACGACTAAATAGAGGGCTTGGATTATTGAATTTTTAATCACACTGAAACATATCGCCACTACAACTGAACATTTTATCAATTCTTCAAATACCGTTTCGCTTAATATGTTAGCAACCTTAGAAGATGATAATCTATTGTTATAGCGACATTGAAAATTACAGCGGTTTTAGTCGTTGAAGTTATGAAATATTTCTTGTATACGTATTAATCTTCAGACATTGAAACTTACGCATTCACTTTGAATATTTTATAAGTTTAGTGTGTTTTCCATATTCAAACGTTTGGGTTCGGATATAAAGTCATCTTCAGAAGGCACTGCATAGACATTAATAGAGCTGTATATAATCGAGAAAATCATGAACTGTAATTTTTCTAGCGTAAGATTCCAATTCAATTGAACCAACTCGTATCGTCTTCTTTATTAATATCGAGATTTGCAGAAACATTTCTTATTGTTACAAAGATTTATGGACATCGTCTGAGATTGTTGTTGAGCAATCCTGCTCGCCTGAAGACCCCCTAGTTAGGTTCGATCTTTTATTTTGTTGTAAGTAGCTTCATTGTGAACGGTCACAAAAAAGGCAATATACTAAGATTCTGTGCTGTCGTTGATACCGATATGTCGTTATAGCCGGTTATAACGACATCGTTATAACCGATCTCGATTCTTCAGCCTCGCAATTAAAACATTCACTGAATGTAGAGCATAAACTAATATTTCTTATTCAACATTGCGGATAAAATCCTTTTCCTGTTATACCTCGACATATCATCCCTGTTACTGACTCCTGATTCCGTCGAATAACCCGAAACCCTACGACGAAAACGTCGTTGAATGAAGAGAAGACAAATCCGCCCAGCCCCCGTCCCCGTACCCCGGGGATGTGATTACAAAGCTTGTTAGGCAGCTTTCGCGACCAAGTTCGCAATTAATACACCCCCGTCCGCACCTTAATGATTCATTAAAGCGCAATTAACTGTGAGCTTTATATGTCGTTCGATAAAGACTGCAGGGCCGTAGCTCGAGGGCGAACATTTGGGCAAAGCGTGTGTTGTTATCAGGATGAGGGTGGACCTCTAATTAGAACATTAGATGTGATTCTGTTATACACCGCATTTCAGTAGGTGTTATTAGTATCGGGTTAGAGTTTAAGGTACAACTGTTGTTTTATTAACGTGTAAATGGAGTTATCTCTATCAAATCTATGAATAATTAGTTTCCTACAATTGCCGACTCGGTGGAATAGGGGATATGATGCTCGTCTCCTGCGCAGAGTTACCTGGGTTCAATCCCCACAAAGTCGATGCGATTTTTCGGATTCTGGGAATCGCTCGAGTATCCATCTTTCGGAGAAGATGTAAAGCCGTCGGTCCTGTCTAACATAGATGTGTTGGACAGAAGAAGATGACCAGAGTTTAACGTGCCACACCTGCACCGAAGAGCTTATTGACACGGCCCCCATGGGCGAGGGGTTGAGATACGCCCAACCGTCGCGTAGGAACTGCCGGTATAACCGTCGCAATCCTCTACTCCCAGTAACAGATCGAGTCACAAGCTCGAATCACCTCACTGGTCGAAGGGAGGCACTATCCAAACCTCTACCAACTAGCGGGTTGGTACCCGAGTTGATCACGCAACTCACACGTCGGGTTTTTACACCCTAACCCAGCAAGCGGGCTATAACCACTATACCCCCACGAGTCCAACCTCAATTGGGGTGGTCGGCTGACACAAGGTCAACCGAGGGCTCTCCACCCCTCCCGTGGTACCAGTCATAGCGTCACTGGTTGGACATGCTTCGGGAACGCATTCCCTTCCAGAGTGGACCTTGTGAATCCAGGCCTTGGTCAACCAGCTCAGGTACGTGTGGGTGCTATTCCACAACAGCTCCTACTGGAATAGGCCAATAGTAGGTGGGCGCTCCCGACACAAGGGGAAATCACCCAAAAACCCATTGTGGCGAGAACCTCCACCGTTTGGACATTCAACCAGATGTGTTGGACAATAAAGATCCCTCCCCTCGACACGAGAGGGGTTCGGCAAAATTCCCGGGTTACTGAGGTGACAGAATTCCCCGGCGTGTCATTAGCCGAAGGGCAGAAATAGAGCACGTTAAAGGAAAAACAAACAAACAGCTTCCTACAATTGCGATACATTTATTTCAACGCTTTTATAGACTTTGTTCTGAAACTTTCAGTTTTGCGAATCTCCTTTTCATCGAAAGCAACTATTCATTTCTACACTATTTCCTCCAAAGAAATAGTTGGTCCTAGGTGATATAACCTTAGAATAAAAGGGATGAGCAAGTTCATCATCGAAGTGCCATTGTACAATTCGACATGCGATTGATATGTCACGGTGTTTGTTTTAGTAAAGGAACACTTCTTTCTCCTTATTATGATCACAGTTTTGTTTGATCTCAATTTTGTCCTTCAAACGCAACAATAATGCCTTCAATTTGCTTTAGGTGATACATAAACTATCTGGGTTTGTGGACCAAGCAACTGACGGCCAATTTGTCATTTCATCGCCATACTCTTATGAAAAAAAATCTTTAAATTGCATGCCATCGACATGATTGAAGGAAAGACCGTAAATTATAAAAATAAGAAAGAAGAATATGATCCATGCTATGAGAGCAGATCGGTTGTAGTTGCCGAGAATATTATACTCAGAACCTCCAACTAAGACCAAAATCGGAGGTCTGGGGATGACCTAATTTTGATATAAATTTTTCCTGAATTAGGGTGATGCAGTGTGCCATTAGGCATATAACTTGGTGCATAACACGTGGTCATATAGTATGGAACTGCGTATTCCACCGAAACATCCAATGCTTTTCCTACATATTGGTTTGTGGTTTAGGTGAAGGTCCTAAATATAGTGTTTTTGGTAGTTATCTCCAGTTTTTAGAAAGGTACGGAAACAATCTCAATCAAGAAGGTCACGTCATTAGATAATTGTGGAAGAACATGAAGGATTTTTACGTAGTGATAACATTTAAGGAATATGTGTCAATAATGAGAAAATATAACCTTAAATTAACAAGTTAAGTGATTTAGTAGATGATGTGCCTACAACCTTTAGTAGAAAAGATTCTAGAGCCTTTCCTCAGCGGTCACTTAAATATCTGCTGTGTTATGGTGGAGTATTGCAACCTTATACCGTTTGACTATTTGGTACCAGAGATCAACTTCAAGTGTCCCTTCTATCTGGTAATTCATTCTAGAAAAGAGTGGACTAAAGAAGCTCTGCTGATTCAGCTTGAATACATAGTATGATACTCAGAAGGCTTCAAAACGGAGTATGGTACCGGTGTTGGGATTTACAGGTATGTGCCATTCTCAGTGTACTCAGGAAAATATAGATCCAGAATGATATGGCACTGACGGTCAAGGTACTTGGATCATATAGGATAACTTCTGAGTTAGTCCAAGATCCGGTTATAAAAAACCGGTTGAACTAGCCAAAAATGGGTCCGAGGCTTCGCTTGTAGGACTGGAACAGCATACTCACAGAGTTTGGTGAATGCTTGACAGAAAAATGAGTTTCAATCTTGGCAATCAAAGACAGAAAGCATAAAGCTTCAAAAAATTAGTCTTCGAAGAAGATCACTTCGGATAAAAAGGAAAGGAGGACTGTTTGCCTTCTCACAAGAAACTGACCTACATAGAACAGAATTCATAATCAATCATGGGGATGTTGTGACAAAGAGGATGAAATAACAGAATACGTTTTATCTGAGTGTCAAAACCTGTCATCCAGACTCTAGGACTACCAGATCAAAAAAGGAAAAGTATCAAATAAGATTACACCAAGAATCATCATTTAGTCTTAAAGTTACCTTTAAGAAAATGTTCGTCTGAAAGAACCAAAATATTAGTTACAGTAACTAAGGTTTTGACTACGCATTTTGGTAAAAGTATGGCATTTCAGTTATCGATTACCTTTAAAAACCACTGAAAGCAAATATTTTGGAATGCTATTTGCAAGTCCCCAGAAATATGAAGTTGGAAGTGTATGAAAATAAATCCAAAACACTATGAATATCAGAAGCAAGGTTCTTTGCCCACTTCCATGTGGAGAACGTTTCAAGCTGAAAACACGGCATTGGGCAAGAAGAACTGGGTTGTCTTGAAACTTTCTTTATACGACTTGAAACAATTTCCACGCAGAGAGGTATTGAGATTTAACGAAAACAGGAAATAGATTAGAGTTGAATAATTCATGTTTGCGCAATAGGCTATTAATAAGTTGCCCCTCTGCTGTCTAGTTTCAAAAGTAGTGTGCCCAAAATATCATGTCTAGATCTACCAAAGGGAATTCAGATGATTCTTCTTATTGAACTTTTAATATTCCACATCCTTAAGGAGTATGTTGAGACGTACATAGATCTTATAAAATATTCGATGGTACAGCCCTTGAAACATTGCTGAAGTAAGAACAACATTATTGCCACCTTCGCACCGTCGATATGGTCAGACCAGGTTGGATTATCTGTCACGGTCACGCTAACAGCAACAACTAACAACGTCCTTTCCATCCAAAACGTACGAGGTGTATAAATAAAGAAATGGGACCGATTTTTTTCAATTACACCTGTTTGGTTGTTTTCAAGCCTCCCAGATTGAATTCCCTTGAGGTGATTTTTAATTTTCGGGAAGAGGAAGAAGTCACCAGGTCAGAAGTTTGGTGAATAAGGAGACTAAGGAACCACAGGAATGTTTTACTGACTAACTGTCGTGATGCAACAGCTAGTCGTTTTTGATGTTTGATCGCACACGAAAGACCCTTTGTCGGAGACTTCATTCTTACAATCAGCCGTCGATCTGAACGCGTAAGACGCTGTTGATAGTTCCATAGAGCTTCTGCCTTTATACCACCGAAAACCTGAGCCCTTGACAAAACACTTTCTCCATAGTCCTGCTGAAGTTTTTCAAATGTCTCTGTTGCATTGTGTCCAAGTTTGGAGCAAAACTTGATAGCACAACGTTGCTCAAATTTGATGCCACCCATTTTTGGAACATACCAGAAACAAGAAGTGGCCATGAGAGATGGGAGATGGGAGATTTGTTTGTATGAAATGAACAGCAAGTCCGAGCCGTGCGGCACGCCACTAGTGATTAGTATGGATTATGATTTTGATGGTCCCTCTTCTGTCAGAAAGAGAAGCCTGTACACTGTACCTCGTCTAAATGCTCCAATTTGAGGAGCAGATAAATATTGACTATGGTCCATACCATTGCATGCATTGCACGTTGATTTGCTTATTCATCCTCCGGATCTGACTCTCAGCGTTTATCTCTTTACCCTACTCTAGGAAGAGAAAATGACCGAAATTACGGCTAGAAAGCATCAAAACCTTATTGAAAGAGAATATCTTGGCAATTAAAATTTAAATGACTGAAAATTGTTGTATTAGACGTCTTACGGAGTCGCTGAGTAACACTTCAATCATCAGATTGGGTCTTCTATTATCTTACCGCTCGGTAATTAGAGTGGATTAGAAGACGTTACTGCGCAGATAGACGATTAACACACACATTCTCAATAGAAATTAGCCGGAATTCCTCGACGGTCGTAACTCGATTTTCGCGCTCATCTCGATTTAATCCCCCGACGTTGCGCCGGATAATTGAAGCGACGTCGATTTCGACGCTTCGCATTTCCAATTAACGGCGACATCCTGCGCCCGTCGCGGGACCCCGAAATCCGCATATCTTGTATATGAACTAGTTACAAGGTTTCATCGCCGGTAATTTCAGTACGGCGAAGGCAATATTCCCGGCAAGCCGTCGAGGTAATAATATTGCTTATCGATTTTGCGGAAGCGAGTATGCCATTCAATTTCTGCATCGGCACGTTAGCTTATAAATTGAATTTCCACGGCATTACGGGATTGTGTGTCGAATTCCTGTTTGGAAAAAAAAGATTATCGTCCTGTGTGTATCGTACGTATTTTCTCTGGTGAGCGGCAAGTCTCTTATAGCAGGAGTTACGTTTATGCTTTGATGGTCGACGTTTATTTCCATAATATCGTATTTGAAGTGCTTATGACAACGTATTTAATACCTGATATGTTTATTCCAATTTTCGCTGCTCTATGCCGATGCTTTCTACATACATTTATTATAATGCTACATGGTTTACTGCAATGCTTTTAGCATTCATTACGATGCTTTCGCATCATTTCAGTACTAGTATCGTTTATCTATAATATCATGTTCATTACAATGCTTTTCTAAATATTAACATTGCCTTTTGCGAGTATTCCAATGCTTTCACGCAATTCCACGTTAATTCCAATGCTTTAAAACTTTTCCGATGCCATCATCATGTGATTCGATGTTTTTCACGATCATTCCTATATGTCCTGTAGTTATTTTGCTAACACTCATTCCATTGATGTCAAGACGTCCGTTTGTACTTTCTACGTTATTCCAATGCTTTTCAGATTGATGCCTACTGTTACCAATGTCTTCAGAACTCATTTCAACACCAATATCGTTCATTTGCACATTCCTGAAATAATTCCAATGCCTTCCGCGATTATTCGAATGCTTTTATGCTCTTCCTATGCTATCAGCGTGTATTTATGTTTTCTACGTTCATTCAAATACTTTCCGTGATTATTCCAATGTTTCCGCCCATATTTCTATACTTTCTTGTTACTCCAATGTCAACAGTGACCATTACAATGCTTTTCATTCTTATTTCATTGCTGCCAAGGCATTGGTTTGTACTTTCTACGTTATACCAATGCTTTTCAGATTGATGCCTATGTAATTGTTACCAATGTCTTCAGAATTCTTTTCAACACCAATATCGTTTCTTTCTATGCTTGCACATTCCCGAAATGATTCCATTGCCTTCCGCGATTATTCAAATGCTTTAATGCTCTTCCTATGCTATCAGCGTGTATTTATGTTTTCTACGTTCATTCAAATACTTTCCGTGATTATTCCAATGTTTCTGCCCATATTTCTATACTGTCTTGTTACTCCAATGTCAACAGTGACCATTACAATGCTTTTCATTCTTATTTCATTGTTGCCAAGACATTCGTTTGTACTTTCTACGTTATTCCAATGCTTTTCAGATTGATGCCTATCTAATTGTTACCAATGTCTTCAGAATTCATTTCAACACCAATATCGTTTCTTTCTATGCTTGCACATTCCCGAAATGATTCCATTGCCTTCCGCGATTATTCGAATGCTTTAATGCTCTTCCTATGCTATCAGCGTGTATTTATGTTTTCTACGTTCATTCAAATACTTTCCGTGATTATTCCAATGTTTCCACCTATATTTCCATACTTTCTTGTTACTCCAATGTCAACAGTGCACATAATGCTTTTCAGATTGATGCCTATCTAATTGTTACCAATGTCTTCAGAATTCATTTCAACACCAATATCGTTTCTTTCTATGCTTGCACATTCCCGAAATGATTCCATTGCCTTCCGCGATTATTCTAATGCTTTAATGCTCTTCCTATGCTATCAGCGTGTATTTATATTTTCTACGTTCATTCAAATACTTTCCGTGATTATTCCAATGTTTCCGCCCATATTTCTATACTTTCTTGTTACACCAATGTCAACAGTGCACATTACAATGCTTTTCATTCTTATTTCATTGCTGTTAAGACATCGATTTGCACTTTCTGCGTTATTCCAATGCTTTTCAGATTCATTTTCACCAAACCAATGCTTTTACCATTCAATACGATGCTTGCGCATGATTTCATTATCAATATCAATCTGAAAATATACATATACATATACATTCAAAGTTATGGACCGATTTCGCTCTAAATCTTGCACATTTACTCTCTAATGCTTTACTCATTATTACAATGCTTACCACATTTATTTTCATGCTTTTGCGTTTATTCCTATGCTTCCTTATTTATTCAAATGCTTCCAACGATTCATCCATTTGTATATATAGTGGAATATTGTAGTAATTCTTAGGGTTACAAGATTTTCCAATGCTTTAATATTTATTACAATGCTTTCCACGTTCTCATGTTTCCAATAGTTAACATTCCCAAAAATGCTCAGTAACGAGTCTGGATTCGGTGATTATTATTCTACGCAACTCTTCCAAGTTTTCAGATAATGCATGAACTTTCGATTTGAGATAACTCCATAAGAATTCCAAAGCAGACGACTTTGATGGCCACTCAACATTTTGAATTAACATTTTCCCTTTTATTTACCTTCATACCGTTTTACCAATAGTTTCAATGGCTTCCACATTTATCTCAATGGTGTCCAGATTTACTACTATATTTACTTTGATGATTCATTTTATTCAACGGGAACAGAGTTATGGACCGATTGCGCTCTAAATCTTGCATATTAACTCTCTAATGCTTTACTAATTATTACAATGCTCAACACATTTATTTTCATGGTTTTCTTATTTATTTGAACGCTTTGAACGGTTCATCCATTTGTATGCTCTCAACGATAGTGGAATATTGTACTAATTCTTATGAATTCAGGGTTTACCAAATCCTTCAATATTTATTCCAATGCTTTCCAATAGGTAACATTCGCAAAAATTCTCGGTGACAAGTCTGAATTTTAAGCAACTCTTCAAAGTTTCCAGGTTATGTCGCATAAACTTTCGATTTGAGATGACTTTCTAAGAAGAATTCCATATCAGATAACTTTGCTTGCGACTCAATACTTTTATAATAGTTTCAATGCCTTCCACGTTTATCTCAATGGTGTCCAGATATACTAACATATTTACTCTCAGCTTTCTCGTTTTATTTCTACACTTTCTGCATTTATTGTATCAATTTTATTTGCGAATAATCATTGTTTTTGAAATTTGAAGTAATTATTTTCCTTGATTACCTTGAGAAAGATTATGCCATCAATAGTTAACACTGCAGAAATACCAGAATGTTTGAAATACGAAGTAGAGATAAGACGACCTCTCTTGATGGCAAATAAAATCTTGCTTGAAGATCACAGTGCATCCTCTCGTTCGTCAGTCATTTCGATTGTTTAAATTCACAAATTGAAGTTGGACTTGCTCTCCATCCAGAATTAACTCTTCCATCTTCTAAAAATGATGATGCGTGAACATACAAGAAAACTGTCAACCATCTCTCGCCTGTACTTCTAATCATAACCGAGTGTTTCGAAAATACGGTCCTGAAGTTTTAGAGCAGGAAAAAATCAGTTGTTTCGAAAGGCTTTAAACAAATATTATTGAATTAGTTACTTTCCAGCGTCAGCGTCCCGTTTTGCTGGCGCTCGCTAATATGAAAATACTGGAAATTGAAATAAAAATCGATGACGCTACACGCCGAAATGGGAGTGGGAAATTGCAACACCTATTCTTCGATTATGCACATTGAAATCAGCCGTAAAAATTCCATTAAAATCGACCGATGCAAATTTTACGGACAGCGTTGTACTTATTGCGGTCGTTATTATAGTTATTACCGTTCGTTTCATAGCCAAGGTTAACCTGTCGATGAATACTCTACCTTTGCACATGCACCTCCGTCGATGATTGTTATTATGCTCTGCAATGTGTAAAATCTCTTATCTGTGATACGGATCTCTGTTTCTTGGGCTTTGGCGCGTTTTAATTTAATTATGTATTCGAGATACACCTGTACTTCGATTACAGCGGTCTGTAATCTATATATCGAGTTGTTCGGAAACAAAAGACTTGATTGTATTGTCTCACAGCCAACTCCGCATTGATATCGTGTATTTTGACAGGTGACATCGTCCGAATTGATAGATATAGTGTCTCGCTTCATGTATATTATTCATAGCTTGGATCAGATGATGTATTCCCACAACCATTACACTCTCCTGATTAAGTATATTATAAATATTACTGATCCTTGTTCCTACATTGAAAACGACTTGAACCGCTTCATTCCTAACGAAGCTCTTAAACCAATATAACAAAGAAAGTCATTGGATCCCAAATTGCGATCGTTCTCATTGACTACCAGAAGACAAATTTAAGAATTGTTTCTTAATTCTTCTTTCTTTTTCAGGGTTCAGATGCCAGTTCGGTGATATTCGGCTCGGCTCCAGCCTCCAGGAAGCACGAATTTCCTGGCGCCCTTCCTCCAAGTCTACCCCTCAGCAATGGCTTGAACGGATCGCCCGTTCCGGCACCGACGCCGCCAAACCTACCGGCGCCGTCGCCGGCACCGGCCCAGCTGCCACCAGTTCACCCACCGGCTGCTATTTCCTCAGCGACAGTACCTGTGGCGCCAACGCCTACGCCTGTCACAACGACAGTGCTCCATAAAGTTCCGCAAGGTGAGTTGAGAATGACACCCTAAGCTAGAAATATTATTTAATAATTTTATATTCTTCTTTATTTCAGATTCGATACCTTGTCTGACTCCAACCTCCGTAACCAACATGCCGCCGGTTAGCATTCCGGTAACGATGCCCCAACCGGCGGCCGCACCTCTCGCTGTTCATCCATCTGCGTTAGATCCTTCGTCTGGACCCGGTCAAGGCATGCGGACGGACAGTCCCGCCGTGGGTACTTCCGCCAATGCTGCTGTTGCCCCAGGAAGCGGACAACAGTACCATCAACCACCAACGTACCAACCTCTTTACGCTCCGTATTCGGTGCACCAACCTTACGCCACTACAGCTTCGGCGACGGCAGCTACTGTGCCAACGACTGCTTTGGCGCAGGCGCCATCTTCATCGGCAGTTACAACGATGGCAACGTGTCGAGATGGGGCAGCGGCGGCCACGGTAAGAGCGCCTACTCCTGGAAAGGTGGTACCTAGTCCTGGAGGAAGAGAACGAGAAAATTACAGGTAATTATACAGTTCTTGGTTGAAAGCGTAATGATAATAATAGCAACTAAACTAGACTTTCTTGTTTCAGCAATAGCATAAGCAATCATAGTCGCGGTAGCACGACCCCCCAGCAGCAGCCGCCTCAGCAACAGTTGCCCCCTCCACCCCAGCAGCACGCCCTGCCGCATAGTTGTCCGCCGCCCACCACAGTGTCTTCTAGTCTAGTCCATAGTAAACCGTGGGGCGCGACAGCGCCTATCTCCTCGGCGGCGCCGCTTCCTGCCCCCCAGTCTAATGCGGCGCCTGCACCTCCAAGACCGACGCCGCCGCTGCACTCGGGCTTTCCGACCCCGATGTTCGCGACGCCCCTGCCTCCGGTATCCACTGCCAGTCCTCACGCAGCGCCCGTGCAAAATCCCGCTCAGCCACCCCAGAGCAATCCCTTCGCCGCCGAGAATTTGTTTCAAACAAGTAAGTACTTATATTTACCTAACTGACTGACTCTTTTCATTAATTTTTTTCTCCACAGATCAAACCGATATGTTAAGACGAGAATTGGACAATCGGTTTCTGGCCTCACAAGATCGAAGCATAGGCGTAGCGCCGCCTCCGTACTTAAGAACCGAGATGCATCAACATCAGCACCATCACACGCATGTTCATCAGCACACAACGTCTCTTCTGCCGCCTCCAGGAGGATCCTCCCTTTTCCCATCTCCATTGGTAAGTTAAATAATTCAGAAAACCATTATCATTAAAATATGTACACGTTACCAAATATTGGTTGTGGAACTTGAATAAGAAAAAATAACACCAAAATATCAATCTAGAAGGCTTTAACTAGCTTCAATTCTGTAGCCTTCGATACAGCCATGCTTTCCAATAGGTAACATTCGCAAAAATTCTCGGTGACAAGTCTGAATTCTAAGCAACTCTTCAAAGTTTCCAGGTTATGTCGCATAAACTTTCGATTTGAGATGACTTTCTAAGAAGAATTCCATATCAGATAACTTTGCTTGCGACTCAATACTTTTATAATAGTTTCAATGCCTTCCACGTTTATTTCAACGGTGTCCAGATTTACTAACATCAATATTTCAATCTAGAAGGCTTTAACTAGCTTCAATTTTTGTAGCCTTCGATACAGCTATGCTTTTCAATAGGTAACATTCGCAAGAATTCTCGGTGACAAGTCTGAATTCTAAGCAACTCTTCAAAGTTTCCAGGTTATGTCGCATAAACTTTCGATTTGAAATGACTTTCTAAGAAGAATTCCATATCAGATAACTTTGCTTGCGACTCAATATTTTTTTAATAGTTTCAATGCCTTTCACGTTTATTCCAACGGTGTCCAGATTTACTAACATCAATATATCAATCTAGAAGGCTTTAACTAGCTTTAATTTTTATAGCCTTCGATACAGCCATGCTTTCCAATAGGTAACATTCGCAAAAATTCTCGGTGACAAGTCTGAATTCTAAGCAACTCTTCAAAGTTTCCAGGTTATGTCGCATAAACTTTCGATTTGAGATGACTTTCTAAGAAGAATTCCATATCACATAACTTTGCTTGCGACTCAATATTTTTTTAATAGTTTCAATGCCTTTCACGTTTATTCCAACGGTGTCCAGATTTACTAACATCAATATATCAATCTAGAAGGCTTTAACTAGCTTTAATTTTTATAGCCTTCGATACAGCCATGCTTTCCAATAGGTAACATTCGCAAAAATTCTCGGTGACAAGTCTGAATTCTAAGCAACTCTTCAAAGTTTCCAGGTTATGTCGCATAAACTTTTGATTTGAAATGACTTTCTAAGAAGAATTCCATATCAGATAACTTTGCTTGCGACTCAATATTTTTTTAATAGTTTCAATGCCTTTCACGTTTATTCCAACGGTGTCCAGATTTACTAACATCAATATATCAATCTAGAAGGCTTTAACTAGCTTTAATTATTATAGCCTTCGATACAGCCATGCTTTCCAATAGGTAACATTCGCAAAAATTCTCGGTGACAAGTCTGAATTCTAAGCAACTCTTCAAAGTTTCCAGGTTATGTCGCATAAACTTTCGACTTGAGATGACTTTCTAAGAAGAATTCCATATTAGATAACTTTGCTTGCGACTCAATATTTTTATAATAGTTTCAATGCCTTCCACGTTTATTTCAACGGTGTCCAGATTTATTAACATCAATATATCAATCTAGAAGGCTTTAACTAGCTTTAATTTTTATAGCCTTCGATACAGCCATGCTTTCCAATAGGTAACATTCGCAAAAATTCTCGGTGACAAGTCTGAATTCTAAGCAACTCTTCAAAGTTTCCAGGTTATGTCGCATAAACTTTCGATTTGAGATGACCTTCTAAGAAGAATTCCATATCAGATAACTTTGCTTGCGACTCAATATTTTTATAATAGTTTCAATGCCTTCCACGTTTATCTCAATGGTGTCCAGATTTACTAACATCAATATATCAATCTAGAAGGCTTTAACTAGCCTCAATTTTTGTAGCCTTCGATACAGCCATACTTTTGAATGGCAAAGATCCCTTCAACTCTTCTAAAATGGATTTCAGTTTTTTGTTTATGAGAAGACTGGTCTGTAAGTCTGCCCAATCATTCATTGTCATCAAGACTTGAGCATTGTATGTCAAGATCCAACCAATCATCAATTGAAAGATTATCAAGTCGAATGCTGCCGTGATAATGTTATCGAAAATAATTTTTTTGCTCCAGATAAATATGAACGATTATTATCTTGATTTGTGACTTTCAACCTCCTGTTCGTTCAGTTCGAGCTTCCAGATCAAACTGGAAACCTCTGAAGTAGTTCCTAGAACCACCACGTTCATACCCGAAATAGATGCAACTTTTTTTACTCATCAAAAATGTATCCAAAACAATGTCCAGTATTGGAATATCATTGCTGGTGTCGTTCCACACCTCTCGTACAAGAAATTACATCAGATATGTTTGGCGGCGTGTACTCTAATTCTCAGCCATTCTCAGTGCTTTTAGCAATATTTACTAGATGTAAAATTGCTGGTTGAACTGTTTATGATCTCTTTAGAAATCCAATAATGAAAATGTCTCTTTTCAATAGACAATGTCGCCAATGGAAAGGCTAGCAAGGAGATCCGGAAGTAGTGTGAGTATTAAAAAACAACAATGTATTATTATTCTGAACGAACGGCAATTTTGCTTCGTGTGACATTGCTTTCTGTCACTGCCTCGTACACATTTCAAACGGTATTCAGAAAATTAGGTATTTGGAAGAACCAGCTCTTCCAGATTGAAAGAATGCTTATTCAATTCCATGCATTACATTGAGGCGAATCAAACGAGAATGGTGCCTGTCGTTTCGTCATCGATAACTGATATATATATACTCATATAGGGTTTTTTCATTTCCAGTTCAAAGATATACCTAAACTAGGTAGCGTGGATTCGCCGTTTTATCGTCAGAATCTGACAATACCGAACTATCCCGGATATACCCCGCCTGGTCTTATGCATCCTGGATTAACGGCTGGGCCTACGCCGTTCGTACCACCGACGCATCTGCCTACGTTTCAACCTAAGGTGAGTAAAAGTAGCGTAACCCTAGTTAAGTACAATATTAACTCACTCGGTTTCACCCCATTGCTGATTAGAATATGTTACATAACCCTTTTACTCGTATAACATTAATTAACACGTCTTGTAATTGTTGCTCTGTTTTCTTGTTTTCTTTAACTTTACCTGCCAATGCATCTCATTGACATTACCACAATGTGCAGAATGAATTCTTTATCCTTCTTGAGAGTTCTCATAGTTCAATCAATAGGTATAACTTCTTCTACACACATCTACAACTCTATAATTTAACATTTCTTAGGTTATTAAGGAATTAGCGATCTACTGGGAAAAATGCTATCTTACAAATTTTTCTTTCAGGATTGTTGGGAGCTCTTACACCTATTGATTAGACTATCCAATTATCATAGCAAATGCGCAATGATCACATTAACGCGTTTAAGTCTGCGAGGGCTTACAGAATGTTCCTTAGTATGAGACATAAATGGTAATGTTGACAGAAAGGATCTCTGACAGCTACCAATCAATCTTTTCGATCTGCATAACTGGAACAGTCCGCGAAAAATAAAATAAATGGTGTACTTATATCCCATTCTAACTAGTCTAAGAGCAACGTTATTAGAGATTGAGATTAAACCATAAAAAGAATCACAAACCACAATTGAAGTAAAGACATACAGGAAAATAAACTATCATAGAGAAGGAAGGCGGCCATATTGCTGTACATGTTTGTACAGCGCATGTCTAGTCAAAATTGAACTACCTTAATCATTATTTATATATGTAACTCAAGATTCACTGTCTTATCTGTAATGTATTTGGTACTTGCAACCAAAGGCGCAATCTATTAATGAAAATCTAGGCACAAGACATTTGCCGTTATAGTTCTAGTACAACCTAAGTACCATGTCAATGCATAGGAATCAACTTAACAAATATGACGGGCACGCCTTTATACTACTTTCTTTAAATGTCTTTTCTTCATCTTTATACAACAGCTGGAATGAGATAGGAGTACACCATTTATGTTATATTTGTTCGAACAATCCAATATTTTTATTCTACAATACATTGAATTTGGATGATAGAGAATAAAAGAATAAATTTCGGTGAAATCTGATCTATATTTCTATTATAAACTGCTTAAAACTAACATAACCCATCAGTTTCCCCTTCAGTTCGAAATGAATATCACGAAATGTTTCGAACTAGAATCTCCAAGAAAAAAGATGAAATGGTGGCAAATATTTAATGAATTGGAATACTTCAAGACATCTCGGACATAATGAAACTGTCTAACGCCTCTGTTGACGCCTTGCGTTAATTAAGCATGTCTGCCTTTTGTACCTAACGCTTGTGTTTCTTTGTTTTCAGTCTTTGCCTGCTGATCCGACCAAGCCAAAAATCATGGTATGTAACTGTTAACTGTCTCTGCTTTGCTTTCCAAGCTTATTTTTCATCATCCATATTTGAGGTTAACTATTAAAAGGTTAGGTTATAATATTTAGAGATTAGATGGCGATTAAAGGAACATCAAGAAAAACGTGTTAATCGTTACTAAACTGTCATAATTCATAATACAAGTCTGTTTGTATTTCCTTACATAGAAACGCGATTGGAGTTTTAAATGCATGAAAACTGGCACGACAAGATCATATAAAACATTAATTTGAAATAAGTGTATTAACACAAACATATTATCGCCCACTTGATGCATTCAAACAAATATAAAGCGTAGTAAATACGTCAACACCCACGTCGTTTAGATAAATATTGTCTACCTACCGCGTTGTGGGGTTGATATATAACACACTGAAACAACAGGAAGCTCGTTATTAGGAGATACATAAATGTTGGAATATGGGTAAGCCGATATCAACACAGAAACGAGTTTATTCATCTTGAAATCGAATGATTATGCAGCTGTCAAAACAACAGAAATGATGGGTCTATTTTTTGATCCAGTTGAAGAAAACTGTAATTTTCATTACTTTCTCTCTGTGGTTTAACACAGATATGAAACTGTTTCGAAAGTTTGACAGATTATTGTTTATTGATGTATTTGATATCAACAAGTGTCTTTTTTGAATGGTACTGAATAATTGTTGGCACTTCTTTAAGACTATTTCTAGGTAGCTTCTTGTAGCATATTTCATACTACCATTTTGAAAATCCTACGAAAACAAAAACATCAGGATGCTTTCATTCGTTGACAACAAAATTCTAACCTCGTTAATCTATGATGACACAGAATATCAATCCCAAATAACACAGATTTATCAACGTTCTATGAAAAATCACTGGATGATATATTCTGTGTCAATGTGTTCGTGGTCTTTATCGTTTAGAATAATTCAACCAGAAGCAAGTGAGACGGTAGATTAACGTCGTTCTTTCATATCTTTATAAAATGTACATTTTCGGCCTACTCTGGTTTTGCATAACAAACTACGTTTGATATCGTGGTCCCGAAAGTCATTTTTCCTGCAGTTTCTTTCGCGCCGGATAATTTATAAAGCGTCGCCTGACGCTGAACGAGCTCAGGTTTCCGGACATTTTCCATTTCACACTAGAACGAATCGCTATTAGATCAGAATATTCATTTTCGTTAAATTTGTTTTTTGTGGCGGAACTGATTCGATATGTGCTACCCACGTGCCCCGGAGAACATAAATTGTTTCAAGCAGACAGGTCGTTTATGTTTCTATTGGGTATGTGTCGTGTTTGAATCACGATTTTGTTGTGTCAGTTTTTTCATGACTGGTATTAATGCGTTTTATTTCAACACACTCCTATTTTCATGTTTTACCACTGTTATAACGATGTTTTTTTTAGAAAAGCGGAAAATGGAATGCCATGCATGTTCGCGTAGCTTGGGAAATTTATCACCACCAACAGAAGAGCGGCGAAGCTAAAGGAGCTGCAGTTAAAACAGAGCACCTACGACCCCAAACCCATCTGTTTTCGCCAAGTGTACATTCCACAAGACCTCATGAACTCGCTTTTCCACCCAGCTTGGCCAGCCACAGACAACCAGGATTCGATCAGCCTCATCCCAGTTCGTTGTTTTCCGCTCCCCCGTCGCACTTGAGTGAGTATAAATTCTACAGGCCAGTTGTTTCAGGCTTTAAGTCAAACAATATTTCAAAACATTTATAAGTGAAGTGGAACATTTTTTTTCTTAATCGAGATAAGAGATTATCATTTGCAGGAATTAATCAGTTTCAGTGGAATCAAAAATATCATATCACTCCATTCTTGCAGAATTTTTTATGTAGATTAAACAATATGAAATCCGTCAATAAGAAATCCTTCAAAGGAAAAATACTTTCAGTTTCACCGACGTTAGAGACTGCTTATCACATGGGCTTCACACGTTATTGTGAATGTTATTGAATACATTGAAAATTTGGGATCTTTTCTTTTTAATTAAATAAAACAATGATGTTCAAATTTTCACTATACTGACAAACTTATAACGCGTTTCTTCACACTGTGGCTTCTTAAGATAATTAGTACATTTAAAAGAATGATTTGCGTTGTATATTATATGGTAAAACCAGGTACTCGACGAAAATCCAAACAGAGTTGCTTCTTTTAGGAACTGAAAAGATTGAGTGACGAATTTACGTCTAATTGACTGTTAAGTGAATAATACCAAAGGAGTTTAATCGTCTCTTTGTACCTGTGAAGCAACAGATTATGTCATCCACATATATAAACCAATGAATGCAGTGTTTCGGCAGAGGATGAATTCTGTCGTTTGGTTTGGATATGTGGATGACATAATCTCTTGCTTTACTTTTTTATTTTTTAACTTTGTTTCCTTAAAAAAAACAGAGTTTTAGGATGACAAAATACAAAATCACATAACAAAAATTGTTTCACAATAAAAATTCATCTATACTATAAGAACTCTGGACTAGCGAAAAATCAGAACATGAACTAGAGTTCTTAATGTCATTGTCTAGTTTGTTAAATATTTCAACTCCTAAGTACATAGACGACTGTCTGCCTATTCTCAGTCTGAAATTGGGTGGGACAAAGCTATGCTGGGTTCGTGTGTTATAATCGTGATAGTCACCGTTACGTATCATTTCATAATGGTTTTTAAAAACCACTGTTGCCATTTCTAAGATACAGATAGATGGTAAAATAAGTATTCTTAAATTTTCGAAAAATTCTCGACACGAAGTAGTCTGTGAAACACCTAGCATGCAACGTATGATTTTCTTTTGACCAAGAAACACTTCACCAGCACCAACAGAAGCCCCTCAAAATAAAACCCCATAGCGCAACCTCGATGCAACCTGAGCATGATACACAGACTTGAGCTGACCTATTGTTAAAACTTTCCTCAAATTTCTCATGAGATAACACATAGAGTGCACCTTAGATGATACATAAGCGCAATGGTCCTTATAATTTAGGTTCTCATCTATATGCAGACCCAGGAATTTGGTAGAATAAGCCCTGACAAGCTGAGCATCGTTTAATGATGTCATTTATATACAAAAGGAATAATGCAGGCCCCAAAATTGAACCTTGAGGCACACCCATATCGGAGCTCAACAAACCCGAATTTGGTGTTTTTTGTATCTCCTTCAGCATAGTCAATAGACACAAGTTGTTGCCGTTTTGCCAAGTTTCACAGGTACAAATAGACAATTAGCTTCTTTTAGTACCTTTATACATTCAATTCACTTATATATAAAGTTAACTTTGGAAATGGAAACGGAGAATTCCATTAACTTTTTAATTTAACTTTGACCTAAATTGACCACACACATGTTTTGTCTATTTTCCATAAAACATCCCATACAGACATTACCATACACAATCCTCCCTTCCATCCATATCTACATAAATTAGCTGCTAATAACAGTATGATACATAGACTCACCACGATACCAATGTCAGAAAATAATTCCTTGAAAAAACTCAATATTATAGAACAAATAGCAGTCAATAATGGGTATAATTCTAATATGATTGACAGTGTGCTTTCTCGTAAACAATTTCAACATGCAATTCATGAGGCTTTCCCTATTGGTAAAGGGATATAAATCAATTGCTGTTCGTTAGTCTCGCTGAAACTCGAGAACGGCTGAACGGATTTATCTTAACTTGGTCTTGAAATGTTCGTGGAGGTCTAGGGAGGTTTAAAATAACTGCCTGGAAAACCATCTAAATAAAATGTAGAGTCAATTTGAACTTTATTGCTATTAAATAAAGTTCATATCAAATTATAATCACTCACTGTTGTCTAAGCAATGGAGGTGTGTTTCTAACGTTAATGAGTCAATTTGCAATTCATTACCGCTGCACAGAGTTCAAATTCAATCATATCTATCAAATCAGTCTTCGCGAACGCATTGGATGATCTAATGTCGCGTTCCGAAACTAACCAAAAGTGAATCGCTTACGCGACAAAATTGCATAGTCACAAAATGTAATAGATCATCAGTAGTACTGATTTTCAACGGGTCCGCTTCGCGTAACTTCAGTTGTTAAAGATTGATAAATCTTAAGTTTAGTAACAAAATAAATTTCTGAACGCAACCATAATATTTGACATTAGATCGTTAATCCATCCTGTCACACTTGAGAATACGGAAAAAAGTATTACGATATGTATGAGTGCATCCTTCTATCTTTGTGAGTGAAGATTACCGCTACGTGCGAGAGAACTTTCTTTACTTTTGTGATCCTTTGTGATAGTGACATTCCAAGTAATGTGCTCTTTTTTTGTTGATATTCTGTGATAGTGACACTTTACTGCTAAGTTAGCGTGAAATTTTCTTACTTTGATTAATTACAATTTACGATGCCGATGAGAAGAATACCTGACCTAGGTCGTCGCAGTCAATCAAATGTGCGAAGAGCTACCTCAAGTGCTAACCTCACTGATGACCAGAGAGAGACAGATCAAGAAAATAGTCGTATTGTTATGTCAGAATTGCGTTATTTAGCGAATAACAATGAAGGAGATAGGCTTAGAATGCAACGAGTTCGTGCACATCCAACACAACAACAGCGAGCACGACATAATGAAATTGAGCGAATAGGCAGACGCAATGCTCCTGTGATTTTTGAACGAACTGCATTCCACTATGATCCAGCAATTGATTATTGTGCCGACAAGTCGTTATCAATTGGGGGAATGATAATAATTTGTAAATATAGTAAGGCTCATAAAGGGGCCGCAACCAAAGAAGAGGATATATGAACTATTGTCCCTCGATAAAAAGTTTGTTGGGATGGTAATTGGCCTATTGACGGGACATCAACTTAACAAACACCTACAGGCCTTGAGACTATCGAAAACCACACGGTGCCGTGGTTGCCGATAAAATGACGAAACAACGGAACACTTTCTTCGAATGAACCTCTCATAAAGTGACCAGACTGAACACCTTGGGCACTGAAACACTCAGCGCCCGGATGGTCCAGGAGGCCAGCTACAACAGTCTTGTAAGCTTTATCAAAACGTTTTTCCAAGACACAAAACAAAATAATACAGCACGGCAAACACAATTGGCCAGAGGGCCTGAGTGCTGCCTATAAAGGCGTCGTGCAAGAAAAAGAAAAAATAAATGGTGAATATACTAGCAAGGGAACATTGCCACAATTGGTCCCACCGCCAGATCCTTTACGTCCTTTACTTTCTGGGATTGGAAATGATTCTAAGCACTTCTTGGCCAACATTCAGGAATATAACAGCTGTTTTGAGATTACATCGATTGGCGCTACACATATTATACAGGCCTATTTTATGCCCACTTTCAAGGTATTATACCATAATATTTTTTGTTCAAACTTGCACTGACCTTAAACTGTTTAATTTTGACAGCTAGCAAGTAAAGTAACGGGTGAGAAAACAAAAGAAAGTATACGACATCTATTAATCAACATAATTCTTCAGTAATCCGATAGATAGCGTTGTAAAAAGTTTTTAACGAAAGGTATCACTACTGATACCGGGGGGTCTCTGTCTTTTTCGACGGATTTGCTCTGTCAAACGCCGCATAACGTTAAGGTAATATTCTTTATTCACCGTCTGTCCTTCTGGCAAAATTCCGAGTGCACGAAACTGCTATAATCCAAGAAAACAGTCAACATTACCTTGAATTTTGATCGACTTTGACGTGGTTTCTTCGCTTTCGGTTCCGTTTGAAGGCGCCATTCCGAAGCCTGTTGACTGGTTTGTTCTAGCAGATCTTCAGCGACCTTTACGTGATTCAATTTTTGAAAAATTTCAGGTATTTTGGAACTAGTCGCGGATACGCGTTTCATGACCAAACAATCGTTTGAAATGGTACGAATCGATTTGTAAGACGCAGAAAGTGCATTTCCTATCTCTCTCAAACTTAAATGACGATTTTCAATCACCATTTTCCTCACTTTATCGATGTAACCTTCAATTGAAGATGTTGATGACCGACAACAGCGAGGTAAATTTCCACCACATCTCAGTTGCTGTTGAATGCACTTTATCACTCATATGCACGTGTTTTTGATTAAGTCGATTCGCCATAAGATTTCTGTAACATTTTCAGCGATTTGGCACACATGATTCCGTTTGCAATACAAAATTCGAGACAAATTCATTGTTCGATATTTTTATCCATTGTAAAAATCGTAAAACACTGATGAAATCGAACTCTGTAAGAAAACTTAATGATGATAGATCACATTCAAACTCCGCGTCAGTATAGAAAACAGATGTGAAAATTTAACAACAAAAACTTTAACAATCGTTTCAAGCAGATTTTTTAAACCGGTACTTTTTGACAGAATATATATCAATTTTTATCAAGTAACGACTCGATCAAAATCAGTCTGGTCGTCTATCTGTGAGTTGTGATTTGAAAACTTCAACTGATTCCACGTAATTGAGTTTTCTACTTTTTGAGGCAGATGTTTCAAATTATAATAAGGAAAAACGTGATCATTTGGTATTCAGTGATTGGTCAATGTTGAATTTTTAATTTTAACGAACTTCGTAGAATCACTGTCGTCAAAGTTAGCGGTGGGTTCAAATTTCTTTGAAACACACAGCATAATGAAACTGTATAATAAAATGAATTAATGAGAAAAAATGATAATTCTATTAGCGTGGATAATGTTATTCGCAATTTATTTCATAAAATCTTGTTCATGTTTATTTTAATTGCGAATAAAAACCATGATTTTCTTTGTGAACGACATTGAATAATTGACATAATAATTAAATATACGAGAAATTGAGCTAATACCTAAAATAAATCAAGTCATTTCCGTTCATTTAGATAATTTTAATCATTTTACATTTGCATTTTTGAATGATAATTGTATGAATTTTATATTCATTCAAGTTTTTCTCATTGTCTAATGCAATTATTATAATCAAATTTGCATACAACACACCATTTAAAATATATTTTTGATTCTGCTTTCATTAATGAAGTTGCAAACTCAATTTGCAGATGTAGAATTCATGAAATATTGAAATAGTGACTTGAAGCCTGAGGTAACTGGCCTCAACTCAGAACTTTGATTTTCTATTCGTTGAAATAGCCAAATCTCCTTTTGCAGGCAGTACATTGTCGCCTTTCAACCGTTATGGAGCTGCAGGGTTTCCAGGAGCTACACCGTCCCCATTCGGAATGTCTCCATTCGCAAGTACCAGAGATATGGGTCTTAGTTCTCTTCATGATCCATGGCGCAATCTCCAACGTACAGTTGGCGGATTTCCGCCTTCGGTGAACCCCCTACCTCCAAGCCTACCCGGTTTACCACCTCCGGCACCTTGGACCATCAAACCAGATCCGATACTCGAACAGAGGGAGAGGGAAGCCAGAGAACGGGAGGAGAGGGAACGAGAGAGATTGAGGAGAGAAAGAGAAGAAAGGGAACGGAGGGAAAGAGAAGAAAAACAGAGACGTCTGGAACAACAGGTGAGTTACTGAAAATTACAATATTTAACTCAAACTCTTTGATGACCCATGAAATCAATCTAACATCTTATAGGCAACTAACTAAAATACCAAGATGAAAAATCGTTTGATTTTTTTGTGGACTATAACAAATAAACTTGATCCATATCATGTTCAAACTTGGTTATCTTATCTATGTGGTTAGACAAGTTTTCTACTTAATGCTTGTATATCGAATTAAATCTACTGTTGCCTTACTAACAACGATCTATCTCAATCAATAGATTTCTCTTTTTAAAATAACGATGCTTCCATTCAATTGCAATAGCGTTGATTCAGTGGCTTTACACATGGAGTCATCGACTCTTTCCTTGATCGTCGCGTGCTTATATCGTCCTGCGGATGCATCGTTGGATGATTCATTGATTATGTGTAATAGAATTACTGAACTTACCGAATCACACACAAATGTATGCATCTTTGGAGACTTCAATTTTCCTTCATTGAATTGGCCTATTGAAAATAATCCTATTGTGAAAGATAACCATCCTCTTGTGAAATTGCTCTTGGAAACTAATCTCACAGCTGATTACGGAACCTATACATTATAAGTTCCATGATACTCCCAATACTCTTGACCTTTTGCTGACCAATGAGCCTGATTTTTTTTTTGAAATAGATTACTTACCTCCTATCGGAAAATCTCATCATGTAGTGATATCCACATCTTTACAATTATTTATGGAACCACCTTCTATGAATGAAGATTGGAGAGAGCTAACGATACCATTATATAACGAAATCAACAAAGAACTGGCCAAGGTTGATTGGGATGCTCTATTTTTGAACGAAAATATAGATTCTATGTGGAGAAAATTTATCAATGTTATTGATACAATTCAGTCACGAAACACTAAAAAGAGGCGAATTTATTACAATAAAATAAAACCATGGATTGATACACATTTATTGGAAGCTATTAGGTGGAAACGATCACTGTGGAAGAAGTATATGAGGAGTAAGGCTGATGAGGATTACAATACTCACCGACAATTTGCGAACAAACTCAGCCAGGATATTTCAACTGCAAGACAAAACTATGAATTGAATATCTGTGATTTCAAAAATTGTAAAAAACTTTATAAATATATTCATTCTCGTCTCGATTCTAAAGTTTCTATACCTCTGTTAAAGAACAGAATGGGTAATATCGCTAGCAGTTCAGCAGAATCAGCAGAAACACTATCCGAATGCTTTTTCAACTCGTACTCACAGGAGTCACCAATACCGCAGAACGTTCATGCGACAGAAACACAAACGAAATATCTGAGATAAATTTTTCGACTCAAAGTATTGAATCTAAGATCGCAAAGCTAAAAAGTGGCTCATCAGGACCAGACGGAATATCTACGTTATTTTTGAAGAAGTACTCGAAGCATTCAGCTTATCCACTTAGTCAGTCATGAAAAAGTCATTTCTTGAGAGCAAATTACCATCCGCTTGGAAGACGGCCTCCGTCACACCATTATTTAAGAACGGAAATAAGCTTGATGCGTCAAATTATAGTCCAGTGAGTTTGACATCTGTGATTGGAAAGATAATGGAGTCCATTATTGCCGATTTTTTATCGGAGAATTCGATTATATCTTCTCGTCAGCATGGTTTCATGAAAAAAACGTTCAGTTACGACTAATCTGATTCAATCTTTGAACGATTGGACTAAAATTATGGACAGCAATGACTGTCTTGATATTGTTTATTTGGATTTTTCACGTTCTTTTGACCGAGTTCCTAAAAATAGGCTAATCTTAAAACTAGAACATTTTGGAGTGCGTGAAAACTCTTGAAATGGACTGAAGACTTTCTGTCCCATAGAAATTTTTTTGTGCGGGTTGGTGACTCAACATCACATAAAAGACCAGTGATGAGTGGAGTTCCACAAGGGTCAGTATTGGGTCCCGTTCTTTTTCTTATCTACACATCTGATTTATTGAAGAACATGCATTCTGATTTGACCTACAACTTCCAGTGTGCAACTTCAAGATGATCTGAATCTAGTCTCGAGGTTGTGTGATGAATAGATGCTGCCTTTGAACGTGGACAAGTGTGTAGTGCTGCATGTTGGTAAATCAAACCCAAAAAATGACTACAATACAAACAATAATAGTTTGCAAAAAGTAGAACATCATAGTGACCTCGGAATTACTGTCACCAGTGGCTTGAGCTGGTCTTCTCATATATCGGCAGTATGTAGAAAAGCAAACGCCAAGCTTTATATTCTGAAACGCGTTTTTCCAAAGTCTTCTCCAAGTGTATTTGTTAACCTATACAAAACTTACGTAAGACTTTGGAGGAAGAGTATGGCACGCCAGTCTTATCAGAATCAGAACCTACTGGATACAGTGCAACGTCGTGCAACTAGGATTGGTTAAGGTATCAGTCGGCCTTCCTATGTGGATCGATTGCGTATTGCGGGCTTGGGACAGTTTAAGTGATAGACTTATACGGTGATCTGATTTTTACCTATCGACTGTTGTGCGAGGATCTTGGTGATTTTAAGCACATGTTTACTTGTAACCCAGACCATCGTCTTCGCTGACATTCATATAAACTAATAAAAGAACTTTTCCGCACAACAATTCGTAAAAATTTTCTAGTGAACAGAATTTTCGAGAGGTGGAACAATCTGCCTCCCCTTACTGTTCAAGCACCATCTGTTTCAACTTTCAAGCAATTACTAGTTATTTAATTATTCTATTGTTGAAATTTGTTCGTTTTCCTTTTTCAATTTGGCAATTTTGACAATTTTCATTCAATTATTTCATGCTTCGTCATAACTTGTCAGTTTTTCTTAAGAATTATTGTTCTTCTTTTCTTCTTGTAGCTTAGGGTTGAGCATTTATTTGATAATTTTTCTTATATTCATTAGTTATTGAAATTGTTGATTTTATCAATGGGTTTATAGAGATATCTCACAACTTATATTATTGTATAATAATAATAATAAAAACTAACTCCTCATCATTTGATAACTTATAAATTTGAGGAATTGATGAACTTCGACTTATAACTTGTTACCAAAATTTCAACTTATTTATTTTCCCTTCCAGCAACAAGAACAACGTGAACGTGAACGTAGGGAAAAGGAACGTCGCGAGATGGAGAGACGTGAGATGGAGAGGGAACGAGAACGCGAGCGCGAAAGACTCATGCACCAACAACGTTTGGCTGTCGAATCTGCCAAACAAGTACTTCCCCCGAGTGTGATACGCGATCGGTCTCCTCATAGAAACGGTCAGCCCGAACACCCTGGCGAAATTCGGGTGAAAGAAGAACCGCGCATCAAAGAAGAAGATATCCTAAGTAGAAGTGCACCGGACCCGAGATTCGCCCCACACTCTTATCTGAGACATCATCCGTTACAACCTCCGCCTCCGCCTAGTATGCTGGACCGTTCGCGAATGATGGCGCATAGTTTGCACTATCCCGGTCCTCCGGCTAGTCATTGGCCGCCGCAGCACGATCCGTTTTATCGATACGATCCGTTGAGGTACAATCCGCTCATGGACGCTATAAGAGCCGAAGAAGAACGGGCTAAATTGTTTGGTGCTTATCCCCCGCACCATCCGTCTCAGATGAGGGCTAAGGATCCTTCGTTGATGCATCTCAGGCCCGGTCCGGGACCACCGCCCCCACCCACTCATCATCTACCCCATAAAATTAGCGTAACGCCACCTACTGACCTGCACAAAAAGGAGGAACCCCGATAGCAGAAGGAGAACACTGAAAAATGAGGTGAATAGTGCGTAGAAATTGAAAAATTAGTCAAACTACATGAAGAGAGTTTACGGATGAGTTTTTGCCAAATGCGAGTAGAAAACAATTTTAATCTGGCAGAACAGAATCTAAAGATTACTTGTTCATGATTTCTTCAAATCTTCGAGAAGGACATGAAAATGAATCAGATATTGAGACTATCTGATAACTCAGCTAAACACTGGCTGCGTTTTATGAAGTTTTACATTTGATTTTGAATGTATTTTCCACAGTTATATTAAATAGAAATTCAGATTGACAGTAGCAGCACTAGTATTAAGGATATCAGTTTTTAAAACCTTTGAATAAAATTTTCTTTTATATGATTTTCCCTCATTTCGCAAGAGCAAAACTTTGAGTGTTTCAACACAAATCAGCCATTTTAGTATTGCTCTTCCATAGTATAAATATCTTGAAGAGAGTTTCATCGTTGATTGTCATTCAAGTTACCAATATTTCCAGGAAAATTGTTTTAAATAAATGAAGAGAGAATACAGTTCGTTTAGCCTCAAGACCCTGAAAACGCAACAATAGTTGCTCAATATGTGGGCAATAGTTGCCACACTTTATTTATAACCACAAAAGTAATTTCACAACATCTGTCAAGCAATTAGGGAAATCGAATAATTCTGCCCAGGGGACCCCTGTTGGAGTATCCTCATTTTCTACTAGTGAAAAAATTGTCCGTTGTTTAGATGTGTAAACACCTTAATCATCATGCAAGATCACTTAACATCGTTTTGATGATTCTATAAATCAACATCAATTTTTTCAATTAATGGTTAATAAATTCATTCCTTAAAAAATGGCGGTGGTAATTAATATTCTTCCTGCGATAGATATCTGCGTCTTCTAATTCTAGATATATTTCATCCAACAAAGAAACTTGACGTTTTAATGCTCTTTCAGACAGTCCTTGGTGATGTCATTTTCTTTCAGGTTTGCTAGGGCAGCAAATGTCATTGCCTTTACCATCATATTCACTAACTTTTGGAGTTTTTGATGTGTACTTGGTATTAGCTATAACACTGATTAATTTCTAGAATTTTTAACATCAAATCTAATCTAATTGCATAGTTTGAATTGGGATAAATCTGATTGGTACCTATCATCCAAAAAATTACTAATTGGTTTGATAGTTCGCGCCAAATTTATTTTTCAACATGTCATGCAGTTAAGGGAACTTCAAACTTTTTCTTTTCTGTCCTGGGGACCATCAACACCAGCTAGTTCTTTTTCAGTATTAGTAAAGCAATTGCAGGATGTACTAACTTCAGTTGAAAATAAAAGAACCCAATTTGTGCAAGAGTACTTATTTGAAAAAGCATTTGATGAATCTACAAATGGACATCAATCCTTTGAATAGAAGTTGCATACTTCATACTGTCATTGCTGCATCCAAAGCAAAGCAAAATCGTCCTCTTGACAAAATTAAGGCTGTATCCTTTCTGCAATAGACCAAGATAGATATTTGTTTCTTCGGTTTCCCAATTTTTATCATACAGTTAATGTTCAAGGATCAACGTGGCAGAGTTGTCTTGTCTCACAGCCTATTACTACAGTCACCATTAAACTTTATGCTATTACTTACTTGGCATGTAGTTGGTTGTAGCTGTAGTACTAACTCATCACTAAAACTTGTAATAGTTGTAGCAGATTTTGGATGAATCTGCTGCTTGGAACAAATCAACTCCAAAATATATAACGAAATGAGTTTTTGCTTATAAACATAATGATTTCATACAACTTCTAGACAGCAAATTTAGATTCCAGAATATTTGGATCTATTGCGTCTAGTTGTCATTACGATAGACTTATTGAATTCAGTTGATTTTCAACAACATACCAACTATAAAATCGATTTCTGTATCACAAAAACTAGGGCTGCTAAGTAAAATGTGACAGTATGTTTGAAGTCAGTAAAACAATGAAAAAACTTCATACAACAGACAAAAGTGTTCATCATTGTAACCGACGAAGATCGAAAGCTTTGGCAGAAACTTTCCTCAGTATAAATCGAAACTTGTTGTTTTTGATCTCATTTCATTAGCATAATCAAAAAAATAAGAAGGAATTATCTCGAAAAGATATTTTTACAGCGATTTTGTATATGTATTTTGTAGTGTAATGCAGTGTCACTGATCTTATATCACATATACAAAATTCTTCAATTCTAATTATATGTGTCGATGAAAAGATTTTTGAATAGTAGCAGTAAAGATTAACAGATATCTAAATGTTTCAATGATGACTATTTTTCACAGTCTGCGATGTTAGTTTTAATTTCAAACTTTCAAGCGTTCAACGCAGCTCTGCTGAATTTTTCACACCGTTAAATCGTGTGAAAGTGGCAAAATTATGTATACTTACTTTCTCACATATCTTGTTTCTTTTATCGATAATCACAATACCTTCGAGCTGCCCATCATTAATACTTTGTACATAACAGTTTTTTTATGGCAAAAACTTAATCTAACTGTAGAAAAATCAGTATGGCACTATGACAAAATTTCGCTGTGCTATTTTTTATTTATTACATGTATATTTTTCTAGATAATTTATTTAAGACTGATGAATCTTCATCTTTGTGTAATTCTGATTTTAGTAGGATCTAAAGTGATGCTTGAAATTATGTTGAGGAAAATATCGATTCAACATGATTAACGTTAGTATATTCTGTATATCAATTTCAAGACAAAAGAGATATTGTTTTAAAAAGAGGAGAGAGTGGCTCATAGTTTTAAGAGTTACTAAAGTAATTTCTTTGATCTTGGTATTTGTCACCATATTCGATATTGGAAAAATCATTTTGAACAATTTTATATTTTCAAATAAAAGTGTAAATAGCTTTATCATATTGTGATATATATTAGTTAGCCTAGTATGACTCTTCAATACTTATTCAATATACGTAAATTAGGTAATGACGGTAGACAATTATATATTTCGTTATTCGTCGTAATCTCTTTCAGTATTAAAATTTTGGTATTACAGATCGATACAAACAAGTTGTGAATTTGTTCTCCAAAATTTGTTTGTTGAAAGTATTTTGTTCTTATTTTTCTCGATGGATTTGTTCAATACTCAATTCAGTGCCAAAATTATTTTTTTTTATGTTGAATGGGGGTTAAAATGGTTAGGGGGCTGTTGAAACTGTCATAATATTGGTAGATGAGTTGCGGAATAAGCAATATTTTATGGAGGATGTTTCAACGTTAAATTCAGAGCAATTCATGATCATCAAAAAATTTTCATAATAGATCTAAATGCGATGACCTTCAGTTCTATTTCCATGTATCGCAATAGAGTTCAGTTTATTTTTGGGGGAATCACAGACAGTTTTGTTTGAACTAACGTGGTTTGAGTTATCCTCATTACCATAAGTTTCGCGAAATTGAAGAAAAATGTTGAATCTCTCTATTCATGAAAAAAAGGAGACCTATAAGTAATTTCCAAACGTTAATACCCTCAAATAGCCGTCATTATCAGGGACCACCCAGCCTTGTTTACTCCTCAGCAAAGGATTTATAATTGCATAGCCTATTTTTCAAGCCACAATTTCTATCAGTTCATTATACAGCACCTAATCACTTTACCCTACAACTGTAAATATCGAGGACCAATACCACATTGGCCGCTAAAGAAATGTGACAAACTTTCTAATTTATTAAAAAATTAAATTATGTCGGCTTCGTAAATTATTGACGTGTAAATATAATTTAAAAATTTGTATATTGTAAAGCTAAGCAAAAAAAAACACAAACATCAAGGAGCTTTGTTATATGGTTGCGGCATTTGTATAATTATCACTTCAAAAACATTTTATATTTGCGAGAAAAAATATGGTGGCAAGTACTTAGTTCGCACAGGCTGGATTTTATCATAAATAAGCTTGTTTGTAATATATATTCGTATTTAAATGCGTGTAGATATTGGCCTTGTCTAAGTAAAGTGAATATGTAGATAATTAATTATTTGTGCTCTATTCCTGTTTGTTAGAAGACAATTTTTTATGTGTACGATTCTGAGAGAATCACAGTGATGTAATATATAATAAATATTGTTTCTATGATTTAGAAACATTAGTCATATTTTGTTCATTATTTTACCTTCCACCCTACAACCAAAAAAAAATGCGTATCCCATGTGAGAAATAAAATATAAAAACTACATGTATATAAAACTTCATGCTTTATAGATACATCAATTTGTATATTTCACTTTTAACTTGTTCTTTCAATGAACAAAGGATATATCATTTTAAATTTAATTTATTTACAATATTAGATGTAAGATATACTAGCTGAAAAATTCATCTACTTGCGGTACCACATTTGCAGAGTGTTGTATCTTTTAACTTTTTTCTGAAGCTGCAACACTCCATACAAAAGAGCTTCAGCAGTTGGGGGACATCCAGGAACATAAATATCGACAGGGATAATTCGGTCGCATCCTCTGAAACAATTATTCAATGAATATAATTGATTCATTCAATTTTTCCTGAAAATATTTACTTTAAGGATACAAGGAATGTATAACGTATTCTCAATACAATAACTTAATGCAAAAGCTAACAATATCATCAAAATGACTAGTCAATATAAAATTTACAAAGCAATAATGAATAGAAACAAAACAAAGTAAAAGCTGTATAAAATGCTTATATGTCAACAATTGAAATAAAAGATCTGCCAAAGTGAACGGAAAAATGGTAGAGATGAAGATTGTTGCCTTATTTCCCTTATGAATTTTGGTCTTGTTTCATTTTTATTTCTGCAGGAATTCCAAGTTGCGTTTTCTTTTTACTTTGTGACACTCTATTTTAGTAAAAGTAAATTGAGTAGTCTCTCGATTCTCTTCTCAAATATGTTGCCAACTTGGTGATAGGATGAAAGATGAAAAGAGATGATCATTTTGTCACTTTCTTGAAATTCTGAACTTTTTGAATTTCCATCGTTTTTGGCAAAAACAGACACCAAAAAAATTCAAATACTAAATAATCATAACTACTCATCAAAATGATCTCCACTCGCCTCCATATAAACGATTTTCCAACTCTCTTCGAAAATTCATGAAAATCGCTTGTGTCAAAAATCTGAGTTCGTTGATGACGTAGTTTCTTCTTCAAGCTTGAAGATGTGTGGCATGAACTTGTGATTCGAGATGACCGTAAGAAGAAATCTAAGAGGTTCAAACCAGGTGAACTTAATGGCCTACCAAACAGTTGGGATCTTCTGCCAATCCAATGGAGAAATATCTTTCAAAGTCACACACGAGTATCAGAATGTAGAGGTGCACCATCTTGCTAAAAACGTATTTCATTCTCTGAAAGAAATTCATCACTTTCCAGCGTTTGTGTGTGCATCTTTCTGAAACTTTAAGATTTTGGGTATCCCATCCCATTGCTGGAAATTATGCCTATTCATGATAATCTCAACAGATATATGGTAGTTATTTGCAGTTGTTGGAACATATACATTCCAGACTTACTAAAATTTTCGGGAATGACGAAACCTTCTCAGTAAATTAGTACTCTTCCACATGGCGAAGAGTGCAACAACATGAAGATAATAATTTGACAAAAGAAGCAATAGTAAAAGTTGCCAGCCGGTCACCTGGTTCCATCAGAATGCAGTCTTTTGATAGCCAAGATTTTTGGGAGTAAAAGAAGTGGGTGGTCGTTTTGAGCAGTTGCAATGATTATTTATTACTGGAATGTTTTTGGGCTGTACATTTTTGTTTCTTGGTCGAAAATGAAAGAAAGTTTGCTGATGTAAAAATTAAAGAAAATTCTTCAGTTTCAAGAAACGGCAAAATGTTATCCATATCTCCTTCCACCTCATGACCATAATACTAACCGCCGAGTTGTTCAAAATCAACTGAGCAGAACTTCCTGAAATGACGTGTTTAAGTAGAGAATCGACTTCACCCACCTTTCCTATGAAAAATTTCAAATTGTAAAGTTTCACAAGTTGAGCTGTCTTAGCGTTTTTCGCTAAAATCACTATTTCCAGAATTAGAGATAAGTCGAAATTTCGTATAAGAGGCTACTCTATATAGATTAATATTAACTATATTTTCAAGTTTATTATTTTTCTGGTCTTATTGAACCTTCAAAATTCTAAAATTCCACAAGTAGAAAATTGGCGGTAAGTAATAAACAATTGTAAATACTCCCTATTTTTAGCATTCAAAATATTTCGCATAATGCTGATTCAATAAACCCAACATTGTAAATAAATTACAATGCCAATAAACTAACTGTGAAAGTAAAATGTAATGGAAAGCTTCAGGTGTCAAAAAACAAGGAAATTTAATTAATCTATTTATTATCTATGCGAATGTCTGTACCAGCATTTCATCTGAACCATACTACAGAAAGAAGTGACAATGTGTATAGTTATTAATTCATTCAAGAAACAGGTTCTAAGCATGATTTTATTCGCAAACTCATTAACGATTAAGCAATAACACTACACTGTAGGAAATGTCCACAACACCTAAACAAAATTAGTACAAGTGATAATCAAATCTTTGGTAAAATTAAATCTTGCCATAAGTCCATACTTGTGTGAAAACAACTTTGTCTGTTAGCAAGATAATCACGACTAAACCACAAAACGGATTTTCTTATGCAAATACCTTGAAGTTCAGGGATGGCTATAAGTTAATTTTTTTCCAAAATTCGATCCCTATGAGTGAAATAGGGATTAAAAGTTTGTATGGGAATATTTTTGAGTTAAAAATAGACATGAAAAATTGAATACGAAATTTTCATTACAAAGAAACTACACCAAGGTGCGAAATAGCAGTTGAAAGATTTGTATAGGATTTCCCTCTGTTTTAGACACAAAAAGTGTGTTTGTTTTTGGTGAGTGAATATTTATCGCAGTGGGTTGAGGAGACTCCATACTTTGATTGAGTGACCTTTTTCTTATTTAACAAGCAACTAAAAAGATCACATAGGATCTATAACAGGTTTTATATAATTATAAAATATAATACAGTGTATGTTCATCTTAAACAAGTTCACAAAACAATAACAACTATAGATCATAATTTGCACAATGTAAGTTGAATTATATAAGTTACAATAACACATAGATAATATTAAATTTAATGAATATTTTCATTTAGGTTTTGAAAGCTTAGTTTTAATTATCAGTCTATACTCACAGCCCTTCCACTTTCTATATCACAGATCGTTCACTGAACAGGTAAGATTTAACAAGCTTAACAAAAGCTGGTAGTGTCGTCGCCATCTTGATATTCCGGGGCAGTTTGTTATACCATATTGCTGATCTACTGGTGATCCTTCTATGTCCTATATTCGTTGCTGATGTTAGAATATGGAAGTGTTGTTTAGTTCTAGTGTTATATCCATTCAGGTCACTGTTCAACACTAGTCCTACACCAGCTTCTAGCAAGTCGTTAATTTTATAAATTAGTTTGACACTATCGATTTTGATGATTTCCTCTATCATCAGTAAATGCAGGTCTTCATACATACACAGAGTACCAGTTCTCTTAGGCAGATTGAAAATAATTTTTAAAGCTCTATTCTATACCACTTGTAGTTCCTTAATATCAGAACTCATACCCTGCCCCCAAAATGCAGCCAGATAGATCAGATGAGAGTGAACGTAGGCATAGTAGAGATCATATCTCACCTTAGTGCTTGAATATTTTGAATTCTTCCTGAATAATTGGCAAACATTGCTGATCTTTTGTTGTATATACTGGATGTGGTCCTTGAATTTAAGCTGCTTATTAATGGGGAGGCTAACGTATCTTGCACTTTCTACTTCTTTCAGTGTTTGATTATTTATTTTGAGTGAGTTGTTACACTCCTCCTTATCATAACAAAGCATATAGTTGCATTTCTCTTCATTGAGCTTGATATTGTTTGAGGCAGTCCATTTCTGAAGCATATCAAGATCGTTCTGAGCTAATTGGAATATTCTGTTTTTCTCTCCTGCGAGCACAAGCACCGTATCATCAGCAAACAAAGTGATGGTTCCCACCAGTGATCCATTTACAATATCATTGATGTATATTAAGAATAACAGTGGTCCAAGGACCGACCCCTGAGGTACCCCAAAGTGTATAACTTTAATTGCTGTCGATTCTCTAGATAGTTCTTGAATAATTCGAAAGGTCTTCCACATATACCCAAAGCTTTCATCTTTGATATCAAAATACACCTATCCACAATATCAAATGCCTCACACAGGTCCAAGAAGACTGGACTGAATAGTTTCCAGAATGGATGCTACATTGTGTATTTTTTATTTTTTGTTGAAAATTGGTTGTAATGACGCTAATATCGAGCATTGTTCGAAACAAGCTAAATTAGATGATGAGATCACATGAAATGACTAATGCAGCAATGTGGGATCTGTTTTGAAGAAAGTGGTGGGTTCATCTACAGTGGAAACTAGAAAAATTCAAAATTCTCCTTTCCAGACTGATTTTTCTTCTTCGATAGACCAAGAGATTTCATCTGAAGATGATGAACCTTTAGACTCTAGAAAGAAAAACATTTTGGAAGGAATTGCCATTGATAGGATGAGATTTAATCGATTTCACACTAATCTGCTGAGCCATATATCCAACCTCACGATTAAGAACAGGATCCGTTGACTTGGAACTTCGTGAAAGAACTGAAGAAAGGTTGATAACTTCACAATTGCAAAGAATGCAAAGCTCTGGTTTGATTTAAAATGCTCAACAAGCTGTCATAAAAAACTATAAGTTGAGGGCATGCATTTTCATTGAAGTTTTGACTTGGCACAATATTTGCTCTCTTCACGTTTATTGATTATTAAATAATGGAAATTGAGTAAAAATGAGTGTGGTCATTTTTATTAATCTCATTATACCTGTATTTGAAAGCCATTAATGTAAAATACTGTTGCGAGGGAGTGCAACAGAATAGTAATACATTGTCATGTATATTTCTTTTTATAATAAAGAGTTTAATATGGGGGCACAGTAGTGCCCCCGCCAAGTCGAGCAAAAAGCAGAATTACATAAACATCGTGAAAAGTAAACGAACAAAACACAAACGCACGGCCGTATCATCTTTTTCAGGAACAGTTTGAGAGCATTTTTGACCTTTGTTGTGGATAAAGCAGACTAGCTGTGCCTTCATTATTCAAAGGATACTACCGAAATTAAGTTCTACAAATATTTTTGCTCATATCACCTATATTATAGAAACTACAGACTGTCGAACTTCTCCATTTTTACCTCTTTCTGTAATAACTGACTCACTGATCATCACATTGTTTGAGAACTTTTAGCATACACACATACTTCCAATTTTGGATTTAGTCATTATTTATCACACAGTGTTACGGAATGGCTTGGTTATTGCCACGTTCGGTTTTATTGATAAAGAAGAACGCTTTATACTATATACATATATTGAACTCTCTACACTAATATGATTATTTGTACATGTAACTAAGTATGCTGTTGTATGCTTGATAGTGATAGTACGTTACTACAATATTGATTGGTTGAGATGTTATTGTGCTGAGCGTTGAAGAATGCCTGTTTTTTCAGTCATTCTGTCCGAGATAGGATTTTATGACCTGTTCACATCTGGTTAGGTGTATAAAACCCAGCTCCGATACGAACCAGGGTGAAACCAAAGGTTTTGTGGTAACAAGAGTAAGAAAAAATTCAAAAATTCTAGAATCCAAGCTCTGTTTCTGAATTCGAGCTTCGCACATACCAGTGCTTCCTCACCTTGAAAAACTACTTCGAGAAAGGTACGTAATATCCTTCTTGTCGATAAACGAACGATACGGCAATATTTGAATGGCTCTGGGAAAAATTTGCAGAAGTTTCGAACACTAATATTCACTTGAAGTCATAAATTACATAAAACTTAGCACTTTTCATTCTAATCGCAATTCTGGTTTAACCTAAAACTGGTTTTTAACTAAAAGTGTATTCCTCCGAAAGTAAACCTTACACGATCAATAGTATTTTCAATATCACAAAGTATTGACAATATTATTTAACGTCTGAGGCGGCCTTTGTAGAAGAAAGAGTTGAACCGCCGCGCCCCTTAAGAAACGATTCTTTAGGCAACCAACAATACGCAACAAGGCACCATTGCCCTGTGCGGCTTACTTTGGCCTCATAATTTGGGGGAAATATCTATACTGTAGATAATGTATCCACGACATAGGCTTTCTTTAATTCAGAACAGCCATAATTGAAAATGAATATATTAAAATTGAATTTAAATATACTACATCGAATAGTGTACATAGCCATATATCCTAGTGCTTCCTCACCTTGAAAAACAACTTATTCACTTGAGAAAGGCTTATTCGTAATATCCTTCTTGTCGATAATCGAATAGTGTAGCGGCACGGCGCATAGATTAAATTCTACAATTCTATGATTGAAAAAATCACAAGAACGATATGACAATATTTGAATGGCTCTGGGAAAAATTTGCAGAAGTTTCTTTGAAACACTAATATTCACTTGAAGTCATAAATTACATAAAACTTAGCACTTTTCATTCTAATCGCAATTCTGGTTTAACCTAATAACCTCACTTAAAGTGTATTCTTCTTCAGCCACTCAGATCATAAACAGAAGTCCGCTTATTCCTATATAAAAATAATAAAACGCCATATAAAAGAACTCTAAAGTAGGATATTAGAATATCGCCACACACGGTCAATAATATTGTCAATATTTATGATTAAAAGCAAAACCTTATTTTCCTAAATTTCAAAAGTAGCAATCATTCTACTCTTTGATACCAAATGAGTGACAGGTGAATATGTGACCATAATATGTCAAGTAATTAGGTTAAGCATCCAATACTACACTCAAACATACTTTGAGTTCCAAAGATTGTTAATAGATGGTATTGTGAGTTATATTATCTAATGTATCACACTTAAATCTGAAATATAACATTAAAAACCTCATGTTGGTTTGTGATAAATTGAAAATTGAGGATGTCAAGAGACATCTACTGAGTCCACTAGAATCTCATAAATTGAACCTGCAGGGAATAACAGCAACCTGTTGAATTTATCACATATTATTATATTATTATATTCTAGAATTCAGGAGAAAATTCACTCAAAAATTAATTTAGGGGAACAAAAAATACATAGATAACTCACCGAACAACCGAATAAGAATAATGGTAATATCCTCCACCATTTGCACAGCTACCCATTGAAATAACCCAACGTGGTTCAGGCATCTGATCATATATCTTTCTTAAAGCTGGAGCCATTTTATTTGTTAAGGTACCAGCAACAATGATCACATCAGACTGTCGAGGGGAAGCTCGGAATACTACACCAAATCTGAAAATTAGAAGACCATTCAAGTTCAATTGAACTCGAAGTATTCCAATAGATCTTTTTCAATATTAGTTTCATGAAAATTTGGTTAAGGCTTAATTTCTAGGATATATGAAATATAATTTTTCAAAATTTAGAAATGAAATCTATATGTATTGACCTGTCCATATCATATCTTGGTGCTGCAAAGTGCATCATTTCTACTGCACAACACGCCAAACCAAAAGTCATGGGCCATATGGAACCCTTTCGGCCCCAGTTAAGAAGATCATCCAGTCGAGCAAGAGCATATTCAGCTAAATTTGATCTTGATACTCTGAAGGGAGAATAAGGTTTATATTCTTGTTTTTCAGGAGAACTGCTCGACTGGGTCTGTGGTTGAGTTTGGGTAGCTTGATTCCTTTGAATAACATTTCCAAATGTTCCTGTTAAGTTTTTTAGAGCATTTGTTACGTTTGGGGAATTGTAGGGCACTAAAGCTGTTCGTAACATCTGAAATAGAATATAACAAGAATAGAATATGAAGTAACTCCAAAATTTAACGTATTAATTACAACTTCCTTGAAATCTTACTTACACTGGGAGTAGAATTTTCTTCAAGATATTTCTTTTAGTTTCTGTATTTACGTAATATCAAAACAGCACATAAATATCTCCCTAACCCTAAACGTAAGAGTGAATTTGACAAATGATATTAGCAGAGTTTGCGCGTTTCTACTTAATTCAATGATTGTATTCTATGTTTTTCGAACAAGCTCTACAATGATACGTGTAGATATTAATATTTTCATCTCGCGACCCGATATAAAAACTAAAACATCTTGAAAAAATTAAAAGTCAATATTATGTGGTAATGTGGGAGGAAATACTCATGCTCGGGGAAGTTTTCATATTATTTGAACCATAGATATGCACCCTAGTATGGTAATGCACATGTTTGATATTCTGTGCTAAATCTACTATGACATGCACAGTATATGCAAAGGATGTCCACTTGCTATCGATGCTTAATGAAATCTCATATTCTTTATTCGATGTAGATGACATCATTTCCAAATGGAAGAAATCATTTTAAGAGTTTTAAAACATAAATATATTGTTGTATCTATTAAATAACTGCATTTTATGCAGGCAAAGCGTAGTCTTGATTGCTGTTGAGAAGTCGGGGTCAGAGATGGCGCTAGAAGGTTGAAAAGCCGAACATTACTTTATATCAAAAAAAAATGCATTCATTCAACGCTGATAAAAAATTCATTTTACTAATGTGACAAGTATTTCAAGGAGAGTTAAACTCCGTATTCGAAGTTGGCAAATTCAGTTTTACATGCTGTCATTTTTCGAAATATAAGTAGGTCTTTTTTTAAATCTGGACCTAGATCCTAGATTTACTCTTTGGTTTCAGCATTTCTTTTGGCTGTAGAAGAATTTTAAGACCGTATAACGAAAATCAATTCTCTCAGAAATGCAGAAGATGCAAAATTTATCTCATATTAATTAAACAAAATTTATATTTGTAACGAGGGGCCTCATAGCATTTTTATGAAGGTTAATTGTGGCCACCTCAAATTTCTCTACTTTTGGTAAGTCTATGTAAAGGTGTCGTATTTTTGATACGTTTAAATGGTATCGACGGTAACATAGAATATGGTTGAATGCGCTTTTCACAAAAGGGGAGAGTCGGGTAGCCCCAGCCGACGGGAACCCCCGGCCAAAGCTACTTCCAGAAAATCCCGCAGACGTGCATTACATGCGCCACGTCAAAACAACGGCGGCAACATAGAGCTATACGTGCAAGTCTATGAGCCGTGTCAGTTCAGTGAACAACGCGTGACAGTCGATCATATTCTAATGTCGGTTCTTTTGTCTGTGCCGCACACTTCTCAAACTCAGTTTTTTCTGTACAATGTATCTTACCATGGCATTTTACTAATTCAGAAAAGTTGTCATTATAGTTCAAAAATATGTTTAATATTTGAAGCTTTCATATTGATATTGGCGATAGACATGACATCATAGGATCGAATCGGTCGGGTAGAATCGGACACTTGTTTGTCGGGTAGCCCCGGCCATTTCATGAATGGTGAATTTTTGGATTTAATGAATGAAATAGTGAAATTATGAATCCCAGTTGCTTTGTCATGTCAAGTCGTCTGCTTATCTTTATGTAAAAGTCGCTTTTGTACTGCAATAGGGAGGAAATAAGTGAAAACTTGATGTTTTCTTCACAGAAAATACCAAAATTCAAAGAGAGAAAAACAACTAGAGGAATTTGGGATGAAAATACTATGAAAAGAGCGATTCGAAGTGTTCAGGAGAGAAATCTATCCATAAGAAGAGCTGCTGAACGGTACGGTGTTCCAATAAGTACGCTCCAGGATAAAATAAAAGCTATAGGTAGTGGAGAAGAAATAGAGTTCAAGCCGAAATTGGGGAGGTTGGAGCACATATTTTTCAAAGATCATGCTCTGCAACTTCATGAACATGTTATCGATCTAGATAATCGGCTGATGCCACTCACGAAAGCGGAATTTTTGAAACTGGCTTTCCAATTCGCAGAGCAACTAAAAATTCCTCATAGATTCAACAAGGGAAAAAAAATGACCGGAAAAGATTTTTACTACAGCTTTTCGAAAAGATTCCCAGATATTGCTCTCAAAACTCCAGAGTCAAGCAATATCGCGAGAGCCGTTGGCTCTCAAGTAGATCGTTTTTATGATCAGCTGTTTCGGCTTCAGGAAAAAAATAGTTTTCCAACTTAGAGAATTTACAATGCTTATAAAACGGGAGTCTCGATGGTGCACAAAAATGAGAAAGTTATTTCTACTAAGGGAAAAAGCAAGTAGGCAAGTTGACATCTGGTGAGAGGGGACAAAACTTCACCTTGATGTTCGATATGAGTGTGACTGGTTACTTTGTACCTCCTCTTTTCATATTCTCGAGAAAGTGGAAGCATAAAACTGGTCGCTTGATGATTGGAGCTCCACCGGAAAGCATAGCTATTCCACATGAAAGTGGATGGATGAAAGGTGAGATATTCCTGAGGTGGCTCCAGCACTTCAAACAGCACGCACAGCCTTCGAAGGAACACTCTGTTCTTCTGATTCTCGATGGACATGGGAGCCATAAATAATTGGCAGTGATAGAGGTTGCTCGTGCTAATTACATCCATATGCTCAGCACACCACTACAACTCACAAAGTGCAACCGTTAGATATTTTTCAAGTCGTTCAAGTCTGCATTCAGTTCAGCAAGTGACACGTGGATGAGACAAAACCCAGGAACGAGAATTTCAGACTATAACTCGCTTCCCTTGTCAATTCGGCTTTCACTAAGGCAGCTAGACTAGAAATAACACAAAATGGGTTCTAATGCACGGAATGTATCCATTCAATAGGGGATTTTTACTGATTTGGATTTTTCGCCATCATCAATGACCAATATCGAACAGGAACCAGTTTTGGATGAGACTTCTGAGCAGCCATCAACCAGCATGAGATCAAAATCATCCACAAGTTTCAATCCGAAGCCATCTACTAGCGGAATCCAACAGCCATCAACTATTTCTACTCAGCAACCATCCACCAGTTGCGCCCAGCAGTCGACCACTACTCAGGCATTACAACCGTCAACAAGTGGTAGCACGCAGCCACCTACTGCGAAAAATAGTGCAGAGCCAGTTGCATCTCCTAGTTTGAACGCATTGTTTCAAAAATTGTCCCCTCTCCCTAACGCCTCAAGGAAGCGTCTTGCAGCCCGTTCTCGAAAAACCCAAAAAGAGTGAGATTCTGATATCCTCTCCATTTAAAGATGCATTGGTAGCAAACTGGCTGTAGCCAGTAAATCCAAGGCTGCAACTGATAGAACAAAAGCAGCAATCAGTCAAATGAGATCGAGAAAGAATATCCAGAGTTTAACTAGGGAAGATACAGAATGCAGCATTTGTGTGGAAACCTTCGACTGGATTCAGTGTCACAAGTGCAAAAAATGGGCTCATGAAGAATGTGTGGACATTGATCCATCGTCATCTTTCTACTATTGTGATGTTTGCAAATCGACATAGTCATATTTTTTTGTGTCCGGGGCTACCCTACAGAAATGATTGTGACAAATATTTGACAGTGCCTTCTAAACTTCATTACAGTTATAAAAATGAGAATTTTTATTTCTTATTTCATTAGTATTGAGAGGAATATGTTTTGTTCATTATTTAGATTGAAAATAGATCTTCTTTTCTTATAGTTTTTTTTGTAATCCTGAGTTTTACTTATGTGGCCGCTACTCAACTCTTCCCTACCTATTTTTCAGATCCTGGTCATTTGGTCTCTTTTGGGTTTCTTTGTACATCGTATTTTTAGTTGATGTGGATTTAATGATACCCACTGTTATCCATGAGTTTCCGATTCTGTATTTGTTACTCTTTTTGAATCTTTTTGTGCACATTTGGATCACATCTTTTATAGTGTTAAAGAATCTATCAATGAACATGAACATTTTTCTGCTGTATAACCTCGACATTCCAGTTAGTATATCCTAAGTAGATTTCGAGTAGGTTCTAATCGATTACTACTATATATATATATATATATATATATATATATATATATATATATATATATATATATATATATATATATATATATATACAGTGGAATCTCTATAACTCGAACCTCGTTAAATCGAATTCCTCAGTAAGTCGAAAAAATGCCATTCCCTTCCGCTGGAGCCCTAAATACGCGGTATCTCGAATTATTTAGACTTTGTAACTCGAACAAAATGTTATTTCTCTACGAGGTATTTATAAGACATATTTGTACCCTATACCTCGAATTTCAAAAAGGAGACTCAATAACTCGAATTTCAAAAAAAAGACTGGATTAGTTCCACGAAGTCATAGCAGTAAGGAATGTTCGGTGTAAGTTCGGGGTTTCTAATTCTAATTTATTGTTTATGTTATGTCTTGTACACGTGCAATGAATAACTTCCTTCATTAAACTTTCTGAGTAACACAGCTGGGTACCTTTTGTTTGTTCCTAGTCGGTCAGTACTTATTTGGCTGTTAACTAGCAATAACATGAGTGACAAAAGGAAACTAAAGACTTTAACTCTACGTGAAAAATTCGACGTTATCAATGCGGTAAAAAGTGGCATGAAGAAAAAAGATGTGGCAGCTCATTACGGACTACCACCAAGCACTTTGTCTACAATAATTAAGAATGAAGCCGAAATACTGCAAAGATACGAATCAAGCAGCAATTTGTCTTCCAAAAGACGACGTTTGGCGGAGTTTCCTGATTTAGAGGAATGCTTACTAACCTGGTTCAAACAGTGTCGTGACAAAAACATAAGTGTATCTGGGCCTATGTTATGCGAAAAAGCCAAAGAATTTTCGAAGTCACTGGGACACAGTCCTTTTCGTGCCAGCAATGGTTGGTTGGTGAATTTTAAGAAGCGACATGAACTTGTGTTTAGGAAAGTTTGCGGCGAAAGTGCAAGTGTCAATAAAGAGATATGTGATGAATGGATAATTGAGTTGCAGAGTTTATTGAAGGATTATGAACCAAAAGACGTCTTTAATGCCGACGAGACTGGCCTTTTTTTCAAGTGCTTACCTGACAAAACACTTATTTTTAAAAATGAAAAATGTCATGGTGGTAAGAACAGTAAAGAGAGATTAACAATATTGCTAGCAACAAACATGACAGGCTCTGAAAAACTCAAACCATTAGTTATAGGAAAGGCTAAAAAGCCTCGTTGTTTTTCTGGATGTAAATCTCTACCACTAGACTATGATGCTAACAAGAAAGCATGGATGACAGCCGAAATATTCAAAGGATGGCTCATTGAAGTCGACAAGAAAATGATTAAGGACAAACGAAAAATTTAGCTTTTCATTGACAACTGTACAGCTCACAACATAATTCCGCCATTGAAAGCAGTGAAAGTTAAATTTTTTCCACCCAATACAACATCTAAGCTACACCCCTCAGATCAAGGAATAATAAAAAACTTCAAATCCTTTTACAGAAAGGAAGTTGTTAGGAAACTGATAACTGATATGGAACAACAGTCTGCTTCACCTATTAATGTATTGCATGCAATTAGGATGACAGACAAGGCTTGGAGAAGTGTGACCACAATATCAATATCAAATTGTTTCAAAAGCTGTGGATTTTCGATGTCACAAGAAGAAGCTTCGGAAGAACCTCTTGAACCGGACATGAGTTTAGAGGCCGATTGGAATAAACTTCAGAACACAGAAGTTCAATTTGAAGATTATGTGACATGTGATGAAGGGCTGGCTACTACTGGAACACTAACTGATGCTGAAATAATTGACATAGTTAATCAGGATATAAATGAGGATAATGTTGATGAAAATGACGTCGATCATACTGATCCCGCAGATTTTGAACCATTAATATCAAATAAAGAAGCCAGAGCAGCAATCAACACACTACGATCTTTCGTTGAAAGATGTGATGATATCGAAGATCGTGTATTCAGTTCATTATTTGAACTTGAAAAAATAATTGATAAGAAATCTGCAAATTGTTTAAATCAAAAAAAGATAACAGATTTTTTTTAAATGTTTGTAAAGTTTACTTCAGTAATATGTAATTTAAATAAATATATACCATTACAACTTAAGTCGAATTGTTGTTTAACTTTGACTCTACAAGTCGAAAAATATACTTAGAAATCGCACCTTTCTTAGTCGAAATTTTAGCGGTTAAATCCTTTGTATCTCGAAATCCTTTTTAAGTCGAAAACTCATTAACTCGAATTTTTTGCATTTCTCTTGACATTCGAGTTATCGAGATTCCACTATATATATATATATATATATATATATATATATATATATATATATATATATATATATATATATATATATATATATATATATATATATATATATATATATATATATATTCTTTTGAAAAGAGAGGATTTACAAAATTCGAATAATTGTATTTACAATAAATGCTTTTATCTATAATGTTGGTGTGTGTCAGAAAAACACAAGAGCTCAGGAAAATGTAACAGGGAACCCATACTATCTTGCGTATGATTCAATAAACGAGTAAAAAAACCTGAGGAAAAAACTCGTTTCCCTGTCGCCATTGCACTAGCAATAGCTTGTCTGTTTATGTTGTTTTAGTGTCGTGTGTACATAAAGAGTACCAAAGATTTTTCTGCTTAGCAGCTTCAATTATCATCTTGCACTCCATGATTTCCAGACGAAGACAAGGGTGAAAGGAAGGGGGTTTGGGACAGGAATCTGTAACAATGGAAAAAGAGAACCAGCAGAAAAATATTTCAACAATCATACCTGACTCTTATATGTCTAAACACACTCGAAGTTAAGAAAAGATTTTACATAGCCAGCAAGGCCATAAAAAGGACTAATGAGATAATTAAAAACAACATAACCTGCGATATTTCCTCTTTCGCGAGGATGTTCTTCCGTCGCAGTGTGGGACTCCTGAAACATAATCACTTCTTTGTTCTTGCTTGCCAATTTTGAAGTATAATCTCGCAAAATCCCTTCAATATTCAAAGTCAACGGAACAATTCCCTCTCTGTTTGACCGAGAGAGCCCCGATTTTCTTAGAGTTTTTTTTTGTAATCCTGAGTTTTACTTATGTGGCCAAGGCTACCCTACTCTCCCCTATGTGTTATTTTTTATGAAACTAAATAATTCAGAAACAAAACCGTCAATTATTTCCTCGTTGCAGAGATACAGGGTGGTTTTGAATATTTGGCTCGGGTGTACCCCCATGATATATCCGGTGTATAAATCATAACAACAATGAGAAATTATCTTCATTGTGTGTTGCACGTCAAATACAGTAGAGTTGTTAGATTTCTTCCCAATGGCACAGATTCCTGTTTATGAGATAAAATAATAATTTTTCAGATATAAGATAACTGGCTATATACAAATTATTATGTAATATTTATTTCTTCATTTGCTTATAAAATTATATGAAAACACCGATTCTTGATAACAAATATTTTATTTACGTACACACATGTTTTAATTGAAAACAACCAATAACTATATAGTTACAACGAACACATTATGGTGTTTGGAATATAAAATTATCTACTATTTGAAATATGTACTTATCATAATCTCTTGTAGATAAGCTCGAAACAATCGTTCGAGTATTTTACAATAATTTCGATAATTTTAGATAAATTAAATGCCCATCGATTGATTCATTTCTGCGTTTTGTTAAATATTAAGACACAATGTCATCAAAATATTTTATATGATGAACTGAATTATTTTGAAAGAATTACTACATTTTGTGAGATTTCTTATTCATTCAAATATTATACATAATAAATGATTTGATGCAAATCAAAGCAGTGATTATCATAAGCATATTTGATATTCTGAAAATGATTGTTGAATTGCATAAATCAGTACTGCATGTAGAACATTCATGGTGACCGGGAAATACTGATCCTCTTCTCCTCAAATCATTGAAGATATCCTCACATGTTGCACCATATCTAATAGCTTGACACCCTCTGTTTACAATAGTTGACATAGGATATCCTGGCTTTTCAGCTGAAAAAAATATGCAGAGAAAGTTGGTATTCTTGTGCGATTCGTATGAAATCATAAATTTTCTGGAAAAACACTCATTTATGTCGATAGGTATTCGGGATAATCGAAAATCCGGATAATCGAATGTATGAAGAATAATGTTATGTGTTTATTAAAAATAACAAATAGATATCAAGGAAAATCAATGTTTATTAACCCTCGAATCGTCACGTGGGGTCTTTAAAAGCCTAGGTTTCAAAATAATACAAAAATGTTATATACTGGTTTGTGCCATCGCTTTGAACGTTTAAGTACCTTCGCAGAACTATTCGCCGGCGCAGAGTTGACTATCGGCAGTCAGTTTTCGCCACAGAACAGACCCTAATAAGAAGGTCGACTTACCGACCAAAACATTCAACAGCCCCCATGACCCCTCACCTATCTATCTAGTACTCCCATAATAGATATAGATGGCACTAATTTAACCACGTCAAGTGTCAAACTCTGTCGATCAAACTTCAATCGCCAATAAATAAATTGTCAAATGTCTGTCAATGTCGAAATTTTCAGTTTCCCGCCAAACCCTTTTATTTTTGAGGTTTGTGCTTCCAAAATCATTTTTTTTTCAGGTGTTTCCGTTGCTGGTGTCTTGGACTCAAGTTTAGTAATTCTCTTGAAAATTTGTAGGTAAGTAAATTGAATTTGTGAAGTTTTAGCCGATATTTTGTGCAACTTGAGCTTTGTTCGATTCTACGGTACCTAAATTGGATTATATCCAATTCTTATAGGTTTTCTTCTTAATTTTGAGGTTCACCCCTTTGGCGTGCGGCGGGAAAGGAGTATACCATACAAGAGGACCCCTGTGAATGGCGAGGAAATAAAAGTAGCCGAGGAAGCCTTTTTTCGAGCTCTGAAAAGATGAGTTAATTTGAATTATATACATTTTCTTGAGGTTCTCAACTTTCGAACTTGTCAGGATGACTTCGTTAGGGGGCGAAGTGCCCCAACAATAACACACTTTTATAACATTCAAGGAATTTTGTGATAATAAGTCTAAGTTAACGTATCCTTCAGTAAAACTTTCTCAATTCTTAGAAGACATTCACAATAAACTTTACTTTTTCCTGAATAGTCAGGGGCATCAGGAAAATCTTGCTTTCAGATTCAAAGCTATTTACAAGTCTCATGTAAGTAGCACATTACTTTCATACTGTCCAAAGAAAAATAAAGTTATTATGCTACTTTCAACCATGCACCAGGATGGTGTCATAGATGAAACCAGTGAAAAAAGACTTCCAGAAATTATTGGTTTCTACAATAAAACAAAGAGTGGCGTCGACGTGGTGGGCAAGCTAATTGGTTCCTACTCTGTTGCAAGAATTTGTAATAGGTGGCCTCTTAGACTCTTTTTCACGTTCCTAGATGTTGGAGCTGTGAATGCGCAAATAATTCTGGACTCATTGAACTCAAGAACCTAAAATGGAAAGAAAAAATTTCTGAAGACTCTAGCGTTTGATTTAGTTACCTCGAGAAATCGAAAATCTAGTCCGCATATTTGCATTGCTGCCGCAAGAGATTCCACCATAAAATTAATTTGTGCCTATGAGGAACTTTATGTTCACTGCGCCAGAAGAACAGATCGAAAGTTCAGCAATATGTTACTTTTGTGAGGGAAACATATGTCCGTCTCATACCAAATCTGTTTGTACCGATTGTATCACAAATGAAAATTAGTGTTATTTTCAAAGAAGAGAAGATTATGTTTTTTTTAATGCTATCAAAGTTCTAGTTTATGAGTTCTTAACTTAAGTGCCAACTGTTATGTCGAGAGAAAAAAGTTGATCGTTTTATTTTTTTAAAAATTCAAGTTATTGTTCTGTGATGATTAATTCCAAATAAAAATGGTTCCTAACATTAAATTTAATTTTTGTAGTCTGGTTTTCAATGAAAACTGCAATAAATGTCATAAAATAGTATTTTCGTTTTAATTCTAACATTATTAATATAAACACCTCAAAAAGTCTAGGAACACTCATCTTTAAAATATGAATTTGATGATTCGAATTTATAGAAATCTTTCGGTTTTTGTTAGGATGTATTGTATATAATGTATTCTCAAGAAAACAAAATAATATTTGACTTCTCCAAAGCACCTATTATAAAAAAAAGTTTGAAATTTGAAAATGACTAAATTTGGTAAAACAAAAAAAAATCCTGAACTAATATTTTCGAAACTATATGGAAGCACTTATATTTTTCAGTACCCTGAAGGTCCACCTCTGTTATTAATGACACTTTGGCATCGTCGTAGCATGCTCAATATTAAATTGTCTATTACATTTTGGCCTAAGTCATTCCAAGCCCCCTGAACTGCTAATCGAAGCTCCTGTTCATGATGGAAGACGTTTTGACGCAGGAGATTTCTTTTTAGGGTGTCCCACACATGTTCGATGGGATTCAGACCTGGGGAGAAGGATGGTCACGGTAGAAGATCGATATCATTCTCTTCAAGAACGTTCAAGACAACTCTTGCACGATGAGGAGGGGCATTATCTTGTTGGAAGAGTGGATTTTGGCCCATTGTTTGGAGATACGGTACCACTACAGGTAAAACTATCTCATTTGCGTAAGAATTTCCCGTGAGGTTGTTCTGTATGAAAACGAGGTCAGTTCTTCCACCAAGGCGTATACCTCCCAAAAACATCACTGATCCGCCTCCCTGTCTAACAACTTCTCGAGCATGCTGGAGACGGTTTTGCTTTCCAGGTTCCCTCCATATTCGAATTCTTTCCGAATCGGGATAATAACTAAATCTAGATTCATCACTGAAGAGAACTGTGGCCCACCTCTCTTGATCCCAGTTTACGTGTTCTTGGCACCAAGCTAAACGAGCAGCGCGATTTCCATGGGTCAATTGTGGAACTCTTAAAGGACGTCTGGAGTGGAGTTGACCTTCGTGCAGTCGATTTCTCACAGTTTGGTCGGAAATTTGTACATTATGAACTCGTGATAGCTCTTGAGCTAATTGAGATGCTGTGGTAGTACGATCTCTTCTGGCTTGTAAAACCAAAAATTGGTCTTGGGCGACTGTAGTAATCCTGAAACGACCTATATGGCGTTCTTCTACGCTACCTGTTTCATTGAAACGCGACCATAAACGGTTTATGACACTTGGGCTACTTCCCAGAATCCTGGATACTTCCCGTTGTGAGCTCCCAGCTTGGAGCATGCCAACGGCTCGTAACATCTCTTCTGTAGTCAAATGTCGTCTTTCCATGGTCGTATCACAAAACTTGAATCTTTTATTTGTACTTACAACAGAATCAAAGTGCCAACTAACTGATTTCAAACACTGAAATGATTATAAGCAGCGTCGCATCTGCTGCATTTTTAGTTTTTCATGAAAAAAAAACTGAAATATGTTGCGGCACTCTACATAATTTGGTGAGAAATTGATGCAGGTGTTCATTTCTTAAAAAAATCATCCATATTGATCGTTCTGAATACGATATATCGATATTCAGAAGTGTTCCCTAGACTTTTTTGAGGTGTTTATAATTCCTACTCAAACATTAAAAAGTATGGTCAAAATAAGATTTTGGGGTCTTTAGAGACCCCATGCGACAATCTCGTAAGTGAAAAGTACGCGACAGGCCGAGGGTTAAGAAATAAAAAACACTTATTTATGTATGTACATATATATTTTCTTAGATTACGTACATAATACTAAACTACTGCAGCATTAATCATGAAATAAAATATTTAGGTACGTATGTACGAATAATTTGTTTACAATATGTATTTGGTAATTTGCATTTGGTAATCATGAAATAAGTAGGTAATAAGTTTAATTTGGTTTAAAACATTTGGAAATTGTCATTTGACGTAATTGACGAATTCGTTTCAGCTGTAGTAAACTCACAGTATCACTCTGTTTGTTTTTCAAACCACTTGAGAGCTGAATCAAGGGCACGAAATTTTACATCATGAAATGGTCCTGTATCATTTTCCTCGTCTATATTTTCTTCTGTTTCATCTTCTTGCATTTCCTGCTGTTCATTTATTTGCAATATGTTTTCTACGATTTCGTCGTTTGAAGTCTTAATTTCAATCAAATCCCATGCATCTACAACCAAGTAACAACACTCCTTTAAATTCATTTCCTTAAAAAATTATAAAACGACTTCTACATTATGTTCTTCAACAGATAACAACCTACGTAGAAGTTGTTTTCTATAAAATCGTTTCAATGTTTCAATAACACTTTGATCCGTTGGTTGTAGCAAGGATGTCACATTAGAAGGGAACAATTTTACTTTAAACTCCCTCTCTAAGAGTTCAGCTGAAGGATGGGATGGCGCATTATCCAGTGAAAGTAGTACATTTCCTTTGTCTTGTCTTCTATTTACTTCAGGGATAAGAGTGTTGTCATACTAGTCAATGAATATTTCAGAGTTGATCCATGCTCTTTTTGATTTTTATAAATTAAGGGTACCCTGATATTTTCAAAACATCTGGGTTTCTTTGATTTTGGTGACGAGCAAAGGTATTTTGTGGGTCCCGGTAGCGTTAGCGCAAACTAATATTGTTACTCGCTCTTTGCTTGTTTTATATCCTGGAGTTGAATTCTTTTGCCTAGAAGCTTAAAGATTTTGAAGGTAACGACTTCCAGTTGAATTCAATTTCATAAACATTATAAACAAAATCCAAGTCATAGTTATTTTCATTCAATTTCTTTTTAAAACTATCTTTACAAGAGGTTGCTGCATCTACATTAGATGTCAACAGATGTCATTTATGATTTATATTGAGTATTCCTTCTGTCAAAAGTCAGAATAAGTTCGCTAAAATGACTTACAAATTAGAACTTCGAAGAAGTATTTACCATTTAGTTGGGCGAGTTCCTAAGCGTGAAATCATCAATATTTTTCGTGGTCAGAATATTTCTTAGACAACTATTTATCGGGTAATAAGTGAATGTGAGCAAGAAATGCCATGCTTGAATTTGCCAAAGTGGTCGACCGAAGGCTCTGAATGAAATCCGTAGAAACAGGCTCTTAGAAAGAGCAAGAGACACAGTATGTACATCATTACGAAAATTATCCAGAAGATTTCGTACTTCTCATGAGACAATAAGGCGAGAATTGCTGAATGCGGAATGTGAATATCGTAAAAGGCGTAAGTGTCCAAAATGAATTCAGAATCAATTGGAAAATGTCCCCAGATGTTGCCGCGCCTTAAGAAGAATTCTCTTCGCAAATGACAGAACCATAATTTTGGATGATGAAAAATATTTTACATTATCTCTTTCTGAAATCAACTGTAATGCTGGTTTCTATAGAAATAATATAGAAGACTGTCCAAACGAAGTAAACTTCAAAACGAAGAAAAAATTTGAAGACAAGGTTTTGGTTTGGTGTGCTATTCCTGAAGCAGTGGCTTCAAGACCATATGTAGGGCATGTGAGAGGCGAAGCTGTTGATCCAAACCTATATACTGGAAGATGTCTCCCAAAATTGTTAGATTTCATCAATACCTATCAAGCTGATGACGAAACAATGTTTTGGCCAGACTTGGCATCTTCGCATTATGCGCGAGTAACGAGAGATTGGTTAGAGGCTAATAACATCCCATTTTTCACTCGCGGAGATAACCCCCCAAACGTTCCACAAGCAAGACCAATCGAAGATTTTTGGGATTTACTGACAAGGAAAGTCTATGACATTGGATGGGAAGCCCAATAAATAAACAATAAAGTTTTTTTCAGTACTTAATTTATCTATTCGCATTCTTTCCCAAGACTTCTGTGACATACGTTAATGTTATGTGTTTATTAAAAAACAAATAGATATCAACTTAAATCAAGGTTTATTTACATATAATACATAATACTGAACTACTGCAGCATTCATCAGGAAATGAAATATTTAGGTACGTATGTACGAATAATTTGTTCACAATATGTATTTGTTAATTTGCATTTGGTAATCATGAAATAAGTTTAATTTGGTTTAAAACATTTGGTAATTGTCATTTGACGTAAGCAACTTTTTCTCTTCATTGCTGCTATATCACGAATTCGTTTCAGCTGTAGTAAACTCACAGTATCACTCTGTTTGTTTTCAAACCACTTGAGAGCTGAATCCAGGGCACGAAATTCTACATCATGAAATGGTCCTGTATCATTTTCCTCGTCTATATTTTCTTCTGTTTCATCTTCTTGCATTTCCTGCTGTTCATTTATTTGCAATATGTTTTCTACGATTTCGTCGTTTGAAGTCTTCATTTCAATCAAATCCCATGCATCTACAACCAAGTAACAACACTCCTTTAAATTCATTTCCTTAAAAAATGATAAAACGACTTCTACATTATCTTCTTCAACAGATAATAACCTACGTTGAAGTTGTTTTCTATAAAGTCGTTTCAATATTTCAATAACACTTTGATCCATTGGTTGTATCAAGGATGTCACATTAGGAGGCAAAAATTTTACTTCAAACTTTCCATTTTCCCTCTCTAACAGTTCAGCTGAAGGATGGGATGGCGCATTATCCAGTGAAAGTAGTACATTTCCTTTGTTTCGTCTTCTTTTTACTTCAGGGATAAAAGTGTTGTCATAGCAGTCAATGAATAACAGGGGACCCTGTTATTTTTAAAACATCTGGGTTTCTTTGATTTTAATGAGGAGCAAAGGTATTTTGTGGGTCCCGGTAGCATTAGCGCAAACTAATATTGTTTTATATCCTGGAGCTGAATTCTCTCGCCTAGATGCTTAAAGATTTTGAAGGTAACGACTTCCAGTTGAATCCAATTTCATCAGCATTATAAACAAAATCCAGGTCATAGTTATTTTCATTCAATTTCTTCTTAAAATTATCTTTAAAAGAGGTTGCTGCATCTACATTAGCTCACATTTTTTCACCTTGTATTTCCAATTCACGAAAGTGTTGCAGAAGAGATGTATTTGTAGGATTCTTAAGCTGAGCAAAACACAATCATGCAGGGTTCACTATGTGGAAAGATCAGTGCTAACTGTTGTGAATCTATATGTTTATGAAGCATTTATGTTCATAGTTAATAATAGAGACCTGTTTGTGGAAACTAAGCGTGAACATGAGCATAACACGAGAGGTAAAAACGATATGAGGCTACCCAGATTTAAGCATACTTACCTTCAGAACAACTCTGTTTATGCTTTGGTGAAAATTTATAATCACATTCCACAGGAGGCACGAGGATGGCCACAAAATAAATTGAGAAGACGATTAAATATTTAACTTAGGAGGACACTATACTACACTCTCCAGGAATATTTGGAGCTCAATATTTGTCTCAGCTGATTTCGTCTCTTATTGTTAGGTATTCATTTTGTTTACTCTGCTTGTTTCTATGTATTTTATGTTTATGATGACGTGTTCTACAACAATTTATGTTTATATGGAACAAATAAATGGATTCATTGATTGATTGACGAATTCCATGACGTGATTTAAATCTGTACAACCATCCGTTACTTGCCACTAACGATTCATTGCCGCCTAATTTTTTATTTAACTGTAAGGCGTTTTCACAGAGCAAAGGTCCAGATATCGATTGCCCAGTATATCGTTTTTCTAAAAAAAACCAACAATACAGAGCTTCTTCTAAAAGTTCATTTTTCGATTTTCGATCTCTTCATCATTTTCCGATTTTAGCTCCCGTCTTTACTATCTAATTTGCAGGTGTACAACAAAATTGAATCGGTATTCTTCTTAATATCACTTATCGCGGATGTAGCTACACCATACTTATCAGCTAACTTACGGCCAGTTTCTCCTTTTTTTAATGAATCAATATTATTTATTTTGTCTTTAAGCGATAACACCACAATTGCAAACGAACTGAAACAATAACGAAACGCGCGGGGAGGCGATCCCACACGGCGTAGGCGGGATATGCGAGTTCCGACACGTTCATGCTTGCATATATTCAACTTGCAGGTACCTATAATTCGGTCGCGGTTGGTAGTTCGGATAATCGCGAATCCGTATAACTGAGGGCCGGATAGATCAGAGATGTCAATTGGGATCAATAAAGATTCTTACGAAATAAATGAATATTTTTTATTCCACATTCTTAAATTATGATAACGTAAACAAAACTACGACGAAATAACCAAACAGAACTATGTAAAAAAAGTTGAGCAACAGTTCATCATTATCATGCAGTCAACATATTAATAGCGATTCTTCTTTTCAACGTGCTACTCACGGTTTACGCTCTTTAGAAAACCGACTCATTTCACAAACAATTAGCTAGCAGCTTAAATACAGAATTTTCTATCCAGTTGTTCAGTTGAATGAAAATAGATGACTCCACTTACTTGTTAATGTATAAGTAGCACAAACAGATGGTCCGAAACATTCTACTCTTCTAAGATACCCTTTCTTTCCAGAGCTACAGACATCGTGAATTCCAAAGTCAATACGAGTTGAACATTCGTAACACTGTAAACATTCTCCTGGAAATGAAAACAATCTTCTATTAATATTGAAATCGAAAAAATTAACTGTTAATGTTCAAAGTATAGATACCAAATAATTAATAATAAAATAAGGGACAGCATGGAACATATTATATTGAGATTAAAAAGATGGTTGATGCTACAGTGATACAATTAGAATATTGGTATCACAGTATCTTTCCATCTACACTACTCCAAGAAATTAATGCATAGTTTCAATACAGTAACATTCGCGTTTTGACTATTTGCGGATTAAAGAAATTCGACTCAATTCCTATATTCGCGGCTAATGATTTCTTTATCGGTATATCACGTCGTCAAATGGACCAATAAAAAGGAAAATAGATGGTTATAATGACTTTAAATGGTTATAATGAAAGTATAATCGATAGGTTAATCAATAGATACAAATATAAGGAAAAATTGAAAACCTTACTCTGAAACCCAAAAGACAAAGTTAATACGTTGGATAAAAGTGGCATATATGAAATTAGTTGTAAAGATTGTGAAAAAGTATGTTGCACAAACTAAACGATCTGTTAAGACTAGATTAAAAGATGTTTTCACTATATTAACAAAACTATGACCGGTTTCACCACACTGTGACTTCATCAGATAGATACAAACTAATGAGTTATTCCTTATATATTAGTCTTATTTCCTACTTAATATTACAATAGGCACAAGTACAAGGAGTATGTTGGAAAACCCATCGGAGTTGCTACGTAAAGGAGAAGGATTTAGATCTAATTGACTATTAAGTAACCTACCTGAATTCTTTTCTTTGTTGATCTCTAAAATTTCCAGATTTTGATATGTCGGCCTAAAGAATTATCAGTTCGGAATGCTATATTGAAAATATAATGCGAGAGGAATGATTTTAATTTTAGACTAGGATTACCAATATAAGTTAAGCTGTTGTATTTTGTGTTAGAACTTTTTATACTTGGAAATACTTCCTGGATTGCTTTTTGAAATTTTTTGCTTGAAATCATGTTCTCAATCTGTAACCGTTATTGACTGCTATTTGTTTAATTATATTTAGCTCTTTTATGAAATTATTTTGTGACATTGGGATATTAATGAGTCTATGTACCATACTATTGTAAGCTGCTAATTTATGTGAATAAGGATGTGTAGATGAGCTGTGAATAGTAATATATGTATGCGATGGCTTATGAAAATAGAAAAATCATATTTTAGTAATAGTTAAATCCAGAAAGTTAATGGAGTTTTCTGTTTCTATCTCTAACGTGAATTTAATATTATCGTGAATTTTGTTAATGAATGTTTTGAATGACTCTAATTGTCTGTTTTGCAAGTGAAATAACAAATGATATCGTCGACATATCTAAACCAATAAATAAAGTGTTTGAATAACGGATGTTCTTGGATAGTTTTTCAATATTATCCATGAAAATTTCAGCGAGCAGAGGGCTCAGAGGATTACCCATGATTAAACCTTTTACTATTATATAATACTCCATTGAAGATAAAATTATTTTGTTCTGAACAAATTTCTAAAAGTGTAAGATTTCTGATTGAATTATCAGACTGACTTTATTAATTTGAAGGGCGTTGTTGATGAGTTTCACTGTATCACTAGGTGGAACACTATGGAAGAGATTTACCACATCCCATGACATAAGTTTAGCGTTCGTTGGTAGTATCGTGTGCTGAATTTTATTTATTAGGACTGAAGAGTTTTTTATTGAGAATTTAGGTTCAAAATTAGCGTACTGTCGAATGATGTCTATGAGAAAGCGTGAAAGTTTTGCAGCTGGAGCTTGAAAATATGAAACTACTGGTCTAATGGGATGCCCTGTATTATAGAGTTTGACGAGGGGGTAAAGTTTTGGTGATTGCGGGTTGTCAATGAAAAGTTTATATTTTTGATTGGTAGGTATTATAGACTTGGCATACTCTAAAGCGTTTACTACTATGGATTGAAATTTATTAGTTGGATCTTTATCAATTTCTTCATAACAACCTGATTCAATGAAATTTTGGGTTTTCAATAAATAATCTGCTTTATTTAAGGCTATGACTGTATGACATTTGTCTGCTTTGGTGAATATGATATCTTCAGATACGGACTTAGATTTAATGGACTTCGAAGATGTATTTTCGAATTTCTTAGGTTGAAAACTATTGAACTCTTTTTGAAGTACTAACGCTGAAGAGTGTTTTAGGTGTTTAGTTTGCGGTGAATAATTTAGGCCTACTTCGGTTTCAATTCCTAGCAGATCGAAATGGAGACGAGGGTTATTTGACTCTAAATTGTTTTTAACCCTTTTCTAGAAGTGAAACTTCATCTTCGGAAAAGTTAGCATCTGAAAGATTACTGAACCTATCATAAAATTGGTGATCGGATAATTTGGACTTGTTTTTTCAGGTTTATTACTCAATAATTTATTTAATTTTCGCAACTGAATTGTATACTTTTTGGGAATTAATGAATGAACTCTGAATCTTGTTCCGGAATCTAAAATGTCAAATTCTACTGAATGAAATCTAGGTAGCAACTCCGAATGGATTACCTTTAAAAATATGTTGTAGTTGTCTCGTTGGCTGTATTAAAACTTGATGTCTAACTTCAACCATTTCTTTTTGCCTTGTACTCCATTTCGGGCAGCTGGGCTGATATTATGTGTCTTCAGTTTTATATATTTCGGAAATACTTCGTTCTTCAAACAACTAGATAGGAACCAGATATTCTGTGTGTTGGTCGCACATCTAAGAATTAGCTTGAAATACCAAATGACCAAAAAGCTTGTCTCAGCTTCTTTCAATAATTTGGTTGAGGAGGTCGTTACATGATGAAAATCGATATACATATTTTCAATGAAATAAAAGAGTATGCCAAGTCTATAATACCTACCAACGAAAAATATAAACTTTTCATTGAAAACCCGCAATCACCAAAACTTTCCTCCCTACACCAGTGGATATACACCACTGTCAAAAGTGAGACTTATCAGATATGCCAGAACAGGCGAGATCTCATCTGCAACCATCTTAATAAGTTTGACAGGAATTCCATCCAGTCCCACAGATTTTGTGTTCTTCAAAGAGCTGATTAGATTGATGACCTCTCCAGAATCCGTTGACAAGAGTAAAATTGATAAAAAATGTTAAAAACGGGAGTACACTGAACGCTTTTGAGAGTATAAACAAAATGAAATGCAAACATTGACTAAACAGAAAGATTAAGTATAAATTATAGAGCTATGTAGAAATAGATTTAGTGTACTATATTTTCCTGATGATGCCAACTTAGTTGGCGAAACGCGCGTCAATTATTCGAAATGAAGTTTTGGTGTAGTGGTGTACAGTGTTTTTTAGTGAAACTGTCTTTTCAACACTGAATTATTCGAAACACATGTTACGAAAATTAGAAAAAGCTTAAATATGCCGCTAATATTTTACCATCCATCAAGTCATTTGAATTGAAAGAAAAGGGATGGCAGATAATCGAATTATGGTTTCACATTCATTCCTATTAACGACACAGAATGGGTTTTCACCGTTTATTTCATTAGAAGATTAGGTGATGGACAATGTAGGTACCTAGCTTTCAATTGTTTGGTTCACCATAATCTATGGACATTGAAGAATTTTTATTTAAGGAACAATATTCAACCTTCCGTAGAATGTTAAATATCCTTCCCTGATGAAGCTGATTTTCCAATCCATCCTTCATAAGAACCGTCAACCGGGGCCACACAGCAGTGGTACAGCACAGTCAGATGTCATGAATAGGAGCAATAGACTGCAGTTTCGGTCTCATTTGACCTCGTCAGTATTGCATACCCATTCAAAGCATCAGGCTACACTGACACCTACTTATCTCAATTCGTAGGAGCGTGAGAAAACATGTAAATATTATTGCGCCCCCCAACAAACCCAGACAGAGGCCTCTTCACCATTGCCACCGAGGAACGGTGATAACAAAGGGTTGATAAACAAAAAAAAACAAGCAGTCATACTAGTTCGACTATTCCCCGCAACGCTACACACTGTGTCAGCAAGGAAGAGGTCTGTCGACAGACTAACGCTCCTCATTCTTATCTGGTTGATTTAACATTCTACGGAAGGTTGAATATTGTTCCTTGAATAAAAATTCTTCAATGAGTCTACACATACAGCGATAATCTCGCAAAAAGTAATTTTTAGAGATTATGATCTATGGAATCTAGGTAAATGAGGAAAATATGTAATAATACCGTAATATATTGATCTTTTTTATATTTGGTAAAAATATGTGAAGATATGTAATTTACATAAAATCAACTCTTTAGTTATGATTGATATATCAGGTGAAGATGGTCCAAGCTGTGGCTCCTACAATTGTTGATCGATTTTAATGGAACAGAAATTTTATTGCGTCTTGAAAAATATTCTAATAGTCCGTACAATTTTCATATATCTGTAACTATTAATTCTGAATTTATATTAACAAATCATAATTTAATTCTTAGTACTGATAGTGAAGTTGATTAATGGTGTGCTCTATATCCCACCATGTGATACTTAGAAGATCCCTCGACAAAGACGATGGGGTATAAAATGGCTGTGAAAATATTTTGTGTACCAAGATCTACACGGAAAAGCTTAGTGAAGGATTCTCAAGAATCGTTAGAGTTGCTTGTGCATAAACTTCTCGGAAGAAAACATATACTATCACCCAGGCCCGCCGTAAGCGGGCGTGCAAGGCGTGCAATGCACGCGGGCGGCGCATTCAGGGGGGTGGCAAATCAGACAATCATCGACTAAAATTCAGACATTGTCACCTCACAATACTAAAAAGATTATGCTTATAAAAATAATATGATGAACGGCGCCCAAATATTTCTTTTATATCGTAGCATTACATAGCGCCATCTATTGAAATTCATGAGAACAAAGTTAATCCGTATCGTGCTCTATGCGAAATAGGGAAATCCCACAGATATCAGGGGAAATCCCCTTAAAACTATATACTCATTTCTTTGTTTTATTTATTTAACACAAATGCGAAAGTGATGTGAGTGAACAACAAACTTCAATTATTTGATTATAGCCCTAATGTGAGATCCGGAAACGGTCCAGGGTACTTAAAATTAATAATATTCTGTATATTTTTGTGCGAAGTGTGACTATAAAAATAATTTAGAAAATTATTTATATTATCCGTCGGCGCAAAAAATCATAATTATGGTAAGTGTCTTTGTTTAATTAATCAGCATATGGGCGCATTCATATAAACAGCAGGTATTCATGTAAAATTTGAAGGTTATTTTACTGAAAAACTTAAAGTAAAGATTTATTTAAAAAATGTTTTAAAATTAATACAGAGTGTAACAAAAGTAACTTAAGTAACGAAAGGGGACATTCCATCTAATCAATACGAACAACTTTTACTATGGGGTCAACTCTGAAGTCGCGAAAAAAATTAGTTATTTCATTACATTTGTGTGCAGTAGGTATGAACATTTTTTTCGCAGTAGTATTGTGATTATTATTGTGATTTAAAGGGTATTTCTTTCTGTTATACAACTTAAGAGTGAAGATTTATAAAAAAATATTAAAATTATACCTATATAGGGTGTAACAAAGTAACTTAAATCCCGAAAGGTAGTCATTCTATTATAAATACGAACAACTTTACTATAGGGTCAACGGTGAAATCGCGAAAAAATAACTATTCCATACAAAATGTATGGAAAAGCTGATTTTTTTCGCGATTTCAGTGTTGACCCCCTAGTAAAGGTTGTTCGCAATAATGGGTGGAATGATCGACCCCCTTTTGGGATTTAAGTTACTTTTGTACAACCGTATACTAAACTTTTTCAAAAAAATTCCAGGAACCGCAAAAAAGGAAAAAAATTTCAGGAGCTCAATTTCGACGGCAAAAACGAGAAAAAGATACAGAGAAAAAAAAACTAGCGGGATCTCTTGAGAAATTTTTTAGCAAACCAGAAAATAGGGACTCTGAATGTCAAGAGAATGTTGACGTAGATGTAGCTTCAACAAGCGCAGCTTTAAATCTAGAAGTTATGGAAGTATCTGAAGAGAAAAATGTTAGTCCTTCAGAAGGAGACTCCAGTGAAACTAAAAAAAGAGAAAGTAGTGCTAAAGAACCTGTAAGCAATTTATCGTCATCAAGTAGCTGTGTAGATTGTGGTGATGATCCCGGTTCGTGGCCCGCCAGTATGACTAATGATATTGTTAATATTTTGGTTAGCCGTGGTCCCGTGCAGCTGTTTAACCACAATTTTCCTGCTAATATCGATGGAAGAAAATTTGCAAACAGTTATTACTCTAGAAATCTTCCTAATGGAGAAAAAAATTAACAGAGAATGGCTTGTTTACACTACGTCAAAAGATTCAGTCTATTGTTTTTGTTGTAAAATATTCAGTAAAACTGTAAGTAGTCTGTCAGTTCCAAGCGGTTTTTCCGATGGGCAACATCTGTCATCTACCTTAAAACGACACGAAACAAGCATTTCCTATAGCGAAAATTTAAAATGTTGGGTCCAACTAAATCATATGTTAAAAATAAAACTACTGTAAATCAAATGCAACTGAGACTATTGGAATCTGAAAAAACAATGGTGTGATGTATTGGAAAGGATCATAGCTGTTATAAAATTTTTATCTCATCAATGTCTGGCGTTTAGGGGCTCGTCCAAAATATTATATGAGCATGATAATGGTAATTTTCTCAAAGCAATAGAAATGATAGCATCCTTTGATTCAGTTATGCGGGAACATATTCACAGAATTCAAGCCTCGAAATTCGATTCAACTCGCATGACTCACTATTTAGGAGATCAGATTCAGAATGAAATCATTGATTTACTCGGCACGACCATAAAAAATTATATCCTGGACAAAGTCAGAGAATCAAAATATTTCTCTATCATATTAGATTGCACACCAGATGTAAGTCACACAGAACAAATTACAGTTATACTAAGGTATGTTGTTTTAAACAGTGAAACTAAAAATGTTACAATATGCGAAAGTTTTATTGGCATCTGTCCGATAACCAGCTCCACAGGTGAAGGACTATTAAATTTTGTTTTAGATTTATTTTCGCAATTAAACCTTGATATTAAAAACTTACGTGGCCAAGGTTATGACAATGGTTCTAATATGCGTGGAAAACACAATGGATTACAAAAAAAAATATTGGAAATGAATAATCGTGCATTTTACGTTCCATGCTCGGCGCATAGTCTCAATTTGGTCGTTAACGATGCGGCAAATATAACGCACGACACGGTCAACTTTTTCAACTTAATACAAGAAATTTACGTTTTCTTTTCGTCTTCTACCTAAAGGTGGTCCATAATTTGCAAGCATTTACCTGATTTAAAACTAAAGGCATTAAGTGCCACGCGATGGTCTAGCAGAATCGATGCAGTCAAACTTTTACGGTATCACCTCGAAAAATATTTGACGCTTTACTTGAAATATCAGATAACAATTCGTCGGAATGGGATTGTACAACAACTCACAAAGCACATTCGCTTGCTTTGAATATTCAAAATTATAGATTTATTTGCTTAGTTGTAATTTGGTTTGATATTTTAAACGAAATTAATGCTATTAGCAAAATGATGCAAAACCCCACAATAAATACTCGGATCTGCATAAATTTGTTAGATGAATTGATTCATAAATTCACCGAATATCGCACAGATGAGCATTTCGAAAGGGTGTTAGAAGAAGCTACCACTGTGGCTCGGGAACTTAATGTAGATGCAGATTTTCCGCCTATAGATACCGTTCGTCCACGAAGAAAACCAACTCAATTTCAGTATGAACAGAGTGATGAAGTCTTACTAGACCCTAAGACAAAATACAAGGTAGATGTTTTTCTAGGATCCTGGACCAAACCTTAACTTCTTTAAAACGTAGATTCGATGAGTTGGAAACTTTTACCGACGTTTTTGGCTTTTTCACTAATAATAACTTGTTTAGTTACTCCAAAGATGATTTAATGAAACATTGTAAGGATTTGAATGTGAAGCTAAAAGATAGTTCAAGTAGTGACGCAGATATTGACGGTATAGATATGTTTAATGAAATCAATGCTTTAAAGTTGCATTTAACTGAAAACCAGTCTAATGATCCACAAACCCTATTGCAATACATTTTTGCTAATGAATTAATATCAACATTTCCGAATACAGCAATAGCGCTAAGGATACTACTTACATTGCCGGTTTCAGTTGCATCTGGTGAAAGGTCATTTTCAAAGTTAAAAATAATAAAAAACTATTTGAGATCAACTATGCACCAGCAAAGACTAAGTAATTTAGCAATAATTTCAATTGAACATGAGATTCTAAATAGACTAGACACCAAAAAATTATAGCTGATTTTGCCAACATGAAGGCAAGAAAGGTGCAGTATCTGTAAAATAACTTAATACCTATACCTACCTACATAATATGTATAAACTGCACCTTTCTTGCCTTCATTTTTCATTTAATGTCGTATTAGTGTATCTATCTTGTATAAAATAACCTAATATAACATAGTTTTCCACTGTACAGCATTTTTTCTTCACATTTTTATAAACACCTAGGCTTTGTAATTAGATAGGGGCGGCACGATAGGAATTGCACACCGGCGTTCAAACCGCTAGCGGCGGGCCTGCTATCACCTGAGCTGAAAAAAAGTTAGTGGAATATATTTCCTTTATGGAGTCGTAATATTATGGACTGACAAGAATGAATGTAAAACGAATCGCTTATCAGTTAGCTTTAAGAAACAACATCGAAAATAATTTTAGAAATGAAGTAGCTGGGCGTGCTTGGTTGGATCACTTTTTAAAGCGTCATAAGAACTCTTTATCATTACGCAGACCAATGGGGACTTATTACGCTCGTACTCAAGGTTTTAACCGTGAAGCAGTCAAAGAAGTTTTCGATATATTGGAAACTGAAATGAAGAATAAGAATTACATGAAAGGATTTTTAATGTAGACGAGACTGGTTTGATAATTGTGCAATCTAAAATATCACAGATTGCAGGTAAAAAAAGAAGAAACAGACTGCTGCAGAACGCGGGTCACTATGTACTCTTGTTTGCTGCATGAGTGCTTCTGGTATGTTTGTGCCACCAATGATGATATTTCCTAGAAAAAACTTTACTGATATTCTAATGGAAGGTGCACCATCTGGGTCGATTAGAAAAGTTCATCAATCTGGTTGGATCCAATCAAATTTGTTCACTGATTGGTTTAGACATTTTATTAACAAAACCCGGTGAGGCTTCCCCCGTATTGCTTATTATTGATGGACATTTTAGTCACACTCGCAATTTAGAATTAATAGAACTGACGCGAGAAAATCACGTCACTATCATCTTCCACCCCATACGACTCATAAGCTACAGCCGTTAGATAAGACTTTTATGGGCGCGCTTAAGAGTCAGTACAGTAAGGAGATTCGTAAGTTTCTTCTGCATTCTAAGAGAACGCTGAAGCCTTACGATATTGCTGAGCTTTTTGGTCAGGCATATCTCAAGAGCACCACAGGGGAAATTGCTGTAAATGGTTTTCGTGCGACTGTCATTTACCCATTCAATCCGCAAGTTTTTACGGAAGTCGATTTTCTGATGGAAACATCAAATAATGAACAACAATCTTTCCCCAACAAAATACAGCTAATCGCCATAAAAGTCCTGTTGCTGATCAAGATGCGTCAGGTGTGTATGCTGCAGCACAAGAGTCGCAAGAAGACTACCACAGCAAGAGCAATTAAATCCTCTCCATACAAGAATAAATTAAGTCAATCTTTGCGCTCAGCAGAAACTCGTGACCGAAGTCGTGGACGTGGGCTGGAACCAACAGCAGCAACAAAGCTCGTCAGCGCCAGAGAGTCATGCAGTCATCATCCAGCAGTAGCTCTGAAAGTGATGTAGTCGTAGAAACAGATTCGGAGAATCACGACAGTCAATGTCCAGATAGGAAAGCGTAGATACGAACTGCATGTTTTATGAAACTAGTTATTCTAACGACAGACTTGGGGAAGAGTAGATATAGTGCCGGAGTTGCAATTAATGGGCTCATACAGCCTGTGCAAGTCCTGAAGGCGAATATTATATCTGCCATTTTTGCATTTAGGTTGTGAGAACGCTCATACATTTAATATGGCCCCCAGGGTGCCATATAACCCACACCTGATCTCAAATTGCCAAATTTGATGATTTTTATATTACATACCATATGTTTTTTATTTCTCTGTTTTAATTTCGTTTATTTCATTGAAATACATGTATATGTAAGTTAATAAAGACGACTTTAACGTGTTTTTTTCCCTCTTCTTAGTTATGTATTTTTACCTGAGGCCTAAAAACAAAGTAGGGGGCCATATTACCACCTCCTCCTCTAAAAGAAAGAAGAAATAATATATGGTAGATGTCAACCCAAATTATTTGGTTCATAATGATTCTAGAACATCTATAGGTAGACCGAACCTGGCCATCGGGGCTCTCTCGGTCAAACAGAGAGGGAATTGTTTTGTTGAGTTTGAATATTGAAGGGATTTTGCGATTATACTTTAAAATTGGCAAACAAAAACAAGGAAGTGATTATGTTTCAGGAGACTCAAACTGTGACGGAAGACCATCTCCGCGAAAGAGGAAAAGCGCAGGTAATGTACTTTTTGATTATCTCCTTAGTCCTTTTTATGGCCTTGCTTGTTATGTAATATCTTTTCTCAAATTGAACTGAGTTTAGGTATATAAGAGTCGGGTATGACTGTTGGAATATTTTTCTGCTGGTTTCCTTTTTCCACTGTTACAGATTCCTGTCCCAAACACCCTTCCTTTCACCCTTGTCTTCGTCTGGAAATCATGTAGTGCAAATTGAAGCTGCTAAGTAGAAAAATCTTCGGTACTCTTTATGTACACACGACACTAACACAACATAAACAGACAAGCTATTGCTAGTGCAATAGCGACAGGGAAACAAAATTTTTACTCAGGTTTTTTCACTTGTTTATTGAATCATACGCAAGATAGTATAGTTCCACTGTTACATTTCCTGAACTCACACTTGTGTTTTTCTTACACACACCAAAATTATAGATATAAGCATTTATTTTAAATACAATCAATTCGGTCGTATATTGTAGCAACGAAAAAACAACAGCCATGGATTTGATTCTACAAGCCAAGAAAAAAACTGATAAACAATATAAAGCCTTTGAAGCAATGTATTGATGGCTCCTCTTCCGGAGAAAGCAAGAGAACTGAAGTCATCTAGCCTATGGTTAATATATTCAATTTCAGAAACAATGTTATCGTTAACACAACACTCATTGTCCTGTTAAAGCGTATGGTACTTTATTATGAAGTTACAAAATCAATAGCTTTGATAAGGATAATAGACAACATTCTCTGGTTATTCGCTTCTTCCTCTGACTTAATATTCTTGACTTTATAGAAGAAAGTCTATTTCTAACAACGAAAATATTCCATAGTACTACACAAATGCATTTAAATTAGAATTTTCTACTTACCCATTTCAGTGGCAACCCCTAGAAACAACAAAATCACCACTATGGGAAACGATAACATATTTATCAATTCGAAAAAAAATCACTGGATGTATGAACGTTTTCATTCGAATAAGAAACTCATTACTGGTATTCATCGATAGGTTACGAATGCAAACTAATAAAGTTTTATATTTCGGGTAAACATAGTAAATTTCTACACCATTAGTTTGGTAGTTAAACTCGCGTAGAATGAAAAAGCCTTCAAGTTTAAGAGTGACCTATATTCGAGATAAAACAAAGCCTAGAACCATTGATTGCAAGATATTAGCCTTGAAAGTTTCGGGCTTTTATATTCTGATAAAATAGACCGAATTAATAGTTTCTTCATTTTATTATATCTTCCAAAACATTAATACAATATATATGAATGACTCTTGAAGAGTCGCGTGCTTTATTGATGTACCACGATCAAAAACTTCTATGAAATTGTCACCTCCTGGCGCTCATAATTATAGTCTTGAAGTTGTATTATTTCTGTTAGGCTGCCACATCAGTCATTGATATCCCCTCCAGAATCATAGCTTGACATTTGTAAAAGTTGTCCTCTTGTACATCAGTCTAAGTACGAGTTTTTGGTTTTTAAAAATTTGTTGAATTAAATTAAATTTGCAACAATGAATTTGTATTATATGTTGTGTTAAAAACGGATTCTATGGTGTGAACACCTTGGAAATGTTGAAAAATTGTTTCGGCAACGATTCTCAACATTGAGAAAATAATTCATAATAAGCCGCTGTCAAAACACTGCATTCATTGATTTAGATGTGTGAATTATATAATTTGTTGTTTTACAACTATAAATAGACAATTAGCTTTCTTTATTACCTTCATTCAGTTCACCTAATATAAAAATCACTTCAGACATGGAAACTGGGAAATTCCATTAACTTCTTAGATCTAACTATAACCAAAATTGACCACAAACATGATTTTTCTATTTTCCTAAATCATCCCAAACAGATATTTACTTTCACAATTCTTCCGTACATCCACATCAACATAAAATTGCTGCTTATAATAGTATGATACATAAACTTACCACGATACCAGTGTCAGAAAATGATTTCCTGAAAAAGCTCAATGTTATGAAACAAATATCGGTCAATAATGATAATAATTCTAATATTCTATTTCAACATGCAATCCATTACTAGTGCTTCAAGGACTAATCAATAATATAATATTTTAACTTATATTGGTAAACCCAGTCTGAATTTAAAGTCTTTACCATCTCATATATGAATATAGCTTTCAGATCGGATAATTCTCACATAGAACCTAAAATTCATAAAGCGAACAAATCAGGTTTTCATAAACATTTTTGTGGAAGTTGTGATAAAATTTTTATAGTTAGTACTTTAAGGAATTTCAATATTAGGATATATGAGCATAATCGCAGTTTTGACAAACAAATATCTGATTCTCACTATGCAAATCATCTTCTAGAAGAAACCATAATTTTAATAATAATTTTGATATTCTACAAAAAAAGTAATAGACTGAAATTGAATATATGGAAAGCATTGCAGATCAATAAACAGAAAAATTCCGGAAATATACTTAATAGTCAATTAGACATAAATACGTCACCATAACTCAATCTTTTCAGATCTTACAAGAAGCGACCCTGTTAGGACTTTCCCCCTATTGAGCTTAATTGTACTATTTATCTGATGAAGCCACAGATCATCATTGTTTTATATCTCAACAACGATGAGATATGATGTACACCTTCTTGATAGCCAGACCAGTATAAGGAGCATTTACTTTTCAACAGATCTCTTTCTGCGGACACAGTATGTAGCGTTGCGGTTTTCTGGTGGCGCTGGTAAGTAGTTTCTGTGTCAGTTCGCTGAAGGCACCAATACATGTCTTGTTGTGCCCCAACGGATAAAAGAATCCTGAATAACCTAAACAACAAAGTAAAAGAAGACATAAGACAGATGTTCAACGAAGAGTGCGACGAGAAAATAGAGGCTCTAACAACAGAGGACCAATCGCTCTGGAAAATGGTATGGAGCACTGATAGGGAAAAAGAAGAGAACCAAAATTCCCTACTTAAAAAGAAACGACAAGGCAGCAACAACGTATATAGAGAAGGCGGACGCTTTCGCAGATTCTCTGGAAGAACAATTTAAGACCTATTATCCGAACCAAGACGTGACTTTCAATAGAAACATAGAAATCATAGAAAGAAGAAGAGAAGAAACAAATGAAAACGAAGGAGTAATGGAAATAACAAAAGAAGAAGTACAAGAAATTATCACACATCTACTAAGTAGGAAAGCACCTGGCATTAATGGAATGAAAATCCAGGCCTTGAAAAACCTACCAGAAGAACTAAAAGAAATAGCAAAAGGAGTTATGAAAACAGAAGACTACTCAAGCTTATGGAAAATTGCAGAAGCAATCATGATACAAAAAACAGGAAAACTAAAGAATGAACCCAGCAGCTATAGACCAATTAGTCTGCTCTCTTCAATGAGCAAAGTCATAGAGAAACTCATATACAGAAGACTGAGAAGCTTTGCTGAACAAAACAACATAATACCGAGCCACCAGTTTGGATTCAGAAGTGGACACGCAACGACCCAACAGCTGGCAAGGCTGACGAAAAATATAACGTTTCTAGACATAGAGAAGACTTTCGACAAAGTGTGGCAGGAAGCACTTTTATATAAGATGAAGAAAACGAAGTTTTCAAACAAACTTGTGAACATAACGGCATCGTACTTAAAAGAAAAAAAGATCTGAAGAAAGATTAATAGAGGCCGGAGTCCCACAAGGATCACTACTGGGACCACTACTGTTCGATATATACAACTCGGGCACAGTTTACTGACGACACAGATATTTATACATCACACAGGAATAAAAAATCTATAACAAAGAGATTAACTGTAGAGTACTTCGATAAATGGAGAATATCGCAAATAAATCCTTTCTTGTGAAGAAATTTCGATACACCTTGAGAGTTTTGATGTTTAAGTTTCATTTAACAGCAAAGAATCTAGTTTTATGTTGAAATTTGCATATTTCAATGTCTGAATTTCATCAACAGCATGTTTATTGCAAGAAATACCTAAACCTCACACTAATTTCGAAATTTTCTGGGAAATCTCCATCGGATTTTTGAAAAAAGGTATCGTTGTAAAGCTTATTCGAGTGGGAACAAAACACGTGAAAAGATACAGTGTGTTACATTTGAAACAAAAAGTTTTTCATGTTTGTAAAATTTCATTTTCGCCGGGTTACTAGGAACACTCGGTATAAAAGAAATTTTCCTTCTTCATTTGATAATAAGGTACAACAATTCAGACAATTGTGTGAACTGTTTTAACGGTTGACTCTTGCCGTTATACTTCTCTAAGTGTAGGGTCATCCACAAATATATAGATAATGTCAACTCGTCGGGTTACTAGGAACACTCGGTATAAAAAAATTTTTCTTCATTTGATAATAAGGTACAACACTTTTACCCCAAGAAAAAGAAAATATCATGCGTAAATTATGCGAAATGAGGCATTTGAGAACTTTTGAAAAAACTTCCAAATTCCCGAAATTATCGATATTTTAATTAATTTAAAATCTACCGATAGTTGTTTGGGCACAAGACAGATACCGTTGAAGAGAGCATCCAAATTGTAATTAGAATATGATAAAAAATACAGGGTGTGCCATTCTAAAAAAATCTATGTTTGTCCCTGGAACAAAAATGGAACACCCTGTATGTACGAAAATAATTTCAAGGAATGTACATACTTATTTATCAATAATCAGAAAAAATTTCGCTTCTATCTCAAATAATTTCCGAGATATAGAAGTTCCTCGCCTTATTGACTAACTCTGCAATACTCACGAGGTCAAAAGAGACTAAAACTGCAGTCTATTGCTCTTGATCCTATTCATGTCATCCGACCGGACTGTGCCATTACTGTGTGACCCTGGTTTCCGATGATTATGAAGGGTGGATGGGAAAACCATCTCCTTGAGGAAAGGATATTTAATAATCTACGGAAGGTTGAATATTGTTCCCTGAATAAAAGTCTGCAATCAAATTATTCATACACTGTCTATTAATTTGACAACTGAATAAAATAATCACTCATGTTGTTTTCAATTTTTATTTCAATTAAATATATACTGAGACATAAAATTCCTCAACTCGATATAAACGAACTTACGATAGAAAAATACAACAGACTAAAGAAAATAAAATTGTTGAAGTCAACACATACAAAGGTTTTTCTGCTGCATTGCATAAGTGACTTTTGCACATCATACACTCTTGCTCCCTCACACTATGCGGAGCAACGAAAATATTTACTACTTCTCCTACTATTCCGCAGTAATTTTTATTGACTTCACATCCTCTGCTGACACCAGTACCAATTTTCGAAGTGTTTCGAAAAACTGTAAAAAAAAGGTTGAAAATTGCAATTGAAATAGAACACAAATTCACTGCGCCAACAAATTAACGAAGAATTATTTTTCCAGTAATGCACCAGCACAAGGGAACGGTTGAGATAATAGAAATGAAAATGGTATAATTCATACTGAAAATCAATGACCTTATAGCATTCTAATCCATTTCGTTCTAAATTATGAACAATTTGTTCTGAACATCATTCACGAAGCTGGCTGGTTTTGCGGGCTTCTTGATCTTCCTATTGTAAATGCTACAGACATGTTCAATGGGATTGAGGTCTGGACTTCCAGCAGGTCACTCCATTGAAGTGATTTCGTGATCTTGAAGGTAGTTCCTAGCGATATGAGATTGGTGAGGTCTGACGTTATCATGCATAAACAAAACGTTTTCACACATGTTTGCCGCAAGTGGTATAACATATTCTTCTGAAAAGCATTATTTACGATGACCAGATCAGTGCAGGCGTTGAAAGAAATTCCTCCGAACCCAATTATTGAACCTCCATCTAAACCAAGGGTTCCCAAACTTTTTTGTACCACGCCTTCTCTGCTTATTTGGAGAAACCCCCCACGCCCCCCTTTGTACGTATGATGAAAATTAAAACAAGTATTACATGAAAAACGATTATAATTACTGATACAAATTTTGACATTGTAACGCAGATACATTTTCAATTTAAGGAAGGTAAAGCAATAGGCCTACTTACTTACAAAAACAAAACATAAAATGTAATTTAGTGAGATAGGTGCGCTTGCAGGATAAGTTGACAGATCCTGGGTTGAGTTTCAGACAAAGCAGAACGTAAGTCACTTTCGACATCAAGTTTGTAAAACTCCCCTGACAAGTTAGGAAAGTTCCTGCTAAACTCCTCCCTGAGGTTTTTCAAACGGTCAATTATCAAGTTTTTCAAAAGCAGTCCTTCAAAAACGTCCTAAAAAAATGCTTTTTCTGAGACTGACACTACTTTGTTGAAACTTGAATAGATGGTGCTGTTCATTGACACTTTACGTATCCAAAGTTGTAGTTTCTCAACGTACATCTTGATGACATCCCGATGTGTTACTATATTTGAGTCAGCACCTTGCAGTCTCAAGTTAAGGTTTTTTAACGTGTCGAAAAAGTCTGATTAATTTGGCCAAACTCACTTGGTTACTGGGTTTTTTTAACTCAGCACTAAGCTCGTTTTGTTTCTGCAGTGCCAAAAACGTAATTACTTCATCACGGAGCTCAAATAGTCTTCCTAACATATTGCCTTTTGTTAGCCATCGTACTTCTGTATGAAATAGCAGCGTTTTGTGGTCACTTCCTAAATCTTCACAAAGACTTTTGAACTGTCGAGTATTTAATGCACTGTTCTTTACGTAGCTCTATAATAGCATTGAGTTCGTTTGGAAGCGTTTTTGCTGCCAAGGCTTAGCGGTGAATAAAACAATGAATTCCAATCACTTCAGCATTCTTTTGGTTGACCAACTGCACAAAGCCTGAGCGAGAACCGAGCATTGAAGGCGCACCATATGTGTATACACCAATAAGTTTTTGCCAAGAAAGTTCGTGTTTCTCATAAAAGTCTGATACTGCTTTCGTCACATCTACAGTATTAGTAGTGGTCACCAGCTCAGTAGAAAACATCAGTTTATCCTTCATTCTTTCATTTTCAATGTAACGAACATATACAATCAAATGAGTACATTATGCTATGTCTGTACTCTCGTCAAGCTTGATAGCAAAAAACGTGTATTTTTTATTGCATCAACCAGGTGGGATAGCGAGCTATCCCACCTAGTGACTCCTACCAATGCTCAAGCGATGACTGGGGAAGCAGCAGCGCTGTTGGTCCTGTTAACCTGTTAGCTGCTGCCGAAGATGAGATTGAAGGATACACCCAAAAGCAGAAAAAGCTGAGAAGAGCTGCTAGAAAGCGGCTGAAAATACTGCTTGCCTCTGGCATCGATTATTCGGTTGCAGTCGCTAAGATACATCCGAGCGGAGAGCAGCCCTCGTTGACGAGATCAACTTGCCTAGAGAGCCGGGGACAGGAAGCATTGCCTTTTAAGGATGGATTTGATGTTATACCATCTGGCTATCCAGAGATGAACCTAACTGCTGCAAAGATTACGATTTATGATGACCAGATCAGCATATCTCTCATTTCGAAGTCTGTACACAACTCTAACCAATTGACTGTTTCCTGGTAAAATTCAATAGCCCTCTTCGATGTAGTGCGGTTAGGTTTGGGTCTCGAGATGTACGCGATGCCTCAAGCCAAATTCCCTGAGACATTGTCGTGCATTTCAGTGCTAATTTGCAATTCACTGTACTGGCCAAGCTGCCTTTGAAGGTGCCTATCAGTGGCGAACTATTGTCTTAACGATGAAATTCATAAATAACGGTGATGGATCGCAGTTGGTGCTCTCACGAGTCTCCCTGTATCTAAGAATCATTCTGGAAACAGTTGAATGGGTCACCCTAAGCCTTTGGCCTATTCATTCAACCTAGGTTATCTAACCCCACTGCTTCATCACATTCTAACGGGATGAAATTTTATGGTTCTTCTTTCTTCCTCGTGCCGTATTCGCTCGGCGAACGTTGCCAATCATCATCTCATCCGTAGAATGTTAAATATCCTCCCTTGAAGGTTCTAGTTTTCTCATCTACTCTTCATAATCACCGTTAACCGGGGCCACAGGGAAGTGGTACAGCACGGTCAGGTGGCCAGGTGGTCCTCTTTTTCCTTTAATCTTGCCTTGCATGATCAGTTGTAATCAAGCGTATTTCTCTCCCAGCATAATGTGGACAAAATAGGAGAGCTTTCTTTTCTTGATAGTTCTTACTTCGTCTGTTGACTAAACTATTCTTCTTAACAACTCGTCATTGGTGATATGATCTACCCAACTGATTTTAAGGATGCGGTGGTACACTCACATTAGGGTGTATCGTTTTTAACTTTTTTTCGAAATTCAAAAAAGTATAGTGCGGAAAAGTTGCATTTGGTGGCACCGAGCATCTGTGATTTTTTTCAAGATTTTTGAACAATACCTAGGGGTCGCGCAATGCCCTTAAAGTTTCTTCTGTTGTATATAGGCAACCCGCACAACAATTTCGCGATTTCAAGTGTTTTCAAAGGTCTAAAGTCGATTTTCTTGCAGTTTGTTTATGTGTATTTGTTGTCTTTGTGGTGTAAAGGAATAAAAGACTACGATGTAACGAATTAGAGGAAGAAAACAAGAAATTATAAATACCAGAGTGCTATTTTTCCCGTATTTGGTTCGGTAAGGTTCTTTATACTAAGTGCGTCAAGCAGGAACAGGCTACTCTTTTCTTATTAAATGTCAAGCATTGGCAACACTGGGAGTGGGGTAGCTGCATCGTTTCTTGGCGATGTTTCACCTTCATCAGGGTCCGCTGATGATATCGTCAAAAGTATGCGATTTTTTTTCGATCGACAAAAAACGATATTTCTAAGTTAACAGTGTTGGGATGTGACGGCACTAACGTCAATACTGGTCGGATCCAAGGTGTGATGCGACTCATAGAGATAGCTATCAACGCTCCTGTGCAGCATGTTGTTTGTCAACTCTATTTGAACGAGCTACCTTTCCGACATCTCATGCGATATTTAGACGGAGAAACTAAAAATCCACAAGCAACCGGTGGACTCATTGGAGAAGCTATTTTACAATGCGAAAATCGACGAGTGACGAAGTTTGACGCCATCCCCGTTGATTGGATAGAAGACATGGAAGGTTTGACAGATATTAGCACCGATCAGAAATACCTCCTACGTTTATGTACCGCTGTCTCAAGTGGACATTGTCCAACAGAACTCAGCAAGCAGAAAACAGGCCCTGTTGTACAATCTAGGTGGTTAACAACAGCTAGTAGAGTATTAATTACGATTATACATTAGTACCGAAAAGCCTTCGGAGGCGCTTCGCCAGTTGGCTTCGTATGTAATGAAAGTTTACGCTCCCGTTTGGTACTCAGTAAAAAAAGAACCCTCGATTGCCCAGGTTCCAATACATTTATGGAAGTTGATTCGACTGTCACGTTACCTGCCTCTCAAACTGCGGAATATTGTGGACAAGGTTATTCAGAACAATGCCTATTTTGGACACCCTGAGAATCTACTGTTCGCTATGATAAACGGTGGCAATCCCGACACGAGAGCTCTTGCTTGGAGAAGAATAAAAAAGGCAAGATCGACGAAGACAACACGGAAGGGAATACGCGCCTTCGAATTGCCCAAATTAAAGTTCAACGCTGAGCACTACTACGATCTCATAGACTGGTCTTCGCACCCTGTGACCGAGCCCCCTCTAACCCGATCAATATCACCCGAAGAAAAAGAAGAAAATATTAGGAGTCGAGCATTCTGTGATAAGGAATTAACCACTTTCCCCTGCCACACTCAGGCTGTCGAAAGGCTGGTAAAATTAGTAACAGAAGCTTCTTCCTCTGTTTTTGGGCCACAATCTCGTGACGCGTACGTGAAAGCAAAACTGGAGTCCAGACAACGGATGCCATCTCTACATACCAAAAAGGACTACGCCGTTGCACAAGAAGAGCGGAAGCGTCCATAGGAAATTCTGATTTTCAAAATTTAATTTTACCAAAGCTGCATCAACGTTAAATAGTATCCATGCTTTATTTATACTTGTTTGTAACTATATTGAATTGGCTTTAATTGTATTAATCTTCCATTATCATTTAATCCCAACAAAGCAAATATTACTAATATTAATAATTAAAATTTTAATTTACAATGATGTTTAACTCTAATATTGTATTGTACAATAAAAGTAAAAAAAGAGCCTAACAATACAGCGAAATCCTTCCTTCATTTATACTCCATAAAAAAAACAACTAAAAACAAGAGAAAGAGTTCAGAAATGTGACTTTAGAACCCTAAAACTGCTTGAAAACGCAAGATTGTTGTGCGGGTTGCCTATACACAACATAAGAAATTTTGAGGGCATTGCGCGACCTCATTGTTCAAAAATTCTGAAAAAAATCACAGATGCTCGGTTCCATCAAATGCAACTTTTCCGCACTATACTTTTTTGAATTTCGAAAAAAGTCAAAAACGATACACCCTAATTCACATTTCAAATTCCTCAACTCCGTTAGTATCCAAGACACCATATAGCAGTACCGAATACACTTAACAGCTCACAATTCTTCTCCTCAGTTGGAGGCTGAGAGAATTGCTGCTTAACACGGATTTCATTCTAAGAAAGAAAAATCTTGCTTTCTCGTCAGAAAATTTCTCTTGAATGGTCCCAGTCTTTATTTAATGAGCATCCTAAGTATGTAATACGGTCTCCTATCTGTATCTTCGTACTAATAATCATGTATTTGGTTTTTGACGCATTCATGTTGAGACCGTATTCGCTAACATGTTTTGTCAATCGTTCTAATAGTACCCGCATACCTTCAAATGTGTCTGTCAAAAGAATGGTGCTGTCGGCGTATCGGATATTGTTGATGTGCTTTCCATTAGTAGAAATTCTTTCTGAAAGTTCCTCAAATGCATCGGCAAAGAGTTCTTCCGAGTATACATTGAATAACAGGGGTGATAACACACATCCCTGACGGACTCCTCGTCGTATGTTTATCCGATCCGCCAGTCTATCATCCAGTCTCACTGCAGCTTTCTGTCCCCAGTACCGGTTTTCGATTATTCTGATATCACTCTAATCTATTCCGGTCCTTTTCAGAATATCAATCATTTTATCATGTTTACCTTGTCAAATGTTTTCTCAAAATCCACGAAACATGCATATACATCACAATTCGTGTCCCTATAGCGTTGTATTAGAACCTGCACCAAGAAAAGGGCCTATCTTGTCCCCAATCCATTTCTAAACCCAAACTGAGTGTTACTGATACTGGTTTCAAGTTTTATTTTTGTGGTTCCTGTTGTACTATTACCGCAAAATGAAATTTTCAAGAAGAACAAAGGTTACTCAAAAAAATTAATCCACAACTGTGTGGTTGGAATATTGTTGATATTTGACCGAAAAAACATGTGTTAATAATTAGTTGCCTATCAAATAAAAAGTTTGAAACATTGAAATCTGCGTTAATTTCTTGGCACAGTTGTAAATCACTCAACCACATAAAACAGAATCTTTATACCCGAATTGCAGAACTAACCATCATATATATATGTAGCACAAATTTCTCCATCCTTGCATACTTTTGTCGGCAACGATTTTAAGCCTTGTTCACATGCACTACCAGTAACTGTTGAATTGCATATATAGCACTGGATACTACGTCCTAAAAAAGAAGAATAGTTTATAGAGCAGTTCTGTGAATAACTTGAAAAACATGCATGGCAAAAATGTAGGTATATTTGGTATTTCTTGGTTTGTTATTTGAATACTGGTATTAAATGATGAAAAGAGGACTGTAAACGATGAACGAAAATATAATACATATAAATCATCAATAATATCTGGTTGCCCTTTCTTCCAGAAGAAAAATTAATGGCAAATACAATTTCTATTAATTTTCTTGAGATGATCCTAGAAAAATGAATTCTAAGGTGACCTTTGTAAAGAATATTTAGTTTCAGTAATACTGACAAAAATTTGGGGAACAGAACGAACACGTAACCTCAGAAATAATCATCCTATTGCAGTAAATTCACTATTGACATTTGATTTGCAACTGGCTATGAAATTGGATTAAAATGAGTTAAGGAAAAGAATTTTTGAATATCAATATTCGGTTTAACATGGGGGTATAAAGAATTGTAAGCTAACTGTGTTTGTTTTCGAATGAACAAATGAGCATTTTTCTCCAAAATACATCGATTTCCCAATTGAATTGTGACTCAACTCTAAAATTCCAAACATCCCTTAAACGCTTTTTTGCCGAAATTTCTCCCACTTTCTTCAATAAACCAAAATGGTCCCTCATTATCATGAAACCTTGCGCACTCAAACTTTACGGACTTATTAAAACTCACAAACACTTGTTCTCCTACGTACAAACTTTCAGAAGAGCTGAATTACATGAAATTGATTTTTGGGTGGATATCGGAGTCTTCATGAATATTTCAGCAAAAAGTGGACTTGGGGTAAAACCCATAGTAAGGCCTCCAGATTGTTCAAAAAAATTTGTTATTAAATTGGAAATACTTTTGTTGAAGACAAAGGTTGAGAACAAAAATAAATAGAAGAAAAACTTTTTCAAAACCCCAGAGCTTCACAAACAAATTTCAGGTATCGTTGTGTTGATGATGAACTAGCGTACTTTACTGGTAGATCAAGACAACTTGATCTTTTTCTGAATTCCATCAACAATATCCACCCAAAAATCAGTTTTAAGTTAGAAATAGAAACAAACAATCAAATAAATTTTTCAGACTTAACTATCATTTCCCGCAAAAATAACTCTTTTGAATTTGATATACACACATCACAAACATTGTCGCATCACTTGGTATTCTGAATTCCACAATCGATTAAGCAGCTCGATCGCAGTTTCTTTGTGAACATATGTTTTAGGACATATGAGGGGAAAAAAATCTTATCTATGTAGTAACATTTGTTTCCATATGATCTCAAACATGTCTGTAACAAGAATGAGTTTATTTGACTATCAGTATTCATTCAATTTCTCTTCAGTTCTCACGCTCAATTAATGCAAGTTTTCTGTGTTTTTTGTTGATTTTCGAATCTTTGAATTTATTGTAATGGCTACTGAACGTTCTGGAGGCTATTTGAGTGATCATGAAGTGGTAAGAATTGTAACACTTCTAGAGGAGGGGCGAAGCCAACGTTACGTGGCTAACTTGTTGAATGTAAACCAAAGCACTATTTCAAGAGCAATTAATCGGTACCACGAAACAGGGGAATATGGAAGAAGGACCGGACAGGGAAGAAATCGGATAACAACACCAGTTGATGATCGTTTGCTTCGTTTAACTGCACTAAGAGTTCGGCACTGCACGGCTAGATGCTACAAAATGAACTTGCACTTTCCAGAAATGTGCATATCTCATTGCAAACTGCTAGGAACAAGCTCAAAGAAGACGATATCAGACCAAGGTTGGTTTCTACCGGCCCTCGTCTCACCAGTGGGCATCGAGTTGCAAGACTGCAGTTTGCGAGAAAACATGCAAATTGGAGTATTCCAGAATGGTCGAATGTTCTCTTTTCCGACGAGTCCAGGTTCTGTCTACTATCAAATGATAAACCCATGCCTTTATACAGACGATCTGGGGAATCAGCAATGCAACTTCGGAGGGGGCTCAGTAATGGTGTGAGGAGGCATTTTCTTCCATGGTCGAACTGAGTTAGTCCTAGCGAATAATGGAAGAATGATAGCGGTCAGATACATCGCAGATATCCTTGAACCCCATATTGTACCCTTCGGCCCATTGCTCGGCCTCATGCAGCTAAAGTAGTTACAGAATTTTTGCAAAATGCCGAAATTGATATTTTAAGATGCCAGCCAGAAGTCCCGACTTGAATCACATAGAACATGTTTGGACCAACATGGGGTGGCAAATTCAGCAACGTAGGATACTTTGTAGAATACTCCAACAACTAGGAAATCTGCTTCCTGAAATTTGGAACTCAGTGACTCAAGAGTACATCCAAAATTTGTTTGATTATTGATTAGTACCCATTCGATGCTAGTTGATTGCTCTCTTCGCGAATGTTTGAAGATGGTAGAATTTTTTAATTTTTCATTAACTCGAAAATTGTTGATATTTTCCATCATAAACTCATCTCTTTTGAATGATATCTTCTTATTTTACACTTCTGAAAGTTACCAAGCGATTCTTGAATGACCAACCTGAAAGTTTATATAGTACGTAAAAGTAGGGTGATGCGACAATTTTTGTGGGAAGTATATTTCGAAAACCTACTTTCACAGAGATATTAATTCCTCATGACGCTTCTCACCCCATGCAACATAATCTAGCCATTTTCAACTCAATGTTTCATGAAGCATTTTCATTGCCACTTTCTATTGAAAATCTTAACAAAGGAATTTACTCCATAAAAACTATCGTCAGTAGTCCCGATTACCCTTCTACCATAGTAGACAAAATAGCTCTTAAAAAACAAACACAAGTAGCTTACAATAGTATATACCCCCATATTAAACCAAATATCGATATTCAAAAATTCCCCTTCACAACTTGCCTTTAAACCTATATGTAAATTATCACAATCATTTCTTAATGCCAAAGACAAAACTCACAAATTAGACAATTCAGGAGTATATGTACTGTGTTGCCCTGATTGTAACGGTGTATACATAAACCATACAGAAAGATCTGTTCGAATTAGATACAAGGAACATCATTCTTCCTTTTGTAAAATCGAAAGTGACTCCACCATCGCACAGCATTGGATAGATAACAACCAGCGCTTCCCTAGTATAGATAATCTTAACATTATTCATCGTGCCCCAAGAAGCAATAAACTCATTTACTTAGAATTTCTGGAAATTTTCAAAGCTAAACACAATAGAAACAATCTTACCCTTCTTAAGGACAATACAGATCTATGTTATTCCCCAATATTTGTGATTTTCAAGTAATAATGAATGTGCCTTTGAATACCTATCTATATTCTAATAGTAGAAAACTCGTTTTATAATTTATATTACCGTTTTTCTATATTCAAGACAAATTGTACAACTGTATCTTAGTTTTAAGTCACAATTTGTAAACGACTGATGATAGAAATATCGAAATAGATAGTAGATACGTTTGTTAATTAAATATTTTCCACCTAATTTTATGATTTTCTTTACGAAGTGAACGAAAGTCACCGTATTAACGACCGACTGAATATCATATTTTAACACTCCGAAGATAGGTAGGAAAGCGTTTGCATACATACGTTCATAAAACTTACCGACATAAAATGACTTGAGAAATCAGCCCATGAAATCTTTCACACATTTATTTACATATTGTAGATGAGTTGAACCAAAGGTTGAAAGAAAAATCCTTACCTGATTTAGTCATAATCAATATCAAAAGCGAAAAGTATACAAAACGACTTGCTTTCTTCATAATTCAACATTCACTAATACAACTCGAATACAACAAGATTCAAAAGTAATATTTTGATTATTCTTTATTTATGTGCAGATTGCTTGATGTCTTATTGTAAAGTTTCAAAGAATTACTAAACAAGAGGTTACTCAAACTTGACGGAAATTAGTGGTAAATAGATAACAGCAGTTTATGGAACTTCCCGGCATCCTTTATGTTTCAGTATCCAGAAGTGAGTGATTAACAATCCATCTGGCGAAAAAAATATTCCAATTTCATTTAACTTACACCGAATCATTCATCAGTCGATGTGAAGATTAAAATCAAAGAATGGAAGAAGGAATTGTTGCACCATCAATTGAACTCACCTAAATCAATTGCTATCGAATATTGTGAGTTTTTTTACTTTGAAGAATTGTAATAATACATTTAAGAACCCATATGCCTGAACACTTAGCAGGCCCGCCGCTAGCGGTTTGAACGCCGGTGTGCAATTCCTATCGTGCCGCCCCTATCTAACTACAAAACCTAGGTGTTTATAAAAATGTGAAAAAAATGCTGTACAGTGAAAAACTATGTTATATTAGGTTATTTTATACAAGATAGATACACTAATACGACATTAAATGAAAAAATGAAGGCAAGAAAGGTGCAGTTTATACATATTATGTAGGTAGGTATAGGTATTAAGTTATTTTACAGAAACTGCACCTTTCTTGCCTTCATGTTGGCAAAATCAGCTATAATTTTTTTGGTGTCTAGTCTATTTAGAATCTCATGTTCAATTGAAATTATTGCTAAATTACTTAGTCTTTGCTGGTGCATAGTTGATCTCAAATAGTTTTTTATTATTTTTAACTTTGAAAATGACCTTTCACCAGATGCAACTGAAACCGGCAATGTAAGTAGTATCCTTAGCGCTATTGCTGTATTCGGAAATGTTGACATTAATTCATTAGCAAAAATGTATTGCAATAGGGTTTGTGGATCATTAGACTGGTTTTCAGTTAAATGCAACTTTAAAGCATTGATTTCATTAAACATATCTATACCGTCAATATCTGCGTCACTACTTGAACTATCTTTTAGCTTCACATTCAAATCTTTACAATGTTTCATTAAATCATCTTTGGAGTAACTAAACAAGTTATTATTGGTGAAAAAGCCAAAACGTCGGTAAAAGTTTCCAACTCATCGAATCTACGTTTTAAAGAAGTTAAGGTTTGGTCCAGGATCCTAAAAAACATCTACCTTGTACTTTGTTTTAGGGTTTAGTAAGACTTCATCACTCTGTTCATACTGAAACTGAGTTGGTTTTCTTCGTGGACGAACGGTATCTATAGGCGGAAAATCTGCATCTACATTAAGTTCCCGAGCCACAGTGGTAGCTTCTTCTAACACCCTTTCGAAATGCTCATCTGTGCGATATTCGGTGAATTTATGAATCAATTTATTTAACAAATTTATGCAGATTTGAGTATTTATTGTGGGTTTTGCATCATTTTGCTAATAGCATTAATTTCGTTTAAAATATCAAACCAAATTACAACTAAGCAAATAAATCTATAATTTTGAATATTCAAAGCAAGCGAATGTGCTTTGTGAGTTGTTGTACAATCCCATTCCGACGAATTGTTATCTGATATTTCAAGTAAAGCGTCAAATATTTTTCGAGGTGATACCGTAAAGGTTTGACTGCATCGATTCTGCTAGACCATCGCGTGGCACTTAACGCCTTTAGTTTTAAATCAGGTAAATGCTTGCAAATTATGGACCACCTTTTGGTAGAAGACGAAAAGAAAACGTAAATTTCTTGAATTAAGTTGAAAAAGTTGACCGTGTCGTGCGTTATATTTGCCGCATCGTTAACGACCAAATTGAGACTATGCGCCGAGCATGGAACGTAAAATGCACGATTATTCATTTCCAATATTTTTTTGTAATCCATTGTGTTTTCCACGCATATTAGAACCATTGTCATAACCTTGGCCACGTAAGTTTTAATATCAAGGTTTAATTGCGAAAATAAATCTAAAACAAAATTTAATAGTCCTTCACCTGTGGAGCTGGTTATCGGACAGATGCCAATAAAACTTTCGCATATTGTAACATTTTTAGTTTCACTGTTTAAAACAACATACCTTAGTATAACTATAATTTGTTCTGTGTGACTTACATCTGGTGTGCAATCTAATATGATAGAGAAATATTTTGATTCTCTGACTTTGTTCAGGATATAATTTTTATGGTCGTGCCGAGTAAATCAATGATTTCATTCTGAATCTGATCTCCTAAATAGTGAGTCATGCGAGTTGAATCGAATTTCGAGGCTTGAATTCTGTGAATATGTTCCGCATAACTGAATCAAAGGATGCTATCATTTCTATTGCTTTGAGAAAATTACCATTATCATGCTCATATAATATTTTGGACGAGCCCTAAACGCCAAACATTGATGAGATAAAAATTTTATAACAGCTATGATCCTTTCCAATACATCACACCATTGTTTTTTTCAGATTCTAATAGTCTCAGTTGCATTTGATTTACAGTAGTTTTATTTTTAACATATGATTTAGTTGGACCCAACATTTTAAATTTTCGCTATGGAAAATGCTTGTTTCGTGTCGTTTTAAGGTAGATGACAAATGTTGCCAATCGGAAAAACCGCTTGGAGCTGACAGACTACTTACAGTTTTACTGAATATTTTACAACAAAAACAATAGACTGAATCTTTTGACGTAGAGTAAACAAGCCATTCTCTGTTAATTTTTTCTCCATTAGGAAGATTTCTAGAGTAATAACTGTTTGCAAATTTTCTTCCATCGATATTAGCAGGAATATTGTGGTTAAACAGCTGCACGGGACCACGGCTAACCAAAATATTAACAATATCATTAGTTATACTGGCGGGCCACGAACCGGGATCATCACAGCTAAACAGCTACTTGATGACGATAAATTGCTTACAGGTTCTTTAGCCCTACTTTCTCTTTTTTAGTTTCACTGGAGTCTCCTTCTGAAGGACTAACATTTTCTCTTCAGATACCTCCATAACTACTAGATTTAAAGCTGCGCTTGTTGAAGCTACATTTACGTCAACATTCTCTTGACATTCAGAATCCCTATTTTCTGGTTTGATAAAAATTTCTCAAGAGATCCCGCTAGTTTTTTTTCTTTGTATCTTTTTCTGGTTTTTGCCGTAGAGATTTAGCTCCTGAAATGTTTTTCCTTTTTGCGATTCCTGGAATTTTTTGAAAAGTTTAGTATACGGTTGTACAAAAGTAACTTAAATCCCAAAGGGGTCGATCATTCCACCCATTATTGCGAACAACCTTTACTAGGGGTCAACACTGAAATCGCAAAAAAATCAGCTTTTCCGTACATTTTGTATGGAATAGTTATTTTTTCGCGATTTCACCGTTGACCCTATAGTAAAAGTTGTTCGTATTTATGTGTAGAATGACTCCCTTTCGGGATTTAAGTTACTTTTGTTACACCTGTATAGGTATAATTTTAATATTTTTTTATAAATCTTCACTCTTAAGTTGTATAACAGAAAAAATACCCTTTAAATCACAATAATAATCACAATACTACTGCGAAAAAAAATGTTCATACCTACTGCACACAAATGTAATGAAATAACTAATTTTTTTCGCGACTTCAGAGTTGACCCCATAGTAAAAGTTGTTCGTATTGATTAGATGGAATGTCCCCTTTCGTTACTTAAGTTACTTTTGTTACACTCTGTATTAATTTTGATACATTTTTTTAATAAATCTTTACTTTAAGTTTTTCAGTAAAATAACCTTTAAATTTTACATGAATACCTGCTGTTTATATGAATGCGCCCATATGCTGATTAATTAAACAAAGACACTTACCATAATTATGATTTTTGCGCCGACGGATAATATAAATAAATTTCTAAATTATTTTCATAGTCACACTTCGCACAAAATATACAAAATATTATTAATTTTAAGTACCCTGGACCGTTTCCGGATCTCACATTAGGGCTATAACCAAATAATTGAAGTTTGTTGTTCACTCACATCACTTTCGCATTTGTGTTAAATAAATAAAAACAAAGAAATGAGTATATAGTTTTAAGGGGATTTCCCCTGATATCTGTGGGATTTCCCTATTTCGCATAGAGCACGATACGGATTAACTTTGTTCTCATGAATTTCAATAGATGGCGCTATGTAATGCTACGATATAAGAGAAATATTTGGGCGCCGTTCATCATATTATTTTTATAAGGATAATCTTTTTAGTATTGTGAGGTGACAATGTCTGAATTTTAGTCGATGATTGTCTGATTTGCCGCTCCCCTGAATGCGCCGCCCGCGTGCATTGCACGCCTTGCACGCCCGCTTACGGCGGGCCTGACACTTAGAGTGAGTGTAAGGTCAAAGAGGGAAGTACGAAATTGTCCAGCCTGATAACCAAGTCGACAAGTTAAAATTGGTGACAAATAGTGAAACTGCTTCTGAAAATATAAATATACAGTAAAAGCTCTTTATTCGTCAGATATATGTTCCATGAATATGCCGCTAATATAGAAACGGTGAATATGGAATGGTAATTTATATGGGATTATAGGGATTAGTTCCTAGGTGACAGTAAAAGTTAAAAATCAAAAAAAAATTATTCAATTGAAGTTATTGCCTTATCAAATAATTATTATCCTTAAGCTTAGACAATGGACTAAAGAATTCTGTAATTTTTCTTGCTTGGCAGTTTTTAAAACCTCTTTCAATTAAGATTCATATTCAGCAGTTGATTTGCAATTTGCCCATTGAAAATAAGGTTTCGTTGATGGATCAATTTTCATAAAGAAACCACAAAGTTCATTTACTATTCTGAAAACTAACTAAGATTTTTCACATTAAATGTCATATTTCCAGTGCTTTTGAAGGCTCGTCTTCAATAGGCTGTCTATTTAACATTTCCTCCAAGTCGGTTTCAATCAAATTTTTATCTTACGATTCAAGCTACTTCCCCATTTCTTCTCATTTCGTCCCATTTCGTCCCATTCCATTCCCAATTTCGCAAAGTTTGCAGTTGATAATAATAGACTTTATTGATAACTTGTGCTAATGGTACATAGTATAGATTGTTATGATAATAAACTGAAATATACTACAACAGGGGTGCTCAAACGATCGATCGCGAGTGCTTTTTGAGTAGATCTCGAGAAGAAAACAATTTTTAATAAGTAGATAACTAAACTACAAAAATTTATTACGTAATTAAATAACACTCCGCTAGCGGCAAAAGGCGGCGTTATCAAAGGAACGCGCGGTACTTGTCAAAGAAAAGCCGCGGTGCTTATTCTTACTTCTTTTCTAGAAATTTCGGGCGGCGCATTTGACGTGAACATTCGAGACTTTCGTTCACACCGATATCAATGTTGCGCCTGCAGGAATTGGAGTCATTCTGAATTATAACTTGAAGGCAATACTACGTCGACCCAAACTTTATTATTAAATAGTACAAAATGAATGCAGCGAAGAAATCTTCTTCTTCTTCACCGTGTAGAAGGCGTAGCGCCTGTTCAGTTCCGGTTTCCCTGCAGCAGTTCTTGTGAAGTTGATTGCCAACCGTCCCGCCATCGTTTTGGTGGTCGTCCAACGGGTCTTCTTTCGTGTGGTATGTTGTTATATAAGATTTCGGCTATTCTATCTGTGGTCATTCTGTTTACATGCTGGTTCCATTCTCTTTTTCTTTTTCTTACCCATCTTACAATATCGTCTGTTTCACATTTTTCCCTTATGTCGGTATTTCTTTGTCTGTCATTCAATCTGTAACCGGTTATAGTTCTTAGCGTTTTCATTTCTGTTGTTCTTAGTATCCTCTTTGTTACCGACGTTTCCGCTCTTGTTTCTGCCCCGTATGTCATAATTGGTCGCATACATGTTTTGTAGATTCTGGATTTGCATGGTATCCTGAGGTGTTTATTTCTCCAAATTGGTTGTTTAAGATGTCCTGATACTGCAGCTGCTTTGTTCACTTGTCTCCTCACTTCATCTTCAAGGTATCCTGTGCTTGTTATTTTGCACCCTAAGTATTCGAATGACATGACTTGGTCTATAGTGGCGTTGTCTATTGTTAACTTGCAGCGCAGAGGTTCCTTAGCTATGGTCATGCATTTTGTCTTACTTGTTGAGATTTCCATATTGAAATTTTTTGCGCGTTTGCTAAAGGCGTATAACATTCTTTGTAGGTTGTCTTCTGATTCTGCAATGAGTACGGCGTCATCGGCATAGCATAAGATGTTAATTTTGTAGGTTCCCATGCGGTATCCTAGTCCCAAGTTTTTAACGGTCTCTACAAGTTGGTCCATAACAGTATTAAATAGTAGAGGGCTAAGACTATCACCTTGGCGGATGCCCGACGTTGTTCCGAAATGCTGCGTTAGGGTGTGGTTTGTTCGTATTTGCGTTGTTGTATTAGTGAAGAAATCTAAAACTTATTATTTTAATAACGATTGGGAGGAAGAATTTTTCTTTTGTATGGTGCAGAATAAGTGCATTTGTCTTATTTGTTGTGCGTCAGTTGCAATACCTAAGCGTGGAAACTTAGAGAGGCATCATAAAACGGTTCATAAAAACTATGAAAATGATTTTCCGCCACAGAGTGAATAAAGAAAACGAAAAGTACGTGATTTGATATCTTGTTTGAAAAAAGAAAAAACCATGTTCACAAAACCAGCCAAACAATCAAAAGCTGCTACGATCGCTACGATCGTCATTTAAAATATCTCATATATTAACGAAACACAAGAAACCATTCGAATATGGATCGGTTGTGACGGGAGCATTTATTGAAGCGGGTGAGACTTTATTTGGAGATTTTAGAAATAAAACAGAAATCATGTCTGCTATTAGAGAACTTCAGTTATCTCGTCCAACTGTCACAAGGCGTATTGAAGTCATGAGTCAGGACATGTCGGATAAACTAAAACATGATATCATGAAATGTACATACGTTTCTTTATAGTTCGACGAATCCACCGATATGACAGACACTGTGCTGTGGTATTCAATGACATATTGGCTAAGGAAGAATTTTTGACAATCATTCCTCTTAAGGGAAGACCCGTGGCGAAGATATATATGACGTTTTCTTCCATTTTGTAGAAAACTAGTTACTATGTTTTAACTATCACTAATTTATTGATGTAAAGAATGAAAAATTTACATTGGTTGGACCGGTTTCGGACATACGTCCATTATCAACAACAAGCTAATGAAAACTGAATACTCATGTACAATACAATACAATTAGTGATAGTTAAAACATAGTAACTTGTTTTGTTTTATTATTCATTATGAATATCAACTACCACCAGCTGGAAACAAAACGGTTTTGTGGCATTGTGTCGAGCTAATGAAGATTTCCCTTCATGTTTTTCATTCCATTGCATTATACATCAACAAGTTTTGTGTTCAAAAGTTTTAAACACTGAGAAAATTATGGTCATTGCAACAGAAATTGTGACGGACGTCAGGTGGTTGAGTCGCGGAAAATTCCTAGAAAGCTTTCAAGAATTAATGCCGAAATAACAGCTTTTCTAGACGAAAAAGGTGATGACACTCAGATGTTGAAAAACGAAAAATGGCTGACTGATTTGGCATTTTTGACTGACATCTCAATGCACTTAAACACCATTAACTTGGATCTTCAAGGTGAAGGAAAAACTATTATTGAGATGATTAGCGCAGTAAACGAATTCATAAGTAAATAGCAACTTATGATAGATCAACTGAAAAGAAAGGATCTGAAACATTTTCCGTCTTTGAAAGCAAAGATTCCTCAGTTGACTTATGATACGTATGATGCTGAATTATCAAATATTTTAGGACAATTCGAAATGCGTTTTTATGATTGCAGTAAATTGTCAAATATAGCATCATTTATGTTCTGTTGAAAATGAGTTGGTGTAGATTACATCAGATGTATATCTCAAAGCTACAGCATCTGATACAAATTTCTGGTGTTTTATATCTGAAGATAAATATACCAATCTAAGAAACATTGTTATGAAATACTATCATCGAATTATCGCATACCCTGTATAATAAATGAGATAAAAAACACAAGGTTTAACTTAATCTACACTTTCTTTGAAGTTTCGCTGACACAGCAGCTTTATCAAGAATGAAAAACAGAATGAAGAGTATGGTATTATAAACAAATCGTAGAACAAGTTGGATGAATAACAGGAAAATCCACACCGAGCCATTGTACAGTTAGTATGAAAGGTAATAAAAACTAATTAAACAAGTTAAGTAGGGGTGAATAATTCACATCTACCTGCTCATTCAAAAGCTTGTCCGAATGTTTGTATCTATTTATTTCTAATGCTTCTAGGAGATCTAATTTTGAACTTTTTGATTTTATATGTAATATGTCAAAGTTTTATTGAATGAATGGTTTTCTTTTATTAGGTGGTTTGAATAATTTGAATCAGATTTATTTTTATCGAAGCTACGTTTATGTTCAGATGTTCTTATGCCAAAATTTTTTTTTGGCATAAGAACATCTGAACATAAACGTAGATACAAACGTTCGGACAAGCTTTTGAATGAGCAGGTAGATGTGAATTTTTCACCCCTACTTAACTTGTTTAATTAGTTTTTATTACCTTTCATACTATGTGTGGATTTTCCTGTTATTCATCCAACTTTTTCTACGATTTGTTTTAATACCATACTCTTCATTCTATTTGTCATTCTTGATAAAGCTGCTGTGTCAGCGAAACGTCGTCGAATTTTTTCAAATAAAGTGTAGATTAAAGTTAAACCTTGTGTTTTTTATCTCATTTATATTATGGATCTACATCAAGTAACGGCCTCCACAATTCAAACCCTGTATAATTCCAATGAACGGAAAAACATATCATGTCAATGAAGAAAGATTTTCCTAAAAAGCATTGATTTCTACCTGATACTGTCTTACTCCCACTCGTCAATTCTGAGTATGGAAAATATTCAAACCTAACTGACAAAATTGAATTGACCTGATTTTTCGTCTGTTAATTTCGGGCTTAAAACTCAATTTGGCAACCAACCAACCAATGTTAGAGACCTTTTACTATCTGCTGATTAATTTGATGAGATCACGAGAATAATAAATGGCGAAGCGACCTAAATACGAATATGAAACGTGAACAAGGAGTGGCCCCATTTATTTATTACGTCATCATTTTTCAACTCGAAAATATATCAACATTTCCTCACTTCTGTTCAGAATTAATTGAATCGTAACATTATAAACGTAAAAGTTTGGATATTTGTTATTGAATCTGAGGAAAACTGCTAAACGTGGATTTGGATGAAATTTGGGACACAAATAGTTAATTATTAGATTATCAGATAGGACAATTTTCATTTCGGAAAATTGAGGGTCCACTTGAAATAAATGGAACAGATTTCACTTGTTTAAGAATGCCGAACATTGTTTCCATAATTTTCATCTGCGAGGGATGTCTTTTAAGTTTTGCATATAGAGCTAGAGTGAAACACTTAAGAGCTTTAGAAGACATTATTGTTTTTCGAAGTATCTCTGTGAAGATTAATACACATTTATATTCGTTCAAACCAATTCTGGAAGTAGTTATCTCAATTGTTTATATATATTGTAGTTGGTTTAAAACGTCTTACGACGTTGCCCGACACCTAAACTCTGCTGGCGTCTATTTTCGGTATCTTCTGGGGTGAGATTTCTCTCACTCATTGACTTATGGATGATACGTTTCCACTCGAATTTGGGCCTTCCTCTTTTCCTGCGTATATTCGGTTGCCACAATAGAACTTTTTTAGGTAGCCTGTAATCTGCCATACTACCAGATAAGTTGTTGTCTCTCTATGTCATTCGCGATATTGCCCTCTACACCCATCTCCCCTTTTATTACTTCATTTGGAACATGCTGTCTTCTCAGTGTTCTAGAAGATCTTCTAAGTACGTCCGTCTCCACCGCTTCTAATCTTGATTTGAACCTTTCAGTGAGCCTCCATATTTCTGATCCATATAGGAGTGAACTTTTCACCATTGCTTCATACACCCTTATTTTTCTACCTTTTGTAATTTCTCCGCTCCAATCATCATCATCAAAAGTAACACCTAGGTACGTGTATTCGAGTTCAAGTGAGTTGAAATCATTTCCTACGCAGAGATATTTGGTTTTTTCAATATTGATCATGAGTCCCCAGTTATTCGACTATCTTGCGCATCATATATTCTGCATCTTCCTCATCACCGCTTATCATCACCTGATCATCAGCAAACTGGAGGGTGTACACACTATCGTTATCCAGCTCAACTCCCATACTGTGTACCTTTCGCTTCCAGCTCCTCAAAGCCGCTGCAACATAAATTTTGAAAAGAGTTGGTGAAATACAGCATTCAAATACTTGACTTCGGTCAAGTACCTTCCTATTTTAACTATGGATTTCGATCATCTATTAAGTTCTCTTAACTCCATGATGAAGGTATAATTGATATTGGATTCTTCTAGCACTTTCCATAGTTTCGAAATTGAGACATTATCGTAGGCTTTTAGGAGGTCAATGAAGACGATGTGTGTTTCCATGTTCCTAGCACTCCGTTTCTCAATAATTATCTTGAGACAGAACACATTATCAGTGCAAGATCTTCCGGCTCGAAATCCGCATTGTTCTTCTTCTTCATCCTGCTCAAAATCTTTTTCCATAAGATCTCGCAAAACTTTTCCATATAGCCCATTCATTGTACTTGTCACTGATATTCCCCTGTAGTTGTTGCATTCTCGTTTGCCCCCTTTTTATGTATCGATGTTATATGAGCTACTTTCCATTGCTCGGGAACAGGATGGTCATTGAGACATTCATTTGTTTCATACGTAAGTCTCTCGAATAGTTTCTCACTCCCGTTCTTCAGCATTTCTGTGTACTTTCAGCGCCACTTGACTTCCCTGTTTTCATACTCATCACAACCTTCTTCGTTGTTTCCACTGCAATTTTGACTTTTCACTTTTTCAATTATTTTCTGCTACATTTAAAATGGACTTTCGAAATGCATCAACTGCTTCTTCTGAAGACTGAAACCTTTGACCACACAGTCCGTTCTTGAATTTTGGAGATTAAAAAATTCATTGGATGATTCCCATTCGGGGTTGATTTCTCGAAGCTTTGTAATTCTTGTGAAGGAATTGTTGTTACAATCCCACCCTCGCCAGATGCATGGTTGTTCCTCAATCTTTCTACGCCTCTGTACATCACTCATAGTGGGAACTTAATCATCCAGAAGATTCTGCTTACTACATCGTTTCATAATCTTCTTCTCGCCGGAAAGTATTGCTCTGCTTTCATTTTTAACTTGACATAATTTCTCTCAAGCATTTCCTAATGAACTAATTTTGTGCATGCTTATAAGGTGTTAGGTTATTATCCATTCTCGGTGATGTCATATTCCATACTGCCACTTTACATTCAATTCAATTTTTGTGTTTCAATATTATTTCAAAAAAATGATAAAATTTGGATTTTCTTTTTTTTTCTAGAAAAGAGGGCATCTGAGTCTTGCCATAGTTGCAGATTTATTCATATTTTACTTGATTTATCGTGCACAGTAGTTTCTTCATTGTTCAATACCAGTACTCAAATTACGAAACAAGAAATACCAAATATATCCCCATTTACGCTGAGTGTAGTCCCTAAAAATTAAAAATTTGCATTGTAAATATTTGGTTTTTGAGAGCAAGATAAATAAATCTTTGTGTTTAACACCTAAATTATATAATAAGACATATGAGTATCTGAGATTGACCTATTTGAATTCGATGAATAGTATATGCAGTTTGATGTAGTACTTTTAACACTGCTCTAATGCTCTAATCTCCGCCTCACAACAATAAGAAAGAGCTTCTGTTAGATTCTTGAAAATCACATTGGAATTCAACAGTCTTGTTATTAGCGGTCTTTTTTATCACGTCATTAATGATGATTGTGGGAACTTCAAATCCAATGTTTAGCAAAGTTATGCCTCGATAGTTGTATACAGTCTTGGCGCCTTTCTTATGGATTTGACAGATCTTTCTCTTACTTCAGCCACCGGACATTTTCTACTGCATCCATTGTCCTCGACTTCTCTCAGAGCTTCTTCCAATGTTTGTCATTCATATTTGACAAGTTTCGCAACAATTCCATTCTCGCCAGGTGTACGGTTGTTCTTCAATCTCGTCACACCTCAGCACCTCACTCAGAGTGAAAACTTCATCCTCTTCAAGGTTAGAGTGCCCAACAGGTGCAGTAGTGACATTTGTTGTCTCATCATCAAGATCCTACTCATTGAAAAGTTCCTCAAAGTGTAGAATCCATCGTTTCAAAATCTTCTTTCTTGCTACTTAACAAACTAACTCTACAAAATTTCTCAATTACCTCATTTCGAACTTGCTTAGGAGGTGTCAAGTTATTATAAATTCACATATTCCATACTAAGGTATCTTACACTCCATGAAATTTTTGTGTTCCAATATTATTTCAAGAAAAATTGATAAAATATGGATTTTGATTTTCTTTTCTGGAAAATAGGGTATCCAGTTTTCATAAAAGTGGTAGATTTATAGATATTATAATTGATTTATCGGTTACAGTAATTTTTCATTACTCAGTACTACTTCTTAAATATCGAAATAAGATATACCAGTTGTCCCTTTATTTTTGCTGTGTGTATGCCCTTTTATAAATTCAACTAAATACTAAAATTTGCATTGTCTTTGTTTAGTTTTCGAAGCAATACTAATGAATATTTGTATATAAGGTCTTGAATTATATATGATATATGAGTATCAGTAGTTCTAGTGAGAGAGACCTTTATTCGATCCATAAAACAATACATGTTCTAGATCCAGCCAATAAGTATATTAGTACATGAAAATATCAATCACAAACAGCAAAAAACAAAACAAATTGTTCGAAAATAGAAACCAAAACGGATTATTATACAAACAGTTACAATGCAAAAACAAATTTCAGAAAAAAACATACTGAAATCAGTTACAATACCACAATAAAAATATCACAGATTGTCACTTAGGTACTCGGTGAGCGTATAGTACTTTCAGAAGTGCAAAAGTCCCCATTTCAAAGTTTTCTCAGGCAATAGTTTTAATCACTTTGGTAATTTATTGAAAATTTTTAAAAGCATATGGGTGGCATTCCTTCGAAGGTGAGAGAACTGTAGTTTAGGTGTCTCCAGATTATAGCCCATGCAAGTGCTTATTCCCAACTTGTGAAAACAGTTCACTTTTTCTGAGAAAAAACACAACACTTTCATATATGTATAGGCTTATCATCGTGAGCACTGACGTTTCCACAAAATGTTTGCTTCTCGTATGAAGGTGAGCACAGGATACTACGCATGAACCTCTTCTGCGGAATCAATATTCCCCCGATATCAGGGGCATTTCCCCATATACTAATGCCGTACCGAAGCCTACTGTGGACATAGGCATGATAAACCATCATTGCGACTTACTGTGGATGCCAGAACTTTCAGGACATATGCATATCGTTCCATGTGCCCACACAAAACATCTATGTGATCTTCCAGTTCAATCTATGGTCTAAATGCACTCTCAGAAAGCATACACTCTCACACAATTTTAAGGTTGCTGTTCCCTTCCTCTTGTTGTAAACTGTTCACTTGAAATTCACACTGTAGTTGAATTCAATCATCTGATTCCTTCCAGCGTTCATCAGAAGCTCATTCATAGTGAACCACAGGCTTATCAAGGGTTTCAAATACCCTATCTTCTATATTTTCGGAGTCAGCAGATAGAACCAACGATGTATCATCAGCAAGCATCACCATATCCTTTAGCACATCTTCACGAAGGTCATTGGTGTAAACAATATAAGCAGTGGGCCAAGTATTGATCCTTGAGGAACCTCTTTCGTAACTTCTCTCTCAGAAGATTGAATCATTTTACCCGTAGCTGAGTTTTGTTCTATAACAGTTGTGTTCTTCCCGTTAGATACGATTTCATGAGTTTAAGCGGTGTTCAAGAAGAATTCATTGACCGTGTTCAAGATTTCTTCAGGACTAAACTGTTTGTTCATTTCTTCGACTTTAAAACTTATTTCTCATTCGACAGTAATTTTGCTAATCTGACAACTCTTTTTAATTTCCCAGAATATTTTTCGTAATATCCTGTTGAAATCTCACCTCTATTTTTCGAGTGGTACAGAAAATTCTTTCGCCTCGAAGATATTCTTATACCCTGTGTGTGTGGGTTCATATCATGTTGTTGAATGTAAAAATTTTGTCGATTAGAGTTTTCATTCAAGAAACCTTCCATATGCCCTATTTACGTCCTTGGAATTGGTTGTTCCTAACCAATCTATAATAAAAACTCACCAAACTGTTCGAATTGTGGTTGAAATACCGGCATAGGATTTCCATAAGTTTCAAAGTGTGAAACAAGTAAATTGGTGACACAAGTCTTGATTTTTTCAACTTCGATAAATCGATTCCACCCACGCCGTTCCAAATAAACTGTAGACTTCCAGGAACCAACCCGTATAGAAACAGGAAACTAAAAACATCTATGTAGTCCAGAAAACCGGTCCAGACTTACTGTCTCTATAAATGGAAATCGATAGCAGGAAATGTTCCAGAGAACAGTTGTTTATCCTGAGCTTCCTTTTAATTCTGCATCTACAGTAATACGAAAGCATAAAATGACATTCTCTATCAACGATTTTTCGGTTCGAAACAAAAAAAGATCATTAAAATAATGGTAATAAGATACTGAAAATTATTTTTCTTGAACGAAGGTTATGGAAACTATAATAACATTTATTAATTGTGAATTTACGGGATAACAAAACTTTATTTATATTTCTATAGTCGATTTGGCACCGTAATAAATCTTTAAGGTGACAGGATGGTCATAGGCGTGCCACAAGGTTAAAGTCTAGTATTAAGTATATTCTCCAAATTTAACCACGAGAAAAGTAATTATATTATATATTATATATATATATATATATATATATATATATATATATATATATATATATATATATATATATATATATATATATATATATATATATATATATATATATATGTATATATATATTGAGAATAGTCCTTGAAGTAGTTTTATCATTTGTATGCATCAGTTAGTGGAAGTGTTTTGTTCATTTCTCAAGTAATGGAATGTTTTCTAATTTTACCCTGTTAAACGTGCTAAAAATATACCACTTTCCCAAGTGAAAAATTAATTACATTGAATGTATAGGATGCTTCAAGGCTTCAAGGCCATTCACCTTCAAACGATGAAAATGTTGAAATGTGTTCTGAGATGACAGGAATTGGACAGGACACAGTTTACAAGCTTCTCAAGGATAGAAAATCTAAAAATGGGTTTGTAGTGAAACCTCCAAAAACTTTTCAAGGAAGATCCGCAATGGTTAGGAATACTGTATGGAAAACTGTCCATTCTTTTTATGTTCGGAAAAAAATTCCCACTGTCAAAAGAATACAGGATGTGCTCGTAGAAGATCAGAACTTAGCCTCAAAATCAAAAAACAAATTCTGACAATAGGAATTCAGTTCTCATAGATAAAGAAGAAATCGTTTGCTGGAGAAGAAATAATTCAAGAGTAATTAAAAAATATCGTGCTCGAAGTAAGATAATTTTTCATCTGGATGAAACTTGGGTTAATCAAGAGTACACGGTTGAGAGCTTGGAATGATAAAAACATGAAAGATTGCCTTCCTCCAAGAATTGTTTACAGGATTTCCGGCTCCGTCAGGAAAAGGACGACGAAATGCAAGCTATTTTTACAGTCTCCATCATTACACGTGCTAAATTTTAACTAGAATCTACAAGGTGTTTCCTTTTCCGGAGCCATATCTCCTTTTGCCCTTTCAAACTTTTTTGTAATACGCCACTGATCAGCGTACAATCAATTTTCGTCATCTTCGTTCAATTTAGAAATTTTTTTGACACTTGTAATTTTTTCGTATCTCCGACCGTTCTCGAGCAAAATATTATTAAACGATTGTATGCATTCCCTGAATATATATATATATATATATATATATATATATATATATATATATATATATATATATATATATATATATATATATATATATATATATATATATATATATATATTATTCTTTTGAAAAGAGAGGATCACAAAAATTTGAATAATTGTATTTACAATAAATGTTTATATCTATAATTTTGGTGTGTGAAAAAACACAAGTGTGAGCTCAGGAAATGTAACAGGGGAACCATACTATGTTGTATACGATTCAATAAACGAGTGAAAAAACCTGAAGAAAAAACTCGTTTCCCTGTCGCTATTGCACTAGCAATAGCTTGTCTGTTTATGTTGTGTTAGTGTCGTATGTTCATAAAGAGTACCAAAGATTGTTCTGCTTAGCTGCTTCATTCTCTCTTGGATTCCATGATTTCCAAACGAAGAAAAGGGTGAAAGGGAGGGGGCTTTTGGACAGGAATCTGTAACAATGGAAGAAGAAAACCAGCGGAAAAATATTTCAACAATCATACTTCTTATATGTCTAAACAAATCTGTGAAAAGATTTTACATAACAACCAAGGTTATGAAAAGGACTAAGGAGATAATAAAAAAATACACAACCTGCGATATTTCCTCAAAATCCCTCACTGTTTGACCGAGAGAGCCGAGATGGCCAGGTTCAGTCTTCCAAGTGAAGCCGATTATGATCTATAGTTATTAAGAATCAATTTTTTAACTTTAACTTTGAATTTTTCAGTTGTAAGCTCTCTCCAGTCCAATGGCAGCTTGTTGTAATAGTTTAAATTGGGAGAATTCCTTTCTGTATTAGCCAATCTGTATCTTGGTGCTATTAGAAAATCTTTTTGTCTTGTATTTTTCTGATGGCTGATTCTATGCGTTTTGTAGTCCGTTAATTTGAAATGAATGTTTATGAGAGTGCCGTATACGTACAATGAAGGAAGTGTCAGTATCAAGTCTTCTGAAGATAGGCGCACAATGTGCACGGTATTCAGCACGAGCTATAATACTTACACTTTTTTTTTGGAGTTTGAAGATTCTCTCCATTGTTGAACGATTGTCCCACAAGCAAACCCCATAAGCCATGACCGAATGGAACAGGGCAAAATAAATCATTCGTAGATTAGCCTCATCATATCTCATATATTGAAGTCTTCTAAGCAAGAACACCACTGATGACAGTCTTAGGGACCAACGCGTTGACATGCGCTCGTCTAAGGTAATACCTAGTATTTTAGCTGTGTCGCCATTTGAGAGCTTAGAACTGAAATCGTCAATTTTGGGTCTTTTCGCTGTTTAATTTGAGAGAGTTTGCTCTCAACCATAGATCAGCATTACATTACATTCATGAGGGTCGAATGGCTTTGAAAGCCTTTCCGAACTGCGACCAAATTGATCGTTTGTTCGTAACCCTTCTTATTCATTTCCCTGTAGGTCTAGATCCCTTACAAAATTAAGAATCTCCCTGGGAGCTTTCGCTTTTACTTCATGCGGCTCTAGCTTTTCGCTACCGAAGTGTATATGTCGTTGACGTTGCGATGCAACTGCAAAGAATATGTTCGGCAGTTTCATCGCCCTCTTTACATATTCTGCATGTTGCCGTTTCCGATTTGCCCATTTTATTGAGATGGTATCTCAGTGGGTAGTGTCCAGTTAGGAGGCCTGTTATGATCCTCAACTCGTCCCTAGAGAGATTGAGAAGCTGTTTTGTCTTCTTTGGCGAATAGTCAATGAACTTTTTCGCTTTCCTTTGGCCTGGAGTCTTCTTCCAGTATTCTTTTTTGCTAGATTCTTCCCATTGTTCCAGTTCCTGTCGTCTGTGCGGCTTACTTAGACCGCAGAACGGTTCAGGTCCGAAGGGTGGGACTCAAGCAGCTGATTTGGCTAGTTCGTCAGCGGCATCATTTCCTTGTATGCCTTCGTGGCCAGGCACCCACCACAGGAAAAGTTTGTTCCCCTCAGCAAGTTGCTTCAAGGATTGACGGCATTCTCAGACAGAGATGCTCCGATAACTGTAATTGTTTAGAGCTTTTATTACTGCCTGACAGTCCGTTAAAATGTAAATCTTTGCACCTTTGAGTTTCCTTCGTAGTCCCTCCTGGCAGCAAAGGTTTACAGCAAGTGTTTCTGCTTGCATGATTGTGGGAGTAGAACCCAGAGGCACTGATGGAGAGTACTTGGGTCCATATATGCCTGCTCGTGTTCCATCAATCGTTTTTGATCCGTCCGTGTACCAAATGGAGGATTTTTGGTCTAATTGATTTATTTTTCCCTTTACGATGGTGCGGTCTTCTATGGCCACTTCGAAGGGTGTGTGAAAATCAAACTTAAGCGGCATTATATCCGATGGTTGTGATAAGATTTCTGGCGCTATGTAACCCAGAATCCCCAGGTGTCCCTTCAGATCACCAGGTAATAGTTTTTTGTGTCTTGAAGCCGTAATGCCGCCATCAACGCCTTCTTTTTCAATTTTATATGAAGAGGAGGGAGATTTAGGATTACTTCCAGGGCAATAGTCGGGGTGCTTCTCATAGCACCTGTTGTGCCCAAGCACGCAAGCCGCTGCAGTTTCTGCAGCTTGTTTTGCGTTGTTATTTCTGATGTTTTCGTCCACCATACTAACGATGCATATGTGACAATGGGTCTTATAACCGCTGTGTATAACCAGTAGGTTATTTTTGGCTATAATCCCCAGGTCTTTCCGAAGAGGCTACGGCACGCCCATAGGCACGATGTATCCCTGGAAAGAGTTTTGTCAATGTGTAAATTCCAGTTGAGTCTCTGATCTAGGGTTAACCCTAGATACTTAGCCCGACTTAGACACGGGGCTGTATATGTGTTGCCTCTTTGCAACATGACCGGATAGATTCCGTCCGCACCTGGTGATTTGTAGGGTTTGAAGCTTTTGGTGGCCAACTTCACCCTATCTAGGGTGAAGATTCGGCCCGCTAGATTTCTGCTTTCCCTACTGGAGGTATACAGTTCTAGCTCCTGTTGTTGGGTGGTGTTGATGTGGAGTATTTTCGAGTCCGGGAAGTGGGTATTTAAAAGTACCCTCAAGCTTCCGCCGAAGTCTTTAGAATACTCTCCTCCAGGCTCCTTGATGAGACCAAGTGCATTCGAATGGTCTTTGGCTAGAACCTTTTGAATTCGTGCATCTGAGGCAAGATCATTGATCCCCTCGCAATAGGATTTCCATGATATAGATCAGCATGATTCATGGCCAACTCACAAAGTTCATTTGCCATTGGTGGGTCGTTGCTTGTATTATATAAAGATGCGTCTTCAGCGAAGAGGACGCTACCTACTGGTTTCAAGTGAGATGGAAAGTTTTTGATATAAATCAAAAAAAGCAGTGGCCCCAGTACAGAGCCCTGGGGTATGCCTATTTTTATGGGTAAGAACTCAGAGACAGCCCCCTCCACGCAGACACACTTAAGCCTATCCTCCAGGTAAGAGGTGAGGAGTTTCAATGGAACTCCTCATATACCACAGCGGTCTGATTTCTGGAGAAGAATGGTTTGTAGCACAAAATCAAAAACCTTGGCCAAATCTAATAAACGCAAGGCCGTTTGTCACTCCTTTCCAAACACTCAACCACCTTAGACACCGAGTCTAAAAGTGCTCCTGTTGTGGATTTACCCGTCCTGAAACCGTACTGTGAAGGTGATAATATCTTATTATTTTCGAGGAAGTTTGAAAGTCTTTCCTTCAGAATAGATTCCAGCACTTACCCAATACTGGAATGATCGATATGGGACGATGATGCTCGGTTCATTCACGGAATACTCATTCCGTATCTAGTTATAAAATAAAATAACATGAAAAACACATAAGAGTCATGTGTTTTATAATAAATATTCAAACTTAAGAGTGAGAATGTTCAAATTCTATTATTAAAAATGATTTCAGAATAATAACATTCTGTGATAGTCGTTAAGAAATATAATTCCAATTATTCATGCAAACAATTGTTGAGTCATAAGTTAATAGATCACATTCGGACATAACTTCTTATCTAGTAAACGATGTTTTTGATGCTATTCAATTTAATATTTAAGCTCATAATACAATGTAAATGATGGCATTTTATCATTTTATCAATTCAAACTTGCGATATTATTGAAAGATTTGCAATCATGCGAGAAATCTGTAAAATAATCTCTGATATTCCTTCATTAATCCTAACTTCGAGTTCTATTTGAGCAAATTAATTAAAAACTGGGAATATATTGAGCATTCATTATATTGATAGGTAATTTGATTCTTAAACAAAATAGAGGTTCCTATATATCATGTACTAAAAAATCGGGATTCTTTAGTTCATTTCATGACTTAGGTTTCTAATAAAGTTAGGTTCGCTAACGCAAATCAATTTTTGCTCAGATAAATCACCCTGTATCTCGAGAAGTATTCATCGCAAACCGCTCCTATGGTATTGTAGAACTCAGAAGACTTTTCACGAGAAAGGGGGATCAGTTAACACCCATACATTCAAGTTCAAGGTCATTCGAAGGCCGAATCTACCAATCGCGATGAAAAAATCTGAAAAAATTCATGAATTGGAGTACGAATCTGTTTTGAGTTGATTTGCGATATTTCCTACTGAACGTTCAAGCTAATTTCGAAGTTGTTTTGAACTTTTACTGGTTAAAAATCATTGAGAACTGTTGGAAAAGTCAGAACAAATTGACCGGCAGTTTTTAAGGCAGCTAAATCCGAAATCAAGCTATGTTGACCTCTATGATGCCCGGTTGAAGGTCATTTGAAGGTCAAATCAATAGAACCATCAGCAAAAAATCCTCAGAAGAGTGCATACTTATATTTATAAGACCGCTGAGTACGAATCAGGGGATAGGTCATTCGTTCAGAGCTTCTTAGTGGTCATTCAATCTTATTTTGGTTAAAAAAATTTGAAAGATATACATGTTCGTTTTTACACTACTCAATCTGAAACCAAAGTACTTTGTAAACTAACCTAAACATCTAATCAATATTTTTAAAAGGCAAGCACAACCCAAAGAATATTTTAAAACCATATAATATGCGAATTTTCTTTCATTATCATGTGATGATTTCTTAATTTTACCTTCGAATCTAACCGAACGAGATTTAGATGAATAGACCATATTTTGAGGTTCAGCGTTTTCGAAAACAAGCAATGGTTTTTAATGTTTTCTGACTACACTTAACTATTCTGGGCTCAAAAAACTTCAGAATGACCTTGAAATAGCTTTAAATGACTTCTAGGAAACGTGTCACGAATAAATTGACCCTTGATTCCTACTAATGGGTCTCCAAAATACTAATATGATTTTTTCCAGATGTTCCGGAGATGATTCTCCTGATTTGACCTTCAAACGACCTTGAATCGGATGTAATGAAAGCCAACTCAGCTTGTATTCGTATTCTGGGCCCCAAAACCTACACCTGCTTTTTTGAATTTTTCTAACTCCTCTTGTAATTTTCATTCCATAAAAGTGATCTTTGAGAAACATCACACGAATAAATTAACCTCGGATTCGTATTTCGCCGCTTAAGAAATATACATACGAATTTCTCCAGAATTGTTGGTGATGATTCTTGATTTGACTTTCAAAGGACCTTGACTCGGATGTCACGGAATTCAGTAAAGTTTGTATTCGGATTCAGCTGCATCAAAAACGTATGAGTGAACTCTTTCAGATTCTTCTAACAGTTCTTTACCTCGTAAAACTTCAAAATGACCGAAATAATAATGAAATAAACTGAAAGACCTCTGGAAAAGGTTACATCAATGAACTAAACACACTATTTTTCAGACTTTTAGGCCGCAATCTGTGGATTTGACCTTCAATAACCTTGAGGACCTTCAATAACCTTGAGCTTGACCTGATGGGTGGTATATAAGCATCTCATTGTAATCAGCGACTCAACAGAATTCATTGCCCTTTTCCAATAGTCGCCCGTAGATAAAATGTTATAATTTTATTCCAAACTAACGCTGTGTGTAATAATAATAGTTATATTATTATTAGCGGAAAACAGTAAACCGTTCCTCATTTTAAGTAATTGATAGTCTCAATTCCCATAGTATTTATCAAACCCTTACTTCATTTTAGTTTATTTTTTTTTCAAGCAAAAATTTTTGATGAGCACACGAAATTAACTTTTGAGTGCTCTCGTTGAAATTCTTATCTGTTTTCAATGGCTGTCAACTCAGCTTGCCTAAAACTTGACATTTTTTATATATATATATATATATATATATATATATATATATATATATATATATATATATATATATATATATATATATATATATATATATATATCTAACAGATAGAAATATCAACGGAAAAAACAGACCATGCCCTTTCCTTAATCAGACATCTAAACTCGCATTATGCCTCTTACGATTGCTCCTAAAGTATGAGCACAGGAAATCTAACAGGGGAACCACACTATCTTGCGTAGTTTTCGAAGGATTTGGACATAAACGCCATTTTTTGAAGAAAATGTTCAGAATTTCTAAATCAGAAGTCAGTGTTTACTCAATTGTTTCGAAGTCATAGTGTCGAAAAACCAAAGCAATATCATCGGCATAAATAAACTTCGTAAAGGAAGTTTCTGGAATGTCAGACATATATAAATTGAAGAGAAGAGGTGCAAGAACAGATCCCTGAGTTAGGCCATCATTTAGAGTGTAAAATCTACTCTTTTCTCACCGTTAAAAACTCGGAGTCTTCTATCAGGTAACATATTTTCACTCAACTTCACAATTTTTCCACATTGAACTACTTCAAAGAGTTTATAAACTAAACCATCCTTCCAAACTGTGTCATATGCCGAAGAGAGATCTACAAATACATTACTTATTTTAAGTTTACCCTGAAATCCTGTCTTGATGAAAGTGGATAAACCTAAAACATGATCAGAACAATCCCAGTTTTTTTGAAAACCTCTCTGAGAAGTGGACAATGGACCAATGGTTGGTTCTAACCTCTGATAAAGAAGTCTTTCTAAAATTTTGAATGAAAGCTAATAGGTCGATAACTACTAGGAAGTTCTTTAACTTCCTAGTAACTCCTCAAACTTGGGATTTTCCCAGGTTTGAGAATGGCAATAAATTTAGCCTTTCTAAATTCAACGGGAATACTACCTGAGCTAAGTATGTCATTGTAAAAGGGTAGTAACCACTTTTTAGCGTTATTTCCTAGATGTTAAAAAAATTCAGGAAAATGCCAACGAATCCTGGAGCTTTACAAACTTTAGTGGATTTTATTGCAGATTTGAGCTTTTCTTCCTCGATAAATTCGATTCGATAAATCCAGTACCGTGATAGCATCACTCCTCTTTTTATGTAAGATTCGTTTCATTCTATTCCTGTCATATCTACAAATCTTCGCACTCTTAGAGACATTAACAAGCCTAGATGCTACAAAATTCTGATTCACATTAGAGGCAGTTTTTGAAACAGGATCAGCATTGCCTAATTTCCTCAACAAATCCCAGGAACTTCTACTAGAATGACGAAAATTCATACCATTCATCAACTCATTCCATTTATTCTTTCTGCTATCATTCAAAGAACTAAGGAGTGCATCGGCTTTCTCTCTGGAAGGATTTTGCTGATAATCCTTATAAAAAACATTTGATTCCTCTGACCACCCAGGTATAAAATCCTTTCGAAAGGATTATTTACCTGGGTTTGCAAGATTGGTATTATATCAATTTTGGTTAGCTTTCAGTGCTTTCACATCTTGTTGTTGACTTATGTAAACAATGTACCTTTTCACGGCGGCAACACGTGGCGCTAGGGCCACAGGGCGATAGGGATGTGTAAGGCGAGAGGTTTTCCGGTTGTCGTAAATTTGTCATTGTTTTGCGAGCCTGGACGTGTCAGAGTGCATGGCAATCTGCAGATTTATAAACTTTTCCAATAACAGTTGAAAATAGTTCCTTGTGTGTTTAAGTTCTCTCGGTCTATTCGTTTTGTGTTAAAATGACAACAAAGGTAGTTTATAAAGAGTTTCAAAGTAGATTAGAGTGCAAATATGAAAACAACGGCAAATAGTACATTTACTGTTCAAGCACGAAATTGATACTTCTCATAAAAAAGTGACAGAAAACATGACTCTGGTTTCATCAAATTCTTCAATGCTGATCAATGTTTCCGCGTCAGTACGGTTACCTCCTCCAACCGGTACGAAGAGGCAGAAATATTTGGTTACTTTTCGTCCCTACAGAAAGTTTCTTTGGAGGAAAGAATTTCATGAATGATTTCTCAAGATGGCATGACTTTTAGATCTTTTTGCGCGTCGAAAGACTTGAGATAATTATTTGCGACTAGTGACTACAAATTACCTGCATCGCCTAACTCCATAAAACATATTGTTATGGATTATTGCATGAGTTTGAAAATGAAAGTTTCGCAGGATCTTATGAATCTAAGAAAGAATAACCATAGATTTAGGCCTTACTTTCGATGAATGGATTTCATGCAAAAACAGGCGCTTCATGAATGTGAATGTTCATACATTTTCAGAGAATGAAAATATGTTCTGGAATTTGGGTCTTGTACGCATAGTAGGAAGCATGCCTGCAGAGAGTTGCATAACTATTTTGAAGAAGAAATTATCAGAATATGGCTTGTCATTAGATGAAGATACAGTAGGTGTTACTGCAGATGGGGCCAGTGTAATGGTGAAGGTTGGGCGACTCGTGAATCCTCTTCACCTGCTATGCTACGCTCACGGCATTCAATTGGGAGTTATAGAAACGCGAAAAGAAAGTACAAAAGACACAGTCGTAGCTCAGTCAGATATAGAGGAGTCTGGAGATGAATTTGATGACATTATTGATAATGAAGGATTTGATTGCAGATTGCCCACTGTAGATGAACTTGAGTTAGTGCTAGAATTTGATCACCTTATCAAAAAAGTAAGACAAATAGTCAAACTTTCTAAAACATCACCCACGAAGAATGACATTCTTCAGAAATATGTGAAGGACGAATTCAGCAAAACTGTGCAACTCGTGCTGGACTGCAAAACACACTGGTCTAGTCTTGCAGATATGATTTCCACATTCAATAAGGTGAAGCAATGTATAAGCAAAGACTTGATTGGTTACAATCTTGGATTGAATACAAATTATAGTTTCTCAGACGAAGAATATCGTGCTTTATCAGATGTAGAACTCGTATTTCAGCCTATAAAACTGGCAGTGGAAGTACTATGTCGTCGAAATACAGATTTGTTAACTACCGAAACTACTCTGCAATTTATGGTGAAAAAGTTAGAAGAACTCGGAACACCAGCACCTCAAATACTTGCTGACACCATGAGGGTTCGGATTAATGAACGCCGAACATTTATGACCGCAGTATTGTATTATTTGACAGACATGTCGAATATGACGTATATTTCAATCAATTTGCTAGTGATCAAACTTTCGAACTGCCACCAAAATCTTCAATCAAAATAGAAATAGAAAATTAAACGGAAGATTACACAAGAACAGTACCAAAGATGACACTATTGCAGTCAATATACAAAACAAACCCTCTACATCTTCAGTTGCAGATGAAACCATGAATGAAAGTGATGATGACGATTTAATTCCATTAGCTGCAGTGAATTTGTAGACTGAAATGGCATTTATAGACTGAAATGGAGAACGCTTCTCCTAGTCTTGATGAGGAATTGGAAATGGCATTGAAAGAGCGTTCGCAAAAGCGTGTGGCACCTTTATCATCGTCACTCGATATGATTTTGAAGAGAAATTAATTTGTACGAGTCAGGAGGGTCAAAAGGACAAAATCTACAGTTCGCTCACCAATGTCTTTTATCTGTAGTACCAACAAGTGTCGAGGCAGAACGGGCGTTTTCCTTAGCTGGTTATCTGGCATGCAGCATTATGAGTCGGCTGACAGATGAAACCTTAGATACTCTATGCTTTTTGAGGAGTTATTTTCAAGTTTTAGAATAATATGTTGCTTTTTGAATAAATTACTGATTAGCTTGAGATTTCATTTCTCTATTTTGCTCCTGAAGAACAATTAGAGCCAATAGAAATATAAATGATAGGAATTTTTGTACATTTTCCATGATCATTTCTTTACAATGCGAGATCTCGCACAATACCGAGATTTCGTAAGATTAGAATTCCTGAATCTCGCGAATACCGAGATTGATATTTTGATGCGAGATTGCATTCCCTAACGACAGTTGGCAGATGTTTTCAAAGGTATCACGCAGGAAATTCAAAATGTTACTGACTAAACAACTAATCCTCAAAGTAATTCGTACATTTCATATAGATATACAAGAAATGTCATCATCTAACAATAATTATACTAACTGATATTTATTCTTCGACAACATGGTAAAAAATATATTTTCATTTACATAATTATCATATGAGTAATCAATCACTTAATTACAAAAGTCTTCAATGCAAGTAAAGCAATCATTTTGTTTAATAGTAGAATCACCATCTGTCAGATTCCTTAAGAGATAGTCTGTTGCATTCATCACATAATGGCAATAACCATCGTCAGACGTGCAACCTCTTTTAAAACCGGATGCAATAAAGACAGAATCACCTAAAACTGAAATAATAAACATTAGGGAGTATTTCTAGCAAGTATAAAGTTCCATAAATTATCTCATTTTAAGTGCCTGTCGATAAGATGTTGTATACATGCTGTTACATTTACGGAGATATTCAATTTTTGAAGCAGAATTCTTAAAATTTTTGTAACCATTTTTACCGATGAAAAATCGAGCATAGTGCTACCATAAAATGACAAAATTTCGTCGTTTATGAAATATACTGGGTAATTCACCAGTGGCGCGGTGCTCTGTAGCTTGTACACTCTTGAAGATTTCATTTTTGTTCGAATGGTATTATATTTAGAAAGTAAAACTCTACTTCAGCAATTTATTTTGAAGTAAACAGGGTGTCCCAATTTTATATAAAAAAATCTTGGAAGGTTTTTTCAGATTGAAAGACCACTTTCATGTTGAATATTCAAGAACGTCCTAAACTCTGCTATAATGTCTTTAAGTAATAAGTTTTTTTTGTGAGTAGTTTCGTTGCAATATTTTTTTCCGTAAAAATTCATGAAAGTAGGCTCTCACATCATCGCATACTCCTTCGGACATAGAGTATGAAAACTTTTTCCTTTCGTTTTCTTATTGCCAATAGATAGCTTTATTGATGAATTGAAATAGATTATCCTCATTTTATACAGGAGTGACTCAAAAACATTATTGAATATTGTAATTTTAAAAATATCATATCTATGGAACATCCTGTATTTTATTATTCATGTCAACGCATTAAATATTGTGCCATATTTTTGCAGAAGTAACCTTATCTTTATCTTCGACCATTTTCGAAATAAAAAAAATAATCTAAAATAATAAAAACAGAGGTTGCGAAAGAAGAGTTTATTAGTACATATCATTATACTTGATCAGAGAAATGGAGATATTTTAAGGTAGTCGTGTATGAAATACGTAATAGATTGGTTTTTGGTGAGATGATCGACAAGGTGTTGAACTATTTCAATAAGTGTTCAAAATGTTGCCCGTTTCTTTGTAGACACAACTCAATTCTTCTGAGGAAAGACCGTTGAACTCTCGACAACATTTGCGGATTAACTGACTGAAAGGCGTTGACTATTCTCTTTCTCATATCCAACTGTGTTGTAGAAGGAATCACTGAAAACGATGCTCTTAATATAACCCCACAAGAAAAAATCTAGACTGTTGAGGTCCGGAAACCCAGCTGGCCATTTAACAGGACCACCACGTCCTATCCATTTGTTGGAAATACATGATTCAAATGCTCCCCAACCTGATGTGAGTAATGTGCCGGTGCTCCATCCTGTTGAAACTACAAATCTTGTCTTATATGCTCTGGTACATCGGCAAGTAACATTGGTAGATGATTTTGCAAAAAATCTGAATACATTTCACTATTCAAGTGCTCGTCGAAAAAGTGCGGTCCAATTAGATATCCATCTACTATAGCGGCCCATACATTCAAGGACCAACTATGCTGGTGATCTATTTGTCTCATGAGGTGTGGATTTTCCGTGGCGTAATAATGAAAGTTGTGCCTGTTAACAAGCCCATTCTTGTGGAAAGTTGCCTCGTCCGAGAAAAGACCTCTGCTAAACATATTTGGATTTTCCGCTACTTTGTCACTTGCCCAATCGCAAAAATTGATTCGATTTTCATAGTCCTGATTGTTCAGTTCCTGGTGCAGCTGTACATGATATGCATGAAATTTATTCACTTTCAAGATTCTCTGAACGGAAATTTGATTCATATCTGTTAACTGAGAAATCTCTCTTTGGCTTTTATATGGGTCCTCTGTCACTGTCAACAAAACTGATAACTGTTTGTCTTCAGCTGTAGCAGTTTTTGGTTTTTCATGTTTTTGTAAGCGATATTACCCGTTTTGATAAATCTAATTAGAAGTTTTTCAAAACATCTTGCATCAGGATGCCTCTTATCAGGAAACCTTTGTTTATAAACTCTACTTGCCAACAAAAAATTTCTATCACACTTACCCAGAATAAGAATCATATCAACCATTTCTTCTTTGGAGAACTTCATGGCAGTCAATTGAGAAAATTGGGTTCAAACCTCACTTTAACAATGTTTAATAACGAAACACTGATAAGTTCACCATGTAAAATGCAGAATATATGTCTGGATACCTGACAGAAGGCACAAATAAAAAAAATGTCAACACATACCTCGATTTACGTTTTAATCATCTTGATTTTATCATTCGTTAAAAGAATTATCTTGTTTGGGTTTCATTTTTTACTAATTGAATCATTACAGAAAAAAAACTTCTGTGCGAATAATGATGCATGTTGATGAGTTTGATACGGTTTGTAGAATTTTCATCAAAAATTTTTACAAATGATCGAATATTTCGAAAATGATCGAAGATAAAGATAAGGTTACTTCTGCAAAAATATGGCACAATATTTTATGCGTTGACATGAATAATAAAATACGGGTGTTCCATTTGAATAAATCAAGATATGATATTTTAAAATTACAATATGCAATAATTTTTTTGAATCACTTCTGTATTAAATGAGGCTAATCTATTTCAATTCATCAATAAAGCTTGGACAATAAGAAAAGGAAAGGAAAAAAGTATTCATCCTCTCTGGCCGAAGGAGTATGCGATGGTGTGAGAGCCTATTTTCATGAATTTTTACGGAAAAAAAAATGTGATGAAATACTCACAAAAAACTTATTACTTAAAGACATCATAGCAGAGTTTAGGCCGCTCCTGAATCTTGAACAAAAAAGTGGTCTTCCAATCCGAAAAAACCACCCAAGATTTTTTCATAGAAAATTAGGACACCCTGTTTACTGTAAAATAAATAGCTGAAGTAGATTCTTACTTTCTAAATACAATACCGTTCGAACAAAAATGAAATCTTCAAGAGTGTACGAGCTACAGAGCACCGCGCCGCTGGTGAATCACCCAGTATATGTGACTTTATTTCATTTAAATACTAACTATCATATCCAACAGCAAAACATTTGTCTTGGTCTGGTGCACATTTCACTGATGGAAGAGGGCGGTTCTCTTTTTGACACTTGTCTCCCAAACTGTCGTCACATTGGTAGCAAGTTAATCCATAACCTGAAACAATATTCAAGTTTCACCTAATTCTTTTACAACCGCGGATGTAATGGCTACTTTGATTCTCAGGTTTACTGTAATTCTTTTAGGAAATACTTTAACAGCATCTCTTCTTCAAGTTGAAATACGTAGAAAGATGAGCTTATGTACATATTATTATCACTGGTCTACAATGGTTTTGTTGCCCTAGATATGAAAATGATTTTGGGTCTATTTATGCACACAATTCGTGAAACTATCAATGATTTTGTAGGATTTGCTCTGATTTCTTTTTAAATCTTTATTTTCATTTTACATAACAAAATCGTAAAACAAAAACAAAATAACAGATATATTTATAATGTCAGTTATGTTTTGAGAAATTCGGATACATCGAAGTAAATAAAGAGGAAATCAAATATTCCACCTTTCAATTTTTCCATACTAAGCTTCGGAAATTTTCTGCAAATGTAATTAAAACAATTTCCGTCTTTGTTCAACGCTTTTACAAATTGCTTAATCATACCTAACTTAATATGTAATGGTGGAAGTATGATTTTGTCTCTGCTCACCAGCGGCTCCCTTATTACGTTGGCTTTACCGACAGTTAAAGAATTTCTTACAGGCCAAACATCTTGTTCCCAATGAAGTTGCTTTGCTCTTACTATCCCACATACAAATAAAGCAAGGGTATTTTGTATATCCACTTTGTTGGCCAAGTAAAAAATTAACCATTTTTAAATCCACACAGATCGGCCATTGATGCTCAGAGTATTTAATTTTCTCTGAAACTAATTTTATATTTTCATATTCTTCTTTGAGTTTCGTTGAATGGGCAATTGGAATTGATGCAAATTTATTTCCATTGTGCAATAAGACGCATTTTAAACTTCTTTTGCAACTATCAATAAAAAGGCGCCATTCAGTAGATTTGTACTCTTTTAAACCCATGTCTATAAGCAGCTTCGCGATATCATTACAATACACTAATCCTTCATTTTCACTAAAAAATTGTAATAACTCTTTTTCTCGCGTTCTGTATGTTGTAATTGTTACTGTTGGTGCCAATAAATTTTTTTCTTTCAATCTTGAGGCTAACAGTTCTGATCCTTGTTTTGATAAATTGAGATCACGTATTAAATCACTGAGTTCATTTTGAGAAAATAACTTTGGCGTAGATGTTTCACCTTCCCATTCACTTCCACTAGTAGATGGTCCCGATTTCTGTGAATTTGGTAACATCATTGTTTCTGAGGGCATGCGAATTACTTTTGAAATGTATATGGGCCGAGGGAGATTTTCACTGTGTAGAACCGGACATTTCGTAGACTGTAAGTCTGGGTATCTCCACGTTTGATTTCTATTAAAACCTTTAACATCTACTACGCAAAAGTAACAATCATCTAAATGATTCGTAGGCTCCATCCAGATCATAGGAATACCAAAGTCTAATCCAGGACGTTCACCTTTTTTCCACAACCGTAAAGACTCAACACAGGACTTACAAACTTTATTAGGAACCCATTGTTTACCTAATTTGCCCATTTTGAAACCAAAATATTCAACATAAGTCTCCTTGACAAAGTCTGTGATATTTCTTTTTTGTTTTTTTGGTATATAAACACCGCAATCGTGACGAACTCATATTTAAGACTAGAAGACAAATATATAAGAATGGACATTCAGTAATTGAAACAAAATATTAATCCATGACACTTTATCCAGATTTACGTGTATATGTACTTCAATATTGTCAAATAACTGAGATCTCAGCTGTTCTGTGGAGCAAGGGGTCTGAGAGTGGGGATCAGATGATGTTTGTATGCGCGAAAAAGTTGCGCAGAAGCCTAATTATGACGGGAAAATTAAATTTTATTTCTAACAAGCTTATAATTGTTCAAAATATAAGAAATGCAAAAATCATGAAAATACGAGCACATTGAGAACTTTCATGAATATATTCGTAATCTGGGTACTTGAAAACATAAAAATTTGCGATGATATCCAGGGCAACAATAAAAATTTTTTTTTTCGTAGAGCTTTGTTATCAGTAGCCGTGAACTTAAGTATTTCACTATATCTTAAGTGTTATTGTGCTAATATTCAATAAAGTAGTGCTAAAATACAGAGAAAATACAAAAAAGAAGGTATCGTAAATGAAACGCATACTAAAAAAAGCCCAATATAAAGTCATAATTCAAGTTGATAAATAGCATTAGGTCAACACAATAGAAAACGTAAAGCGGCTTTTACCAAAGGACGGAATGTCTAATAAGTGGTATTTAAAAGAAACTTTATGCATTGAGTAATAAGGACGCTTTATTCAAACATTTTGTTTGTTTATATTCTAAAAAACAACGACCGCGGTGGAGGTTTTTGTCAAAGGAAAGCCGAACCAAGGCAGCGGCGATATCATTTGAAAACATACTTTAGGCGTAGTAGAAATAAGGTCTATTTCACTTTTTTATTAGTCCATTTGACGACGCCTCGAATATAAGAATTGGGTCGCAATTTTTTTATCCACGAATATTGAAAACGAGAATGTATGAAGCGCGCATAGGGACCTTTACTGTAATGCGAAACAGTTTGGGTTGGTGTTAAATTCATTTGTTCGTCAAAAAATTGAAGTCCAGTGTGTAGTATTCTGGGTGCGTCCGAATATCGATGTTTCACCTAATTTAAAACCTTCCCATGTAGGATTTCATTTGGATCGTTTTGATGCTGAAATATGGGTGAGGTGTATGATATGAAGTACGTTTAGTGAATCTCGAAACTGTTGATGTAACACTTATTTGTTCGACAAGGAAAAACATTACTTTTCGTAACAGACGAGTAAAGAATATAAAATTGTACCTACTATGATTATTTCTAATACATTGAATTTTTTACTTAGTTCTTATAAAGCAAAAATATCAAGTCCTGGGAAGGGCTAGTACCTAAAGGAGGTTTAGTCATATTAGATTTATGTATCCCGTCGGTCTAGATCGAAAAACGAATAAACAACAATATTAGCTTTCATTCAAAGTCAACGTTTTACACTCGATAAGAAACTGATGATTAAATAAATAAACAAAACTGTTTCACAGAAAGCACCATCATTATATAGTTTAGGTTTTCAGTCTTTTGACCGACTCTGTTCAATTCAGATTGAAATATAAAAATTGCACTCCCGCTTGTATTAAGCTTATATCATGTTTTATTTAACAATCATTTCCTATAAATCCAATAAGTCAGTGGGAATTCGACACTGAGTGTACAGGGTGGGCAAATTTCGATGTACTTGTAAGGCAGCTATGTGAAATATTGTAGATAGAGAAAAATTAACCCTCCTCTCTTCATCTTATTTTCAGGGACTAGCTTAATGGTATCGAAATTTTTCTCTTCTCTTTTCCGTTCTGGACATATTCAAAATTTCACGAATTTTGTGAAAATCGTTAATCGCGGATATCTCGATCATCATCAAAGTTACATAAAAATAAGTTTGACGTGCACTTTTTTAAGTAGAATACAATTCTGTGTGAAAATATTTTTATAGCTCAGCGATTTTCGAGTTTTTATGCAAACATGCTTTTTTTTAAATACAAACCATAGGGAATTTTACCTCTATCGGATGCAACAATTTTTTCCCTTTTCAGAAATATAAAACACTTGTAGACAATGATTGCATTCCATACCTTTTGTTAGAGAAAAACCTAAAATTTCCACAACTTCAATTATTAGGTGCATGCTCATCAACGATTCATATTGTTATTTATTATCGTGGACTTATGCATTTACCTTTCCCAGATTTAGCAATCAAAGGGAATAGGCTCGATTACAATATACTTGACATAAATTTCCTAACTATCCTACATGTATTAAGAATTACAGCTTTTTGCATTTCTATATAGGTATTCTTATGCAATTCTAACTTCTTAAGGCTATCATGCAAAGTTTTGGGTATTAACCCAGTCGAGGATACGATGACAGGAACAATATCTATTTTCTCGAGGTGCCACATCTGCTTGATCTCAATAGCAAGGTCTGTGTATTTGGACTTTTTCTCCTGGAACTTGTTCAGCACGTTGTTATTATTCGGTATGGCGACATCCACCAGCATTGCTGTTCTGGCTCTCTTATCATACACCACTATGTCCGGCCTATTATTCGTCACCATTCTGTCAGTGATAACAGGCCTATCGTAGTATAATTTGATGAGTCATTTTCCAATACGGGCGCCAGCTGATACTTTGAATATGGCTGGAGGGTATTCAGAAGTCCGTACTTGTGTGCAAGTTTCTGGTGGATAATGTTGCACACTTGATTATGTCTGTGAAGATACTCCGTATTGGCCAGTTGTTCGCATCCGGACGTAATATGCTGTATAGTCTCCGATCTTATATGGCATTTTCTGCACTTATCTGTTTGTTCCGTCCTTCATTTTAAATTTTTCGTAATTGTTTGTAGCGATCACTTGGTCTTGGATGGCCATAAGGAATCCCTCTGTTTCTGCGAATAATTCTTCTTTCATCAACCATTTGTTGGAGGCTTCTTTGTCGATGTGTGGTTGATTAATCTCATGGTGATGTCGTCCATGCAATTCCTTTCTTGACCATTGCTCTTGTTTTTCAGTATCTGATAGGAACGGTAGATTCAGGAGGTCATCTCTGGTAGCAAGATTTAGTGGTGTATATCCCCTATCTGCCAACGATACCATTCTATGGAGGTCAGAAGTGAAAGCTTTTGCAGAGAAGAATTCTCTGAGATTTTTTATTTGTTCGGTGTGTAAATTGGCAACATCTATTAATCTGCGTCCTCCTTCTTTCCGCTTCAAAGTTGTTCGTATCACAGACGATTTTGGATGATGATTGTTGTACTTTGTCAGCATCGTTCGGGTCTGCCTTTGAATATCATCCAGTTCTGTCTTAGTCCATCTGATTATTCCAAATGAGTAAAGCAACACTGGAATGGCGTAGGTGTTAATTGCCTTGACTAGATTCCCCGAGTTCAACATCGATTTCAGCACAGTCTGCAGACGCTGACTGTATTCTGAAGGAATCTTCTCCTTTGATTGTTTTTGATCTAGCAATCTGGCTTGTTGGTATCCCAGATATTTGTATGTTTCGCCATCTCTCATGCACTGTATAATATCACCGTTTGGAAGTTGTGTTTCACCATCTATCACTTTCCCTCTTTGAATGTTCAGGGTCTTACATTTTTCAATCCCGAATTTCAAATGAACATCTGCCGAGAGCTCACTGACAGTTTTCATATTGTTATTATTATAATTGAAGTAATTTAAGGCTGAGGACAAGTCCTATAAAAGCCTAATAACAAAAAAATAAAAAAAAAACAAAACAAATTTTAAAGATCGTTTTTAAGATCATGGTTATTTCTATGGTTTGATTCTGCTTAGACCATAGTAATAAACTGTGGTCTTGGAGTTCGACAATCAATACTACTCTTCATAAAATCATAAATTACAGATGAACATTATTATTTTTGAAATTCGAAACTTGCCAACCCGAGGAATCTACGTAACATATTAGTCCATGCATGTTGCTTTGCTAATACTCGATTAGAATGATTAGAAAGTTATGCGAGTAAAAAAATATATTATTATGAAAAACAAGACCTATGACATTAAACTTTTCTCAAACGAAAACGAAAAACACATCTTTAACAGAAACAAAAACTCCTAACGATACAAATGGGGGAAACTACTTCATCGCAAATATTCAAAAGTGTTGCCATTGTTTTCAATGCATAAATCACATCGCCGAGAAACACTACGGCGGGCATTGTAAATATGAATGTTGCTAACAGAAATTCTGTTATAACTCTTCTAAATTGTTACTGTTCCTTTCGTAGAGTGAATCCTCAACATAAATTCAAAGAAAAAATCTAGTGGCGCCAAGTCAGGGAAACGAGGCGGCCATCTCACAGGACCTTTAGTTCTCAACCAATTATGTCCAAAATTCAAATTCAACAGATCAGTGATGGCCCTTGTTTGGTGGGAAGGAGCACCATCGTGTTGACAAAAATATTCGATATTTGTGCTAATGGAAGTTGATCGAGAAATCCTTCAATGATATTATTGTTGATGATTTCTTTATAACGTGCTCTATTCAAATTGTCATCAATTGACGTTGACGATTTACATGGGACCACAAATATTCATTAAAACGATTAAATATCCCATCGCTAGTGATGCGGACTTCATCTGTCCATATGACTTCTCTAAAAAATCTGGGCATACCCATTGTAGAAATTTAGTCGGCGAAGGAGATCCCTTGGCTGCAAAAATTGGGTGGCTCGCATTTTGTAGGGTTTAAACTGTTGGACCATGTGAAATTGAACAGCAAGCCGGGTTTCTGGCTGGTCGCTCTTGCATCGACCACATTTTTAGTATCATACAGATAAATGAGAAAAAGGTAGCAACGAATGGTGAATTACATTTACTGTTCGTTGACTTAACAAAAGCATATGACACGGTTCCTGTCCAAAAGCTATGGCAAGTATTAGAAAGATCTCCAATAAATAACACTCTCATCAAAGCGATGAAACAACTCTATCATCATGCAACATCTAGAATTAAACTGGGTACTAGAATCTCACAACCTTTCGAAGTTACAAAAGGCTTAAGACAGGGGTGTTGCCTTTCTCCAACATTGTTTAACATTTTCCTTAATGAAGCCCTCAAACAATGGAGAAGATTTTGCAGCGGAATGGGACTGCCCTTAAACCAAGACTATACGTGGTACACCCTACATTTTGCAGATGATCAAGTGGTCACTTGGAATACATGACCCGAAAATTATTCCAGGAATACAAGTACTGGGGACTAACTGTGAATCTAAACAAAACTAAATATCTTTGTATAGGAGGAAATAAAGAAGACTTACAACTGGAAGGGGGTAAAAAGATAGAGGCATGTGGGGAATATATTTATTTGGGGACAAAGACTAATAACAGCGGGCGGAAATAAGAGAGGAATAATTAGAGGAAAGAAGGTTATAGGGTGCCTAAATTCAATACTATGGTGGGAGAACATATCGAAGGAAAGAAAACATCTTCTGTATAGCACCATATTTCAAAGTATTGTACTGTATGGGTGTGAGACATGGCAACTGAGTAAGACATTAGAACAAAGATTACTTGAGCTAGAAATTGATTTTTGGTGAAGAGCTGCAGGAAAATGTAGACTCGAAGGAATAAATAACACCAGGATAAGAGAAATGATGAGCGTGGATACGACAATAATAGATAAAGTTGAAAGGAGGCAACTAATGTGGTACGGACATGTAGAACGTATGACCGACGAACACATTCCCAAACACACTTTGAAATGGACACCAACACAGAGATGGAAAAGAGGAAGACCAAAAACAACATGGATAGCAGGAATAAGAAAAGCTAAGACAACCGGGAGAAAAACATGGATAGCAGGAATAAGAAAAGCTATGTCAGTGAGTAATTTACAACCGGAGACTGGAGAAAATAGAAGTTGAGAATAGTTGGGTACCGGAAAACATGATATCATATTACCAAAACCCTTCGATTGGGTCAGGAATACGCTATAACACCGTTATATATATATATATATATATATATATATATATATATATATATATATATATATATATATATATATATATATATATATATATATATATATATATATATATATATATATATATATATATATATATATATATATATATATATATATATATATATATATATATATATATATATATATATATATATATATATATATATATATATATATATATATATATATATATATATATATATATATATATATATATAATAAATATATCATAAAAAGAATTTGGACAAAATTTTTGAATTATTTAAAAATAACGGATTCCCATCTCGTCTATTGCAGCACCTCATTTATGACTACAGTTTTTATGATGGCCCAATTGACGAAACTGAAGCTATCGATTTTAGATATGTGAAGTTTCCTTATGTTGATAGAATGACAAATTCCATCATTTCATTGTTCAAAGACTTTCCACACATAAAAATAGTTAAGTATAATACTGTAAAGATCTCCCACTTATATACTAACACGAAGGATAAGTTTCCTCAGTCTCTAAATAGTAATGTCGTTTATGAAATTCCGTGTAATCAATGTAGGAGTAGTTACATTGGGCAAACACAACAATGGATGAAGCAGAGAATTACACAGCACAAAAGTGATTGTCGTATCGCAAAAAAAGCATGTGCATTAGTTAACCATCATTTGACCAGTGGGCGTGATTTTGATTTCAATAATGTTAAGATCCTTGAAAGAGCCACGAATTATAAGAGTCGTCTTTTCTTGGAAATGGTTCATATTAAAAAAAAGGTTCTATAAATTACAGGTCTGATATAAATAATTTGAGTGACATCTATTGTAACATTTTGGCAAAAAGTTAAACCAAATTAGCTGGATAATTTTGGGTCACCATCTTCAGTAAATGTGTTGTTTTTTGCGAAGTTATGCAGTTGGAGACTCTGGTATGAACGTTTAGATTTTATATTCTCAATTTATCAGATTATGTCGAGAACTTGTTGTTGTAACTTACATGTCCTAGCCAAAGTGTGTTTTGTTTTTTTTTATTGAAGATTGTGAGCATATAATGTAAGAAGAAAGAAAATTTGTGATTGTGATTGATTTGCAATTTTGCTATTTATGTCTCCGTAATTTCATGTCTCATTTAATTCCTGAAAGGGCAATATCTGTTAACTTGTAAGTAGTGCATTGTATGTCAATTATATATATATATATATATATATATATATATATATATATATATATATATATATATATATATATATATATATATATATATATATATATAGTGGAAACGTATTGGGCGTACAGCTTATGATGTTAAAATAACAACACGCTAGGCAGTGGAAGCGTACTGGGCCCATAACCTATAAAAATAACGCGCTAAGCGGAGTGGCGCATCGAAGCCTGCTGGGCCCATTACCTAACGAATTAGGGTTCATGTAACAACAAGCTACAAAAAGCGTAAATAAACACCTCAAAAAAGTCTAGGGAACACTTCTGAATATCGATATATCGTATCCAGAACGATCAATATGGATGATTTTTTTTAAGAAATGAACACCTGCATCAATTTCTCACCAAATTATGTAGAGTGCCGCAACAGATTTCAGTTTTTTTTATAATCATTTCATGTATTCAGTGTTTGAAATCAGTTAGTTGGCACTTTGTTTCTATTGAAAGCACAGATAAAAGATTCAAGTTTTGTGATTCAATCATGGAAAGACGACATTTGACTACAGAAGAGATGTTACGAGCCGTTGGCATGCTCCAAGCTGGGAGCTCACAACGGGAAGTATCCAGGGTTCTGGGAAGTAGCCCAAGTGTCATAAACCGTTTATGGTCGCGTTTCAATGAAACAGGTAGCGTAGAAGAACGTCATACATGTCGTTTCAGGATTACTACAGTCGCCCAAGACCGATTTTTGGTTTTACAAGCCAGTAGAGATTGTACTACCACAGCATCTCAATTAGCTCAAGAGCTATCACGAGTTCATAATGTACAAATTTCCAACCAAACTGTGAGAAATCGACTGCACGAAGGTCAACTCCACTCCAGACGTCCTTTAAGAGTTCCACAACTGACCAATGGAAATCGCGCTGCTCGTTTAGCTTGGTGCCAAGAACACGTAAACTGGGATCAAAAGAGGTGGGCCACAGTTCTCTTCAGTGATGAATCTAGATTTAGTTATTATCCCGATTCGGGAAGAATTCAAATATGGAGGGAACATGGAAAGCAAAAGCGTCTCTAGCATGCTCGAGAAGTTGTTAGACCGGGAGGCGGATCAGTGATGTTTTGGGGAGGTATACGCCTTGGTGGAAGAACTGACCTCGTTTTCATACAGAACAACCTCACGGGAAATTCTCACGCAAATGAGATAGTTTTACCTGTAGTGGTACCGTACCTCCAAACAATGGGTCAAAATCCACTCTTCCAACAAGATAATGCCCCTCCTCATCGTGCAAGAGTTGTCTTGAACGTTCTTGAAGAGAATAATATCGATCTTCTACCGTGGCCATCCTGCTCCCCAGATCTCAATCCCATCGAGCATGTGTGGGTCACCCTAAAAAGAAATCTCCTGCGTCAAAACGTCTTCCATCATGAACAGGAGCTTCGATTAGCAATTCAGGGGGCTTGGAATGACTTAGGCCAAAATGTAATAGACAATTTAATATTGAGCATGCCGCGACGATGCCAAAGTGTCATTAATAACAGAGGTGGACCTTCTGGGTACTGAAAAATATAAGTGCTTCCATATCGTTTCGAAAATATTAGTTCAGGATTTTTTTTTTGTGTTTTACCAAATTTCGTCATTTCCAAATTTTTTTTTATAAAAGGTTCTTTGGAGAAGTCAAATATTATTTTGTTTTCTTGAGAAGACATTATATACAATACATCCTAACAAAACCGAAAGATTTCTATAGATTCGAATCATCAAATTCATATTTTAAAGATATTGGTAAGTGTTCCTAGAGGTGTTTATATATATATATATATATATATATAAACACCTCAGGTATATATATATATATATATATATATATATATATATATATATATATATATATATATATATATATATATATATATATATATATATATATATATATATATATATATATATATATATATATATATATATATACTGTTTGTACTTTATGAACTCGTGATAGCTCTTGAGCTAATTGAGACGCTGTGGTAGTACGATCTCTTCTGGCTTGTAAAACCAAAAATCGGTCTTGGGCGACTGTAGTAATCCTGAAACGACCTGTATAGCGTTCTTCTACGCTACCATTAACGGTTTATGACACTTGGGCTACTTCCCAGAACCCTAGATACTTCCCGTTGTGAGCTCCCAGCTTGGAGCATGCCAACGGCTCGTAACATCTCTTCTCTAGTCAAATGTCGTCTTTCCATGGTCGAATCACAAAACTTGAATCTTCTATTTGTGCTTACAACAGAAACAAAGTGCCAACTAACTGATTTCAAACACTGAATACATGAAATGATTATAAAGCAGCGTCGCATCTGCTGCATTTTTAGTTTTTTATAAAAAAAAACTGAAATCTGTTGCGGCACTCTACATAATTTGATGAGAAATTGATGCAGGTGTTCATTTCGTGAAAAAATCATCCATATTGATCGTTCTGGATACGATATATCGATATTCAGAAGTGTTCCCTAGACTTTTTTGAGGTGTTTATATTGACAACAGTTGCATATTGCGGATCAACAAATTTTTGAATTTCTAGATTCTTAACATCTTTTAACTTGAAAGTGACATTTTAGGAGAGGTAACCTATGTATGTAGGGTGTATCGTGTATGTACGACAACCCTGCATCACACATACTTGCAGCCTCTCAGAGTCGATCGTAAGTAATCAGAAAATATTGAGGTAGATCGCCAGCAGTTCAAGTTTGAGCACCCCTGTCGTAGACGATAGGACCGGAAATCTTTCAAATAATGCATTTCGATCTCTCAATACGAGACCCATCTCAAAATCTTCATCAAAGTAATTCTGGTCAGAATTCTGAGGGAAAACGTGAAGTGTATTCAATCTGACTTCTCGTTTTTCTTCTTTTCTAGTAGGTATTCTCGATTACATCAATTACTTGTCAGGAAAGTCATCTTCGAATTACCAGAGATACCTCGCTGAATGAAGCATGTCGATGTTTCTTATGGTTAGATGTGGAAATCATCGACGTAGATCTAGAATTAATAACAATCAAGTCCAATCATTTTGGAATACGAGAGAAATCAATTCAAGCGAAACTGAAAGGCGACGAAAAAACATCGACATGCTTCATCCAGCGAGGTATTTCTGGTAATTTGAAGATGACTTTCCTGATGTAATCGAGATGGATATGAGAAAAAATTGTTATAATATCTATTTATTTAGCAATCTGCTACTTAATCACATATATTACATGAAAAAATCAGCAAAGATTTCGAAAAGATAATTCTAAGAACAAAAAAACATTTTCTTCAATCTAACTTTGAAGATCCTTACAGTGCTAGATGACTTAACAAAAAGTGGCAACGTATTATAAGCTTTCAGACCCTCAATAAAAAGTGACCTTTCCATGGCAGTTGAGGCATATCTCTCAATTTGAAAATCCTGAGCGCCGCGCAACCTGTAACACACTGACTCTAATCTTCGTTTTAGAAACTTTTGCAAATACAAAGGTGTTTTTTGTTTACTGTTTTGTAAATAAGAACCAGACAAGATTGAGTCACAAGCTGCCGAACGCTCAGGAAATTCAGTTCTTTAAGCATAAAATTTATAGAGGTGCGCCTATTACATGTTAACAAAAATCTCATACACTTATTCTGAAGGAACTGTAACTGTTGAATATCTTTCTTATCACAAACACTCAAAAGAGAAGCACAATAATTGAAACTAGGATATATCATACAATTATATACAATTCTTCTGCTCCAGAGTGAAAGTTTATTACACACTCTATAAAAATAACCGATTTTTTCCCAATTTTTTGCATAAGACAGACACATGTTGAGACAGATTCAATTGGGGATCAATAGTCACTCCCAGATATTTAATTTCAGATACAAAATTGAGAGCCATGTCGCGAATTTTCTATACATAAACTTCACTCTTAAACTTACTACAATTAGCTTAAGAACCAAGTACCATACATTTAGTTTTGTTACTATTCAGTTTCAGTTTGTTGAACATCATCCAGTTATTCATGATTTCCAGTTCCGCATTAATAACACCAACTACTTCCCTGAAGTCATCCCCAGAGACCGATATCAATGTGTCATCACCGAATAAATTCACAAAAGAGTGTTCCAAGTACCTATTTAAATCGTTCATGTAAATAATAAAGAGAAGAGGACCGAGTACACTGCCCTGGGCAACTCCATATTTTACCTCCCTCTGCTGAGAGAAATTACCATCAATCAGAGTCCTCTGACACCTACCCTCCAAAAAACATGCTAACCATTTCAACACAATTCCTCTAATACCGATTTTTTCACACTTTCTAATGAGCAATACTCTGTCAATTGTTTCAAAAGCTCTTTTAATGTCCACAAAAACACTAATAATGATTTTTCCGCTATCGATATCTTTTTTCCATTGACTGAACACCAGCTGGCACGCTGACTCACATGAGGGCCACCTCTAAATCCAGACTGATTGACGTATATCAACCCATTTTCTCCAAGAAAATTACTAATCTGCTCACGAACCACAATTTCAACAATTTTGTCGACTATGGGAAGCAATTTAATTGGCCTCAAATCATCAAGTACCGTTGGATTAGACACCTTTGGAATGGGGACAACAGTACTGCACTTCCAGTCAGAAGGTAAAGTACCAGTTTCAAGTGAAGTATTAACAATATCAAGCAGGAGTATACAACCACCTCAAACAAACTCTTTACCAGAAATGCATCAATGACGTCATCCCCTGATTTAGAATTTCTTAACTCCTTAACAATGCTATGGAGTCCATTAAGGATATCTTTCTGAAAGTAGATAGGCCACACTTAGTTTCAACAAAATCCTTTTCATGAAAATCCCTCGGAACAGCTATTGTGCCAGCAATATCTTCGATACTGTCAACAAAATATTGATTTAGTTCATCCTCGACAGACAAGCCAGAATCCATCCCAGACAAAGAGTCCGGGTCAAAACTCCGATTACAAGATCCTACTAACTGTTTTAACGTTTTCCACATTTTTTTGCCATCGTTTTTGCATTGATCAATCTTTTTTTCATAGTAATTTTTCTCTTTAAGCCGCAGCAGAGTGACCACTTCATTTCTTTTTTTCTTATATAGTTCATAATGAATCAGACGTCCAGTATAGCGAAAGGTTCTGAAGTATCTATCTCTTATCCCCTGAAGATGCTTCACATCTCTATCTACCCAGTGTTTACTGTTTGTTTTACTTATATACTGTTTTAAAGGTGCAAACTTATTTAAACTGCATTCAATATTAGACAACCATTTTTTATATTTTTTATTAATGTCTGAACTATCATAATCCCATTCTTTACCCAACAGATCCAGCTTGATGTTACTTAAATTAGTCGAAGACAACTGTCTATATCGTTTCATTTTAATTACTTTTTTTACCTCCACATTTATTTCAACACCAATGATATCATGATCAGATATGTTCGGATAGCCGTGCCTTAGTTGTGAGGTTTTTCTATTTGTTCAGAATTCAATTTTCTACAATAAAAGATAGAAACATACATTATGCTGTTCGAAATAACAATGAGTTTGGAAATGAATATGTCTAAATTTTATTGTGATTGTGGTTAAAAAGTATGAATATTTCTGTAAATTATGATGTAGAAGGAAGATGAAGAGAGCAAAGTGCGAGACATAACCAAGATAATAAAGTCTATATGAACGTTTTTGTTTTAATATTATTGGAAACGGACGTTATCAGATGAGGAAGAATACGTACATATATTAAGGTTTATTATCTGATATACTGATATATCCACTTTTTTTCCTATAGTACAATATAAAATTAACAATTATAGTTGATTATGAGTTTTGGTTATTTCCTTTATCAGAGAATATTTGTGATTATGAATAAGATGATGATGAGAGAGCTGTACGACGTTTCAGAGATGGCCTATGTCAGTTGAGATGTACCAAAAATTTTTGATTTTCACTATTTTCTATGATTTACTATTTTCAGTCAAAAGACTTCGTCTCGATCTCAATAGTTAATCTCCAACCAGTTTAGATTATTCTTAAATGTTTGGTTTTTATTATATTTTAGTGTTTCTAAAAACTTAACTTTTTATAAACTCATTTTACAGTATGCAAAATGCCGAAGAGATGATGAGAATGTATAACTAGAGATGGGCTGTTCTTCCTGTGAGATTTTCAACCTAATTTTATTCTTATTATTATTTAAAATGGCGTTTTTCTCAAAACTGTGTTTTCTGAACTAGTGACCACTGTAGCTCGAAAACCGCTCGATAGATTTCAAGGACATTCATACAGCTTTTTTAGAAAATGAAACACTAGTGCCTGATCGAAGGAGTTTTTTCTCTTAATTTTGATTTCTTATAAACAATTAACTGTTGGTTTTTCCGAAAATGTGGAAAAGATTTTCTCGACGCCGCCATTTTGAAATTTAAAAAAAAGCTTCGTCTGAGTCTCGAAACCAAAATATCTCAGAAATGTTGTGCTCTCACTGAATGTTTTGGAAATGACACAAGGAATCATCTCAAATTATTATTATCTTTCAGTAACAACCTTGTATACGATGTGTTTCATAACAACTAGTCACGAATGAAGGAGGCGATTTCTTATATGAATTACTTTTAAAATCATCAATTTGTTTTTCTAAAATTCATGTAAAGTCAAGTCGAAACCTTATTTAATGATGCTATGTTTAATGGTGCTATGTTTAATTATAATATATAATTCACTGACAAAAAATTATTAAAATTGTCATTTTTCATGTTTCTGACTACACCTAACCCCATAATATATCATTTTACTAACGAAGTATAGATTTTTCGCCATTAGACATGTAATGTCAACTTCAGTTTAGCTTATTTGTTGTCTGGTAATTTTCGACGGTTTTTCAACATCGTTTTACAGAGGAGCATGTATTTTGTCGTTGCAGCATATACACACAACCAAATTTTTATGGAATCACTAGGTATTTCACATTATTAATAGTTTTTAACCATTGAACTTTGACTACTTGTGAAAAATGACATTTTTTGTTGTGAAGAAACTGGATAGTATATTAAGAAATTTTGAATTTTCACCACATGTTCGAGATATTGTACACAGTCGTCATTAAGATTTGAAACTGTGAATTTCTAAATTTAAAAAATCATATAATCATAATTGAAAACACCTTACGTTGGACTGTCCGATGTGCAGAGGGGCGAACAATTGCTCTTGTTGAAGAAGGGGTGACACAGAGGGATATAGCGGCCATAATGGGGGTGATTTCAAAAACCTACGCCTTATACGTTGAGCTACAATCTCTGCAAAATAGGACTAGAAGAAGTCGTAGGAAGATCACTTCTGAAGAACAAGACCACTTTTTGTGCCAAATTGCAGAGAGACCCTAGTGCGTCACACCTCATACTTCAAAGGCAATTTTTGGAAGCAACATGCATCAGTGTATCAGTCGAAATGATAAGTCAAAGACTTCGTTCAAGAGGTTTATACAGCAGAAGGTCTTTAAGAGTTCCAGAGCTAACCAAACAACAAAAAATTAACAGATTTAATTGATGTATCGACCACCAAAATTGGAATATTGAGAATTAGCGAAATGTTCTTTTTTCAGATGAGATCAGAATTGGTGTTCGAATAGATGACCGGCGGATTCGGGTTTTAAGGGGTCGTGGAAGACAAGCTAGACTCCGAGCAGCAAGACAAATTCCGAAATACCAAGGGGGCAGTGTGATGTTTTGGTGTTTCCTTACGTGGACCTAGTGCTGGAGCCAATAGTGAGACTCTGGCGAGGTGCCCATGGTGAGAATTTTACTTTTATGCAAGATAATGCTCCTCCACATACCAGCAACCTCGCTATTTTGGACTGGCCAGCTTACTCTTCAGACCTAAATCCTATAGAACATTTATGGGATAATCTCAAAAGAAAAATTAGATCGCGCCAGGAAAATCCAAGAACCCCACAACAGCTCATCCAAGCCGCCACAGAAGAGTGACAGAATATCACCCCAGAGGAGGTCAAAAACCTAATTCAAAGCATGCCTAGACGGATTCAGGCTTGCATCAGAACAAGAGGAGGTGATACAAGCTACTGAGGTCAAGAAAAAAAACATACTCCGTGAGAAAACAATCCTGTATTTTTTACTACATGCGGAAAGACTCTCTTATTTTCTTTCATTTGTTTCTTTCTTAAAATAAACCTTAATTCATTTCTATTTTCAATTGAAATATCTCGAAAAAGATCAATTCTAACAATCTTTCGAAATCCCTGAGGTTATATTCAAAATATAGTTTGATTCCATATGAATTTGGTTGTGTGTTTTGCTCTTCTGATTGTTAGCTATGGTTCTATTCGAATTCGTTCTAACACGGCTCCCAGATTGACAAATTGTTCGAAGAAATGCTAAAAATGTTTTTATCTTTATCGCTCCTCCATTCACTTTCCCCTGATGCTAATTTACGATTATGTTCTTTATACACACACCACAAAAATTGTCGCATCACCTGGTATTCTGAATTCCACAATCGATTAAGCAGCTCGATCGCAGTTTCTTTGTCAACATATATTTTTGGACATATGAGGGGAAAAAATCTTATCTATGTAGTGACATTTGTTTCCATATAATCTCAAACACGTCTGATATAAGAATGAGTTTATTTGAGTATCAGTATTCATTCAATTTCTCTTCAGTTTTCACGCTGAATTATTGAAAGTTTTCTATGTTTCTTGTTGATTTTCGTATCTTTGAATTTATTGTAATGGCTGCTGAACGTCCTGGACGCTATTTGAGTGATCATGAAGTGGTAAGAATTGTAACACTTCTAGAGGAGGGGCGAAGCCAACGTTACGTGGCTAACTTGTTGAATGTAAACCAAAGCACTATTTCAAGAGCAATTAATCGGTACCACGAAACAGGGGAATATGGAAGAAGGACCGGACAGGGAAGAAATCGGATAACAACACCAGTTGATGATCGTTGGCTTCGTTTAACTGCACTAAGAGTTTGACACTGTACGGCTTGAATGCTACAAAATGAACTTGCACTTTCCGGAAATGTGCATATTTCATTACAAACTGTTAGGAACCGATATCAGAACAAGGGTGGCTTCTACCGGCCCGCGTCTCACCAGAGAGCATCGAGTTGCAAGACTTCAGTTTGCGAGGGAGCATGTAAATTGGGGTATTCCAGAATGGACGAAGGTTCTCTTTTCCGACGAATCCAGCTTCTGTCTAGTATCAAATGATAGTCGCATGCCTGTATAAAGACGACTTGAGGAACAGTATCAGCAATGCAATATCCGGCAAACCGAAAACTTCGGAGGGGGCTCAGTAATGGTGTGGTTAGGCATTTCTTTCCATGGTCGCACTGAGTTAGTCCTAGTGAATAATGGAAGAATGACAGCGGCCAGATACATGGCAGATATCCTTGAACTCCATGTTGTACCCTTTGGCCCATTCATTGGCGAAAACATCATTTATATGCATGATAATGCTCGGCCTCATGCAGCTAGAGTAGTTACACAATTTCTGCAAAATGCCGAAATTGATATTTTAAGATGGCCAGCCAGAAGTCCCGACTTGAATCCCATAGAACATGTTTGGGACAACATGGTGTGGCAAATTCAGCAACGTAGGATGCCTTGTAGAACACTCAAGAACTAGAAAATCTGCTTTGTTTGAGGGGCTTCCAAGGCGTATACTGGCAGTAATTAGGGCCCGGAGAGGAAACACTCGATGAAATTCGGCGAATGTTTGAACACAGTGACTCAAGAGTTCATCACTTCTGAAAATTTGTTTGAGGTAGGGTGATGCGACAATTTTTGTGGGGTGTATTTGAAATTCTTATAAACTAGGATAATTTTTCTTCAAGGCGTATACTGGCACGTGACATAATAATTTTCGCTGATTGATTTTGTTTTTATTTTGTGTTATATTTATAAACTACCAATAAACAGTAAAATTATGAGAATATAATGATTGGAGTTGGCCAAGATTATCCATTATCTTTACCTATGGAACTCTGGGTCAAGATAGGTATTTTCCAAGAAAAGGGTTAGGGACCGAGAAGGTTATTTAGGGGCCGAAATGGGTAGAGCAAAGATTTGTGTAGAGAGAAGGTGAATTATCTTCAGTAGAAGGTTTGCTGACGGAAATCAAAAACGAATTTATGAACTTCGTGGATGTATTCAATTAGCAAATTAGATTCCCCATTCTTCACACTTTTGATATTTGCGCATCTTGTTTATTGCTATGAAAATTTGAACAAGATTGAAAATTATTTACTCAATATTCTTTAACCTTTGTTCTTATGTATACACCAAATAATCACTTGATAAAAATGAATGAATAACATAAGAAAGTATCATACCTGAATATACTGAAAACAATAACCCGCATAATAAGAAACATAAAAATTTTTCTGTGTTCATTTTGACTATTAACACTCAATATTGGATCGTAAAAATTTCGTTTGAAATAATGCTGATAAATCGCAATTTATCTGATTGTTTTATCGAAACAACAAAAGAGTGATAATCCAAGATATATTTTTATTATCGAAATTCAATTATGAAAACATGTGTGTGCTAGAAATTTGCATTTATAATCTATAAAGAGCTTGAAGTTTCAAGATATTGAATATGAAATCAGAAAGTCTTTCAAATTGGACATCTTATTAGAAATGTATATGTAGATGGCGTTCTGAGTTCGCATAACGTCCGACAGGTTTCTTAGCAATCGGCAGTGAGACTCACACTATTTCTGAAAATCAGTTATCAAATCGTTTATGTATTTTCGTTTCATTTTTAACCAAAATTGAAATTTATATTAATACATGTGTTTTCGAAATTTTCATACATTATACATCAAAACAATAATTTAACCGTCAATATACCTACTGAAGAAATCAATGAATACTTTTAATGCCAAGCTTGATATTCTACAATAAATCGGATAACTCAGAGATCTATATTATGTAGCTCCAATTGATATCACTGAGTTACACATTTATCTAAATGTGAGAAGTGCTCGAACTTAAACTGCTGGCGATCTACCTCAATATTTTCAGACTACTTACGATTGACTCTGAGAGGCTGCAAGTATGTATGATGCAAGGTTATCGTACATACACGATACACCCTACCTACCTACCTACCTAGGTAGGGTGTAACGTAGCATATATAGATATTAGCTTTCCGCAGAATATGCATTAATTTAGTTAAGGTTTGGGTTATGTTTATTTAGGTTCTTCTCTATAATATCAATGAAAAAACTCATAGTTATTCAAAATTGCGAGTTTATTGGTTGTTACAAAACAAAAAGTTGTTACATATGGTGTTAAACTTAACTAAGGAGTGACTTTGGATGTTGAAGCGTGACACTACATGTCCTCAGCATACTTTTCATGACATGGTACGTAACCACTGAGTGCTAATCGTAAGCATGATGACATATGATCGTCAGTTAGTCGATTGCGATATTTTGACTTAATTATATTCATTTCAGAAAATGCAGACTCGCACAAGTTGACCCAAACATTACCGTCAGTTGAAGGGTGATTTGCCTTAAATTGGTATATTTATCTTCAGATATAAAACACCAGAAATTTGTATCAGATGCTGTAGCTTTGAGAGGTATATCTGATATAATCTGCACCAACTAATTTTCACCAGAACATGAGTTCATATTAAACTGACTTACTATTTCAGTAACTAATTCCTCAATGTTTTTACATGAAAAAGGATAACTCATAAATGATGCTATATTTAGCAATTTACTGCAATCATAAAAACGCATCTTTTGAATTGTCCCAAAATATTTGATGATTCAGCCTCATACGAATTATAATTCAACTGAGGAATCCTTGCTTTCAAAGACGGAAAATGGTTCAGATCCTTTCTTTTCAGTTGATCTATCATAAGTTTCAATTTACTTTTGAATGCAATCATCTCAATCATAGTTTTTCCTTTACCTTGAAGCTCCAATTTAATGGTGTTTAAGTGCATTGTGATGTCAGTCAAAAATGCCAAATCAGTCAGCCATTTTTCGTTTTTCAACATCTGAGTGTCATCACCTCTTTCGTCTAGAAAAGCTGTTATTTCGGGCAATAATTCTCGAATCCCTTCTAGGAATTTTCAGCGATTCAACCACCTGAAGTCCGTGTGAAGAACTAAATCAGTGTGTTCAGCTGACTCCTATCTTCCAACTACAACTTAAAGAGCCGCCGTTGCAAGCTACATGCACGGATGGAATTCACAATTTTTGTTGCAATGCCCATAATTTCTTCCGTGTTTGAAACTTTTGAACACAAAACTTGTTGATGTTGAGACGACCCAGAACCGGGGTCTATTTTTTTTTTGTTAATTTGCTAAAACTATCCATATATTTCTTGATTTTTATCTAATTGAATTTTATTATCAATTTTGATAACTGTATTTTGTAGATCTACCTGCATAACATTTCATATTGTTCATCTGAATTCATAATTACAGTGAAAAGACAGTCATTTGCCAGAATGATTCAATAATTTTATTTCAAATTCTCAATATAGTAAGCAGCTTAAAATCACCCATAAGCGTAAATATGGAGGCGAAGGAATTTATCCAAACTCAGATAAGAAATCCAGCAAAAACAATATTCGACTTTAAAATCGAAGGCCATTAAGCACCCTTTCGTATATCCACGATTCCACATATCTGATATTTTCTAAAACAGCAATTCCCACGTCGCGATGAAGGACGCGTTTGTAAAAGACTATGTAATAGGTACTTGAGTACCAAGGGCAGAGGGAAGTGAGGGAGTAAGGGCTGCTGGGTCACGCATATATATGGATCAGGACCGCGACGTTAAGGGATCATTATGATTATTATTGAGTTATTTTCCGTCAGATGTGCAGTTACTTTTATAATTCAGTTATTCAGTTTTCGAAGCTCGGTGAATTTACTCACACGTGTGAATCGGAATTAAATTTAAGTTAATTAATCGTGCATAACATAAGTCCAGAAGAATGGAAGACGCAGATTGTTCCTGTCCGAGAATATTTCTGCTCACTATTTAATTTTCACGAATTTCTTGAAGTATATGCTACGTAATTTCTAAACGCAATGAGAACGAGTTGAAATAATCACTTCTCAAATTCCAAATTATTTTCACATATTTTCTCTTGGCAAATGATCTATTTGAACTGCACTGACATTTTCTAATATTTAATTTGAAGAGTTATTTTCATAGACTTAGTTAAAACATTTGTTTTTAACTTGGTAAAAATTTGAAATGTGCTGTATTATTTTATATTGATTTCCACAGTTGTTTTAACTTGACACATTATTTGAAGTGTACACAAATACTTTGATATTTGTTTACCTAACTTCCAACATTATTGAAACCCAATTAACTATTGTATACTGATTCCAATAACTTGGAAACTATTTAAATTTGAAATGTTATGAAGATTATTATTGATTTGAAGCTTTACTTATCGATCTCAGTGAAATGTTACTAAACCATTTTGCCAATCGAAATCTTTTGTTACAATCTGATGAATGATACACTTGAATGTGAGAACATTTAATATTGATTCTTATCTTTGCTTCTATAAATGGGCCAATTATCTTTTTGAAATATCGTAATCCAGTTATTCAGTATTTCTATTTATCTCATTTTATAACTTAGCAGAACATACTCAAACTGTAATGAAGATGTTTATATTTGCATTGTATCCAACTATGGGGAAGATTTTACTTTCAAATTATTGATTTGATGTCCGATACTCTTAAGCTCAATAAGGGAACTTTCCCTGCCTTCAGGTGTAATGATCACCTACGAATAATATCATAACTTATTAGTATAAATAAATGGCTTTAGGGACGATACGCATGTATGAACCCACAGACATTGAGGCTTGTATGTTGTCGGTATGAAAGTTTTGAAGAATGTCTGAGTTGGTGGAATGTATGTGACGTTTGTGGTACATACATGCGTATGATCAGAGGGCATGATTCCCTGGTTGGCAAATCCGCGATATGGGAAGAGAATATGATCCGCAGTCAGTGACACAATATAATAATGATAGTTGAGTTGCTCAGTTGAGCAAAAAGAATCACGTATGGCTTTACGGGCTTATCTCTAGTTCCATATATAACGTGTTAGTACTATACGAATTACTGAATTCGATTCAAAATACGCGAGCGAATTAACTCTTGCAAGTTGTCAGCTGTGGACGTGTTCCTTAGAATTTTAAAAACACATCAAACCTCACATAAAAGAACTTGTTGAGTACGTTACTACAAATACACAACATAACAAAAAAAAAGGTCCTATTTTATAAAAAGAACTTCAAGGCAAGTTCAGGTACTAGACGATCACATGGCTTTTCATTTGACCGATTTCAGTCGGTCTCAGGTGTAATTAATATGGGGAAGAAAATAAGATAATTCAAGTATTGCAATTTACATAAAAATTATGCATTTTGCATCGTCTTTCACAGACCAGGGTTGGGGGTGTTTCAATGTATAATGCAATGGAATGAAAAAATTAAAGCACATCTTCATTAGCTCGACACAATGCCACAAAACCGTTTTTGTTTCCAGTCATTGCTGGTGCTCCATCGGTTGTAATGCACACTAATTTATATATTGGTAGCTTGTAATTTTTAACAAAATTGAAGAAAACGTCATATATATCTCCACCACGGGTCTTCCCCTTCAGAGGAATGATTGTCAAAAATTCTTCCCTAGCCAACATGTCATTGAATACCATCCGAATAAAAATACACAACTGAGCAGTGTCTGTCATATTGGTGGATTCGTCGAGCTGTGAAGAAAAGTATATACATTTCATGATATCATGTTTCAGTTTATCTGCCATGACTTCAATATGCCTTGTGACAGTCGGACGAGACAACTGAAGTTCTCTAATAGCAGACATAATGCGTACTTGAAGCTGGAATCTAAGTGGTTCGGCTGGGGTTTTTTCCCACAGCATTCACTCCGCATTTCTCTCACTTCGGTACTTCTTCCTTCTTCAAAGGGTATTCTGAGGTTAAATGACCTTTAGCACACTTGAAGCGCATTGGTTTTTGCATTACAATTAGTCGTGGCATGCCCCCATATTTGACACTTATGGCATTGGGTAATTTTTTTATTGTTAAAATGCCTTTTCCAACCCACTTTCGTGTAACTCAATACATTGACTGTTTTCTGCAGAAATTTCAGTACAATTTCTTTAGCTGTAATTACCAAGTAAAGTGGTCTCCTTGTGTTTTTCATCTTGTAAACTTGCTTCACAGAAATTTGATGTGTAGCCTTCATCTCTTCTTTAATTTCCTCGACGACAGGTTCGTTATGTACACCCTCTAATACAAACAAGTGGGTCTTCTCTTTTTCCAGGTGTATGTATGAAATTCTGCTTCATTCTCAGTTAAAAACTGATGAACGCGCATCCAGTTGTTTTCTTTATTCACAGAATACTTGTGCTATTTCTGTGATATTTCAGTTGAAATTCGTTTGTCGCGATTTGTTTAATTTTTTCGATCATTTTTTTATGATCATTCATCCTTCCATGCATGACCAGTGGAGGTGGTTTAGCCTGCTTAGTACTCCTGTACAGACTGTTTTGGATTTTCTTCACTGTAAATTCGTCTTTTTGTTTTGACGACTTTCAAACGCCTGCTCGGAGGGGCTGATGTTTCCCCAACCATTTTTTCGTTTTCTACACTGTTACATGAGTTTGTGTTATTACTCTCTCACTCATAAATTATGTTCAATTACTGAACGATTACGATCGAAATCAAAATGTTTATCACTTTATTATACTGTTCGTATTCACTCAACTTAAGCGAGTCAGGCGCGTACGCACAAACTAAGTTACTGGAACTCAGTCAGTTAAGGGATGCGGTGTCTTGATTCACCCTTCTCGGTCGGTGTCTGGACGAGAACTGAGTGTTCAAATACTCCATCGTATGCGCTGATATGCGTGAGCCTGCATTGTTATGCTGCAAAATAATTTTAGTTCTTCGATTTGATTTCCTCAACTCATCGAACACTTGCGGCAAACAAATGATTGTATACCATTCAGAATTGACTGTTCTATGTTGCTCCGATTTTCCTGAAAAAATAGGCGAACATTTGCATCGAAGTGCTTCGTGCACGAACAACTTTTGTTGTGTTTGGCTCGTCTAGAAAGACCCATATTGTTGATTGTTCTTCAGTTTCGTGCTTGTACGTATACTGGGTGATTCACCAGTGGCGCGGTGCTCTGTAGCTCGTACACTCTTGAAGATTTCATTTTTGTTCGAACGGTATTATATTTAGAAAGTAAGAATCTACTTCACCAATTCATTTTGCAGTAAACAGGGCGTCCCAATTTTCTATAAAAGAATCTGGGGTGGTTTTTTCAGATTGGAAGACCACTTTTTTGTTCAAGATTCAGGAGCGGCCTAAACTCGGCTATAATGTCTATAAGTATTAAGTTTTTTTGGTGAGTAGTTTCGTCACAATATTTTCCTTCAAAATTCATGAAAATAGGCTCTCACATCATCGCATGCTCCTTCCACCAGAGAGGATGAATACTTTTTTCCTTTCGATTTCTTATTGCCCAAGGATAGCTTTATTGATGAATTGAAATAGATTATCCTCATTTAATAAAGGAGTGATTCAAAAAGATTATTGAATATTGTAATTTTAAAAATATCATATCTTGATTTATTCACATGGAACACCCGTATTTCATTATTCATGTCAACGCATAAAATATTGTGCTATATTTTTGCAGAACTAACCTTATCTTTATCTTCGATCATTTTCGAAATATTCGATTATTTGTAAACATGATGAAAATTCTACAAAGCGTATCAAACTCATAAACATGCATCATTATTCGCACAGAAGTTTTTTTTTCTGTAATGATTCAAGTAGTACAAAATGAAACCTAAACAAGATAATTCTTTAAACGAATGATAAAATCAGAACGTTAATCGAGGTATGTGTTAACATTTTTTATTCGTGCCTTCTCTCAGGTGTCCGGACATATCATATTCTGCATTTTACATGGTGAACTTATCAGTGTTTCGTTATTAAACATTGTTAAAGTGAGGTTTGAACCCAATTTTCTCAATTAACTGCCATGAATTTTTCCAAAGAAGAAATGGTTGATATGATTCTTATTCTGCGTAAGTGTGATAGAAATTCTTTGTTGGCAAGTAGAGTTTATAAACAAAGGTTTCCTGATAAGAGGCATCCTGATGCAAGATGTTTTGAAAAACTTCTAATTAGATTTATCAAAACGGGTAATATCGCTTACAAAAAACATGAAAAACCAAAAACTGCTACAGCTGAAGACAACCAGTTATCAGTTTTGTTGACAGTGACAGAGGACCCATATAGAGCCAAAGAGAGATTTTTCAGTTAACAGATATAAGCCAAACTTCCATCCAGAGAATCTTGAAAGTGAATAAGTTTCATGCATATCATGTACAGCTGCACCAGGAACTGAACAATCAAGACTATGAAAATCGAATTAATTTTTGCAATTGGGCAAGTGACAAAGTAGCGGAAAATCCAAATATGTTGAGCAGAGTTCTTTTCTCGGACGAGGCTTGTTAACAGGCCCAACTTTCATTACTACGCCACAGAAAATCCACACCTCATGAGACAAATAGATCACCAGCATCTTTGGTCCTTGAATGTATGGGACGCAATGGTAGATGGATATCTTTCGACAACTCAAAAGTGAAATGTATTTAGATTTTCTGCAAAATCATCTACAACAAGATTTGTGGTTTCAACAGGATGGAGCACCGGCACACTATTCACATCAGGTTAGGGAGCAATTGAATCATGTATTTCAAAACAAATGGATAGGACGCGGTGGTCCTGTTAGATGGCCAGCTAGGTCTCCGGACCTTACAAGTCTAGATTTTTTTCTTGTGGGGTTATATTAAGGGCATCGTTCACCAGATTCTTTCTACAACACAGTTGGATATGAGATAGAGAATAGTCGACGCTTTTCAGTCAGTTAATCCGCAAATGTTGTCGGTGTTCAACGGTCTTTCTTCAGAAGGATTGAGTTGTGTCTACAAAGAAACGGGCAACATTTCGAACACTTATTGAATTAGTTTTCAGTCAGTTAATCCGCAAATGTTGTCGGAGTTCCTCAGAAGGATTGCGTTGTGTCTACAAGGAAACGGGCAACATTTCGAACACTTATAGAAATAGTTCCTACCTTGTAGATCATCTCACCAAAAACCAATCTATTACGTATTTCATACACGACTACCTTAAAATATCTCCATTTCTCTGACCAAGTATAATGATATGTATTAATAAACTTTTCTTTCGCAACCTCTGATTTTATTCTTTTAATTCGAGAATGGTCGAACATAAGATAAGGTTACTTCTGCAAAAATATGGCACAATATTTTATGCGTTGACATGAATAATAAAATACAGGATGTTCCATTCGAAAAAATCAAGATATTTTATTTTCAAAATTACAATATTCAATAATTTCTTTGAGTCACTCCTATATAAAATGAGGATAATCTATTTCAATTTATCAATAAAGCTATCCCTGGGGCAATAAGAAAACGAAAGGAAAAGTATTCATCCTCTCTGGCCGAAGGAGCATGCGATGATGTGAGAGCCTATTTTTATGATTTTTTACGGAAAAAAAAAATATTGTGACGAAACTACTCACCAAAAAAACTTATCACTTAAAGACATTATAGCAGAGTTTATTACGCTCTTGAATCTTCAACGAAAAAGTGGTCTTTCAATCTGAAAAAACCTCCCAAGAGTTTTTTATAGAAAATTGGGACACCCTGTTTACTTCAAAATAAATTGCTGTAGTAGATTTTTACTTTTTAAATACAATACCGTTCGAACAAACATGAAACACTGTTGAATCACCGAATATATCCAAGAAAATTTTCAACATTTCTTTGCGCCAAACGACAGAAGTCTTCTTTTGAACAATTGTTAAGTTGAAGAATGTCTAGGAATGAATACTCATCACTTTGAACAATTATTATGAAATTTAGAAAAATAGAGTTTAATTCGTTTCGATACTTTTTAATTTGACTTTGGAAATTTGACAACAACTGCAGTTTCGCGTTTTTTCTCTCTTAATTTATCAGTTATCCAATGACAACAGGACAGTTATTTGTTAATCCTCTGGGAACTGTCTATGCACATGCATAAATCTAAGCCGACTTTGCCAACTTTAGGTACATACGTTTTTGTCCATAACTTGAAATTTCTATTACAAGGTATGTATCGGGAACTTCGTCAAATTTTATTACGAAGAATCTAAGGAATTGAAAAAAAATATGAAGCGGAAAAAAGAGCACTCTGTATACTGACTGAGATTCAGTCGGATATTAGTTATGTCCCGCATGGTTTCTTGTTTACAAAACACCTTTCATTATTTTAGTAGTTCACGCCATTCTCGAGATATATCAATTTTTTTAAAAAGCAGAAAATCTATAATTTTCAAGTAAAACTAGGATATTTCATGAACAAAACAAGCTAGGCTTATGTGTTAGGTTTTCTGTAATTGGAATAACAAGTGTTATCGAGCCAGTCATCAATATACAGGGTGTTCAATAGTAAATAAGAAAGTTGGTATGCACTTCTGGTATAACCGGAAGTGCCATTGAGGTGAACATACAGGGTATTACATAATAGTATGTCACAACATGATAGGTAAAACTACCTTCAATTTAAAAAATAAAGTTCATTTAAACATAGGTCCGCAAAAGCTTCGTTACAGAGCTACAGGGTGTTGAAATTTCCGGAAAAAAATGTTTTTTTCTTCAAAACTCCTGCAGTTCTTGAGATATTCAGCCCAAATTTGGAATGCAAGCTATTTTTTACAGCCTCCATCATTACACGTTCTAGATTTTAACTGATCTTCACAAGGTGTTTTCTTTTCCAAGGCCATGACTCCTTTTACCCTTTCAAACTTTTTTGGAGTACGCCACTGATCAGCATACAATATTTTCGTCATCTTCGTTCAATTTAGAGACTTTTTGACAGTTGTAATTTTTTCGTATCTCCAATCGTTTTCGAGTAAGAAATTATTGTATTTGAATTGTATGTTATTCGCTAAATGAAAAAATGTAATAGAAATACTCAAAAGGTACGCCCAAAATTTGCTTTTATTTTGATAGCTTGTCTTCTGAGACTCAACTCATACTTATTCAATATCAAACAAAAAAAGAACAATTAAAAACTAAATAAATTGCTAGAAGTGTCCTCAGCCTGCAAGAATACAGGCCTCTGTCCATATTCGCATATTATCACGCACTCTTTGAAATATTCCTGGGGTATTTCTTATCGTGACACAAGAGGTTATTATTCGAATTCTCAATTCTTCTACAGTGTTCAGTGGAGTGGTATGAACTAAACTTTTGAGATATCCCCATAAAAAAGTCTAAATTATTCAAGTCTGGGGACCTTAGAGGCCATGGTTCTGGCCCACCCCGACCTATCCATCGGTTATTGAATGTATTATTCAAGAATTCCCTAGCTTCTCCACTGAAATGTTCTGGTGCCCCGTCATGCATGAACCATATTATATTTCTCACCAAAAGTGGCACATCCTCGAGCAATAAAGGTAACTCCTCCTCAAGAAATTGCCGATAAGCGGGACCGTTCAGTCTGTTAGGCAGAAAAAATGGCCCAATCAAATGATTTCCAATTATTCCGACACAGACATTTAGTGAGAATTCTTCTTGATGATGAGATTCTTCAATCACATGGGGTTTTCCTCAGCCCAATAATGATTATTGTGAAAAATTTGTGATAGCATTTCTCGAAAAGTTAGCTTCGTCTGTGAACATTATTTCACTATCAAAATGAGCATTTTCTCTAAATTCAGTCTTGAAGGAAAATATCGAAGAAGTCGAGTTTGGACGCGTTGAATATAATACAATAACAAGTCGTGGAGAATCCTCCAAACTAGAACATGTGAAATATTCAACTGATTTCCAATTTTTCTTGTACTCATATGAGGATTCAGATCAATACAATTCAAAACTGCTTCCTCGATATCTGGAGTTCTCATAGTTTGAGTTTTAAATGATTATTTGCAGTAAAAGTAGCAGTTTCCCTCAACCTTCTGTGGATATTTGAAAATGTTCGCCTGTCTGGTGTTACTCGATTTGGAAAGCGCACCTGATATAATCGCCTAGCTTCTGTTGTGTTTCCGTCAGCCAGACCGTACATGTAATGGATATCAGCCAATTCGGCGTTAGTGAAATTAGCCATTTTTTTTTATAGCAATAACTTCAAAAGTCTCAAAACTAACAGTTAATTTGATAAATAATTCGAGCAAATACTGGTTTGACTTCATTAACTATCAAAATAAATAAATAAATGAGAAAAATCAAAGCCTACTAGTCATTTTTTTAATTAGAAGTGCTTTCAATTCAGCGAATGCAGACAATCGTTTAATAATTTAATTATTTTTTGCTCGAGAACAGTTGGAGAAAGAATAAAATTACAAGTGTCAAAAAAATTTCTACAACGAAAATTGATTGTACGCTGATCAGTGGCGTACAGCAAAAAATATTGAAAGGGCAAAAGAAAACATGGCTCCGGAAAAGAAAACACCTTGTAGGTTCTAGTTAAAATTTAGGACGTGTAATAATGGAGGCTGTGAAAAATAGCTTGCATTCCAAATTTGGGCTGAATATTTCAAAGAACTGCAGAAGTTTTGAAGAAAAAAACAATTTTTTTCCGGAAATTTCAACACCCTGTAGCTTTTGCGGACCTATGTTATATAAACTTTTTTTTCCTAAAATTGTAAGTAGATTTATCCCCTCAAGTTGTGACATACTATTATGTAACACCCTGTATTTTAGAAATAGAGTTTAGAGCCAAATATTGTACAAATAGAGCTTCGGATCAGCTCAATCCACTACTAAAATTTCAGAAAGATAGCATCATTAGTTCTCAATAAACGTCAATTCAACTTGCGATACCCTACCCTGTATTATCCCACTAGAGTTGTAATGCTTGCGCAAACGCTTCAAATATGTTTTACCAATTTTTTTCTTTTTACTCAATCGTACTCATACCACATCTTCCTATAAATTTGATAAAGATGATTGGTTAATAATAATCCAAAGACAGTTCTCCACGAAAATATATATTTCTCCAACACTTCATTTAAAACATGAGAAATAGAACTATAAGTACATCAATATTAACATAACAATATGTGAAATATAAGACACAACATTTCTACTCTAAAGTGACTACTATCAAAATCCATCCTAAAATATCGATTCAAAAAGTACCATACTGAAAAGCTTTGCCTAATACAAGAAAATATTGAAGGTAGAAAATATACAAAAAAAAATTAATTTGGGTATTCCTTTATCAAAATATGCATCCAAAAATAACAACAAATTTGCACTGTAATTCTTTTGCACCATCAATATCAAGAAATATTCATATTAACTTCAAACTACTCAAAAAAAACGAGCAATATTGCAGGAAATAAGTACAAAGAGAAGAAAAAGAGATCCTTTAATTTTATTGGATGCATTACAAAAATCATCTTCACAGAGATCACATCTTCTCTGCTGGATACCAGCTTCACCATTTGTAGCTCCCCTAAGGAGCAAATTAGCTCCCTTCGATACTAGTTCGCAGTAACCATCGGTCGAAGCGCAATCTCTTTGATATCCAGTACCAATGACCTTCGAAGATCCGGCCAAAACTGAAATAAAAATTATTAAATGACAATTATTCTTAAAGATCTTTTCATTCAATTATGTTACTTAGAGAAATAGAAGGACGCCAAAGAAAATTGTATGAGGTTAGAATGAGTATGCTTCTTCAGCTATTTGTAATTCTATTCTGAACTTTCATTAATCCAATTTTTTGCACGTATGAAATAACAGATGATTTTTCAAATTTTCAAAAACTAAGGTTCATCAATTTGATTTTGGAATATTAATACATAAATTTATACACTATATATTCATTATATCCTCAAAAAACTAACGGTTTGAGGTCAGATGAACTAGGTGGTCAACTAACTAGACCGTTGTGAACAATCCATTTATTGGCGAATCGGCGGTTCAGAAGTGGGTGGGGGTGAGGGTAGGCTTCGTCTTTCTGTCCCCACTGCGTTTGGCGTTGAGCGATGGATATAACTCAGCTAAATCATTCTCTAAAACTGTAGATAACTTAACTCTGTTAAGATATCATTAAAAACAATGAGGTACATTATCTCGTTCGTTATACAAACCACACTACAAGTTATCATCTGAAACTGTTTGAAATCAACAGCAATTTTTTGAAGACCACAAATAAAAGTGTACCGATGACTACAACGACACCGCTGTTGTGATATCTTAACTCATAACTGCCCACATAAGGATAATTATTGACCATTTCATCCATAAAATTCATGAACTTAATCTTCCCTGAATTCGTAGGTTGTAGCCAATATATCAGTTACCATATCCTCACCCCAGGTTGGTACCAGATGATGAACAGTTTCAATTTTCAAAGAAACTCACCCATCTCGAGTTTCGCTTCCATAAGGGAAAATGTAATTTGTAAAAAAGTCCGACTATTGGGCAATCATCAGTTTTATGTTTATTTTCTGAGTTTATTGTCAACAACCTGGTTTTTACAACTTGTACACACAAAATTGTATAGAAAAATAAACAAAACTATTATTATTATTATATAAATACACACACCACAAAAATTGTCACCTGTTATTCTGAATTCCACAATCGATTAAGCAGCTCGATCGCAGTTTCTTTGTTAACGTATTTTTTGGACATATGAGGGAAAAAATTCTTATCTATGTGGTAACATTTGTTTCCATATGATCTCAAACACATCTGAAACAAAATGAGTTTATTTGACTATCAGTATTCATTTAATTTCTCTTCAGTTTTCACGCTAAATAAATGCAAGTTTTCTGTGTTTCTTGTTGATTTTCGAATCTTCGAATTTATTGTAATAGCTGCTGAACATTCTGGACGCTATTTGAGTATCATGAAGTGGTAAGAATTGTAACACTTCTAGAGAAGGGGCGAAGCCAACGTTACGTGGCTAACTTGTTGAATGTTAACCAAAGCATTATTTCAAAAGCAATTAATCGGTACCACGAAACAGGGGAATATGGAAGAAGGGCCGGACAGGGAAGAAATCGGATAGCAACACCAGTTGATGATCGTGAGCTTTGTTTAACTACTAAGACTTCGGCACTGTACGGCTAGAATGCTACAAAATGAACTTGCACCTTCCAGAAATGTGCATATTTCATTGCAAACTATTAGGAACAGGCTCAAAGAAGACGATATCACATCAAAGGTTGCTTCTACCGGCCCGCGTCTCACCAGAGACTTGCATCGAGTTGCAAGACTACAGTTTGCGAGGGAACATGCAAATTGGGGTATTCCAGAATGGTCGAATATTCTCTTGTCCGACGAGTCCAGCTTCTGTCTAGTATCAAATGATAGATGCATGCCTGTATACAGACGACCTGGGGAACGGTATCTGCAATGCAATATCCGGCAAACCGAAAACTTCGGAGGGGGCTCAGTAATGGTGTGGGGAGGCATTTCTTTCCATGGTCGCACTGAGTTAGTCCTAGTGAATAATGGAAGAATGACAGCGGCCAGATACATCGCAGATATCCCTGAATCCCATGTTGTACCCTTTGGCCCATTGATTGTCGAAAACTTCATTTATATGCATGATAATGCTCGGCCTCATGCAGCTAGAGTAGTTACAGAATTTCTGCAAAATGCCGAAATGGATATTTTAAGATGGTCAGCCAGAAGTTCCGACTTGAATCCCAAAGAACATGTTTGGGACAACATGGTGTGGCAAATTCAGCAACGTAGGATGCCTTGTAGAACACTCCAACAACTAGAAAATCTGCTTCCTGAAATTCGGAACACAGTGACTCAAGAGTACATCCAAAATTTGTTTCAGGGGTTTCTGAGACGTATACTGGCAGTAATTAGAGCCCGGGAAGAAAAAACTCGATTTTGAAAATGATAAGTAACCATTCGATGCTAGTTGATTGGTCTCTTCGCGAATGTTTGAAGATGGTAGAATTTTTTAATTTTTCCTTAACTCCAAAATTGTTGATATTTTCCATCATAAACTCATGTCTTTTGAATGATATCTTCTTATTTTACACTTCTGAAAGTTACCAAGCGACTCTTGAATGACCAACCTAAAAGTTTATATAGTATTCTTGTAAAAGTAGGGTGATGCGACAATTTTTGTGGGGAGTGTATTATCAAGCCGTATCGATATTCGTATTTTCTCATAATCGATTCTTTGATCTTGTATTAGGATTACAAATTGTTGCGTGCGACGTCGTCTATATAAATGAAGTTTTGTTCAAACTATTTCGTTGAGATAGTCTGAGCAATGTCTTGAGTGTGCATCTACTTTCGTTCACCTTAATATGTACTTATATAATCATGAGCACCTAGCGAACCAGCATGAAATGAAACCATTTTTTTTGCATAGATCGTGGTTGATATCTTTTTACATTCTCTTCCAACTATAATTCAATATCATTACATGAACTCAACGGCGTTAAGTTCACTATTAGGGGTCAAACCCCAGCGCATTTTAGCGCTGTTTTGACCACTTATAAGCTAAGGATGTTGGAAATGCAAGTGCTTGTAACAGCAACCACCTCCTCTAATTGAATTCGGATAGAAGGGTACCACATCAGTGATGATATCGAGGTGAAAATCCCATCCATACGAGAGTGATAGTAAACGAAGGATTCCTTGCCAGGTGGAGGCTAGGTTAGGAATTAATCTTGTCACAGTTGACGAAGTTAAAACACTATTCCGACAATATTTTGTATGGAATTTTCGGGGGCCAAGCCTTCATTACTTTCGAAATGTTGTTTCATAATAAAGACATGTTCTTTCGTGTAACGCGCCATTGTTACTAACCCTAAACTGTTAGCTGTCGATTTTTGTTTTTAGTGTTGCCAACACTTCACTGCTTAAATGGCGGCAAATTCAAATCTAGAAATTGATATTTTAAGATGGCCAGCCAGAAGTTCCGACTTGAATCCCATAGAACATGTTTGGGACAACATGGTGTGGCAAATTCAACAACGTAGGATGCCTTGTAGAACATTCCAACAACTAGAAAATCTGCTTCATGAAATTCGGAACACAGTGACTCAAGAGTACATCCAAAATTTGTTTGAGGGGTTTCCGAGACGTATACTGGCAGTAATTAGGGCCCGGGGAGAAAAAACTCGATTTTAAAAATGATAAGTAACCATTCGATGCTAGTTGATTGGTCTCTTCGCGAATGTTTGAAGATGGTAGAATTTTCTAATTTTTCCTTAAATCCAAAATTGTTGATATTTTCCATCATAAACTCATCTCTTTTGAATGATATTTTCTTATTTTACACTTCTGAAAGTTATCAAGCGACTCTTGAATGACCAACCTAAAAGTTTATATAGTATTCTTGTGAAAGTAGGGTGATGCGGCAATTTTTGTGGGGAGTGTATTATCAAGCCGTATCGATATTCGTATTTTCTCATAATCGATTCTTTGATCTTGTATTAGGATTACAAATTGTTGCGTGCGACGTCGTCTATATAAATGAAGTATTGTTCAGACTATTTCATTGAGATAGTCTGAGCAATGTCTTGAGTGTGCATCTACTTATACAAATAACTAAATCTGTTCGTCCACCTGAATATGTACTTATATAATCCTGAGCACCTAGCGAACCAGCATGAAATGAAACCACTTTTTTTTGCATAGACCGTGGTTGATATCTTTTTCACATTCTCTTCCAACTATAATTCAATATCATTACATGAACTCAACGGCGTTAAGTTCACTATTAGGGGTCAAACCCCAGCATTTTAGAGCTGTTTTGACCACTTATAGGCTAAGGATGTTGGAAACGCAAGTGCTTGTAACAGCAACCACCTCCTCTAATTGAATTCGGATAGAAGGGTACCACATCAGGGATAAGATCGAGGTGAAAATCCCATCCATACGAGAGTGGTAGTAAACGAAGGATTCCTAGCCAGGTGGAGGCTAGGTTAGGAATTAATCTTTTCACAGTTGACGAAGTTAAAACACTATTCCGACAATATTTTGTATGGAATTTACGAGTTGAGGCGGCCAAGCCTTCATTACTTTCGAAATATTGTTTCAAAATAAAGACATGTTCTTTCGTGTAACGCGCCATTGTTACTAACCCTAAACTGTTAGCTGTCGATTTTTATTTTTAGTGATGCCAACACTTTACTGCATAAATGGCGGAAAATCCAAATCTAGCGTTTATTTAGGAACACCCGTTATAAGTCAACTATTTGGTTCTGATAGTATAGGAAATTCCAATTATTATAATCGTTTTACCGACCGGAAGATAATTTATGAAAATTTTCCTAAAATCTTCACACTTTTGCTATGTGTTTAGGTATGTGAATCACACTAAAGCAAATATTTATTCATAATTCCTAATTTTTGTATTTTCGGGACACAGTAAATATAACATTTGACGTTAAAGCTTTCTCCTAATCGAAGATCTAATTACCATAATTGCTATGTAGTAGCTACATTTATTTCATGAGTAGTCACTATTGATGTCTGTCAAGCAAGAATCAAAAAAACTTTAAGAAACTTCAAACTAACAGTGATTTGTACTTTTACCAGCAATACTATTTCTCCAACAACTGCCGTATATATGGTTCATGTCGTTTAAGTTTTATGAATTCCTCTTCTTTGGAGGTCTATCGTTTCCCTACGTGGGTGTGTACATCCGTTATTATCAGAAGCAACTACGAATAAATCCATGGTCACTATCCTAATAAATAAACTAATATTATAACTTCATTTATGGAACATCGTTTTTTTGTTGACGCAATTTGTTTCGCTAATTTTCGTAGAGTAATTCGACAAATAATCTCTATTCAATATGCACAAAAGATACACATATACGAATTATGTGGTCCTTCATCGCCATCGTGAAACTCAAAATACTATTCGTCTTGACTTGTTAGCTAATTTTCATGATATAAAATTCAAATCAAATCAAAAGGATATAGAGACAAGTTAAATTACGAGAATCCTCACAAAATCATAGCAAGAGAGATATAAATGGCTCAGAGATGGACATACATGTGTTGATAGCGATCCACGCTTTGGATGCTCCTCCGTGACAACAAGTCATGATAATAAAGAACGTCTGCGTCAATGATGACCGTCGCTTAATTATGCCAAATATTTAAAGAGGAATCAAACACACTAAAAGCAAACTATTTGCGTTGCTATCAGCGCCTTGTCTGATATTTTTTAAGGACTTATTAAGTGAACGCCTTTATGAGAGTATATGCGAATTTCATTGGACTAGTTTGGGAATTGATTAGAGATTCTTAGATCTATAATATTTTAGATGGTATCATTTTATGAAAATTCATTTTGATATAAATAAAATGGACTTTTGTCTGATTTCCACAATGTTTAATTTTGATATACACGACCATTTTCGACAGTTATGTCATTTTTAAGTGTGTAGAGCCAACAATTCTGAGAAAGAATGTGAAAAATATAACTATTTTTAATGTTAAGGTGGGGGAGTGATTTAAATCTAGTTGATTATTGAGAGTGGTGAATTTTGGGTTTTTACAACAGTAATTTCCAAACTTATCAACAGATTCGTTGTCAGATTTAATCAGTTCAAAACTGCTGATTTATTATCTGAGGAAAGATGTTCTTCGAATATAGATTCGAAATTTATTAGTTTTTTGTTCGGCTTCAAATAGTAATTTTATTATGTTGGGACCACTAGAAAAGGAGGTTGTTACATTAAATTAGCAAAGATAATTTGCGGTGTTATCAAAAAGGGCTAATGTATGTTAGACAAGCGTATTTATTTCCTGGTTTTTCTATAATAGAATATAGTAATTGAGAGATTTGTTTTGTTCGATAATACTGTTTATGTCAGAAGTTGGAAAATTATTATTTAATGCAATGATATTATTGTTTTCAAGTTGGCTATAAGGAGTAGTATAATATGGAGTTTTCCTGACTATTGATTTTCAATCTTCCCAACAGTTTCCTTCCACTTCCTTCATTTCATTTATTTGAGATTATCTAAAATTATTGTGTGGTTTGTTGATTGAATGTGCTTAAATGTTCTGAAGATATATGTTATTTGAACCTGCTTTCAAAATTTTTACCTGTTTGACCCAATAAGCTTGATCGATGATATTGATTTCCTTATTGATGTAAGTTATGGAAGGAAAAGGAATCATTGAATTATATGCAGGTAATTCATGTGTAATGTGTTCAAAAGAATTCATTTGGATTGTTGAGTCTGTGAATGTTTCTTATCTACAGGGTGTTACATAATAGTAGGTCACAACTTGAGAGGGTAAATCTACGTTCAATTTTAAGAAAAAAAGTTCATATGAACATAGGTCCATGTTTTTTTTTCTTCAAAACTCTTGAAGTTTTCGAGGTATTCAGCCCAAATTTCCAATGCAAGCTATTTTTTACAGCCTCTATCATCAAGGGTATTTCTTATCGTGTCACAAGAGGTTATTATTCGATTTCTCAATTCCTCTACAGTGTTAACTGGAGTAGTATAAAATAAACTTCCGAGATATCCCGATAAGAAAGTCTAAACGATTTAAGTCTGGGGACCTAGGAGGCCATGGTTCTGTCCCACCCCTACCTATCCATCGGTTGTTGAATGTATTATTAAAGAGTTCCCTAGCTTCTCCACTAAAATGTGCTGGTGTCCCGTCATGCATGAACCACATTATTTTTCTCATCAAAACTGGCATATCCTCGGGCAATAAAGATAACTCCTCCTCAAGAAATTGCCGACAAGCGAGACCGTTTAGTTTTTTAGGCAAAAAAATGAGCCAATCAAATTATTTCAAATTATTCCGACCTAGACATTCACTGAGAATTGTTCTCGATGATGAGATTCTTCAATCAAATGGAGGTTTTCCTCAGCCCAATAATGATTATTGTGAAAATTTGTGATAGCAGTTCTCGAAAAGTTAGCTTCGTCTGTGAACATTATTTCACTATCAAAATGAGCATTTTCTCTAATTTATATCTAAGAAAATCTCTAGGAAGTAGAGTTTGGCGCGTTGAATATGAAACGGTTACAATAAAAAGTCATGGAGAATCCTCCAAACTAGAATATGTGAAATTTTCCACTGATTTCCAATTTTTCTTGTGCTCACATGAAGATTCAAATCATTCTCATAATTTGAGTTGCACCTTTTAAATGATTATTTGCTGTAAAAGTATCAGTTTCCCTCAACCTTCTGTGGATATTTAAAAATGTTCGCCTGTCTAGTGTTACTCGATTTGGAAAGCGCACTTGATATAATCGCCTAGCTTCTGTTGTGTTTCCGTCAGCCAGACTGTACATGTAATGGATCAGCCAATTCGTCGTTAGTAAAATTAGCCATTTTTTCTTACAGCAATAACTTCAAAAGTCTTAAAACTACTCGTTAATTCAATAAACAATTCAAGCAGACACTGGTTCAACTTTAGCAACTGTCAAAATAAATAAATAAATCAAAAAATCGAAGCCTACTAGTCAATTTTTTGATTAGAAGTGCTTTCGATTCAGCGAATGCATACAATCTTTTAATAATTTTTTGCTCGAGGACGGTCGGAGATACGAAAAAATTACAAGGGTCAAAAAAGTTTCTACATTGAACGAAAATGACGAAAATTGATTGTACGCTGATCAGTGGCGTACTAGGAAAAAGTTTGAAAGAGCAAAAGGAGATATGGCCCCGGAAAAGAAAACACCTTGTAGATTCTATTTAAAATTTAGGACGTGTAATGATGGGGGCTGTAACAAAAAGCTTGCATTCCAAATTTGGGCTGAATATCTCGAAAACTGCAAGAGTTTTGAAGAAAACAAATTTTTTTCCGGAAATTTCAACACCCTGTAGCTCCATAACGAAGCTTGCGCGGACCAATGTTTATATGAACTTACCATTATGTAACACCCTGTATAATGTTGTGAGATTATTATAGAGGTCACTGATGGCTATGCCAAGGAAAGTTAATTGTGGCATTCCATTTCAGAAGTGAAGGTTATGTTATTATGCTTTTATTCAGACAATGTGAAAACTGATCTATTTGTTTAAGCCTTGAAAACATACAAGATTATCGTCATCGTATCTTCACCAAATAATGATAAGTTTTAGTGCTAACTCCGTATTTATTACAGATTTTTTAAGATTGTTCATAAAAATATCTGCTTATGAGGGGCTGAGAGTTGGGATCCTATGGGAGTCTTCAGTTTTCTTCGGAAGAGGTTGATTGAAATTGGAAAATTCACACTATAATGTATGATAAAATTTAATTTTGGTTAGAGATTAAAAATCCAAACTCACTGAACAGAATCAGACAGATAATAAAATCTATTTCAATCAAATTGCAGAATGAGGATCCAATTCTTACGAAAGCTGATAGAGGAAATAGTATAGTGTGCCTCGACAAAAACAAATACCGAGAAAAAATGCAAGACATCATCGATGCTTTGGACAGAATTCATTGAAGAAAGCACAGAAGAATTACAACAGTCAAATCATCTGAAACATTCAAAATGGGACACGATAAAGCTATTCTAATGAACCTTCAAGCTCCAAAAAATGGGGTTTATAATCAAACTATACAAAGAGGAAAACCCCTACCATGTGGGCTGACAAGTTCGTAGGTTGATATACAGTGGCGTTACTGGGGTCAAATCCACATGCTTTTCAATCAATCTACTAACCTTAACTAGACACGAGTAAGAAGTTGTCTGACCGTTGGTTAGCGAGATATAGCATTGAAAGATATTCAACTTCTGTTATTGTTGGAAAATGGATAGAAGAGAATTTCGTGTGTTGATTAAACATTGCTTTTGATGAAAAAATACAGTTGAAGCCAAAACATGGCTTGATGAACATTATTTGGACTCTGTGCCTGGAAAATCAACGGCGGAAGAGTGGTTAGTGGAAGACGATTAACGCAGTGGACGTCCCAAAGTGGCTGTGATCGATGAAAACGTACACAAAATCCAGTTGAATGATCGAAAACTGAAATTGATGGAAATAGCTGAAATCCTGAAGATATCCAAGGAACCTGTTGGTTTTATTTTAAAGAATGTTTGGACATGCGAAAGCTGTGTGCGTATTGAGTGCCGCACTTACTATCTCTTGATCGAAAACAACATGGAGTCAATGATTCTGAGCACTGTTTGAAGATAATAAACCATGATAAGGCCGAGTTTTTTCATCGATACATCACAAAGGATGAAACATGGATTCATTACTACACTGCAGAAAGCAATCGACAGTCAGCCTAGTGGACTACACGAGGTGAACTGCATCAAAGCGTGCAAAAACGCAGAAGTCAGCTGGCAAAGTTAACACCTGTTTTCTGAGATGCGCAGGGTATTATATTCATGGATCACCTTAAAAAGAGCCAGACGATGAACAGCGACTTCTTCTTCTCATCAGCCTTCTCGCGCCCAAATTTGAGCATAGGCCTCCCTCCTCTCTTTCCAATCTTTCCTATTCTGTGTCGCTATCCAGTTTTGTCCTGCCACCCTTTTTATATCATCATACCACCACATAATTGGTCTTCCTCTTCCTCTCTTTCCTATTCATGGTCTCCATTTAATGATCTTACTGTTCCACCTTTCATCTATGATTCTTGCAACATGGCCGTCATATTCCCATTTAAGATAAGAAATGGTGTATACTATATCTTTTACTTTTGTTCTCTGTCTTATCCACCCGTTTCGCTCTTTATACTTCAAAGAGATGCCCAGCATTGATCTCTCCATTGATCTTTGCGTTACTTTCAGCTTTTTTATTGACTGTCTCGTGAGGGTCCATGTTTGTACACCGTATGTTAGGACCGGGAGCACACACAGGTCAAATATTTTGGTTCCCAGATATTGGGGAATTTTTTTATTTTTAAATATATGTGAGAATCTCCCGAACGCCACCCATCCTGATCGCCTTCTCCTATTGATTTCGTTGTCCTTATTTTGTCTTCCAATCTCTATCTGTTGTCCGAGGTATATATATTCTGTGGCATTCTCTTTGTGTTCACCGCTTATCGTAATATTTTGTTCAAGTTTTTTGTAAATTGACTTTCAGACCGATTTTCTTTGACTCCGGTTCTAATTCTGTGAGCATCTTCCGTAGGTCTTCTTCATTTTCAGCGAATAGAACGATGTCGTCCGCAAATCTCAAATGTGACAATCTTTCACCGTTTATGTTTATGCCCAAACCCTCCCACTCCAACCCTTTGAAGGTTCCTTCCAAGGCTAGAGTGAAAAGTTTGGGCGATATTGTATCCATTATTTTTTCAGAATCTTCATGTAGTCCGATTGGTGCTGTAGCCCGACGGTAAATGTTTTTCATTAAATTTTTGTAGCGATGGTCTATACGTACTTTGTCTAGTTCCTCCATGATTGTCCAGTGTTCGATAGAGTCAAAGGTTTTTTCAAAGTCTACGAATGCCATGTGTAATGGGAGATTATATTCTGTTATTTTTTCTATCAGTATCTTCACAGTCAGTAAGTGATCGCACTTACTGTATGCTGCCTGTTCAGCTGGTTGGTAGTATTCTTATTTTTTCTCTATTCTGTTTGCTATGACCCGTGTAAAAAGGTTGTAAATCTGAGACAGTACACTGATCGGTCTATAATTTTTCAAAAGTTGTTTATCTCCTTTCTTGAAAAGGATAATCATGATGGCATTATTCCAGTTGTCTGGTATAGTTTGTTGTTCTAGGCATTCGTTGAATAGATTCTTCAGTTCTGGTACGATTATATCATGAGCTCCCTCAATCATTTCAGCCAAAATATTATCCTCTCCTAGCAATTTATTGTTTTTAGTATTTTTAAGGCGAATAGGATCTCTTCTTCATTTATTTCTGGAGTGTCTTCTGATCCAACCTTCAGTACTTAAGTGTCTGTTAATGTTCGAGGTCGTTCGATTTGTGTGTTGTATAGATTTTCATAATATTGTTTTGTCACCTCTATTATTTCATTCCTATTTCTTATCTCTCTGCCACCTTCATCTTTAAGAGCTACTATTTGCTGCTTTTCTTCCTTTCTTCTGAAACATTTGAGGTTTTTGTTCTTGTCTATTACATCTTCTGCAAATTTTCTGTAATGTTCTTCTAGATCTCTTCTAATCATCGTTCTTGCTTCTTTTCTCGTTTGCCTGTATCTGTCTGTTGTATACTGACCTAATCTGTATAGTTGTTTCCTTTCCTGTATTTTCTTCTTCGTTTCATCTGAAATTTTATTCTTTCTCTATCCTTTCTTCCTTGCAACTTCTTCTGATGCTTTTATTAGAGTTGTTGTGATATTTTGTGACATTTAGTTTACATCAGAAGTTTTCTCAGAATCATGTATGTATCGTATTATTTTTTTCCTGGTATAAAATTTTATTTTCACTCAATAATTCTATATCTATTGAGGTCTTTTGGATTCTCTGTATTTAGTTCGATAGGTTAGGTTAGAGTTCAGAGCGGTTACATCAGTAATAAGTTGTTTAGAGAACGATAATATGAGATCGATTTCGTTTTTCCATCAGGGCTGATCCATGTCCTTTCTTTGTGGACAGCGACTACTACATTGAATTATTGAATCAATTGAAAGATCAAAGCTGAAGAAGAAAGTGCTGATTCATTAAGACAATGCACCTTATCACAAATCGATCAAAACAATAGCAAAATTGTACGAATTAGCCTTTGACTCGCTTCCTCATCCACCTTATTCACCAGATCTTACCCCCAATGACTTGAAAATAGTGCTCGCTGGAGAAAATATATATATATATATATATATATATATATATATATATATATATATATATATATATATATATATATATATATATATATATATATATATAAAAAATTGAATTTTACCGAAAAAATGTGTTTCACTCTGTTGGCTTACGAACGAATGAATCATCAATCTTCTTGAACCACAAATTCATGAAACTTTAATCTGGAATACACCATTTCAAATTATGTAGACGTGATAAATAAACTTTGGACATTCAACAATTTCAATTTGAAATTTGTTTCTTTTGATATAAAACATACCCAAGATATGAATGTCCGCCTCTAGTAAAAGAAATATTGAATCAAAACAACATTTGACCTCACATCAGAGATAAACTTCGTAATATTTCAGAGACCCGTTTGTTACAAAATTATTTCCAATTTGAATAAAAAATTTCGAACAAAACTCAGGACTCCCATGGGGTCCCCATCTAGCCCCTTATTTACAGATATTTTTATGAAATATATATATGAATAATAAGTTAGCACAAAAACTATTATTCTTTGGTACGTTGATGATATTCTTATGGTTTTCGAGGCTCAAACAGATTTACATTTTCTGAAAGTTTAGAAATTGCATAATTTTGAAATCAACAAACTTAGTAAAAATCCAAAATTCACTACTCTCAATAATAAACTAGAATTAAATCACACTACTCAACATTTAAAATGTTGTTGTGTGTATTAAAAATAGACATTGTGGAAATCAGACAAAAGTGTTTCATTTCATTTAGATTCACAGATCCTTAGAGATAAACTTACTGTCATATTCAAAAACTCCACATCTATTTTGGAATGATGCGCATTCTGTAGTTGGTAGTGAAGAACTTCCTCTTGCACAAACTTCGTCATTAGCTGCATTACATTTGTAACATTTCAGTCCATAAGCTGTAAAGAAAAAATTGTTATTATCAATAACTTATGTAAATAGGGTGTCACATAATAGTATATCACAACTTGGGGAGGTAAATCTACGTGCAATTTTAAGACAAAAAGTTCATATAAACATAGGACCACAAAAGCTTCATTACGGAGCTACAGGGTGTTGAAATTTTCGGAATAAAATTTGTTTTTCTTCAAAACTCCTGCAGTTTTTGAGATATTCAGCCCAAATTTCGAATGTAAGCTATTTTTTACAGCCTTCATTATAACACGTCCTAAATTTCAACTAGAATCTACAAGATGTCTTCTTTTCCGGAGCCATGTCTTTTTTTGCCCTTTCAAACTTTTTTGCAGTACGCCACTGATCAGCGTACAATCGATTTGGGTCATCTTCGTTCAATTTAGAAACTTTTTTGACACCTATAATCTTTTCGTATCTCCAACCATTCTCGAGCAAAAAAACGATTGTATGCATTCGCTGAATTGAAAGCACTTCTAATTTAAAAAATGACTAGTAGGCTTTGATTTTTTTCATTTATTCTTTCAATATGACGTGCTAAAGTTGAACCAGTGTCTGCTCAAATTGTTTATTAATAAATTAACGATTAGTTTCAAGACTTTTGATGTTATTGCTGTAAGAAAAAATGCCTAATTTTACTAACGCCGAATTGGCTGATATCCATTTCAATATTTCAAAGAGTGCATGATAATATGCGAAGAAGGACAGAGGCTTGTATTCTTGCTGGTGGAGTAGTGGAGTGAAAAAATAATCGATTTTTTATTTGATCCATTATTTATTCCTTATTTTCGATTTTTGTAATCGATTTTAATAATAGTTCCATCTGTGCGATGGATGAAAAAATGGGTAAGTAAGTTTACGAAACATGAACAACTCAATAAAAAAATCAGCGCCATCTTTACGTACAAATATATTATAAGTTGTGATCCTTTTTGTGTCTTTATTTATTTCTTTGAAGCTTTGAAGTGGCAAAATAATTTTTGTTAACCATAAAAATGTCTTCCACTGGTAAAACATCCAGAAGCTCCTGGCGAAAACATTTTGTAAGAAGGATAATGCCACCGCAAAATGTAAATACTGTCCAAAAGAATTAAAAACATGTACAAATTTGAAACAACACATGGAAAGGAAACATTCCGATGTCTTACAAGCTGACGAGGTAACACTTATCAATTGATGTAATATAACTCTCTAGATTCTCATTCATGTTATATAAATATTCGATGTAATAGTTTTCAATTACTATGAGTCTTATGGCAGCATGCAAACACTTAAGCTAAATGACACATTGAAATTGATTACTCGATTGCTTATTCTATTGAGGATACTATTAATAATAATAATAATAATTCGTTCAGAATACAGTCAGCGTCTGAAGTCTGTGCTGAAATCGATGTTGAACTCGGGGAATTTAGTCAAGGAAATTAACACCTACGCCATTCCAGTGTTACTTTACTCATTTGGAATAATCAGATGGACTAAGACAGAACTGGATGATATTCAAAGGCAGACCCGAACGATGCTAACAAAGTACAACAACCATCATCCAAAATCGTCTGTGATACGAACAACTTTGAAGCGGAAAGAAGGAGGACGCGGATTAATAAATGTTGTCAATTTACACACCGAACAGATAAAAAATCTCCTAGAATTCTTCTCTGCAAAAGCTCTCACTTCTGACCTCCATAGAGTGGTATCGTTGGCTGATAGGGGATACACACCTCTAAATCTTGCTACCAGAGATGACCTGCTGAATCTACCGTTCATATCAGATACTGAAAAACAAGAGCAATGGTCAAGAAAGGAATTGCATGGACGATATCGCCATGAGATTAATCAACCACACATCGACAAAGAAGCCTCCAACAAATGGTTGATGAAAGGAGAATTATTCGCGGAAACAGAGGGATTCCTTATGGCCATCCAAGAACAAGTGATCGCTACAAACAACTACAAAAAATTTATAATGAAGGACGGAACATTACAAATAGATAAGTGCAGAAAATGCCATATAAGATCGGAGACTATACAGCATATTACGTTCGGATGCGAACAGCTGGCCAATACGGACTATCTTCACAGGCATAATCAAGTGCAACATTATCCATCAGAAACTTGCACACAAGTACGAAATTCTGAATACCCTCCAGCCATATTACAAGTATCAACCGGCGCCCGTATTGGAAAATGACTCTATCAGATTATACTACGATAGGCCTGTTATCACTGACAGAATGGTGACGAATAATAGGACAAAGTGGTGTATGATAAGAGAGCCAGAAAAGCAATGCTGGTAGATGTCGCCATACCGAATAATAACAACGTGCTGAATAAGTTCCAGGAGAAAATGTCCAAGTACACAGACCTTGCTATTGAGATCAAGCAGATGTGGCACCTGGATAAAATAGATATTGTTCCTGTCATCGTATCCTCGACTGGTTTAATACCCAAAACTTTGCATGATAGCCTTAAGAAATTAGAATTGCATAAGAATATTTATATAGAAATGCAAAAAGCTGTAATTCTTAATACATGTAGGATAGTTAAAAAATTTATGTCAAGTATATTGTAATCGAGCCTATTCCCTTTGATTGATGGATCTGGGAAAGGTAAATTATATATTTTTTGGATAAAGTCCGCAAAATCGTGACTTGGTTCCACCAAAGTGGTGTAGGCCCTGAAGAATTGCGACAAATGCAAATGCAGCAAAGTGTTGCTGAAGGAAAATTGAAGCGTTTGGTCGGAGACGTGTCTACAAGATGGAACTCTCAATTATTCATGATCGGACGATTTGTGTTAATGAGCAGCATAATAAGATCTATTTTGATAAAACATCCGAATGCACAGCAAATGCTTCAAGCAAACGAGATCGTTGTAAAAAAAAAGCAAAACCATACCTATTATCAAGTGTTTAAGAACTTTGTTAGACGCACTACCAGTAACCAATGATTTGGCAAACCAATTAAAATATTCACTGCAAACAGAATTAATTAAAAGATTTTCGGTCGCAACGTTTTTGGATAATAGATTCAAAAAATTCATTTAGATGAGCCATTATCTTTGCCAAAAACCATTAATTGCACTATCCGATGTTTGAGTTTGAGTACCTTCAATGATGATGTTTTAGCAGTCTCCCATACTGAATCATCTGTTTCATCAGAAGTAACCGACGGCGAACAAGATATATGGTAGGTACACCATGAGAAAGTAATGGCTGCTAATACGTCAATGACCAAAAATACAGAATTAGACTTATATATTGCGACACCGTTATCAAATCTTAAGGTCGACCCTCTTGATGTATGGAAAAGCTCTGAGGGAACTTTCCCAAAATTAACTTACTTGGCTCTGAAACACCTCTGTCATGGCCACTTCTGCACCAGCTGAAAGGTTATTTTCAAAAGCAGGGAATATTGTAAGGAAAAATCGAAACCTTATTGTAGGAAAGCGATTACCAAAATTATTATTTTTAACCTCTTTATCTGAAGACTTGTGGCAATAATTTCTTTAAGTTATTTATATATATATATATATATATATATATATATATATATATATATATATATATATATATATATATATATATATATATATAGAGTTCAAAGTTTGATATAATATAACAATATATATATATATATATATTCTATAAATATATATATATATATTTTCGTTTTTCTATCATTTAAATTTTTTTAAGTTTATATATATATATATATATATATATATATATATATATATATATATATATATATATATATATATATATATATATATATATATATATATATATACATTTATAATGATAATTCTCTTTACTTTTATATTTTAATTGTGAAACCAAACGTTTGTCATTTTATTTATTGTTTATTTTCGTCAGTTCATCTTTTTTTTCAAACTTCGAACGATACTGATGAATAATAATTCATATCTTTTTTATTGTCTAAATTTAAATTGTAAAAGTGTTTTATTTTTCATTTTAGTTTTGAGACCAAACAATTATATTTTCCTACTTATATTGTTTTGTATCATTTTTACTACAATAGAAAATTTGAGAGTACTGAAAATATGTATATAAATAATTTGAATTTGTATTTATAATCTTAAATTCGTCCTTGTGGTTATTTTGTTATACTTATCATTTTATAACAATTTTTATTTGAGTTAATTATTCATGATATACTTTCACTAGTATGCTGCATTATTCGTATAGAGAATCCAATTATGTTCAAAAATTTTGAAACGAAAAACATCGATTTTTAAATAAACGGTTTTTTCGGCTCGAGGTCACATCCCTAAGGTGGAGGACACTTCTAGCAATTTATTTAGTTTTCAATTGTTCTTTTTTAGTTTGATATTGAATAAGTATAAGTTGAGTCTCAGAAGACGAGCTATCAAAAAATAAAAGCAAATTTTGGGAATACCTATCGAGTATTTCCATTATTTTTTTATTAAGCGACTAACATACAATTCAAATAATTCAAATTCAATAATTTTCACTCGAAAACGGTTGAAGGTAAGAAAAAATTACAATTGTCAAAAAAGTTTCTAAATCGAACGAAGATGACGAAAATTGATTGTACGCTGATGGCCTCGGAAAAGAAAACACCTTGTGAATTTCGGTTAAAATCTAGGACGTGTAATGACGGAGGCTGTAAAAAAATAGCTTGCATTTCAAATTTGGGCTGATTATCACAAAATTGCAGGAGTTTTGGAGAAAAAACCTATGTTTATATAAACTTTTTTTCCTAAAATTGTACGTAGATTTACCCCCTCAAGTTGTGACATTCTATTATGTAACACCCTGTATAATAATGTATTAGAATAGAGATTAGAAGGCGTCATCCAATATTTACAAGACATGTCTCTAAATAATGAAATGAACTAATACAGATGATATTACATATTCACAAAGAAAGTGTAAGAAATGGGAAGCACAACATTACAAACATTAAACTTCACGTTCCAAGAAATCTATTATTGAGTAAATTGGACTTTCTAGGAGCATTTTATCGACGGAACTTCTAAATCTCTTCCCATCTAGCTTTTTCAGTTCAAACAGAATCTTGTTATAAATTTTGAGGTCCAATAATCAACCCCCTGTCGTGTTCTCTTCATTTTGTGTAGTGAATTTACATGTTAACCGCCTTGGTAGCTGCACGGTTAGTGAACAAGTATGTAGGAATATGCTTAGTAGAGGCCCCTGGTTAAAATCCGGGTTCAAGTTATGGATGTTGTTCTTGAACATAAATTGTGATACTTGGGAAAGTCGCCCAAAGAGGGCAGATAACTTATAATCCTTGTGGTGGCCGTTATCATTGCACGGTCTAGGAGAGTGGTTCGGAATCCACTATAAGCTGTAGGTCCACTGTGTAAATGGGCTAAGTTCCCGTGCACATTGTTAAAAGATGAAACAAACAATCAAATTACAGGTTATCATGCATTCACATATTTGACACATTCCAAGACATAAATTGCAGGGAGTGGGTATCCCCGTCTGCTTGAACGCTAATCTGCATTTTTCTCCACGAAGCATACCACACAGCGCTCTCACAGCCCATTTATGTTCAATGAAAACTGCTTCGGCCGATGATGATGTGTCCCAAATAAGAATTGCATATGAGAGAATTCTGTGATAGTATGAGAAGTAAGCAGTTCCGGCTACCTCGTACGTACTGACCCTCCTTATAGTTCTCAGTATATGGATCGCTGAAGATAGTTTAGTTACTAATTCTTGGGTATGAATTTGCCAAGTGATCTTATTGTCGAGACTTAATCTGAGGAGCTCAATGCTTTGCCTCTCGTGCTTACTAGAAATATGGAGATATTGAGTCTTCTCTCTATTAACATGCAGCTGGTTCTCTTGAAACCAGTCATCTAACTCCCTGATCACAATATCCTTCTTCTGTTGAAGATCTGATTCGGAGGTAGCTCTCAATATGTACTTGACATCAACCGCATAGAGGTAGGTCTTACTGTTGGTTGTATTTTTCCGAATAATTCAAAAACAGGATGAATATTAACGGTCTCAGAATGGAATCTTGCGGAACTCCAACATTTACTATCTCTTTTGTTGATAGAGCTTTTTCCTAAAATACCTGCTGCTCCGTATTTTCCATAAAAGACCGCATAATGAAAGACGATGGATGTCGTTTTGTCTCAATAAGACAAAAACGACATAAACTTTTATTGCAGAGCATTTATCCGTTGCATACTGAGAAATTTAACATTTCCAATGAACTATATTCCTAATATTAGCAATAAAATATGTAACATATTACAAAGAAATAATATTAACACCATCAGCACTAATAAAAAGAATTTGGGTCCATTATTGGTTAGAAATAAAGATGAAACAAAATTATTGGATGAAAGCGTATATAAAATAGACTGCAGTGAATGTGAGACATTCTATATAGGCCAAACCGGAAGATGCATCGAGAAGAGAGTTGAAGAACATAAAAAGACCATTCTCTGAAATAAAATTTTACGGTTTTTTCGGATCACTGCATCAATAAAAATCATTTCATAGATTTCGAGAATATTGAACTCATGCATCCAGGTAATAAAGGAAAAAGAATGGACATCTTGGAGATTATTGAAATTACGTCCGCTCATAGGAAAAACCAGTAACGACCAAATAGACTTCAATTTACCTCCTGTTGTGAATGCCGTTATACATAAGTGAAATCACTCATTTTGAATTTAGTATTGTATTACTCTTGATAATGGGCTAACAATCCGAAACATAGGTCCAGAGAACGAATCATCTACAATTCTAATGTATCAAATATTAGACAACTGTACGAGACACAAAAATTTCTAGCTGATTTCTCTAGTTGACAATTGTGAAAAAAAATTCTTACCGAATATCTATCATTCGTTAGCATATCGTGCACATGAGAAACATTCCTGCATTTTATCAATTTCCAAATTACGATTATATTCGTTTCGATGACGATTCACTTTGATAGATTTGAGGGTCAAGGATAGATCAACTGAGTTAAACATGCTTCTCGCTTCTGTTAATCTTCATTGAAATATAGAGATTTTTTATTCTATTAGGCCGCAACTAAATTCTCGCTTTTTTTTTGAAAATACAACGTTATTTCGAAAAATGATTACGAGTGAATCATTCAAAATATTGACCATCGCTAGCTACAACTTTCTCCCATCTTTCTGGCAGAGCTCGAATACCGTGACGGTAGAAGTATTCGTCTGTTGAGGCTACCAGACTATGTGCCATCGAACGGAACAAGTAATAAACAGATGGTGCAATATCTGGGGAATATGGTGGGTGGGGTAGGACTTCCCATTTGAGCGTTTCCAACTAGGTTTCAACAGGTTTTTCGCGCAGTGCTTTACTCAATCAGATCAATTGAGTTCGATACCGTTCCCCAGTGATGGTTTCGTCCGATTTCAATAGCTCATAATTAATAACACCCACATGATTTCACCAAATACACAGCATAACTTTCGCAGCGTGAATATTCGGCCGAAGCGATGATGTAGAAGCATGACCGGACAGTCCCCGAGAATTTTTTCCTCTGGATTGCTGTAATGTATCCATTTTTCATCACCCGTCACGATGCGATAAAGAAAGCCATTTTTTTTGCCGCTGGGGCAGTTGTTCACAGACGAAAAAACGACGCTCAACGTCTCTTGGCTTCAAATCATAGGGAACCCAAGTTCCTTGCTTTTGAATCGTTCCCAATGCATGTAGTGGCTTGGAAATGGCCTGGTGGGTAACTTTTAAGGCTGAAGCAAACTCTTGTTGCGTTTGGCACGGATCCTCATCGATCAATGCTTCTAATTCAGCCTCTTCGAAGATTTTTGGCCTTCCTTCACGGGGACGGTTGTCCACATCGAAATCACCCTTTTTGAAGTGATGGAACCAATCCGGGTACGTTGGTTCACTTAAAACAGCATCTCCGTAAACTTTTTAGAGCTCTTTATGAGCTTCAGCCGTTTTCTTCGAATGAAATATGAAATTCAACACTTTCCACAAATGACGATTATTTGGCACAAAATCAGACATTTTCTCACAACTAAAAGTATATGACGCAAAAACAGAATCACTAATGTGTCACAGTGGTTTGTTTACCATATATCTAAGCTTTGTTCGAGACGTTCTTGATATGTAAAAATCGACCAGCACTTACTGCTGGAGCCATCTATTGATAAACAGCGAGAACTTAGTTGCGCACCTAATAAGTCAAAAATGATGATGTAGCAGGGTCATTTGGAAGGTATCTGCTATAAAAGAGTATCTTTACATTTTCTAGTCCGGTCAATTTGAACCGAAAAACTGGGGGTGAAGGTACGAAAATTTACATCCAGCTATAATTGAATTATTCAAAACACTATCATAAATGACATCTGAAAAGTTTAGAAAAAATGTTTTCGCAGTCAAAGCCACAAAATGGGTTTTACGCGATTTTCAGAAAGACGATAAGTTTTATCATAAAATTATTCTACATGGAAATTATAGATCAGATGATTGTTCAGTAAAATTCATCAATACTTCCATCTTAAAATATTGATACTCAATTGTCTGCGTGGCTAGAGTTGTTTATGTACCTGCTTTATCTCACAACTAAACACCTCAAAAAAGTCTAGGGAACACTTACCGATATCTTTGAAATATGAATTTGATGATTCGAATTTATAGAAATCTTTCGGTTTTTGTTAGGATGTATTGTATATACTGTATTCTCAAGAAAACAAAATAATATTTAACTTCTCCAAAGCACCTATTATAAAAAAGAAATTTGAAAATGACGAAATTTGGTAAAACAAAAAAATCCTGAACTAATATTTTCGAAACGATATGGAAGCACTTATATTTTTCAGTACCCAGAAGTTCCACCTCTGTTATTAATGACACTTTGGCATCGTCGCGGCATGCTCAATATTAAATTGTCTATTACATTTTGGCCTAAGTCATTCCAAGTCCCCTGAACTGCTAATCGAAGCTCCTGTTCATGATGAAAGACGTTTTGACGCAGGAGATTTTCTTTTAGGGTGTCCCACACATGCTCGATGGGATTCAGATCTGGGAAGCAGGATGGCCACGGTAGAAAATCGATATCATTCTCTTCAAGAACGTTCAAGACAACTCTTGCACGATGAGGAGGGGCATTATCTTATTGGAAGAGTGGATTTTGACCCATTGTTTGGAGATACGGTACCACTACAGGTAAAACTATCTTATTTGTATAAGAATTTCCCATGAGGTTGTTTTGTATAAAAACGAGGTCAGTTCTTCGACCAATGCGTATACCTCCCAAAAACATCACTGATCCGCCTCCCTGTTTAATAACTTCTCGAGCATGCTGGAGACGGTTTTGCTTTCCAGGTTCTCTCCATATTCGAATTCTTCCCGAATCGGGATAATAACTAAATCTAGATTCATCACTGAAGAGAACTGTGGCCCACCTCCTTGATCCAAGTTTACGTGTTCTTGGCACCAAGCTAAACGAGCAGCGCGATTTCCATGGGTCAGTTGTGGAACTCTTAAAGGACATCTGGAGTGGAGTTGACTTTCGTGCAGTCGATTTCTCACAATTTGGTCGGAAATTTGTACATTATGAACTCGTGATAGCTCTTCAGCTAATTGAGATGCTGTGGTAGTACGATCTCTTCTAGCTTGTAAAACCAAAAATCGGTCTTCGGCGACTGTAGTTATCCTGATGAAACGACCTGTATGGCGTTCTTCTACGCTAACTGTTTCATTGAAACGCGACCATAAACGGTTTATGACACTTGGGCTACTTCCCAGAACTCTGGATACTTCCCGTTGTGAGCTCCCAGCTTGGAGCATGCCAACGGCTCGTAACATCTCTTCTCTAGTCAAATGTCGTCTTTCCATGGTCGAATCACAAAACTTGAATCTTTTATTTGTGCTAACAACAGAAACAAAGTGCCAACTAACTGATTTCAAACACTGAATACATGAAATGATTATAAAGCAGCGTCGCATCTGCTGCATTTTTAGTTTAAAAAAAAACTGAGTTCTGTTGCGGCACACTACATAATTTGATGAGAAATTGATGCAGGTGTTCATTTCTTAAAAAAATCATCCACATTGATCGTTCTGGATACGATATATCGATATTCAGAAGTGTTCCCTAGACTTTTTTGAGGTGTTTATATATTTATCGAAGAGTTTATCTTCTTTTTCAAAGTGTGATAATTATGTACAACTAGCTGTGATACGACATTTGCATCTTTCAGGAGAAGTAAAACAACAGTTCACAAAAAGTTGTATCCATAATAAGGACAGACATCACATGCAGATTGCCAGTGACAGAATTAAAAACCTCTATGACCTCAAAGCTTCTAAAGGCGAATTTTCTGTAGGAAATCTCATATGGCTTTATATCCCACAAAGATAACATGGCTTGTCTCCAAAGCTACAGCGACAATGGGAAGGTGCTTATAAAGTTGCCGTGGGGGAAGCCTAGAGTAGTCCATTTCAATGGATTGGCATTTTGCGGGAGAAAACGAAAATAACGAGGAGACACGTTTTATCACAGAAAAGTCAAAAAATCATCAAGTGAATGAAGCTAGGGAATACGATCGTTTCATGGCTAACTATAGCGGTACCGGAAAAGCTAGATTTGGAGTCACCACAGAAATACAACAAGATCTTTTCCAAGTAGGCAAGGAATACGCCATTGCACATTGTGTCGCTCAATATCTTCGAATGTATACAGTTATCGCGAGAGTTTTCAAGGCTAAATGTGGAAGATCTTTCCTAACTAAGGCAGCAACTGTCTACAGTAGCCAAGACCTTGAAACTAGATGTTGAAGGAAGATCTTTCTACTACTTGCTGACTAAAGAATTTTCACACCAGAAACCCTGCTATGAAGATTTATGTTCAGCCTTACTAGACTTGAAAGAGCACTTGGTCTAGCAGGGTGTGAAGAAACTCGCCATACCGATACTTGGTTGTGGGTTGGACCAGTTAGATTGGAGAACAGTACGGAGCATGATCGAAGTTATGTTCCAAGACATCAAAATGGAAGTTCTCGTGTGCTGTTTCAATCCTACACCTTCGAGATAATGGAAGAAGACAGTTGAATGTTATTTCCATCGATAAGGGAGATGTAAAGCTGGAAATAAATGCCGATTCCGTCATAGCGACCAGAGACTCAGTATTTTCTGGGACAGAACAGTTTTGAGAGCGAGGAAGTGTAATGCTGAATTGCCACTCACTTTCGAGAGAATTCGGGAAAGATCTGAAAACTACCTGCGCGCCGAAATACTGAGAAACCAGATTACTGTTCAGGGAAGCCTCTTGAACGAAGATCTGGAACAAAGCGGAAGATTCTTGAACACCCGTGCTTGTATATGAAAAGAGAGCGCGAAGCGCAGGGAATTGAGTTTGAATAAAGAGCGAGAATAAGTGGACAAAGTATGAGAAATAAATTGAGCAGTATCGATTGTGTTATATAAATTAGTTATAATTGTTCAGTTTACGTGTAAATAAATTGGTTTAAGTTTTTGTACCGTTGAAGTGTTCAATTTGAACACACCAATAATTTCAAGAACTAAGAAACGTTACAATAGTTTTAATTTTTTTGACTCAGATTTGAATATTGCGTTTTATAGAATTCTTTTGTTTCGATATTGAATTGTCCTAATTAATTATTATATATTTGGTACTATTTGCATATTTGACATTTTTCAATACCTTTATTTATATAAAAGTAGATATCATACTTTTTGGACAGTCTCTGTAGAAAAAACTTTGGAATAGATCACTGAATAATAATCAATTGTATTCTGAAATTAGGCATTTCCTCATTTGCTAATATAATAATTTTTTGTTTGTTTAACCTTCACTCCTCAATTATATTCGGAACGAGTTCCAATCAGCCACATAAGGAATGTTTTATTGATCAAGTGGGGAGACCTTGTTGCGGACATCTTTAACGTAATTAAGATTTTGTTAAAAAAACATTTATTCTTCAAACTACACAATCTAACCCATTAGCAGCAACTATTACCATGGAATCATATGAATAAACGGTATGCTAGAACATAATCTCATTTAGGAAATCTTAAAACTCTTCCACAGATATTATTGGACATATACAATGTAATAATCTCTATTGAAAAAATATTGTCATCAATAAAATAAAATTCTTAACAAATCTGATTATCAAATATAAAGAAGAATATACTAAACATTTGCTGAAGATAATCATCAAGTGTTTCAATATTGTAATATAAAGGACATGGATTCTTGGCAAAACTGTTAAAAAACTTATTTCACATTTTCAAATATGATTAATAATAATTAACTGAAAATGTTATCATCGGTATTCTTAACGAAGTTGACGGTCAAAGGAACAGAATAAGTTTAAGAAGCTACTAAGATTAAATTAGTTGGTATAGATCAGGGGTGCTCAAACTTGAACTGCTGGCGATCTACCTCAATATTTTTTGACAACTTACGATCGACTCTGAGAGGCTGCAAGTATGTGTGATACAGGGTTGTCCTACATACACGATACACCCTACCAACCTACCCAGGTAGGGTGTAACCGTAGCATATATAGATATTAGCTTTCCGCACTATATACATTATTTTATTCAAGGTTTGGGTTGGGTTAAGTTAGGTTCTTCTCTATAATATCACTGAAAAAAATCATAGTTATTCAAAATTGCGAGTTTATTGGTTGTTACAAAATAAAAGAGTTACATATGGTGTTAAACTTAATAAAGGAGTGACTTTGGATGTTGAAGCGTGGCACTGCATGTCCTAACCATACTTTTCATGAGATGGTACGTAACCACTGAGAGCTTATCGCAAGCATGATGACATATGATCGTCAGTTAGTCAAATGCGATATTTTGACTTAATTATCTTCATTTTAGAAAATGCAGACACGCACAAGTTGACCCAAACATTGCCGTCAGTTGAAGGACGATTTGCCTTAGATTTGGATATTTATCTTCAGATATAAAACACCAGAAATTTGTATCATACTGTAGTTTTGACATGTATATCTGATACAATCTGCACCAACTCATTTTCAACAGAACATGAGTTTATTTTAAACTGACTTACTATTTCAGTAGCTAATTCCTCAATGTATTTACATGAAAAAGGATAACTCATAAATGATGCTATATTTGTCAATTTACTCCAAACATAAAAATGCATTTCGAATTGTCCCAAAATATTTAATAATTCAGCCTCATACGTATCATAATTCAATTGAGGAATCCTTGTTTTCAAAGACGGAAATTGTTTCAGATCCTTTCTTTTCAATTGATCTATCATAAGTTGCAATTTACTTTTGAATACGTTTACTGCGCTAATCATTTCAGTAATAGTTTTTCCTTTACCTTGAAGTTCCAAGTTAATGGTGTTCAAGTGTATAGTGATGTCAGTCAAAAATGTCACTTTTCGTTTTTCAACATCTAAGTGTCATCACCTTTTTTGTCTAGAAAAGCTGTTATTTCGGGCAATAATCCTTGAAACCTTTCTAGGAATTTTCCGAGATTCAACCACCTGACGTATGTGTGAAAAACTTAATCAGTATGTTCAGCTGACTCCTTATTTTCCAACTACAACTTAAAGAGCCGCCGTTGCGGCACAAAACTTGTGGATGTATAATGCAATAGAATGAAAAAAATTAAGGAAAATCTTCATTAGCTCGACACAATGCCACAAAACCGTTCTTTTTTTCACTCATTGCTGGTGCTCCATCCGTTGTAATGCACACTAATTTATATATTGGTAGCTTGTAGTTTTTTACAAAATTGAAGAAAACGTGACATACATCTTCGCCATGGGTCTTCCCTTTCAGGGGAATTCTTCCTTAGCCAACATGTTATTGAATACCATCCGAATAAAAATACACAACTACGCTGTGTCTGTCATATCGGTGGATTCATCGAACATAACTCCTAATAACAATTGGCTGTCCCAGTCGGACGAGATAACTGAAGTTCTCTAATAGCAGACATAATTTCTGTTTTATTTTTAAAATCTCCAAATAAAGTCTCACCCGGTTCAATAGTTGCTTCCTTCACAACTGATCCATCTTCGAATGGTTTCTTGTGATTAGTCACTATATGAGATATTTTAAATGACGCGATCGTAGCAACTTTTGATTGTTTGGCTGGTCTTGTGAACATGGTTTGTTCTTTTTTCAAACAAGATATCAAATCATTTACTTTTCGTTTTCTTAATTCACTCTGTGGCGGAAGATCCTTTTCATAGATGTTATGAACCGTTTTATGATGCCTCTTTAGGTTACCACGCTTAGGTTTTACAACTGACGCACGACAAATAAGACAAATGCACTTATCCTTCACCATACAAGAGAAGAATTCTTCCTCCCAATCGTTATTAAAATGATACGTTTTAGATTTCTTCACTGCACTCATTTTGTACTATTCAATAATAAACTTTGTATCGACGTAGTATTGCCTTCAAGTTATAATTAATGATCTCAATTCCTGCAGGCACAACATTTATATCGGGATGAACAAAAGTCTCGAATGTTCCCGTCAAACGCGCCGACCGAAATTTCTAGAAAAGCGGCAAGAATAAAAAACGCGGCTTTTCTTTGACACAAGTACCGAGCGTTCCTCTGATAAAGCCGCCTTTTGCTGCTAGCAGAGCGTTCTTTTATTACGTAATAAATTTTCGCAGTTTAGTTATTTATTAAAATTTTTTTCTTCTCGAGATCTACTCAAAAAGCACTCGCCATCGACCGTTTGAGCACCCCTGGTATAGATACTCAGTTTCCGAAATCCTGCAAATATCATGGTATTTTTCCAAATTTTATAAAAGTTAATTGCTTGATTGAGTCAGTGTTCTTGCTTAACAAAAATGGTTAGATTCAGATGTTTATATAATTTTATTAATAAATAGGATTCGGTATTCTTTGTAAATGCGCCGTCGAATGGATAAATGAAAAGGAGAAATAGACCTTATTACTATTGAGCCTAAAGTATATTTTTGAATTATATCGCCGCTACCTTGGTTCGCCTTTCCTTTGACATAAACCTGTTCATGTACATGTACAAAACTTAATTTATCATATTGTTACAATCAATAAACTCATAACTACTTATCTTGGAAATCCCCTAGTCACAGCATAATTTGGAACATTATTATCCGTAATTTTTGTAACAATGTTTTTTTGTCACTACAAATTTTACTGGTGTTCTAAGATACTGCAGAATTCAATGATTTCAGTACGAAAATCCAATGAGGTATCATTCAGTGTTCAGCGCGTTATCAAAAAGGAAAAAATGAAAACTTGAAATGCTATATTTCTCTTGTATACAAAATGTTGAATAATATTAACGCAAAATTATTTGGGGATCACTGACTGTGAATTCGCCAATATCATTTAACAATAGCTTAATTCCACTTACCAGAATTAATTAAAGATATTATTCCGAGAAAGACAGCAACCGAATGATTTTCCAAAATCATTGTTGAATTATCGGAAAGTGATCTTTAAAACTCTTGAGTTCTCGAAACGCCGAAAAAGATATTTCCTTAGTTATGCTACAAGACACTACAATACGAAAACTATTCACGCACTACTCACCGCCAATGTGATAAAATTTAGCAGAAGCTCCCCCACTCACTGGTAGGACGCAAGTTGACCTATAAACCGACGCGAACGGACCCACTTTTCCATGCCAACCTCAAAAATCCAACTGTGGGATGGGTTGACACAAGAGTGGTAACACTGATCGGGATTTATGTCACAGAATATCATAAAGGTCAGTTATAATCATACTGACTTTCCACGATGTAATGAAACAGCTGATAACTTTTATGATGTTCCTATAAATGTATATCTACAAACACTTCATTCGATTTACAGAGTGTTTGAATCTATAAATTTTTTAATTTTTTTCTCTCTGGCTCCTACAAATTTTGAAATATTAATTTCATATTTTGAACATTGGTGCCTCTTTAGGGTCCACATTATTACACCACTGCAGCGATTATGATAATCTACAGGACGATATTTCTTCTGTGATCACGTGTTTTTTTTTATGCGCGCTTCTCAGGAATAGGCGAAGCTGTTACACCACTTGAATGGGCACCTGAAAAGTTTCACAATATTTCTTACAACGTTGCGCAGATGTGCTTGCCAAGCCTGTCTTCATGATCTTCTCACAGTTACTTAATACTTCTTCAATTCCCCTCCACTGGCGTACTGCTTCAATCACACCGATTTTCAAAAAAGGTGATAAACTTTCTGCCACTAATCATCGCCCTATAAGCCTCGTATCGGCGGTTGGCAAGGTTCTGGAGGGAATTATACGCGACCAGATCATCACATTCACTCTATCCAACAACATTATCCCTGGTCAACAGCACAGCACGGTTTTCCTCCTGGTCGATCGAACCTCACAAACTTAATTCTATCAATCAACGACTGGACGAAAGCTTGGGATGCTGGAAATCCTATAGATGTGATATACCTTGACTTTGAAAAAGCGTTTGATCGTGTACCACATCGCCGTTTGCTGCATAAACTCGAGCATCTGGAGATTAGGTTAGGTTAGATTCTCTCATGGATTAGCTCGTTCTCGTCAAAAAGATCATTCCGTGTGAGGGTCTGCGGTATGTATTCCTCCATGGAGTGGTCTGTTGTAAGTGGTGCTCCCCAAGGTTCTGTCTTTGGCTCCATACTTTTTCTTCTATATACCTTCGATCTGTCTTCCTTGATCAGGTCAAAATGCGCACTCTTTGCCGATGATACTAAGCTCTACAATTTCCCGCTATCAGATCCACGCACTCTACAGGAGGACTTGTCTAAAATAGAACAATGATCACATGAATGGTTACTTCCACTAAATTTGGAGAAGTGCGTTGTTCTACACATAGGTAGAACAAATCCAAACTTCACCTACCCCATTGAGGGCCACACTCTAAGAACTGTTTCAAGTCATGTCGATCTAGGAGTAACAGTCAGAAATAACCTTAGCTGGTCAGAGCATGTTGCAATTGTCACTTCGAAAGCCCGAAGAATCACATATATGTTGCAGAAAAGTTTTGGTGGTTGTGACGTGAAGACAGCACGACTGCTATATCAAACTTAAGTTCGCCAATCATGGAGTACGCTGAAACACCCTGGTGGACATCCCTGCGGAACGACGAAGCCATTTAGGAGTCCATACAACGATGGAATACAAGGATCCCTTTAGGTTGGCATGGTCCTGATTACCCTGCTAGGCTATCCATGTTTGTAGTTCCTGTTCTCAGACCGGCGGATCAAAGGTGATATGATTTTCACCTATTTCTCTACACAGGAAGTTCTCGGTCAAGTCAAGAACCTTTTTTCTTTGAACACGGGCAATTTGCGTGGTCACTCATTCAAACTAACGAAAGAAAATTTTAAGACAAATCTACGCCACAATTTCTTTTCGAATGGAATTTTCGACTTGTGGAATCGTCTACCTAGTTCGGTGGTGACAGCAAACACAGTCAATCAGTTCAAAAGTAGATTTGACGCTTGGAAAATGACTGACTGATATTACTTTATGTGAAGTGCGCGCTTTTTTACGACCATTGTATAGCTAAGTTTCATATATATTTTTTTTAGTTTATAGGATTTTCCTCAACTCTTGTTCAAAATAATTAATAAAATTAATAAATTGAAGTGTCTGTTTACTTGTTGAAGAGGGCCAAATTGTAGGTTGTTGGGAAGATGTTGGATGGAAGCCAGTTCCACATCTCATCGGCTCTGTAACCAAAGGAATTCTTATAGAGAGGTTCGTTTAATCGTTAAAACTACCGCCATATGATGAGAACTCCTTGTCAGCCTAGTGTTGCGGCAAAACATGAGTTTTCCCGAAACAAGGTTCTTTAGCTCCTTGGAGCATCTTCCGTATCTGTAAAACAGAAAAAGATCAGCAACTTGTCTTCTGAGAACCAGCGGTTGGACATCGCGGGCGATCTTCGGGTGGTTGATGAGGCAGACAGCCCTTTTTTGCACACTTTCCAACGTCTGCATCAAATATTTAGGCGCAGATCCCCATACATGGGAACAATATTCCAAAGCAGGTCGAATCTGCGGCTTATATAGAAACAACAGAAGAGATGTAAAGTATCGCTTGGCTCTGAAACGAAAACTAAGTTTAGCTGATACAGACTTAGCTATTGCCGATACTTGTTCATGCCAGTAAAACTCGAAGTTTACCGTTATTCCGAGAAGGTACATCGAATCTTTGGATGCAATTTATTGGACTTGCATAGTTGAAGGAGATTCTCCAGCGGGGACCTTTCTAGAAAACGTAGTTTGCTCGCGTTGAAGTTCACCAGGTTCAACTGATCCCACTTCGATATCTTCTGTAAGTCAGAGTTCAAGTTATTGATTTGTTGACATCTATGACGCTTGGATTCCGCAGCTGTAATCGGCCGCAGACTACTGAAAGACGAAACCAGGGTACACTATCTGCAAAACCGAAGATCTTGTTCTCTGTAGATGACAGAAGTTTATTTGCAACAGAAACAAGGCTAGCGAAAGAATGGATCCCTGAGGTACTCTTGCTTGCAACTGAAAACAATCAGATGTTATCTACTTATCCAATTTTTCGGGAAGCCCATATGCAGCAAGTATATTCAACAAGGCTGCATGCCAAACCCTATCGAAGGCTTTAGAGATGTCGAGGGCTATTGCTCTAGATTCCCCATGCTTTTCCATCGTTGATGTATAAGCATGATTGACGTAGGCGAGCAGATCTCCTGTCGATCTTTGCCTGCGAAAACAATACTGAAAGTCGTTAATAATTTCCTGCAACTCCAAATATTTGATGAATTCATCGATTATGACTCTCTCCATCACTTTGGAGATAATGGGAATAAGTACAACGGTAGTTTTGGGGTAAGGACTTCTTTCCTTTCTTTAGGATCGGTTGAATTCTCGCTATTTTCCTGCTACTCGGAAAAGTCTAGCTTTCACAAGAAATCTGAAACAGACGATTAAGAATGGATGCCAGATCGGGAGCACATTTTCTCAAGACGTTTGGCGGTATTTCGTCTAGACCAACTGCCTTCTTGCAGTTCAGCTGCTCGAGAGCCCGTCTCACAGTGCGGACTCTGAACTCGATTTCTACCTCAGAAGAATTTGTAGGTGTAATGTTCGGTGTTCTGTCTACCTCCAAACATTTTCCAATAGACTACTTGTAATTGAAAAATAATTGACGATGAATCTTCCATCAGTTTGCACTTTCTTTCTTTTCATATCTGTTTTCGTTTTATTGTAACAAATTTATTAATATCAATGATAAGGGGAAACGAACTGTGATGAAATCTGTTATATTTTCTTTACAAAAACAAACAAGAGAACTTTATTTTATTTTAGAAACCAAAAAAATCGAAGTAAGTGCTTAAATTAGTACACAAGGTGCGAAACTAGCTTTTTTCCTGGCGATGAACTTCAACAATAATGTGGCTTTTCTTTAGAGCATACAGAGTGTCCGCGCTAAATGTCTCATTAGGAGTATATGGGGAAATAGGTTTATCGATCAATTTCAAATTTTGGTATTAGAGTGAATGGATACTGGTCTACAACCAGGCCCGCTGTAAGCGGGCGTGCAAGGCGTGCAATGCACGCGGGCGGCGCATTCAGGGGGGCGGCAAATCAGACTAAAATTCAGACATTGTCACCTCACAATACTAAAAAGATTATCCTTATAAAAATAATATGATGAACGGCGCCCAAATATTTCTTTTATATCGTAGCATTACATAGCGCCATCTATTGAAATTCATGAGAACAAAGTTAATCCGTATCGTGCTCTATGCGAAATAGGGAAATCCCACAGATATCAGGGGAAATCCCCTTAAAACTATATACTCATTTCTTTGTTTTTATTTATTTAACACAAATGCGAAAGTGATGTGAGTGAACAACAAACTTCAATTATTTGGTTATAGCCCTAATGTGAGATCCGGAAACGGTCCAGGGTACTTAAAATTAATAATATTCTGTATATTTTTGTGCGAAGTGTGACTATAAAAATAATTTAGAAAATTATTTATATTATCCGTCGGCGCAAAAAATCATAATTATGGTAAGTGTCTTTGTTTAATTAATCAGCATATGGGCGCATTCATATAAACAGCAGGTGTTCATGTAAAATTTAAAGCTTATTTTACTGAAAAAACTTAAAGTAAAGATTTATTAAAAAAATGTATTAAAATTAATACAGAGTGTAACAAAAGTAACTTAAGTAACGAAAGGGGGACATTCCATCTAATCAATACGAACAACTTTTACTATGAGGTCAACTCTGAAGTCGCGAAAAAAAAATTAGTTATTCCATTACATTTGTGTGCAGTAGGTATGAACATTTTTTTTCGCAGTAGTATTGTGATTATTATTGTGATTTAAAGGGTATTTTTTTCTGTTATACAACTTAAGAGTGAGGATTTATAAAAAAAATATTAAAATTATACCTATACAGGGTGTAACAAAAGTAACTTAAATCCCGAAAGGGAGTCATTCTACACATAAATACGAACAACTTTTACTATAGGGTCAACGGTGAAATCGCGAAAAAGAATAACTATTCCATACAAAATGTATGGAAAAGCTGATTTTTTTTCGCGATTTCAGTGTTGACGCCCTAGTAAAGGTTGTTCGTAATAATGGGTGGAATGATCGACCCCCTTTTGGGATTTAAGTTACTTTTGTACAACCGTAGACTAAACTTTTCAAAAAATTCCAGGAACCGCAAAAAGGAAAAAATTTCAGGAGCTCAATTTCGACGGCAAAACCGAGAAAAAGATACAGAGAAAAAAAACTAGCGGGATCTCTTGAGAAATTTTTAGCAAACCAGAAAATAGGGACTCTGAATGTCAAGAGAATGTTGACGTAGATGTAGCTTCAACAAGCGCAGCTTTAAATCTAGAAGTTATGGAGGTATCTGAAGAGAAAATGTTAGTCCTTTAGAAGGAGACTCCAGTGAAACTAAAAAGAGAAAGTAGTTCTAAAGAACCTGTAAGCAATTTATCGTCATCAAGTAGCTGTTTAGATTGTGGTGATGATCCCGGTTCGTGGCCCGCCAGTATGACTAATGATATTGTTAATATTTTGGTTAGCCGTGGTCCCGTGCAGCTGTTTAACCACAATTTTCCTGCTAATATCGATGGAAGAAAATTTGCAAACAGTTATTACTCTAGAAATCTTCCTAATGGAGAAAAAATTAACAGAGAATGGCTTGTTTACTCTACGTCAAAAGATTCAGTCTATTGTTTTTGTTGTAAAATATTCAGTAAAACTGTAAGTAGTCTGTCAGCTCCAAGCGGTTTTTCCGATTGGCAACATCTGTCATCTACCTTAAAACGACACGAAACAAGCATTTCCCATAGCGAAAATTTAAAATGTTGGGTCCAACTAAATCATATGTTAAAAATAAAACTACTGTAAATCAAATGCAACTGAGACTATTAGAATCTGAAAAAAACAATGGTGTGATGTATTGGAAAGGATCATAGCTGTTATAAATTTTTACCTCATCAATGTCTGGCGTTTAGGGCTCGTCCAAAATATTATATGAGCATGATAATGGTAATTTTCTCAAAGCAATAGAAATGATAGCATCCTTTGATTCAATTATGCGGGAACATATTCACAGAATTCAAGCCTCGAAATTCGATTCAACTCGCATGACTCACTATTTAGGAGATCAGATTCAGAATGAAATCATTGATTTACTCGGCACGACCATAAAAATTATATCCTGAACAAAGTCAGAGAATCAAAATATTTCTCTATCATATTAGATTGCACACCAGATGTAAGTCACACAGAACAAATTACAGTTATACTAAGGTATGTTGTTTTAAACAGTGAAACTAAAAATGTTACAATATGCGAAAGTTTTATTTGCATCTGTCCGATAACCTGCTTCACAGGTGAAGGACTATTAAATTTTGTTTTAGATTTATTTTCGCAATTCAACCTTGATATTAAAAATTTACGTGGCCAAGGTTATGACAATGGTTCTAATATGCGTGGAAAACACAATGGATTACAAACAAAAATATTGGAAATGAATAATCGTGCATTTTACGTTCCATGCTCGGCGCATAGTCTCAATTTGGTCGTTAACGATACGGCAAATATAACGCACGACACGGTCAACTTTTTCAACTTAATTCAAGAAATTTACGTTTTCTTTTCGTCTTCTACCAAAAGGTGGTCCATAATTTGCAAGCATTTACCTGATTTAAAACTAAAGGCATTAACGAGTTACGTTCCTGGAAACGATGCTTCCCACAGGAAATGCTGGATCAGCGGATCCTATAGTTACGTTCCTGAAAACGATGCTTCCCACAGGAAATGCTGGATCAGCGGATCCTATTTCACGTACACAGCTTCACCGTGTTCACTAATGTTATAAATCATGTTTGTATATCTCATATTATTCAGTCTGACAATAGCTCCCATTTAATTCAGTTTGTAATAAAATAAATGTTTTTAAAAGACTTTTCCTTAAGTGAAAAACATAAGTGGCTTAGTGCGGTAGGATCTCGACGGCATCTCAACCAGATATCCGTGAGTTTCAACTCTTCATCGAGAAGGACCAAAGACGAAAAAATTGCAGCCAATTCATCAACCGGAGAATGAAGATAACGAAAATCTTGTAAGTTACTCATTGTTCCTTTATGTCAGACTCTCGAATTCTCCTGATCCATATAGAGATACTTGTCCAGAAATCGAGTCAATTTTAATTCAATCAATTTCAAAATTATCTTTAATTTCAACAGAGCCGAATCAATCTAACACAGATAATTCGAATTCTGAGAATATTTCCTTATTTAATCAAAATAAAACAGTTAATTTAAATAGTGAATATATCACAATGCCTAATCAAATACCAGTTTTTGATATGAAATTGCTACAAATCGTACCCGAATTTGATGGCAATCCGTGTAGGTTATTTCGTTACATTTCTACAGTAAACGAATTACTACAAGAATATTATAATGCGGCTGAACCAAATTGTTCACAAAATAAATTTCTTAAATTTGGTATTTTATCAAAATTAACAGGACCGGCTGAAGAAGTTGTTTCTTTGAGCGGCAGTAACGAGTGGCCGACAATAAAAAATATTTTAATAACACATTTTGGTGACCAGCGAAATGAAAGTAGTTTAATTTCAGATCTTGGTTCGTTGCGTCAAGGCAACAACGAAAATTCATTATCATTTTATTCTCGAGTTATTTCAACCTCAATCTACTCCATAATCATTTGAATATTCATGAAGATAATGAGGCAGTAAAAGCTTCAAAAATCGCTATATGATTCACATGCTCTTCATACTTTATTAGTGGGATTGAAAGAACCCCAAAGTTCCATGATCAGAGCAATGAAACCAAAAGATTTAGCGGAAGCGCAAACGTACATCATTGAAGATAATAACATACGTTATTTGCAAAATCTTCTAATTCAGTGAAAATCTTGCCCTCACAAAATTTTCCAAATACTTTTTCACAAAAATTCTTATCAGACAAATATTTCTAATTTACCAGCTCCAAGATTTTCACAAAATCATTTTCCAAGTACCCCAATTCAATTACAACAACGTTCAAACCAACCACGTCCAAGGTTTCCTACGAACAGCCAAGTTTTCGAAGGTTCAAAACGTTTGGAAAAATCCATCTAACGGACAGTCTCCTTCGAAACCAACCCCTATGAGCATTGTTCATACTAGGAATAGTTCTAGACCGACCCCATGAGTGTTGTTACTCAATCATTGAATGTACCGAGAAATTATCAAAACTATAAACCCAATAACTATTTCAGGAATAATACCAATCACCTTATAAATTTCATTTCCGAAGAATTGAATAATGTTGATTATGATGAAGATCAATGCATGCCCAATTCTTCATATTATTGTGATGAATTCGACGAACAAAATTTCATTCAAAATAATGTTCAAATTTCTGAAATAGAAAATGCTGAAAATTTCGAAGACCAAAATTTTCAGGAGGTTTCATCGAAACCAATACAACATAATTGACCTTAACACTATTTACGACAAAAGGAACTTCCTTATATACAAATAGAAAATCCTCACTAAAACTTCTTTAGATACAGGGCCACAAAATCATTCTTGAACCCCGAAATTGCCGAAAAATATTTCAATGACAAAATTTCAAAGAACCATTCGTAGTTAAGTCTGTTTTCCAACAATCAAAACGAGATTTTGTGTCGAGATTCCAGCATTTAAGGAATTCAGCACCTGTTCGAATCTCAAATTTCATCTGTTCAAATTTCATCAATATTTCGATGGATTAATAGGCCTAGATACACTCAAACAATTGAAAGCTCAAATAGATATTAAAAATTCAATTTTGTCAACAGCTACGGCACAAGTTCCTATTAAGTATTACGAAAGCACAAGAAAAGTATTATTCTTTGCTGAAATTGATCCTTTACCTCAACAAAATGAAAATTCCTGTCAATTCAAATGATGGCGATGTACTTATATCACATCGAAAAATAAATAATTGCATTCTTCAAGAAACTCTACGACCTGTAAAATGGATATGCCTGGGTAGAAATTCAAAACCCCAATGATTCTTCTTGTCAAATTCAACTTTATGACCCTTTATTACCAAATTCTTTTCCGCTCGACCACTATGAACTTTTCAATATGTATATAACCCCCGAAGAATCTGATTTAAAAAACGACATATGTTCTCATATACGTACCGACCATTTGAATGACGAAGAAAAATTTCATATAGAAAAATTGTGTAAGAAATATTCAGATATTTTTCATATTGAAGGACGAAATTTAACTTTCACTAATCAAATCAAACATAATATAAGAACTAGAGATGAAATACCAGTATATACGAAATCCTATAAATATCCTTATATCTACAAGGACGAAGTTCGAAGACAAATTGATTCCTTGCTGAAACAGAACATCATTCGCCCAAGTAATTCCTTGGTCATCTCCGATTTGGGTAGTACCAAAGAAAGCAGATGCCAGCGGTAAGAGGAAATTTCGAATCGTGGTCGATTTTCGTAAAGTTAACGAAAAGACCATCGACGACAGATACCCTCTTCCAAACATTTCTGAGATTCTCGACAAACTAGGAAGATGTCGCTATTTTTCAACCCTCGACTTAGCTAGTGGGTTCCACCAGATAGAAATGGCTCCTGAGGATATCCAGAAAACCGCCTTTTCTGTCGACAATGGGCATTACGAATATCTGAGAATGCCCTTTGGGTTGAAAACGCCCAAGCACCCTGCAGAGAGTGATGGACGACGTGTTAAGAGGTTTACAAAATGATATTTGTCTTGTATATATGGACGATATCATTGTCTATTCGACGTCATTACAAGAGCATATGGTAAATCTCAAAAGAGTATTTCAACGTCTTCGTGAAACGAATTTTAAAATCCAGCTCGATAAAACAGAATTTTTAAGGAAAGAGGTTGCATTTTTAGGGCATATTGTCACTCCCGAAGGTGTCAAACCTAATCCCGATAAGATAAAGGCAATCATGGAATATCCGATTCCTAGAACAGTCAAAGAAATCAGAGGATTTATTGGATTGTTAGGTTATTATCGCAAATTCATAAAAGACTTCGCAAAATAACTAAACCGTTCACGCAATGTCTCAAAGCGAAAGCAAAATCATACACGATGATGCTTTCCTAAGAGCATTTGACTACTGCAGATCTCTTCTTTGTAATGCCCCTATATTACAATTTCCCAACTTCGAAATACCATTTATTCTTACTACTGATGCAAGTAACGTATCAGTTGCAGCTGTTTTATCGCAGGGACCCATTGGTAACGACCGGCCAATTGCATATGCTTCACGCACATTGAACGATAGTGAAAGAAATTACAGTACTATCGAAAAAGAACTCTTAGGGATAATCTATGGAACTAGCCATTTTCGACCATATCTATATGGGAGAAAATTCAAAATAGTGACCGATCAAAATAGTGGATCTTAAACAAAACCCTGGTATCCTCCCCTTTCTTGTTGGCGAAACTAAAGTCAAAATCGGAACTCATAAATTCCTCCATTATGTCGATCTGTACCCCATTGAAAACGAAATAAAAGTTCTAGTCAAACAATACAGAAATTTTAAATCTTCTCTTTCAAATCGATTTAATACATCCGAATACCCTACAGAAACTTTGGAACAACATATACAATATCAAATCAACTACATTTGGAATAAATTCAAATCTGTATATCCCTTCGAAGATAGAAAACGGAAGAAACGCGGATTAGTTAATGGTCTGGGCAATATTATTAAAGCCATTTCAGGAAATTTAGACGCCGATGATGCCGAGCGCTACGATAAAGCTATTGAAAATTACAAGCTAATAAGGAACGGATTATCTCTACTGTCAATCACCAAATTTCATTAACTCACGAAATTCTTGAGAATAATAATAAAACTCTTTCATTAATGCTGCATAACCAAAACATAATTTCTAGAAGAATTCAAGAGATCAAAAATGATAACACCCAGTATTTTTCTATTATAGACACTTTCGCTCAAATGAAATTTAACTTAGACACAATCGGATCTATTCTTGAAGATTTGGAAAATTCAATTACTCTAGCTAAATTAGGCTCTCTTCATCGTAGTCTTATCTCAAAATCGATTTAGGCCATATTCTTACGATTCTCTTAGAGAACCATTCGAAAAATCAATTGATATTTTCTGACGAAAAAAATATTCACAATTATTATGATCTAATTGAAGTCGAAGCTTACTATTCAAAAACAAGGATCATTTTCGTATTGAATATTCCCCTTGTACACCCCGATCGATTCAACCATTACCATTTATATTCCATTCCATCCAAAAACTTTACAACTATAATTCCTAAAAATACCTACCTTACAATGAGTAGCAATCTATTCCAATACGATGACGACCAATGCAGATATCTCAACCCTGGTTACCTTTGCGAAGAGAACAAGCTTGCCAACCACGCCGACCAAGACGATTGCCTATTTTCAATTCTTCAGATCAAAAATTCTTCAACTGTTCCTGACTGTAAAATAGTACCAGTAAAAGTGAAGAAATCCTTTGTAGAAGAAGTTGATGAAAGCCACTATATTGGAATCTTCCCAGAACAAGAAAAATAAGGATGAACTGCGAAAAACAGATTTCACAACCCTCAAGGAACATTCCTCTTCCAAATTCCGTATGGATGCAGTATTCAAACAGTTGACTTCATTTATACCAACACAAAGGTACCTCTTATCAAGTACCCTTAATTTTACCCGAAATAAAAATACCTACAGGGGATCATCATTCAGAAGCCCTCAAAATTCAAGAAATTTCACTGGATAAGTTACACCACCTTCAGAAGGAAGTCGAGAAACTCCAACCGATTCCAGAAGAAAATGAAGAACCAGCTTATTCGCATCTTTACTTGACCACCCCCGTATACATCATAATTTTTCTGGTAATTGTTTGGAAAATTAGTTCAAGATTGCGTCGAAGAAATGCAGTACCAGAAAAGAATCCAGAAGAAGAATCTTCGAGAGTTCCACAAGATTTCAGTCAATCGCCAGACCAAGTCAAAGAACGAGTTTTGTTCTTCCGTCCAAAACTCTTCCCTAAGGATGGAGGAGTTACGTTCCTGGAAACGATGCTTCCCACAGGAAATGCTGGATCAGCGGATCCTATAGTTACGTTCCTGAAAACGATGCTTCCCACAGGAAATGCTGGATCAGCGGATCCTATTTCACGTACACAGCTTCACCGTGTTCACTAATGTTATAAATCATGTTTGTATATCTCATATTATTCAGTCTGACAATAGCTCCCATTTAATTCAGTTTGTAATAAAATAAATGTTTTTAAAAAGACTTTTCCTTAAGTGAAAAACATAAGTCACGCGATGGTCTAGCAGAATCGATGCAGTCAAACCTTTACGGTATCCCTCGAAAAATATTTGACGCTTTACTTGAAATATCAGATAACAATTCGTCGGAATGGGATTGTACAACAACTCACAAAGCACATTCGCTTGCTTTGAATATTCAAAATTATAGATTTATTTGCTTAGTTGTAATTTGGTTTGATATTTTAAACGAAATTAATGCTATTAGCAGAATGATGCAAAACCCCACAATAAATACTCAAATCTGCATAAATTTGTTAAATAAATTGATTCATGAATTCACCGAATATCGCACAGATGAGCATTTCGAAAGGGTGTTAGAAGAAGCTACCACTGTGGCTCGGGAACTTAATGTAGATGCAGATTTTCCGCCTATAGATACCGTTCGTCCACGAAGAAAACCAACTCAATTTCAGTATGAACAGAGTGATGAAGTCTTACTAGACCCTAAAACAAAATACAAGGTAGATGTTTTTTTTAGGATCCTGGACCAAACCTTAACTTCTTTAAAACGTAGATTCGATGAGTTGGAAACTTTTACCGACGTTTTTGGCTTTTTCACCAATAATAACTTGTTTAGTTACTCCAAAGATGATTTAATGAAACATTGTAAAGATTTGAATGTGAAGCTAAAAGATAGTTCAAGTAGTGACGCAGATATTGACGGTATATATATGTTTAATGAAATCAATGCTTTAAAGTTGCATTTAACTGAAAACCAGTCTAATGATCCACAAACCCTATTGCAATACATTTTGCTAATGAATTAATGTCAACATTTCCGAATACAGCAATAGCGCTAAGGATACTACTTACATTGCCGGTTTCAGTTGCATCTGGTGAAAGGTCATTTTCAAAGTTAAAAATAATAAAAAACTATTTGAGATCGACTATGCACCAGCAAAGACTAAGTAATTTAGCAATAATTTCAATTGAACATGAGATTCTAAATAGACTAGACACCAAAAAAATTATAGCTGATTTTGCCAACATGAAGGCAAGAAAGGTGCAGTTTCTGTAAAATAACTTAATACCTATACCTACCTACATAATATGTATAAACTGCACCTTTCTTGCCTTCATTTTTTCATTTAATGTCGTATTAGTGTATCTATCTTGTATAAAATAACCTAATATAACATAGTTTTTCACTGTACAGCATTTTTTTTCACATTTTTATAAACACCTAGGTTTTGTAGTTAGATAGGGGCGGCACGATAGGAATTGCACACCGGCGTTCAAACCGCTAGCGGCGGGCCTGTCTACAACTTGCAATTGTTTTCAGAGTGTTACCACTCCGAATATACCGGACGCCAACTACAACTATTTCAAATGGCGTGGTGAACATTTACATTTTTTCTATCAAAGGACATCCTTCTGGTAGGATTTGTCCTATGTGAAATGCATCTCTGAACATTTTGAAATAACGCACTCGAGTAAGGAATCAAAAGGTAGTGCTTCTCAACTTATCCTATAATGAACTTTGAGTTGGAAAATACTGTGGGATGAGTGCTGATTTCAAATGCTCTTTCTTCAAATCGAAATTTGACGTTATTTGCTAGAATTTCTCCTTCCTTCGTCACACAGTATAGAGATATAATTAGGTTCAAATTTGGAAACGTTTATAACTCACATTTTATTAATAATTGATAAGTTTTTATTCATTTTCAGAAAATATATAATGAAACAAAAAAAATCAGAATATATTGAGTAAACAAAATTTTACAATATTTTCTTAAGCGTCAATTTCCTTTTCTTCTATTGATGTACCTATTCCTGTCAGGTGGGGGGTACATACACCACTATCGTAAGTACCACCATAAGGACATGTAAACTGATAAGGATACAACTTATTCTCAGAACCATAAGGAGCACAAACATAATAGATTGACGGATTTTGTTTTAATGCAACGGGATTTTGACTTGGTTCCATGCACCTATCTATAGGAAAGGTTGCTGGATCAATATTGGTCAGGTTTTCGCTACAATAAGTTGTAAGGGCATTGTAACCAGTGCCGGATTCACAATCTACAGTGTCTGCTCTATATGAGGTTCCACCATAGGTTGGAACACACACTACATATTTTGTCCAATCTCCAGGATGAGGATAATTCCCTGAAAGAAAATAGTAAATCAGAAATCTCCTCTCATTACCATGACATGAATGTTGACATTGAGTAGGATTAGGATTTGTACTGGGTGATTTATCGGACCGATCATAGTTTTTTTGACAAAGGTTCTAGAAATATGTTCCCCAACTTAATTGGATAAACTGAACCCTGAAGACTGGCTAGAAATTTGAATAATAGTTAGAAGCCAATCCAGCTTCTACTTTTATCTGTTTAGGAGAAACTGTTGATACAAGATTTTGGACTTGCAAGAAAGGCTACTCGATTAATAGACATGACGAAAGATTTCGAAATCCTTTTCCGTGTTACGAATACATATCTACTGTTTACAACAAAATCTTTATTTCGGTAATAAACTGAAGTTTAAAGCCAATTTTACAATCATTTTTAACTATCGCGCGAAAACAGCTTGCCGTGTCATGGGCGTCGTGTGTGACGTCATACTTACGTAAACGTCAAATTTGTTTACGCGCAAAAATACATCAATAACATCACTCAACAATGTGTTTGTACATGTCCCATACAAGAAAATAATAAGAGATAAATGGTTAAAGCTTGCAAGGCGAAACCCGAACGATGTAAAGACAAATTCGCCACTTTATGTCTGTGAAGATCACTTTGATCTGAGTATATTATCATGTATCGACTGATTTTTAACTCAATGTTTGTTTGACGTGAAGTAGTTAACATGTAGAGGCTATGGAATAACTAGTCATGTATTGAGGTTATGTTTGTGTTAGTCTTGGTTATCATTCTTACTATCAATTTTAATTGCTACCTTTTTTGGAAAATTATATGGAATCGGGTCGGTATCACAAGTACGTATGAAACCAGAATGTATGCCCACAAAATTAACTTGCCAACCAGAAAGGAAAACACAAACATCTAATACAACAGAGCGACCCTATATAGTTAAAAAACGAAGGATGATGATTCTTGAAAAGTGTGAAAAGCAATTTGAAGAAAGTACTATAGTTAAAGAACCATCAAGTTCAAAAGAAATTGCAACTTGTAGTTCAGATATAGTTTACTAACTTATTTATTAGAATGTTAATTCAGTATTATTGCATACATTGTTGGTAATCTTAGGCCCATATTACAGATTATTATTATTATTATATTTTTTCGAACGACTGTCAAAATTTGTTCGCAAATTTTTCTTTATATTAAACAAGTTCCACGAAGAAATAATATATGGGCGATGTCAACCCAGATTATTGGGTCCATAATGATTCTTAAACATCTATAGGTCATAATCTGCATCACTGAAGATGAACCTGGCCATAGGGGCTCTCTCGGTCAAACAGAGATGGAATTTGAGGAAATAACACAGGTTATGTATTTTTTATTATCTCCTTAGTCCCTTTCATGACATTGCTTGCTATGTAAAATCTTTTCTTAGATTTGTTTAGACATATAAGAAGTTTGATTGTTTAAATATTTTTCTGCTGGTTTTCTTTTTCCATTGTTACAGATTCCTGTCCCAAACCCCCTTCCCTTCATCCTTGTTTTTGAAAATCATGGAATGCAAGAGAGAATGAAGCGGCTAAGCAGAAAAATCTTTGGTACTCTTCATGTACACTCGACACTAACACATCATAAACAAACAAGCTATTGCTAGTGCGATAGCGACAGGGAAACGAGTTCTTTCCTCAGGTCTTTTCACTCGTTTATTGAATCATATACAAGATAGTATGGTTCCCCTGTTACATTTCCTGAACTCACACTTGTGTTTTTGTGACACACACCAAAATTACAGGTATAAGCACTTATTGTAAATACAATTATTCAAATTTTGTAAATCCTCTCTTTTCAAAAATATATATATATATATATATATATATATATATATATATATATATATATATATATATATATATATATATATATATATATATCACAAGTGTGAGTTCAGGAAATGCAACAGGGAATATATATATATATATATATATATATATATATATATATATATATATATATATATATATATATATATATATATATACCTTTTCAGAGCTATCAACTCCTATGCTGTTCCTATTCTTACATCTTCTTTTGGAATTATTAAATGGTCTAAAACTGATCTAAATGAATTACAATGTCAAACGAGGAAAATGCTCTGTAAATATCATAAGCACCACCCAAAGTAAGCTGTTCAGAGAGTTACACTACCTAGACATCTTGGAGGTCGTGGATTAATTGATTTGAATAATCTTCATAGTAAACAGATTTTTCATCTACGTTCCCATTTTCATGATAAACAGAGAATGTCTAAATTACATGATATTGTTGTTGCTTCAGATTATAATCTTACACCTCTGAACTTGACAATGCAAAAGGTAGATTTTGATATATTTGATGATAATTCTAAAAGAGAAAGTTGGATGCAGAGGGAATTACACGGAAAGCACCCTAAAGAATTGAAAAATGATTATATTGATGAAATTGCATCGAATAAATGGTTAGTATCTGGAGAATTGTTTGCTGTAACAGAAGGCTTGGCAATTGCGATCCAGGATCAGGTTGTTTTCACGAGGAATTATAGAAAACATATCATCAAACAAAATATAGATGATTCTTGCCGTAGATGTTTCTGTTCTTCAGAATCAGTTTTTCATATATTATCATCTTGCTCAGTCCTTGCTTCAACAGATTATTTAGAAAGACATAATGCCGTAGCTAATATTATTCACTTCAATCTAGGAATTAAACATGACCTAATTCCCAAAAGAAAAAAATATCAAAAATATGAACCTGAGATTATTTGTGAAAATGACAAATATAAACTTTATTTTGATAAAACAATTCTTTGCAACAGAGCTGTAAAACACAATAGACCAGATATCGTTCTTAATGATAAACAGAATCAAATAACATATATAATTGATATTGCTATACCCGACACACATAATATACAAAATAAATACAATGAAAAAAATTTCTAAATATATGATGCTTGGCTACGAGATTAAAAAATGTGGAAAATGAAGAAAATATTTATTCTACCGATTATTATTTCTACAACAGGCGTTATTCCTAGAAATCTTCACAAAAGTATTGAGATTTTGGGTCTGAAGAAAATTTGTTTGAACAGTTACAAAAGATAACAGTCATCAAATCTTGTAATATTCTTCGTAGGTTTCTTTCCGAAAATAATAATGAGGTAGAGTCATAGGTTTTCTTTAGTTTATACTGCTCAGAATCTCATTTCATATTTTATTTATTTGTTTATATAAATGTAATATAATTAACTGACAATTTTGTCATATTTATATTCAGAGCAGTATTCTATTCGATCGTTCACCACTTCACACAAAGGAAACTATTAATGAGTAACATTCAGTGTTACTTGACTAAGGTCCGTACACTGGATTTTTCCGGGGAGAAAGCCTCTGACACTACTCGTTGGTACATTGATATCATTGTCTGATGAAGCTATAGTATGTATATATTTTGGTAGATTGATATATTCTCATAACATTTAACGTTATCCTAATATATAATTACTCCAGGATATGTTTTGATTATAATCATTGCCTGGCAATGGTATTAATTACCGGGTGGTGGATTTATATTTTTCATGAAATCAGTTTGATTGCATGAACAGATATATGGGCAACTCGTCGGGGTAAACCCCTATATATATATATATATATATATATATATATATATATATATATATATATATATATATATATATATATATATTTACAGTTTATCTTCATCATATCAAGAAATGATCTACGTTTGAGATTCATTCTGTGATACTGGCTATAAAACTACATAGATTTTTTTGTAACATTGCACTCTCAAATAACAAAACATTTGTTTTACAGTTCAGCAGATTGTTGAAGAAGTTCCCAATTACCTCCTAGAATGTTGGATAAAGCAATTCAAATATACATATGTGAAACAATTAGAAGTAAAGCTAACCAAACCAAAGTTAATTTGGTAAATCAGATGACATCACCATTGAAGCCGTGTCTAAATTCTGTTTCTACATCACCATTTAAAATCAAGCATGATGTTAATAGTAACCCATTAAGTTCAAGTATAAATGTCTTGAGTATGTATGTTAGGTAATAACTCTAAAATAGCAAACATATAACTATACTGCAAGGAGCTAACCTCAATATAATAACAACCTATGAAAGTAAAACAAAATAAACTTCTACGAGTTTAAAACGAGTCTGATTACTACTCGGTCATATATGTATCTAGTGTTAAAGATAAATACGAATAAACTATACTTACAAAGAGGTTTTCAGTATAATAACCCATCAAGTTCAAGTATAAATGTCTTGAGTATGTATGTTAGGTAATAACTCTAAAATAGCAAACATATAACTATACTGCAAGGAGCTAACCTCAATATAATAACAAGTTTATTGTAAAATTAACCTATGAAAGTAAAACAAAATAAACTTCTACGAGTTTAAAACGAGTCTGATTACTACTCGGTCATATATGTATCTAGTGTTAAAGATAAATACGAATAAACTATACTTACAAAGAGGTTTTCACGTTTCTTAATTCGGACGAGCAAAATTCTTTATTTGTTGCGAGGAACTGTTTTCGCGCGATAGTTAAAAATGATTATAAAAATGGCTTTAAACTTCCGAAAACTTCAGTTTATTACCAAAATAAAGATTTTGTTGTAAACAGTAGATATGTATTCGTATTACGGAAGAGGATTTCGAAATCTTTCGTCATGCCTATTGATCGAGTAGCCTTTCTTGCAAGTCCAAAATCTTGTATCAACAGTTTCTCCTAAACAGATAGAAGTATGCCATGAGTTACATTGTTAACATTCCAGATATCACACTTTCTAATGACAGATTTATTATTTCCTTAATGATAACCAAAATGTATATAAACCTCTGTCCCTTCGTATTTTCAGCTTTAGTTTACTTAAGATATTGTACCTATATGTGCATCTTGTAAGCCATTGTTCAATAAAGTGCTTTTTAAAAAGTTCGGTTAACGATTCAAAGTTATAATTGGCGCAGTCGGTAGGATACAGAAAGGTGCGAAATTGGCAAAAAAAAAAATCTGCAAAGTCTCACCTTTGGTTTCAACCATTCATTCTGGAAGAAGAACTAAGGACGAAGATTGGACTTCACGAAAGAAACGCAATGTGGTACCTCGCACTAATACTAGGTCTAGGAATTGCCGCCTACGGCTTAGAAATAAAAGAAATCAGAAACCCCATAGTTCCGATACACATAGGAAAAGCCAGAATCGTAACCTCTAAACACACCTTCATTTATCACCTAAACCTATCTCATCCTGAAATCACTCTAAATAAAATCACAAACACTCTATTAATTTTACAACATCAGATTAATAACCGAAAATCCCTTAATCATTTTTCAATATTTCTTAATAATAAAATTTCAAACACCCTAACGCTAGGAAAATTAATAAACAACAAAATGAATTCATTTTTTGAGAGCACTAGAATTAAACGAGGACTTATAAACGGAATCGGTAAATTTCAAAAGTGGCTATTTGGCAATTTAGACGCTGAAGATGGGAAGAAGATATATTCCTATATAGAAATGTTCAAGTCAAATGAAAATAATCTTCATAATGATCTACGCACACAACAAACCTTGCTTCGACAAATCTCGAACACTTATAGTCAAACATTTCGAAATTTAAGTGACAACCAAGTCACCTTAGCAAATCAAGTCAAATATCTTACAAAAGAAATCAAAGAATTTACCAATATGGATCAAGCATTCTCCTTTTCAAGTATAATTGATAATCTATTAATACAACTTTATTCAATACAACAACTTTGCAATAATATCGAAACTGCAATTTCTTTCGCAAGATTGAATATATTACACAGTTCAATAATAGAACCTAATCAAATCCGGTTGATTATAGATAAATTAGAGGAAATTTACAATACACAGAACCTTCCAAAATTACAAAATCTGATGGACTACTATTCCTTACTATCCACACAAACAACTATACGTGATAAATTGATTTTGTTCAAAATTCATATTCCAATAGTGTCCTCCCAGTATAAATATTTCCAAATATTCCCGGTACCTATCCTCAATCAAACAATTATTCCCGAAACACCCTACATATTGCTCAACACAGAAGACTATTGGTCAACCTCAGAAAAATGCCCAGAAGTAGAAGATTGGTACTTTTGTCGACAAGAAACGCTCCATAAACATCAACCCTGCCTAGCTGAACTATTGCAAAATGGAAAAAACACGTGCCCAGGAACAACAATCCATTTCTCTGAAACCAGTACTACGCAAATTGATGCAAGTAAAATCTTAATAATTCCAGCAGAACCAACTAAAATACGATCCTTATGCGAAGGAATCCACGAAATAGCAAAACCAAGCATAATATCCCTGGATGGATGCAGAGTATCTATAGGTGGCAAAGAATTCCAAACCGAACAAACGACTCATGAGGAATTTCTTTTCGAACTACCAGAAGTCGAATTACCCCCAATATACGAAGAAAATAGGAAGACTCTCCATTTGAAAAATATTGATCAAGAGCAAATACTACAAATCAACACCTTCGCTAATAACCTACGGATAACAGAATTACAAAAATTGAACGAATCAAAACATCCATGGTATAATACCCTCATTATTATCGTAACCGCAATATCGATATCCAGCGTGTTGATCTACATGAAGCTGAGGGAATCAAGAAAACCAAGAAGCCAAATATCAACGCAAAGTACGAAAATAAGCGAGCCCTTATTTTCTAGTTTAGGAAGAGAGGAGTTACATTGTTAACATTCCAGATATCACACTTTCTAATGACAGATTTATTATTTCCTCAATGATAACCAAAATGTATATAAACCTCTGTCCCTTCGTATTTTCAGCTTTAGTTTACTTAAGATATTGTACCTATATGTGCATCTTGTAAGCCATTGTTCAATAAAGTGCTTTTTAAAAAGTTCGGTTAACGATTCAAAGTTATAATTCATGTCATTCTATCTCACTTACCTTTATATTGACAAGGGAAATTCAAGTCCTTATAATCACATAATGGATTGACATCTTTAGTACAAACACCATTATAACAAGAGTAACCATGAGGGCAATTCAGCCTACCCGTTCTTGTGAGAACACCATCTATTTCAATACAAACGGCTGCAGTTCTACACTCCTCGCACATTAATCCAGGTTTGGCACAGTTGTTTTCATCCCCGTCATGCAGTTTCAAATTATAAGTAAAGGTTGCTCTGATCTAAAAGGGAATATGAAATAAAACAAACTTCAACGAACAAAATAATTAGCGGTATTTATTTGGTATACAGGGTGTTACATAATAGTATGTCACAACTTGAGGGGATAAATCTACGTGCAATTTTAAGAAAAAAAGTTTATATAAACATACATTCAACATATTCATTAAGAAAAAAGTGCAAAAGGTGATTATATATTTCGGTACAAATTATTTCAATAATTCATTTATATCAATGTGTTTATAAGTTCCAGTGATATTTATATTGCATTTAAGCTAATATTTGATCGTTTTTCAGCTATTTCAATATTAATTGAGTATTATTTATTCAAAAGTGATTAATATATAATTAATATATTCATTTAAACCCAGAACTTAGGCGGTCAAGAATTTCTATGGACAGTTAATCACCAGCTTGGATGGGGTGATTGGGGTGTGGCGTACTTATTGTCAGAACCTTTACTTTGATGATGGCATCCAGGCTCCTTTGTTGAATTATGAACATGAGCCTGATATTCTTTTTTCAGAAGTGGAACATGCCCTGAAAAAACTAAAAACGGGCAAAGCTACAGGCATAGATGTCAATTCTGCCGAAACTTTAAAATGCTTGGGCAATGACGGCATTTCTCTCTTACATAGTATTTGTAATAAAGTCTGGTCCTCTCCATATAAAGGTTCTCCCACAAACCCAGACAATTATCGTTTATTCTCGTTGGTCTCTCATTCAAGTAAGGTGCTACTATATATTTTATAGTCTCGTTTGGAGAGTTTTATTGGCTGACAAATTTCTCCGGCGCAGGCAGGCTTCGTAAAAGGACGTGGTACGCGGGAACAGATCTTGAAGTTGAGGTAGATCATTGAGAAAGCCAGGAAACATTACTTTCCGTTTATATCTGCTTTGTAGACTTTTGATCACGTCAAGTGGCCTAAACTGTGGGAAATCTTGCGTTCTATTGGAGTTCCCTACCATCTAATTTTTCTCATCCAGAAACTGTTTAGTTCCAACTCAGCTCAAGTAAGAATTGACGGTAATCTGTCTGATCAAATGGCAACCAGAAAAGGAGTACGTCAAGGATGCGTATTATCTCCGATGTTATTTAACATCTCTGAGTTTGTAATCAGACATGTTCTTGACAACTGGCATGGCGGTATAACTATTGGTGGTAGCAAGATTTCTAATTTAAGGTTTGCTGACGATACTACCCTTATTGCTGCTTCTCAGGAAGAATTGCTGAGTAACCTAGAACAGCATAGTGCTGCATATGGTCTTAGTATTAACTATAATAAAACCAAGGTGTAGATGATGATCGTAGACAGGGAACATAACAACTATCCTGAAATGAAGTCTATTGGCCGTTGCCAAGTAGTTCAAAGTTTCGTGTATCTCGGTTCTTTGATCGAAAATGTTGGTGGCTGTGGAAATGAGATTAGAGACGTATACAGCAAGCACAGGCGGCCATGAAGAAGCTCACTAATATATGGCGTGACAATGATATCACTAAAAGCACCAAATGTTGTTAGTTCAGACTCTTATTTTCTCTATATTCCTATATGCTTCTGAAACTTGGACTATTAAAACGTAGATCGCGCTCACACTGATGCATTTGAAATGTGGGCTTGGAGGAGAATGTTGAGAATTCCTTATACCGCCCATCGAACTAATATTTCGATTTCGAATGAACTTGCTAACCCAAAGCGGCTCTCCTCCATTGTATTCACGCGAATTCTGAATTCTTCGGTCACATTCACAGAAGCGATAATATGGAGAAACTTGTTGTCTAAGGTCATGCTCCCAGTGGCCGTTCCCCTACACGCTTGGAGGATGCAACGAAACAGTTGATGGATGTGAGTGTCACAAAAGCCACCGAACTAACTCGAAATCTCGAAAGATGGCGTGCTACAATTTCGAAAACAATTGATAATCTTCGTATCGGCAGCGTTCCAGCTCCGACTTAATGCATTTTACGAGTTCACAACATGTCTGTTAAGATATTGTGACTATGATGATGAATATATTCAATAATAATGATACACTGCCGTTGGAGTGGTTAGATTTTGGGCCGATTCTACACCCTCCATTTCAAAAGTAACCAAAATATTTCAAAAAAACAGTACTATTTGTGACATGTGTTGTAATATTGTACCTGTCATTAATTTGGTACTTCATTGACAGCTGTTAAACATTTCATGACATTTATATGTGAAAAACTTGAGCCATTGCGTCATGTTTGTTAATGCGTTTAGTACATCGGTCGGGAGTTTAAACTCCCGACTAAATGCACTAAATGCTACAAACTATACACAAAATAGTATGTCACAACTTGAAGGGGTAAATCTACGTATAATTTTAACAAAAAAAAGTTTATATAATTATAGGTCCGCAAAAACTTCGTTACGGAGCTATAGGGTGTTGAAATTTCCGAAAAAAAAATGGTTTTTCTTCAAAACTCCTGCAGTTTTTGAGATATTCAGCCCAAATTTGGAATGCAAGCTATTTTCTACAGCCTCCATCATTACACGTCCTAGATTTACACTGAAATTTACGAGGTGTTTTCTTTTCCGAGGCCTTGTCTCCTTTTTTCCCTTCAAACTTTTTTGCAGTAAGCCACTGATCAGCGTACAATCAATTTTCGTCATCTTCGTTCAATTTGGAAACTTTTTTGACACTTGTAATTTTTGCGTATCTCCAACCGTTTTCCAGTGAGAATTCTCGAACTTGAATTATTTGAATTGTATTTTATTCGCTAAATAAAAAAAATAATAGAAATACTCGATAGGTATGCTCTGAATTTGCTTTTATTTAGATAGTTCATCTTCTGAGACTTAACTTATACTTATTCTATACAAATTAAAGAAAAGAACGATTAAAACTAAATAAATTGCTGGAAGTGTCCTCCACCTGCAAGAATATAGACCTCCTTTTTCGCATATTATCACGCACTCTTTGAAATATTCCTGGGGTATTCCTTATCGTGTCACAAAAGGTTATTATTCGATTTCTCAATTCTTCTAAAGTGTTCACTGGAGTAGTATGAACTAAACTTTTGTGATATTCCCATAAGAAAAATTCTAAATTATTTAGATCTGGGGACCTACGATGCCATGGTTCTGGTCCACCCCGACCTTTCCATCTGTTGTTGATTGTATTATTCAAGAATTCCCCAGTTTCTCCACTAAAATATGGTGGTGCCCAGTTATGCATGAACCACATTGTTTCTCACCAAAAGCGGCACGTCCTCGAGCAATAAAGGTAACTCCTCCTCAAGAAATTGCCGATAAGCGGGACCGTTTAGTCTGTTAGGCAAAAAATTGGCCCAATAAAATAATTTCCAATTATTTCGACCTAGACATTTAGTGAGAATTGTTCTTTTTTATGAGATTCTTCAATCAAATGGGGGTTTTCCCCAGCCCAATAATGATTATTGTTAAAATTTGTGATAGCAGTTCTCGAAAAGTTAGTTTCGTCTGTGCACATTATTTCATTATCGAAATGAGCATCTTCCCTAATTTTATCTTAGAACCATCGGCAGAAATTCAGTCTTGAAGGAAAATCTCGAAGAAGTAAAGTTTGGACTCGTCGAATATGAAACGGGTGAATCCGTGGAGAATCCTCCAAACTGGAACATGTGAAATATTCAACTGATTTCCAATTTTTCTTGTACACATATGAGGATTCAAATCAATATAATTCAAAACTGCTTCCTCAATATTCTCATAGTTTGAATTGCACCTTTAAAATGATTATTTGCAGTAAAAGTACCAGTTTCCCAGATTTGGAAAGAGCACCTGATATAATCGTCTAGCTTCTGTTGTGTTTCCGTTAGCCAGACCGTATAGTAATGGATATCAGCCAATTCGGCGTTAGTAAAATTAGCCATTTTTTCTTACAGCCATAATTTCAAATGTCTTAAAACTAATAATTGATATAATAAACACTGGTTCAACTCTAGCAACTGTCAAAATGAATAAATAAATGAAAAATATCAAAACCTACTAGTAATTTCTTTAATCAGAAGTGCTTTCAATTCAACGAATGCATACAATCATTTAATAATTTTTTGCTCGAGAACGGTCGGAGATACGAAAAAATTACAAGTATCAAAAAAGTTTCCAAATTGAACAAAGATGACGCAAATTGATTGTACGCTGATCAGTGGTGTACTGTAAAATAGTTTGAAAGGGCAAAAGAAGACATGACCCCGGAAAAGAAAACACCTTGTAGATTCTAGTTAAAATTTAGGACGTGTAATGATGGAGGCTGTAAAAAATAGCTTGCATTCCAAATTTGGGCTGAATATCTCAAAAACTGCAGGAGTTTTTTCCCGGAAATTTCAACACCTTGTAGCTCCGTAACGAAGCTTTTGCTGACCCATGTTTATGTGAACTTTCTTCCTTAAAATTGCATGTTGATTTACCCTTCGAGTTGTGACATACTATTATGTAACACCCTTGATACTTGTGAACCAATATTTCTACTATATTAAATAATTATTCTATATATTATATAATACCAAATTCATTTGAACCACCCATGTTATTCGTTGGTTCTTCATAGTGTAGAGTATTTGGTATTGGACGATGAGTGCGCGAGAAAACTATGCTAAGAGCCTTCCTCAATAATAAATCAATGATTATACAAATTTCTTAAGCTAGGGTATTATTGAATGAAAAATTTAACAACCGATGGATAGATCGGGGTGGGCCAGAACCATGGCCTCCTAGGTCCCCAGATTTAAATGATTTAGACTTTGTCTTATGGGGATATCTGAAAAGTTTAGTTTATACCACTCTTGTGGACACTGTAGAAGAATTGAGGAATCGAATAATAACCTCTTGTGACACGGTAAGAAATACCCCAGGAATATTTCAAAGAATGCGTGATAATATGCGAAGAAGGACAGAGGCCTGTATTCTTGCAGGTGGAGGACACTTCAAGCAATGTATTCAGTTCTTAATTTTTCTTTTTTTAGTTTGATATTGAATAAGTATAAGTTGAGTCTCAGAAGACGAGCTATCAAAATAAAAGCAAATTTTGGGCATAACTATTTCTGTTTTTTTATTTAGCGAATAACATACAATTCAAATAATTGAAATTCAATAATTTTTCACAATTACAAATTACAAAAGAGTTTCTAAATTGAACGAAGATGACGAAAATTGATTGTACGCTAATCAGTGGCGTACTGCAAAAAGTTTGAAAGGGAAAAAGAAGACATGGCTCCGGAAAAGAAAACACCTTGTAGATTCTAGTAAAAATAGCATGCATTCTAAATTTGGGCTAAATATCTCAAAAACCACAGGGGTTTTGAAGACAACAATTTTTCCGGAAATTCCAACACCCTGTAGCTCCGTAACGAAGCTTCTGCGGACCTATGATTATATAAACTTTTTTTTCTTAAAATTGTACGTAGATTTACCTCTTCAAGTTGTGACATACTATTATGTGTATAGTTTGTAGCATTTAGTGCGTTTCGGTTAAGATTTACCAAGTTTACCACAAAACTCAATTGCAGCTCTAAGTTTAAACTCCCGACCGATGTACTAAGCGCACTAACAAACATGACGCAATGGCTCAAGTTTTTCACATATAAATGTCATGAAATGTTTAACAGCTGTCAATTAAGTACCAAATTAATGACAGGTACAATATTACAACACATGTCACAAATAGTACTGTTTTTTTGAAATATTTTGGTTACTTTTGAAATGGAGGGTGTAGAATCGGCCCAAAATCTAACCACTCCAACGGCAGTGTATTATTATTATTGAATATATTCATCATCATAGTCACAATATCTTAACAGACATGTTGTGAACTCGTAGAATGCATTAAGTCGGAGCTGGAACGCTGCCGATACGAAGATTATCAATTGTTTTCGAAATTGTAGCACGCCATCTTTCGCGATTTCGAGTTAGTTCGGTGGCTTTTGTGACACTCACATCCATCAACTGTTTCGTTGCATCCTCCCAGCGTGTAGGGGAACGGCCACTGGGAGCATGACCTTGGACAACAAGTTTCTCCATATTATCGCTTCTGTGAATGTGACCGAAGAATTCAGAATTCGCGTGAATACAATGGAGGAGAGCCGCTTTGGGTTAGCAAGTTCATTCGAAATCGAAATATTAGTTCGATGGGCGGTATAAGGAATTCTCAACATTCTCCTCTAAGCCCACATTTCAAATGCATCAGTGTGAGCGCGATCTACGGTTTTAATAGTCCAAGTTTCAGAAGCATATAGGAATATAGAGAAAATAAGAGTCTGAACTAACAATATTTGGTGCTTTTAGTGATATCATTGTCACGCCATATTTTAGTGAGCTTCTTCATGGCCGCCTGTGCTTGCTGTATACGTCTCTAATCTCATTTCCACAGCCACCAACATTTTCGATCAAAGAACCGAGATACACGAAACTTTGAACTACTTGGCAACGGCCAATAGACTTCATTTCAGGATAGTTGTTATGTTCCCTGTCTACGATCATAACCTTGGTTTTATTATAGTTAATACTAAGACCATATGCAGCACTATGCTGTTCTAGGTTACTCAGCAAGTCTTCCTGAGAAGCAGCAATAAGAGTAGTATCGTCAGCAAACCTTAAATTAGAAATCTTGCTACCACCAATAGTTATACCGCCATGCCAGTTGTCAAGAACATGTCTGATTACAAACTCAGAGATGTTAAATAACATCGGAGATAATACGCATCCTTGACGTACTCCTTTTCTGGTTGCCATTTGATCAGACAGATTACCGTCAATTCTTACTTGAGCTGAGTTGGAACTAAACAGTTTCTGGATGAGAAAAATTAGATGGTAGGGAACTCCAATAGAACGCAGGATTTCCCACAGTTTAGGCCACTTGACGTGATCAAAAGTCTACAAAGCAGATATAAACGGGAAAGTAATGTTTCCTGGCTTTCTCAATGATCTACCTCAACTTCAAGATCTGTTCCCGCGTACCACGTCCTTTTACGAAGCCTGCCTGCGCCGGAGAAATTTGCCAGCCAATAAAACTCTCCAAACGAGACTATAAAATATATAGTAGCACCTTACTTGAATGAGAGACCAACGAGAATAAACGATAATTGTCTGGGTTTGTGGGAGAACCTTTATATGGAGAGTACCAGATTTTATTACAAATACTATGTAAGAGAGAAATGCCGTCATTGCCCAAGCATTTTAAAGTTTCGGCAGAATTGACATCTATGCCTGTAGCTTTGCCCGTTTTTAGTTTTTTCAGGGCATGTTCCACTTCTGAAAAAAGAATATCAGGCTCATGTTCATAATTCAACAAAGGAGCCTGGATGCCATCATCAAAGTAAAGGTTCTGACAATAAGTACGCCACACCCCAATCACCCCATCCAAGCTGGTGATTAACTGTCCACAAGAATTCTTGACCGTCCAAGTTCTGGGTTTAAATGAATATATTAATTATATATTAATCACTTTTGAATAAATAATACTCAAGCAGTAATGAAATAGCTGAAAAAATGTATAAGATCAAATATTAGCTTAAATGTAATATAAATATCACTGGAACTTATAAACACATTAATATAAATGAATTATTGAAATAATTTGTTCGGAAATATATAACCTTCTGCACTTTTTTCTTGATAAATAAGTTGAATACTGCAAAAACAAAACAAGAAAATAAAACGTGCACAGGGTTGCCTACAACGTAACCGTTATACTATTGTATAAAAACGTGTGAGAGAGGGGCAAAAGAAGTTAGTAAGAATAATTACAACAGAATTTCAAGCGCCAAATTCAAAGAAAATATTGCGAGTCTTAACAAAACAATCATGGTTCAGATACACTGAATAATGCCCGAACAAGTTTGGGCCAAGTCTATCACAAATTCTCATAAGGTAGTAGACCAGTGTGATGTGTTAAAAGAATCGATTTTTTGGTTTCACATTTTTCGAAAGAATTACCCTTCAAAATTATACCCCTAAATTTTCATACCAAAATTTAGAATATTTTCAAAGTTATAGGCAAAACAAGAGAGCGTGCCGTAGTGAGTATGAAAGTTTGTTGACACGTCAGCGGTAGCTGCTCTGACCGCTCCCCCTCTTATGGCCCTTCCAACCATGTCGCTCCGAAGCATAATTTTACTGGGAAAAATGTTTTAGAAGTTGGTACATAAACACCTGAAAAAAGTCTAGGGAACTCTTACCAATATCTTTAAAATATAAATTTGATGATTCGAATTTATAGAAATCTTTAGGTTTTGTTAGGATGTATTGTATATAATGTATTCTCAAGAAAACAAAATAATATTTGACTTCTCCAAAGCACCTATTAAAAAAAAAATTGAAATTTGAAAATGACGAAATTTGGTAAAACACACAACAAAATCCTGAACTAATATTTTCGAAACGATATGAAAGCACTTATATTTTTCAGTACCCAGAAGGTCCACCTCTGTTATTAATGACACTTTGGCATCGTCGCGGCATGCTCAATATTACACTGTCTATTACATTTTGGCCTAAGTCATTCAAAGCCCCCTGAACTGCTAATCGAAGCTCCTGTTCATGATGAAAGACGTTTTGACGCAGGAGATTTCCTTTTAGGGTGTCCCACACATGCTCGATGGGATTCAGATCTGGGAAGCAGGATGGCCACGGTAGAAAATCGATATCATTCTCTTCAAGAACGTTCAAGACAACTCTTGCACGATGAGGAGGGGCATTATCTTGTTGGAAGAGTGGATTTTGACCCATTGTTTGGAGATACAGTACCACTACAGGTAAAACCATCTCATTTGCGTAAGAATTTCCCGTGAGGTTGTTCTGTATGAAAACAGTTCTTCCACCAAGGCGTATACCTCCCCAAAACATCACTGATCCGCTTCCCTGTCTAACAACTTCTCGAGCATGCTGCAGACGGTTTTGCTTTCCAGGTTCCCTCCATATTCGAATTCTTCCCGAATCGGGATAATAACTAAATCTAGATTCATCACTGAAGAGAACTGTGGCCCACATCTCTTGATCCCAGTTTACGTGTTCTTGGCACCAAGCTAAACGAGCAGCGCGATTTCCATGGGTCAGTTGTGGAACTCTTAAAGGACGTCTGGAGTGGAGTTGACTTTCGTGCAGTCGATTTCTCACAGTTTGGTCGGAAGTTTGTACATTATGAACTCGTGATAGCTCTTGAGCTAATTGAGATGCAGTGGTAGTACGATCTCTTCTGGCTTGTAAAACCAAAAATCGGTCTTGGGCGACTGTAGTAATCCTGAAAAGACCTGTATGGCGTTCTTCTACGCTACCTGTTTCATTGAAACGCGACCATAAACGGTTTATGACACTTGGGCTACTTCCCAGAACCCTGGATACTTCCCGTTGTGAGCTCCCAGCTTGGAGCATGGCAACGGCTCGTAACATCTCTTCTCTAGTTAAATGTCGTCTTTCCATGGTCGAATCACAAAACTTGAATCTTTTATTTGTGCTTACAACATAAAAAAGTGCCAACTAACTGATTTCAAACACTGAATACATGAAATGATTATAAAAAAACCTGAAATCTGTTGCGGCACTCTACATAATTTGGTGAGAAATTGATGCAGATGTTCATTTCTTTAAAAAAATCATCCATATTGATCGTTCTGGATACGATATATCGATATTCAGAAGTGTTCCCTAGACTTTTTTGAGGTGTTTATATGGCTGCCTGCAGCTTTAACGAGGGTTTTCTACCTGTTCTAAAAATTATGGGGGTGATTACGCAGACAATGCACACGGATTTTAAGGGCGGAAAAAACTGCAGAAGCCAACTGCAAAATCCAGAACCTTACGCAGGGCACTCCAAGCTGCTGAAAATGATAACAATGAAGAAATGGAAGGATTCGTCTATGCACCAGGCATAACTGATTAATGGATGTATTATTTGTTGGCGCGTTTTTCTCGAAACCGTGTTTTTGAAATTTCGAGGAAGCACTGACTCAAAACTATTCAACCGATTTGGCTAAAAATTTTACTAGTTATTCTACATACACATTTCTAAATACCTAACCTTTAAAACATTCAATTTTCAATAATTAATTAATATTTTTTCAACATTTTATCAACGGAAATAGTACCTTTTTTCACTAGTCCAGTATTTTTTTACTATGTATATTATTGGTTAGTTCATTAGAATATAGTCTACACAATAATAATTTCTTTGATTTCTTTATTTCAGTTGACTAGGGAAGGCTGTGTGCTTCCCGAAACAGCTCACCGTTCTTTTGAAGACTCTACTTTGACATCAAATATTGTTGATAAATTAATGTAAAATTCAGTAAAAAACTTTTTTTATACTTTTCAAAGTATTGAAATAAACATGTAATGGTTACAGAATGATTGTATAAAATTTTCTTGTTGAAAGAAAATTACAAAAAGACGTCCAAATTTCAGCCGTCACACCGGTCTACTACCATAATGCTCCAGAGGAGGACATTTAGAGCAACCGCTACGGCCACAAGTTACTCCGCAGGCTTTCACCAACGTCCTATTCGTATTCAATGTCCCCAAAACCCCTGGGTAACAGCTTTGGATTCATTTTCAGGATTATTTCTTTTATGACTGTCAACTTCAAAATGCAATTCTGAAATGCATTTTTCTTATACATAAATGCAATTTAGGATTTCTTCATGATTGATAGTTCATTCATTTAATGCCTGGAGTAATTTTGTTTCCCGAATATTATGTTTCACGAAAGAGAGATTACATTCAAACGAATCTTAAATGGGACACTTGACAGCGGATTGAAACCAGACTCGTCAAGAATTTCAAACCACACCAAAAAAAAGACAGGAAAGAGCTACCAAAACAACAAAATATATGATAATTCTTACGAATTATATCAGATTTGAGAACAAATATGTAAAAATCAATAAAAGCATAGTTTAAAATCAATGTAAATTATCTTACCAAGCAAAATAAAATCAAGAACTAATACATTTCGACACATTGAACACTAACTTCTCAATGATCTTTCCATAATTAAATCATGTGAGATATATGTATTCGAAAAATCTGATGAAAGTGTGATTCATTTCAAGAGATTAAAGTCATGTTTCGATAAAAAACTTGTAAATCGACAAAAGATAAAACTTTAATTCTTGGGAAACAAGTAACATCTGGTGAAAGAATTAGAATAAATGAAACATAAGTAAAATATTGCAATATCGATACATGTATGTACCCGATACTTGTATACTCGTTTATCTGATATTTTTGCATTTATTGTGTTTAGATAAGAACTACAACAGGAATAAATCACTTTTATGTGCCGATATTAGAATACAGATTATTTCATAATCATATAAATATTCCTAAAAGAACTTTATATTTTAACAATTCGTATTTATAATTCTTCATCGATTTCAGAAATAATATAAATTTTAATAAAGAAATAAGCTATTGGAACATTTGTACTTTTTAAAGTACTAAACATTCTAAAGAACACTACAAGGGAGAAAATATACAGCGGAGGGGGACCAATTTCTGACTCGGTTCAGAGCATGTAAAATCAACCCCCTACCCTCAATAGCAGCTAAGTCAAAATTAATTCTGTAATTCTTAATACATGTAGGATAGTTAGGAAATTTATGTCAAGTATATTGTAATCGAGCATATTCCCTTTGATTGCTGAATCTGGGAAAGCTAAATTATATCCAGCTAAAATCTAAGATAGTGCACAAGTCCACGATAATAATAATAATAATAATACCAGAGATGATCTGCTGAACCAACCGTTCCTATCATATACTGAAAAACTGGAGCAATGGTCAAAAAAGAAATTGCATAGACGACATCACCATGAGATTAATCATACGCACATCAACAAAGAAGCCTCCAACAAATGGTTTATGAAAGGAGAATTATTAGCGGAAACAGAAGGATTCTTTATGGCCATTCAAGACCAAGTGATCGTTACAAACAACTACGAAAAATTCAGTATGAAGGACGGAATATAACAAACAGATAATTGCAGAAAATGCCATATAAGATCGGAGACTATACAGCATAATACGTCCGGCTGCGTACAACTGGCCAATACGTACTATCTTTACAGGCATAATCAAGTGTACAACATTATCCATCAGAAACTTGCACACAAGTACGGACTTCTGAATACCTACCAGCCATATTACAAGTATCAACCGGCGCCCGTATGGGAAAATGACTCTATCAGATTACACTACGATAGGCCTGTTATCACTGACAGAATGGTGACAAATAATAGGCCGGACATAGTGGTGTATGATGAGAGAGCCAGAACAGCTATGCTGGTGGATGTCGCCATACCGAATAATAACAACGTGCTGAACAAGTTCAAGGAGAAAAAGTCCAAATACACAGACCTTGCTATTGAGATCAAGCAGATGTGGCACCTCGATAAAATAGATATTGTTCCTGTCATCGTATCCTCGACTGGGTTAATACCCAAAAGTTTGCATTATAGCCTTAAGAAATTAGAATTGCATAAGAATACCTATATAGAAATGCAAAAAGCTGTAATTCTTAATAAATGTAGGATAGTTAGGAAATTTATGTCCAGTATATTGTAATCGTGCCTATTCGCTTTGATTGCTGGATCTGGAAAAGGTAAATTATATCCAGCTAACAGCTGAGATAGCGCATAAGTCCACTATAATAATAATAATAATCTGAAGGCATTCGATATTACCGCCCTAGTAGCTGCCCTTGGAGACAACAATGACACACTGGCGCACGTCTCTGCAGGTCAACATGAACAATAAGTCAATTAAAACCGACGAGATATCCATACGTCGTGGAATTTTTCAAGGAGACTCTTTGAGTCAACTATGGTTCTGTTTAGCTATGAACCCATTGTCCTCAATGCTCAATAGAACGGGATACGGATTTAGGATAAAAACAGATAGGAACTATCATACAATCTCCCACCTGCTGTATATGGATGACATCAAATTATATGCTTCGAACACTTTTTTTTTCTTGGCATAGAGGGTATCTTTGTTGAAATACAAACTTTCGTTGTGTTTGGACTTTCTGTGTCATTTTAAATGTTCATAAAGATACTATTTCTGAATAGAGAACTGAAAGACCTTTCCAAAGATATGCTACTCGACCTATTTCCCCTATAATTACTTAGGGTTGATTTCACATTCTCCGAACCAACTCAGAAATTGATCAATCAAAATTTGACGTGTTTCAGTTACACTGAAAATTTGAACCCCCTCTGATTCGAAAACCTCATGTAGAAGATCTTTCAATTCTCTGATCGAATATTAATCCGGTCAAATTAGATCAAAAATTAGAGTGAAGGTAAAAACATTCTCAAGCAAGTAGAATTGTTCGAAACACTATCATAAATGAAATCTAGGAAATCCTCATCGATTCGGTACCAGTAAAAAATTTACTTTGGATCAAAAGCTACAAAAATGGGTTTTCCGCGATTTCAGTAGATAATATGCAGAAGCAGATTTGGTAATGGCGGACACATGGTCATGCAAGCAAGCTAATGTGTTGGCTGCTGATGCCGGGTGGATGTACGTTCGCTTCTAACGCAATACGATGTCATTGCATGATTAAACGAGGTTCTCCAGCAGTGACTTTTCTGGAAAATGTTGTTGTCTGAATTTAGTAACAAACTCCGTTGGTATCATTGTCGGTATGACTGCTCAACATTTATAACACACTGGCTAGAAAATGAAGATACAGTCGTTTGCAAACCCAAATATTTTGTTCTCGGTGGAGTGGAGCGTATCATTTATCTGCAATGAAAAAACGTTGGAGCCCTATGGTACTCCTGTGTTAAACTGAAAAGATTCACTCGTTACACCATCAACCACCACCTGAATCGATGTACTCAAAAGTAAGCTACTAATCCAACCACGGAATTTTCGGAAGTCCATATTAGTTTCTGCATCAAGACTGTGTGCAAAAGCATGTCGGAGGCCTTTGAGAAATCGAGAGCAATGGCTCTTGATTCACCGGGATTTTCGATTGTTGATATCCACATATACAGGGTGTTACATAATAGTATGTCACAACTTGAGAAGGTAAATCTACATGCAATTTTAAGAAAAAAGTTCATATGAACATAGGTCCGCAAAAGCTTCGTTACGGAGCTACAGGGTGTTGAAATTTTCGGAAAAAATTGTTTTTTTTCTTCAAAACTCCTGCAGTTTTTGAGATATACAACCCAAATTTGGAATGCAAGCTATTTTAAAGCCTCCATCATTATACGTCCTAAATTTTGACTAGAATCTACAAGGTGTTTTCTTTTCCGGAGCCATGTCTTCTTTTGCCCTGTCAAACTTTTTTGCAGTACGCCACTGATCAGCGTACAATCAATTTGCGTTATCTTCGTTCAATTAAGAAACCTTTTTGACACTTATATTCTTCTCGTATCTACGACCGTTTTCGAGCAAAAAATTATTAAACTATTGTATGCATTCGCTGAATTGAAAGCACTTCTAATTATAAAAATGACTAATAGGCTTTGATTTTTCATTTCTTATTTATTTCGACAGTTGCTAAAGTTGAACCACTGTCTGCTCGAATTGTTCATTGAATTAACGAATAGTTTTAAGACTTTTGATGTTATTGCTATAAGAAAAATGGCTAATTTTACTAAAGCCGAATTGGCTGATATCTATTATATGTATGGTCTGGCTGACGGAAACACAACAGAAGCCAGGCGATTATATAAAGTGTGTTTTCCTATTCGAGTAACACCAGACAGGCGAACATTTTCAAATATCCACAGAAGGTTGAGGGAAACTGGTTCTTTTACCGCAAATAATCATCTAAAAGGTGCAACTCAAACTATGAGAACTCCAGATATTGAGAAAGCAGTTTTGAATTGTATTGATTTGAATACTCATGTGAGTACAAGAAAAATTGGAAATCAGTTGAATATTTCATATGTTCTAGTTTGGAGGATCCTCCACGACTTTTCATTGTATCCGTTTCATATTCAACGCGTCCAAACTCTACTTCCTCGATATTTTCCTTCAAGACTGAATCTCTGCCGATAGTTGTTAGATAAAATTAGAGAAAATGCTCATTTTAATAGTGAAATAATGTTCACAGGCGAAGCTAATTTTCGAGAACTGCTATCACAAATTATCACAATAATCATTATTGTTTGTAATGTTCCGTCCTTAATAATAAATTTTTGTAGTTTTTGTAGCGATCACTTGGTCTTGAATGGCCATAAGGAATAATAAAAACAAGTACTGTGTTTTAAGGAATTTTACTCAATAATTGCGATTCGTAACGCGTTTCACTACACCGTAGCTTCTTCAGACGAATGATTATGCAGAAAAATATAAATGAGAATATAACTATAAATGTTCTTGAGTAATTAAAAGCTTATTGGTTGCTTCTTCTTAAGTGGTTATTTATGACAGGTATATCCAATAAAATTAAGGAATAGATTGCTCCCGAAAAGATTCAATAGAGGTGAAGGGCTTAAATCGACTTGTTCAATGATTCAATGAATTTTGTTCTTTATAAAGGAAGTGGTTACAACCCCTTTTTTAAAATGCCATAAAATTATTATTATCGTGGACTTGTGCACTATCTCAGCTTTAAGCTGGATATAATTTACCTTTCCCAGATTCAGCAATCAAAGGGAATAGGCTCGATTACCATATACTTGACATAAATTTTCTTACTATTCTACATGTATTAAGAATTACAGCTTTTGCATTTCTATACAGGTATTCTTATGCAATTCTGATTTCTTAAGGCTATCATGCAAAGTTTTGGGTATTAACCCAGTGGAGGATACGATGACAGGAACAATATCTATTTTCTCGAGGTGACACATCTGCTTGATCTCAATAGCAAGGTCTGTGTATTTGGACTTTTTCTCCTGGAACTTATTAAGCACGTTGTTATTATTCGGTATGGTGACATCCACCAGCATTGCTGTTCTGGCTCTCTTATCATACACCACTATGTCCCGCCTATTATTCGTCACCATTCTGTCAGTGATAACAGGCCTATCGTAGTATAATCTGATAGAGTCATTTTCCAATACGGGCGCCGGTTGATACTTGTAATATGGCTGGAAGGTATTCAGAAGTCCGTACTTGTGTGCAAGTTTCTGATGGATAATGTTGCACACTTGATTATGTCTGTGAAGATACTCCGTATTGGCCAGTTGTTCGCATCCGGACGTAATATGCTGTATAGTCTCCGATCTTATATGGCATTTCCTGCACTTATCTGTTTGTAATGTTCCGTACTTCATAATAAATTTTTCGTAGTTGTTTGTAGCGATCACTTGGTCTTGGCCATAAGGAATCCCTCTGTTTTTATTATTATTATTATTATTATTATTATATTATTATATAGAACCTATAAACTAACTCCCAAAAAATACATAATGCTGACAAAACTGGGAAATACATAGAGTTTAAGCGGTAGCTGCAGAGTTGCGATCTGGAGTTCGAAGCATTCGAGAAACCATTTACACTAGGAGCGTTTATTTCTGATTCAGGAAGACTGTTCCACACGCTAAACACACGATTTGATATGAAATGCTCCCGACAAGGAAGCTTGAAATTTTATCTCGTAAGTTTCAAATTATGTCCGCATAAGCGATTATCCTGGTTAAGTTGGTAGAGATTTCTGAGGTCAACATCTTAGAACGAGTGAAGGGCTCTATATGTGATTATGAGCTCGCCACGTAGTCGATGATCAGCGAATGAAGAAATGTCAAGGAGTTTCAGCCTTTGGTTGTAGTTTGATCGGGGTCGTGAGACACAATATGGAATCCTCGTTGCTATTCTGGATATTTTCGAGAAGTTCGATATCTCGAAGCAGCCAAGGGCACCATACAGGACCCACATATTCGAGAACTGGTCGAATCTATGTCCGATAAAGGAGAGAACAAGTAGGGATGTCACATTTAGAAAAAGAACGCTATAACATGAAGAGAGGACGCGTCGCTTCTGCTGATGTGTGCGACATATATTCAGACCAGGGTAAATCGTGAGAAATAATTACGCCCAGATCTTAGTGACTACTGCAACTAGTGATGGGTTGAACGGCGAGAAAATAGGAATTCGTTGGGTTATCTCTCCATGTGAAGAGTACAACATTTTGAAAGCTTCAATGGTAGAAGCCAGTCGTTAGACCATTCGAAAATTCTTTCAGGTCATCTTGAATAGTCGTAGCGTTGGTGAGATTATTGTTATAAAGCTTAGAGAGCTTAAAATCGAGAGGAGGTCAGCCGTATATAAAAGAAACAGCATAGGTCCAAGTACTGAGCCTTGGGGTACTCCTCTGGGCATAGATCGCACAGATGAGAGAGAATCAACAACACGAACTCGGAAGGTTCTACCCGGTAGAAAACCATCCAGCCACGAAAGAAGTCCGCCACGAATTTCTAGAAGCTCGAGCTTGAGGAAAAGACGCCTGTGAGGAACACGGTCAAAGGCTAGGGAAAAATCGAGGTATATCACATCGACTGAGGTGAACTCGTCAAGCATACTCGTCCAAGCATTAACGCATTTCAGTAAATTTGTAATAACTGAGCGGCCAGGGACGAAACCCTGCTGGTTTTCAGGGATTATTTTATTCAAGAGGGCAAATTCTAAAATTTTCTCAAGAATTACCCTCTCGCAGATTTTATCTTCCGGGACCTAATTTACCGCCGCCCCAGCTTTAAAGTTACAGTGTAAGTTTCACTGAAAGAATCGAAAAACCCATCTATGCTAACATTGAAACTAGATATAATTTTCTTCATTCACGAGATTGATGAAAATTTGCAGTTCTAGGAATTCATGCAAGGGTTCTCTAGGTTTCGGACCATCCATTAATTAGATTATTGATTTAAAATAATGCGGCGACAATAATCCACAAAACTATATATTATTAAAACGTGAGAAATGAAACCATAAGTGCAAGTATATTCATAACAATAGATGAGATATTAAGATGTTACACTGACAACTACTTAAATCAATCCTAAAATATATTCAACATAGATTCCAAAACAATACAATGAATCTTTGACAAATCAAAACACTGATTATAAAAATATATGAAAATAATTCAATCATGTAACAAAATATGCTTTTAAAACAATAACAAATTTATCAAGTTAATTTTATTTACTCAAAGAAAAACACACTATTACAAGAAATGAATACAACGAAAAGGAAAAGAAATCCTTTGATTCCATTTTCTGTTCCTTTACTTGGGGCATTGCAAAGATCTTTTTCGCAGAAGTCACAATAACGCTCAATACGAACTCCTGTGTCGTTTCCAGCCTTCGAATCGGAGTCCTTCGGTTTTTCATCACAGTACTCATTTGGCCCAGCGCAATCTCTATCATATTTATTTCCAACTACCTTTGAACCAACCACGACTGAAATAAAAAATATATATGAATTCTTGAAGATCTTGATTACATATGTTTTATGATATCAAAAAGATGAAACTTTTTAGCAGTATTGCTAATTATTGAATTGTTAAATGGAACTCTCAGTGCAGTCAAATACGAAGAACAGAATAATCTTCCTATAGAAGACGTATGCTCCTGAAAAGGCTCAAGGAAAAATCAGTTTATATGGCAGCATCGAGAAAGGTTCAGAGTAAAATCAATGAATATTTTAAACCTCATAACGAATAGCATGTTGTTTATGTACACTAGCTTATATTTAAATTTTATATTTTCTATGTGGAAAGATTATTATGAATGGAAATTGTATAATTTCATTCTGTTTTATAATAGAAACTATTTTTGTTCAACTTTTCGATATTTTCATAATAAACTCGGCTTTAACAGATTTTGAGTTGTTTCTATTTTGAAAATGAAACAAATTCAAGTCACAAGTGAAGTTGTACTGTATGTAATTGGATCCTTTTTTTAAATTTCGAAAATTTTGAATATTTTTCGAAATAATCAAAAGAGCCCTTACTTTTTTTTCACTTAATTATTTATAACCTTTGCAATTTGCCTTTTCGAACCTTGCGTTAAACTTTCTAATTGAAAATACGAATCGAATGCCACCATTCTCGTAATTTTCGGCGACTATATAAAAAAAGGTACAAAAAATGGTACATGTGAACCAGACTAGAATCTACTTTCGCTTCACATTGTATAGAAAATAGCCATCATTTTCAACCTATAGATTTACTTATATATATCAGAAGGATGTAAGTTAGATTTCTTAAAATCCATTGAAATTTTCTCCAACAAACTCCCCATAGAAATAATCTTCTGAACAACTAGTATAGCCTGGCTTATTCGTCCATATTTGACATATTAAAGTAATTTTATTACCAATAATAAAAACAAGTAATGTGTTTTAGGAATTTTACTTAATAATTGTGATTCGTAACGCGTTTCACTACACCGTAGCTTCTTCAGACGAATGAATGTACAGAAAATAAAAATGAGAATATAAATACAACTGTTCCCAAGTAATTAAAATCTTATTAGGTTGCTCCTTCTTAAGTGGTTATTGATGACAGGTATATCCAATAAAATTAAAGAATAGATTGCTCCCTGAAGAGATTCAATAGAGGTTAAGGGCTTAAATCGACTTGTTCATTGATGAGTCTACCTGAGTGTTTGTGTTTTTGATTTCTAAAGTTTCCCAAAGATCTACCTTCCAATATTTATTATCTGTATGCAAAATTTCAAACTGTGAGTCGAAAGAGTGACTATTTTCTACGAGATGATTCGCGTAATTTGAATCTGAGTTTTATTTGAAAAACTGCGTTTATGTTCCGATATTCTAATATTAAAATTTCTATGTGTTCTACCAATGTAGAAATTATCACAGTCATTGCAATTCAATCTATAAACACCTGATTTATTGTTTTTGTCGGATTTGGTTTTATTATTTTTATATATTTGCCTAAACTGTTATTAGTTTGGAAAGCTATGTTGAAATTATTGCTACTCAAGATTGATTTCAGTTTCTCACTTGTAATGCCAACGTAGGTTAAGGTGTTGAATTTTTGTTTCAATTTATCGACAGGGTAAACTTCATTCAATGCGACTCTACTTTGTTTTTTATTTAAAATATTGTTTATCAGTTTGGGATTGAAACCATTATTTCTGGCTATTTGTTTAATCAAATTTAATTCTTTGTTGAAATTTTCTGGTGATAACGGAATGTTAATCAATCTATGAATAAAACTCTTGAATGCTGACATTTTATGTTGATACGGATGACACGACGAGTTATGTATTATAATATCTGTATGTGACGTCTTATGGTAAATTGCGAAAACATGTTTTCCATTTTCATTGGAAATTATTACTTCCAAGAAATTTATTGAATTATTGCTTTCTATTTCGGTTGCGATTTTCGAAAATTTTTAACTGTCTATCTGTTCCTGTGAAGCAAATAATGAGATCGTCTACATAGCGATACCAGTATAAACAATATTTACTGAGTGGATGATTATGAATTAATTTCTCTAAATTATTCATGAATATTTCTGCTAAGAAAGGACTTAACGAATTGCCCATAATCAAGCCGTCATGGCTAGTATAATATTCGTTATTGAAATGGAAATGATTTTGATCTAAACAAATTTGTTATAATGAAAGAATATCTGATTTAATGATCGTATTGATATGATTCTTTTCTAATAATTCTTCAACTAAGTAGTACGTATCTTTCGGAGGAATGTTGGGAAATAGATTCTTAACATCGAAAGAAATGAGTTTCGAATTAGGCGGTATAATGGTATCTTTGATATTGGCAATTAGTTCGTATGAATTTTTGACCGAAAATTTAGATTTAAAATTGCAATGTTTTATTAGCAAGTCGTTAAGGAATTTTGAAAGAAGATGCCGTTACATAAGAAACAACAGGTCTAATAGGGTAATTAGGTTTATGAAGTTTTATCAAAGAATATAATTCGGGGGATTGTGGATTGGAGTTAATGAATTTATATTTTTCGTGGTCTGTAATTAATGATTTTGCTGTCGAAATTACGTATTATATATTTGAGAATATCGAATCATAAACGCAGTTTTTCAAATAAAAAATCAGATTTGAATTACGCGAATCATCTCTTAGAAAATAATCACTCTTTCGACCCACAATTCGAAATTTTGCATACAGATAATAAATATTGGAAGGTAGATCTTTGGGAAACTTTAGAAATCAACAAACACAAACACTCAGGTAGACCCATCAATGAACAAGTCGATTTAATCCCTTCACCTCTATTGAATCTATTTCTTAATTTTATTGGATATACCTGTCATCAATAACCACTTAAGAAGGAGGAACCCAATAAGCTTTTAATTACTTAAGAACATTTGTATTTATATTCTCATTTTTATTTTCCGTACATTCATTCGTCTGAAGAAGCTACGGTGTAGTGAAAAGCGTTACGAATCACAATTATTAAGTAAAATTCCTAAAAACACATTACTTGTTTTTTATTATTTATAATGGAATTTCACCAAGTAAAAGCATCCCAAATTCAAATTTCATTACCTCTCATTTGCACTGTTCAAAGTCGAGGAAACGAAGCACTAAAAACCACCGCATTCGTTTTGAAAAAGCATCAGAAAAAATTGTGAACTCAATCAGGAGTGGTAATATGAAAATTGCATTTTCTATATGAGAATAATGCATTTTCCAAAGTGCATATAATATGAAAAATTTGCAACTCGGGAGTTTTCGAGGTCGCTGAACACGAATATGATAACGGCGATGGTCCACGAGCTACCTTTTGCCCAGGGTGCACCTTCTCTCCTGGAGTTTTGTATTATTTTCATGGTTGTTGCAGTAAAAAATGTCTTTATTGGTAAGTCCATATAATTTTTTTAGCTAAATTGGGATTTTGGTGTAGTGCATTTGACTAGTTGCGGGAATTACATTTATCAATGATACATAAATTTTGATCCATTAAATTAACTTACATTCATATGTGAAAACCGCACATCTATTTTCGGATGGTTCGCACTCTACAGTGGGAAGCGAAGAACTCATCTTTGCACAATTGGCATCCTCCTGGTGACATTTGTAACATTTCAGTCCATAAGCTGAAAAGTAAAAAATTTTCATCAACGACTTCTGGTTAATATAATATTCTGTGTCCAAAGAGTATGCGGAAATGCTCATTTAAATTACCCGCGTTGAGTATTTTTAAGTAATTTAAGTTTCTGTATGTTGGCAGGACTGTCCTCAATTACTATGCCAAACATGAGAACGATCTGTCAACTAGATTATTCACGATAGCTGTTGAAACCAGTCGACCACGATGGTAATTTTACAATGGAAACAAAATATTGAACAACGAGTTTTCTCAAATTTTGTGTTTTGAACAAAATTCCGTGTGCTGTATCGTTGCGAATGCTGAAAAAGACTCATGAAGATTCTGTTTTATCGAAAACCCAAGTGTATGATTGGTACAAAGTCTTCAAAGGCGATCGGGAGATCGTCGGAGATTTGCCTCGTTCCGGGCGATCTTCGACCTCTTCAGTCGACGATAAGTCCAAAAAAATTAAGGAAATGGTGCTCGAAAATCGTCACACCGAGAAAAACCGGATTAATAAAATTTTTACTTGATATTATATCATTCATCACCAGTACAATTCCGATACTTTCTAGTAGAGAAAGATATTGCTAGAAGATGAAACGATATTCTTGGTGTTTGGTTCTTCCATCTATTAATCATGAACTAATCACAAATGAAGATTTTGTGGAGCTTATAGGTCAACTACTTGTGGCTAGTACAAACGTTCATTACGGATTTTGTTACTATTCGTAAATGGCTAAATTCTAATATTCGGGATATCGCCCGATAATACTCTCCCCACAAAAGTTATCGTATCACCCTACTTTTACGACAATACTATATAAACTTTTAGGTTGGTCATTCAAGAGTCGCTTGGTAACTTTCAGAAGTGTGAAATACGAAGATATCATTCAAAAGAGACAATTTTCGAGTTAATGAAAAATTAAAAAATTCTACCATCTTCAAACATTCGCGAAGAGATCAATCAACTAGCATCGAATAGTAACTAATCATTTTCAAAATGAGTGTTTCCCCCCAGGCCCTAATTACTGCCAGTATACGTCTCGCAAGCCCCTCAAACAAATTTTGGATGTACTCTTGAGATCCAAATTTCAGGAAGCAGATTTTCTAATAGTTGGAGTGTTCTACAAGGCATCCTACGTAGCTGAATTTGACTCCCCATGTTGTTCCAAACATGTTCTATGGGATTCAAGTCGGGACTTCTGGCTGGCCATCTTAAAATATCAATTTCGGCATTCGAAATTCTATAACTACGTTAGCTGCATGAGGCCGAGTATTATCATGCATAAAAATGAAGTTTTCGCCAATCAATGGGCCAAAGGGTACAACATGGGGTTCAAGAATATCTGCGATATATCTGGCCGCTGTCATTCTTCCATTATTCACTAGGACTAACTCAGTTCGACCATGGAAAGAAATGCCTCCCCACACCATTACCGAGCCCCCTTCAAAGTTTTCGATTTGCCGGATATTGCATTGCTGATACCGTTCCCCAGGTCGTCTGTATACAGGTCTATTATTTGATACTAGACAGAACCTGGACTCGTCGAAAAAAATAACAAAAAAAGCCTCATATACAGCATCGAGCGGGAACTAGTCACAAGAACACAGATGCCCTATCGCGAAGGCCATGTTCAGTAAACTACAGTCACTGCTCTCGATTGAACGAAACGATTAGCCTAATGAGACCCACAGTTGTTGATGAAAATTGGTTGCCAGCAGAACTAAGTAAGGAACAGGAAACAGACCCTGAATTGAGTGTAGTTCTGCAAAGGAAAAGGAATAATGAACGATTGAAATGGAAAACTGTCTCCAAGATAAGTAGAAACATCAAGGCTTATTGGGCGAAATGGGAAACACTGTTAATGGAAGATGGTCTGCTGAAGCAACGCTTGGCAAACGAATCTGGAGATGATGAGCGGCTTCAGTTAGTTGTGCCAAGAAGCAGAGTAAAAGCAGTTTTGGAGAAGTTACATAATGAAGCTTCAGGAGGACATTTCGGCATCAATAAGACTCTCGAGAAGATCAGAGCTAGATTTTATTGGGTCAATTCAAAGGCAGATGTCCAAGAGTATTGCAGGAAGTGTACGACTTGCGCTTCGGTAAAAGGACCTTATGGAAAAGGCAAGGCCCCAGTGAAACAGTACAATGTTGGAAGTCCGATGGAACGTATTGCTGTAGATATAATGAGACTCTTTTTAGAAACTGATGGCGGCAACGAATACATACTAGTTTATCAAGTGGGTTGAGGCTTATGCTATACCAAATCAAGAAGCCGCAACTGTCGCTGATATCTTGGTGAAGGAGTTCTTTTGCCGTTTTGGAGTTTCCTTAGAAATACATTGCGATCAAGAGATAAATTTTGAATCTAAGCTGTTTCAACTAGGCATCAGAAAAAGCAGAACAACAGCGCTTCATCCTCAATCAGACGGCATGGTTGAAAGAATGAATAGAACGATGGGAAAGTGGTATCGGATCATCAACGAGATTGGGATCTTCAGTGCAAGAGTCAATAGGAGAAACGCCAACTCGGGTTATGTTAGGTCTTGAGATGACGTTTCCATGTGATCCGGAATTCGGGTGTAAGCCTGGAGAAGATTATGTCACTAATCTGGAGCGAAAAATGGACTGTATCCATAATAGGGTCAGACAGCACATGCAGATTGCCAGTGATAGAATGAAAAACCGCTATGACCTCAAAGTCTCTGAACGTGGATTTTCTGTAGGAGATCTCGATGGCTTTATAACTCACAGAGAAAACGTGGCTTGTCTCTAAAACTACAGCGACATTGGGAAAGTCCTTATGAAGTCATGAAAAGGATCAACGACATTGTGTATCGCATAAGGAAGTTGCCGAGGGGGAAACCTAGAGTAGTCCATTTTAATCGATCCTTTTGCAGAAAACAAAAATAACGAGAAGACACGTTTTATCACAGAAAAGTCGAAAAATTATCAAGTGAATGAAGCTAGGGACTACGATCGTTTTATGGCTAACTATAGCGGCACTGGAAAAGCTAGATTTGGAGTTACCAGAGAAATACAACAAGATCTTTTCCAAGTAGGCAAGGAATACGCCATTGCACATTGTGTCGCTCAAGATCTTCGAATCGATAAGGACATCGCGAGAGTTTTCAAGGCTAAATATGGAAGACCTTTTGAACTAAGGCAGCAACTGTCTACAGTAGGCAACACCTTGAAACTAGATGTTGAAGGAAGAACGGTCTACTACTTGGTGACTAAAGAATATTCACACCAGAAACCCTGCTATGAAGATTTGAAAGAGCACTGGGTCAAGCAAGATGTGAAAAAACTCGCCATACCGAAACTTGGTTGTGGGTTTGACCAGTTAGATTGGAGAACGGTATGAGCATGATCGAAGTTATCTTCCAAGGCATCATAATGGAAGTTCTCGTGTGCTGTTTCAACCCTACACCTTCGGGACAAGGAGAGAAGATAGTTGAATGCTATTTCCAACTACAAGTGAGATGTAAAGCTGGAAATAAATGTCGATTCCGTCATAGTGACCAAACACTCAGTATGTTCTGGGACAGAATAGTTTTAAGAGGGGGGCAGTGTAACGATATCCAATCGTCCCTGAAGCCGACCCTGTCACCGCCCGGCGGAATGCCAAATTGCCACGCACTTTCGAGAGAATTCGGAAAAGATCTAAACACTACCAGCGCACCGAAATACTGAGAAACCAGGCTACTGTTCAGATAAGGCTCTTGAATGAAGATCTGAAACTGAGCGGAGGGTTCTCGAATCCCACCGGTCGTATATAAAAAGAGAGCGCGAAGCGCAGGGAATTAAGTTTGAATTAAGAGCGCGAATAAGGGAACAAAAAGTGAGAAATAAATTAAGCAGTATCGATTGTGTTATATAAATTAGTTATAATTGTTCAGTTTACGAGTAAATAAATTGGTTAGAGTTTTTGTAATGTTAAAGTGTTTAATTTGAACCCACCAATAACAAATTGTGATGATTATAGATGAAAATTGCTACCACAGGAATGCCACCAGCAAAATACTCCGATGGCAATCATCCATGGACATCACGATCTACCGACACTATTTCCGGCGGAAATTTCTTGAAAAAATTCTCAAGTCTACTTCAAAACATGAATAAAATACTCCCAAATTTGAAAGAAGTTCTGTTTATTCCTTCCCTATGTGAAAAATTCACGAAAAACATGGATATTGTGCTAATTCATAAAAAAAATTGTGATTCAATCCTTACGGTGTTTGGAAATTAAAGAAAATTTTCATTATATCCTCACATTTTTGCCATATATGTATGTTATTAAAATGTTGAGAAATTTAAAGATACCATTTCGTTGGCCAGAAACTTACCAAAATACCCTGATGCAATAAAATTATAGAAATACATTATATTCTCATCATATTAATCATTGTTGAAGCTGAAATGAAAACCTCTACATTGTGGCATTTTGGACGAGGATCAACAAAAGCGAGAAGTATTTTTAGCTCAATTGATTTGTCTTTGACCCAAGCGAATTGCGTCGTAGAATGCTTCGAACCGTAGCAAAAATCATTTGTCTATGAGGAAGCTCGTTACGAAGTGGTTTAAAAAAATATTTCAATTGAGGTGCATAATTTCATCAGCACCCTTTTTTTAGATTGAAGCCTAGCGATTATTATTATAGTGGATTGGTCTTGACTTAACTGACATGGCTCATGTGTATATAGAGAGCGTTTGACTACGACGGAAAATAATATTTAAATTTGTCTATGGTCGTTTGTGATGAAGATACAGGTTGATTTCTGGAAATGGTTACTCATACTTAATTTCTCATTCTGGCTCAAGATCAAACCATCTAGTTTTTAAATATTTCGCAAAATTTCCAACAAGAAAATTAGTTCTTCTATCTGAGTACTAGTTGTTGTTATTGAGGCTTTTTTAAATTTTTATTTAATTCTATATTTAACAGAGTACTGATTCAAGTTTCGCTTTAAACATTTGACAGATTTGACCACTAACATTCCTACAACATGCTTCCGATATCTGGAGCGATAAAACTAGTTACATTTCAAGAAACATAAATGTTAAGGAAGCTCTTTGTTGCTGAACAATTTTTGAGAGTCCAGTAAGCACAATGAATTGTCATTTTTTTCGCATCTTTCTTTATAAAACTGAATCCCCAGTGGAGGTTTCAAAATACTTTTTTAATGTATTTATCAAATCAATCATGATAGGAAATTGGTTTCCCATTTCTTCTGCCCCTCGTTTGAGGCCGCGAACCAAACGTAATATGAATGAGGTTGTATAAACAACTTTTAAATTGTTATTGGTTTTTAACATATACTGGGTGATTCACCATAGGCGCGGTGCCACTCTTGAAAATGTTATATTTGTTCGAAAGGTATTGTATTAAAAAAGTAAAAATCTACTTCAACAATTTATTTTGAAGTAAACAGGGTGTCCCAATTTTCTATAAAAGAATCTTGGGAGGTTTTTTCAGATTGGAAGTCCATTTTTTTGTTGAAGATTCAGGAGCGTCCTAAGCTCTGCTATAATGTATTTCAGTAATAAGTTTTTTGGTAAGTAGTTTTGTAAATGAGATAAAACACAAGGTTTAACTTTAATCTACACTTTATTTGAAAAAATTCGAGTTTCGCTGACACAGCAGCTTTATCAAGAATGAAAATAGAATGAAGAGTATGGTATTATAAACAAATCGTAGAACAAGTTGGATGAATAACAGGAAAATCCACACCGAGCCATTGTACAGTTAGTATGAGAGGTAATAAAACTAATTAAACAAGTTAAGTAGGGGTGAGTAATTCAAATCTACCTGTTCATTCAAAAGCTTGTCCGAATGTTTGTATCTATTTATTTCTAATGCTTCTAGGAGATCTAATTTTGAACTTTTGATTTTATATATAATATGTCAAAGTTTTTATTGAATGAATGGTTTTTTTTTATTAGGTGGTTTGAATAATTTGAATCAGATTTATTTTATCGAAGCTACGTTTATGTTTGTACCATGCTGTTTAAAGCTGCAACTTTGTGTTGAATTGGATGTAATGAGTAGTTATGTATAATTGTATCAGTATGTGTAGGTTTACGAAAGACCGAAAAAACATGATTATTATTTTGTTTAGTGATTTTTAAGTCCAAAAATTTATGGAATCGTTCTGTTCAATTTCTATCGTGAATTTAATGTTCAAATGGATGGAATTAATGAAATGAACAAATAAGTCTAATTGACGAGTAGTTCAATGAAACATACTAAGATGTCGTCAACATATCTATACCAATAAAGAAATTTGGAAATGAGTGGATGTGTATGAATTTTCTGTTCAATATTATTCATAAAATCTCTGCTAAAAGTGGACTCAAAGGATTTCCCATGATCAAACCATTTTCACTACTGTAATAGATGTTGTTGAAAGAAAAATAATTTTGTTCAATGCAAACGTCCAACAGATTCAATATTTCCGATTTAATTATGTGGTTAACATGATTCGAATTCAACATGTTTTCGATTAATATTTTGACATCACCTGGAGGAACACTTGGGTATAAATTCTCAACATCAAACGAAATAAGTTTTGCGTTAGGAGGTAGGTTAACGTTTTTTATGTTATTTATCAATTCGAAAGAATTTTTATAGAAAATTTTGATTTGAATGAACAATAATTTTAATGATATCTATAAGGTAGTGCGACAATTTCACGGCTGGGGCTGTAACGTAAGATACGACTGGTCTAACGGGATACAATTTTAAACAAAGATCCAACTATTAAATTCCAGAAAAATATTAAAATTGCAATAAATGACGCAAAATCTTTAATTAAAGCAATAGATAAATACAAATTAATTTTACCAAACCCTCAACCACCTCAACTGTATTCACTCATTAAATTGCATGTCACAATTTTTTTTTCCTTGAAAAATTCATGAAAATAGGCTCTCACATCATCGCATGCTCCTTCGGCCAGTGAGGATGATTACTTTTTTCTTTCGTTTTCTTATTGCCCAAGGATAGTTTTATTGATGAATTGAAATAGATTATCCTCATTTTATACAAGAGTGACTCAAAAAATTATTGAATATTGTAATTTTAAAAATATTATATCTTGATTTTTCAAATAGAACATTCTGTATTTTATTATTCATATCAACGCATAGAATATTGTGCCATATTTTTGCAGAAGTAACCTTATCTTTATCTGCGACCATTTTCGGAATAAAAAAAAACTAAAATAATAAAATCAGAGGTTCCGAAAGAAGAATTTCTTAGTACATATCATTATACTTGATCAGAGAAATGGAGATATTTTAAAGTAGTCGTGTATGAAATACGTAATAGATTGGTTTTTGGTGAGATAATCTACAAGGTAGGAACTATTTCAATAAGCGTTCGAAATGTTGCCCGTTTCTTTGTAGACACAACTCAATCCTTCTGAGGAAAGACCGTTGAACTCTCAACAACATTTGCGGATTAACTCACTGAAAAGCGTCGACTATTCTCTGTCTCGTATCCAACCCCACAAGAAGAAATCTAGACTTGTAAGATCCGGAGACCTAGCTGGCCATCTAACAGGACTACCACGTCCTATCCATTTGTTTGGAAATACATGATTCAAATGCTCCCTAACCTGATTTGAGTAATGTGCCGGTGCTCCATCCTGTTGAAACCACAAATCTTGTCTCACATGCTCTGGTACATCGGCAAGTAACATTGGTAGATGATTTTGCAGAAAATCTAAATACTTTTCACTATTGTGGTGTCCGTCGAAAAAGTGCGGCCCAATTAGATATACACTTACTATAACGGCCCATACATTCAAGGACCAACGATGCTGGTGATCTATTTGTCTCATGAGGTGTGGATTTTCCGTGGAGTCATAATGAAAGTTGTGCCTGTTAATAAGCCCATTCTTGTGGATCGTTTCCTTGTCCGAGAAAAAGAACTCTGCTAAACATATTTAGATTTTCCGCTACTTTGTCACTTGCCCAATTGCAAATTTTGATTAGATTTTCATAGTCTTGATTGTTCAGTTCCTGGTGCAGCTGTACATGATATGCATGAAATTTATTCACTTTCAAGATTCTCTGGACGGAAGTTGGACTTATATCTGTTAACTGAGAAATCTCTCTTTGGCTTTTATATGGGTCCTCTGTCACTGTCAACAAAACTGATAACTGGTTGTCTTCAGCTGGTTTTCATGTTTTTTGTAAGCCATATTACCCGTTTCGATAAATCTAATCAGAAGTTTTTCAAAGCATCATCAGGATGCCTCTTATCAGGAAACCTTGTTCATAAACTCTACTTGCCAACAAATAATTTCTATCTCACTCACCCAGAATAAAAATCATATCAACCATTTCTTCTTTGGAGAACTCCATGGCAATCAATTGAGAAAATTGGGTTAAAACCTCACTTTAACAATGTTTAATAACGAAACACTGATAAGTTCATCATGTAAAATGCAGAATATGATATGTCCGGACACCTGACAGAAGGCACAAATAAAAAAAAATGTCAACACATACCTCGATTTACGTTTAAATCATCTTGATCTTATCATTCGTTAAAAGAACTATCTCGTTTAGGTTTCATTTTTTACTACTTGAATCATTACAGGAAAAAAACTTCTGTGCGAATAATGATGCATGTTGATGAGTTTGATAAGGTTTGTAGAATATTCATCAAAATGTTTTACAAATAATCGAATATTTTGAAAATGATCGAAGATAAATCTAAAATCTAATCTAAAAATAAGGTTACTTCTGCAAAAATATAGCAAAATATTTTATGCGTTGACATGAATAATAAAATAAAGGGTGTTCCATTTGAAAAATCAAGATATGATATTTCTGAAATTATAATATTCAATAATTTTTTTGAGTCACTCCTGTATAAAATGAGGTTAATCTATTTCAATTCATCAATAAAGCTACCCTTGGGCAATAAGAAAACGAACGGAAAAAAGTCCTCTCTGACCGAAGGAGCATGCGATGATGTGAGAACCTATTTTCATGAATTTTTACGGAAAAAAAAAATATTGTGACGAAACTACTCACCAAAAAAACTTATAACTTGAAGACATTATAGCAGAGTTCAGGAGCTCTTGAATCTTCAACAAAAAAGTGGTCTTTCAATCTGAAAAAACCTCCTAAAAATTTTTTATGGTAAATTGGGACACCCTGTTTACTTCAAAATAACTTGCTGAAGTACATTTTTACTTTCTAAATACCGTTCGAACAAAAATGAAATCTTCAAGAGTGTACGAGCTACAGAGCACCGCGACACTGGTGAATCACCCAGTATACGTACAGAGAAATGTGTTAACAGAACAGGTAAAATACATATTCGAAATTAACATTTGGTACTAATACCTACTTGAGAACAACTTGAAACTCCCTTATATTGGGGAATAACATGAATCAGTCAGGTCGTTAAGTAATCTTATATTCGATCTGTCAAAATAAATAATTCCGAATTTTATTTGAATGAAAATTTTGACCAAACTTGAAATAAACTTTTAGAGGTATGTGAACATAGCTTGATGTTTATTTTATCAATTTTATGTATATTTTGTTCAAGGAAAGAAACGACAATCTTTCAAAATTCATAAATTTAATATTTTGTGGTTATTCTAACCTAAATAATGCGATTCAAACGGAATGTTATAATAAAAAGCAGTTAAAGAGACTTACAATAATGTTTGAAAGGTAAGTGAATGTAATTTGAGGTTTATTTATGTATTTTAATTAATATTATAATAATAATAATAGCATTTTATTGGCATCTTGTACAGAAATAATAATTATAAGTATCAATTACATTAAAGGTCTTAAACTTATTATGAGTGAGTGTTACTGTACATTGAGAGATACCAAAAGGTAGGATACAGCATAGCTGATTAATCCAACCTGAATAAAATAGAAACAAATACTAGACAAGTGTACCCACAATTGTACGGAAACATCGTTATGTAAGAGATATTTATCACTAATCTTACCAACTATTCATCTTGAAAACAAGAATTAAACACTAAAATAAATCAAAATTAATTCATGCACTCCATATATAAAAGATCTTTTCTTCTTGGTGAAAAAAAAAATTAGGAAACAAGGAAATACTACACCTCATTTAACTGACTCTCAAAAAGCCAATGCCTCACCCTCCTCTTGAATGCGTCCAAACTCAAACCGAAAAGACTACTCGGTATTTTATTGATTTCATCTACAATTATATAAGTAAAACAACGCTGAAACATGGAAGCACGATAACGCGGTATGGCAAGTTTATGTCTGAACCTGACGCTATGAACATCTGTTCTATATTTGATTCGTCGGTGCAGATAGGAGGGTTTCTTCTCATTCAAAATCATGTAAAACAGACTCAGTACATGCAGGCTTCTTGGATTCGCCATGTGCAACCAACCCAATTGCTGCAGCCTGCAGGACGTGCGATCTGTGCGTCTGAGGTTGAAAACAATTCGAACACACCAGTTTTGAATTTTCTGAACTCAGGCCACATTCTGTTCTGTCAGACATGGGCCATATACGGTATCGCAATAATTGAGGTGAGACAACACCAGCGCTTCACAAAGCATTTTTCTTTCTCAAATCGCTATCCATAATCAAACCCAAATTACGACACTCGCCAGTCAGAGGAAGAACCGCGCCATTCACAGATATCTTAATTAGATCTTTACATGACCTTCCTTCCAAATAGCATAACTACAGTTTTTGAAGGGTTAATGCTTAGACACATACTCTCAGACAACTTAAAGATGTTATCCAAATCTATATTAATTTTTTCTAGAGCTTCATCAAGTGAGTAGCGCGAAAACTGTAAATAGAGCTGTGAGTCGTCAGCATATAAATGAGCCGAGCAGAAAATTAAACAACACATGAGCTGAAAGGTATAGATAATAAAAAATATCGGTTCGAGAATGGATCCCTGCGGAACTCCACATGGGATCTCTATAGGATCAGACTTTTTTCGTACAAAACTCTTTGTGTTCTGCCAGTCAAATAGTTTTCAAACAATAAAACCGTATTTTCAGTGAAACCAATATAATGAAAGATTGCCAACAACAAATCGTGATTAATTTTATCGAATACCTTCGAATAATCCAGTAGGACGAGCAACAAAAGTTCATTATCGTCTACAGCCTTTATGATGTCATCCACCACTGCGAGCAAGGCAGTGGTACAGCTATGACCCCCCCGAAACCCGACTGGATATCAGGCAAAATACTCTCCGACTCCAAATACGCTTTTACTTGGACAGCGATAAGTTTTTCAAAAATTTTGGACAATACACTCAATATACTTATAGGTCGGAGATCCTTGTAATCCTTAGGATCGCGTACTTTTGGAATCGGAATGACATGAGCCATTTTCCATGACTCTGGATAAACTGACTTCTCGATACAATAATTTATTATGTGACATATGAACTTCAGGATAAAAGGTGAACACAACAAAAGCATCTTGACACTTATACCATCTGAACCCACCGAGGCAGACTTAATGGAAGTTGAAACATCATAAACCTGACTTTCAGTAACCATTGACACTTGAAATGATATAGAATCCCTTAGCCTACCTATTCTATTTCAATTCATCAATAAAGCTATCCTTGGGCAATAAGAAAACGAAAGGAAAAAATATTCATCCTTTCTGGCCGAAGGAGCATGCGATGATGTGAGAGCCTATTTTCATGAATTTTACGGAAAAAAATATTGTGACGAAACTACTCACCGAAAAAACTTATTACTTAAAGGCATTATAGCAGAGTTTAGGCCGCCCCTGAATCTTGAACAAAAAAACTTCCAATCTGAAAAAACCACCCAAGATTTATTTATAGAAAATTGGGACAATCTGTTTACTGCAAAAGAAATCGCTGAAGTAGATTCTTACTTTGTAAATACAATACCGTTCGAACAAAAATGAAATCTTCAAGAGTGTACAAGCTACAGAGCACCGCGCCACTGGTAAATCACCCAGTACTTAGAGCACGACGTCTGAAATGAACAACAGTACTTTATCAACAGGAACTATCTCAGGCAAAAAAAATCTGCTAGTTTCTCCTATATAAATAATTGAGATATTTGGTTTTTCAAGCTTTTTTGAGGATATTAAAAAGCAAGTGTTCGACGAGGTTACGCTAAGAATTCCCATCATTAGGTGCGCTATATACCGAACTGAAAAATCGGTGGTTTAGTCGGTACCACTGTAAAAAAAATTATTTCCAATAATTTGCCCAATTTCCTTTTTAACTACAGTATAGGTAGTGTCAACTTCACGTTTTCTCAGACTATTTTCATCCGTAATATGCACAATGCTTCTGCAAAAAAAATTCGAAATGTTGATTGGTCAATGTATTGGAAATATCCGAGCGAGTAAGGCTCGGCATAGATCTTCATTGAAAACTTGGTATTGCGATTGGCTTTTTGAATTGAATTCAAAATAATTTGAATTGTGGAGGCCGTTACTTGATGTAGATTCATGATATAAATGAGATAAAAAACACAAGGTTTAACTTTAATCTACACTTTATTTGAAAAAATTCGACGACGTTTCGCTGACACAGCAGCTTTATCAAGAATGAAAAACAGAATGAAGAGTATGGTATTATAAACAAATCGTAGAACAAGTTGGATGAATAACAGGAAAATCCACACCGAGCCATTGTACAGTTAGTATGAAAGGTAATAAAAACTAATTAAACAAGTTAAGTAGGGGTGAGTAATTCACATCTACCTGTTCATTCAAAAGCTTGTCCGAATGTTTGTATCTATTTATTTCTAATGCTTCTAGGAGATCTAATTTTGAACTTTTGATTTTATATGTAATATGTCAAAGTTTTTATTGAATGAATGGTTTTCTTTTATTAGGTGGTTTGAATAATTTGAATCAGATTTATTTTTATCGAAGCTACGTTTATGTTCAGATGTTCTTATGCCAAAACTCCTATAGGTCCTACCGATATAAATTTTATCACAAGAACCGCAATTGAGTTTATAGATTCCTGATTTACTTGATTTTTCAACACGAGATTTATTATTTTTAATATGTTTACCTAAGTTATTAGAAGTTTTGAAAGTTATATTAAGATTTTGTTTGACGAGAAAGGATTTAATATTTGTACTTGCAGAATCGCAGAATGTTAAACTGTTGAATATTTTATAGTCTTTATGAATAGGATATACTTCATTTATTGCTTTCTGATACAGTTTTTACGAATGATTAGATCTATCATATCCGGATTATATGAATTATTAATGGCTATGATATATAAATGAAGTATATCCTATTCATAAAGACTATAAAATATTCAACAGTTTAACATTCTGCGGTTCTGCAAGTACAAATATTAAATCCTTTCTCGTCAAACAAAATCTTAATATAACTTTCAAAACTTCTAATAACTTAGGTAAACATATTAAAAATAATAAATCTCGTGTTGAAAAATCAAGTAAATCAGGAATCTATAAACTCAATTGCGGTTCTTGTGATAAAATTTATATCGGTAGGACCTATAGGAGTTTTGACATAAGAACATCTGAACATAAACGTAGCTTCGATAAAAATAAATCTGATTCAAATTATTCAAACCACCTAATAAAAGAAAACCATTCATTCAATAAAACTTTGACATATTACATATAAAATCAAAAGTTCAAAATTAGATCTCCTAGAAGCATTAGAAATAAATAGATACAAACATTCGGACAAGCTTTTGAATGAACAGGTAGATGTGAATTACTCACCCTACCTAACTTGTTTAATTAGTTTTTATTACCTTTCATACTAACTGTACAATGGCTCGGTGTGGATTTTCCTGTTATTCATCCAACTTGTTCTACGATTTGTTTATAATACCATACTCTTCATTCTGTTTTTCATTCTTGATAAAGCTGCTGTGTCAGCGAAACGTCGTCGAATTTTTTCAAATAAAGTGTAGATTAAAGTTAAACCTTGTGTTTTTTATCTCATTCAAAATAATTATCAATTTTGGCGCAAGAGATAGGTTAACCCTTTTGCAAGGTATGAAAGGAACCTTGAGCTGACTAGATCGAGATAAACTGTGAATAAATTTATTAATGAAACCAAATTTATAGGTAAAAATGATTGTTCCTCTTATCGCTTTGTAATAACACGTGATTCTATAAATGAATGTTATATTAAGTTAATATCCTCACATATAAATTTGACTAGAGGATCACTCTATAATTTATTACAATAGGTAAAACGACTTATTTTCTTTATTTCTCAACACAATCTCCTTTGAGATCGATGCAGGTATTCTATCTCAAACAAACCACTCCATGTATTTGTTATCCCGTAGTGATGAGAAACATTTGCTGGAACACATCGAATGATTTCAATGGAGGACAACTTTTGACGTATATTTGAGGCTTTAAAATGTCAAGAGTAGTTGTGCCTTTACGCTTCAGCCAGAATATTTACTACGAAGATGCCAGCCCGATCTCCTGACCTGATCCCTCTATTTCTACTTCTACTCTCTATTCCCTCTATTCCAACGTCTACTATTTCTTTTTCATGATAAAGCAATGAAATTTCTTTTCATTGTAGTTTGTGAAAAGGTTTTCGAAAGACATTACAACATGGAATGCAGGTCACAAACCCATAAAACCACCCCTATTGCGTCGCAACTAGGGAATGCAATGTCGGTATACCAAGATCATGAATGTGAATGTTCATACATTTTCAGAGAATAAAAATATGTTCTGGAATTTGGGTCTTGTGCGCATAGTAGGAAGCATGCCTGCAGAAAGTTGCTCAACTATTTTGAAGAAGAAATTATCAGAATATGGCTTGTCATTAGATGAAGATACAGTAGGTGTTACTACAGATGGGGCCAGTGTAATGGTGAAGGTTGGGCGACTCATGAATCCTCTTCACCAGCTATGCTGCGCTCACGGTATTCAATTGGGAGTTATATATTTGATTTACAAATCAAAACGTGGAACCGAAACGCAAAACGAAAGTACGAAAGACACAGTCGTAGCTCAGTCAGATGTAGAGGACGATGAAGAATTTGATGACATTATTGATAATGAAGGATTTGACTGCAGATAACCACTGTAGATGAAGTTGACTTAGTTAATTTGATCACCTTATCAAAAAAGTAAGACAAGTAGTCAAACTTTTTTGAAAATCACCAACGAAGAATGATATTCTTCAGAAATATATGAACGACGAATTCAGCAAAAATGTGCAACTCGTGGTGGACTGCAAAACACGCTGGTCTAGTCTTGCAGATACGTGACCTACACTGGGCTTTGTCTGAAACTCAACCCAGGATTTGTCAACTTATCCAGAACATGCGAGCGCACCCATCTCGTTAAATTACATTTTATGTTTTGTTTGTGTGAGTAGGTAACCTACTGCTTTACCTTCCTTAAATTGAAAATGTATATTACAATGTTAAAATTTGTATCAGTAATTATAATCGTTTTTCATGTAATACTTGTTTTAATTTTTATCACACGTACAAAGGGGGGCGGGTTGGGTCCCCAAGTAACCAGAGGGGGGCGTGGTACAAAAAAGTTTGAGAACCCCTGTTTTAGAGGTAAAAGACATAGCTATCGCAGTTGTCACAGAGAATATTTTTCGCATATTGCGCGCATATTTTCAAATTTTAGGCTGCATAAAGCCAGTCTCTATTTATAATCGTTTACAGGATATGGTGATTTTAAATCTGACCGTTTTCAAGAAATCAGCCTATATAGTTATTACAAACGACGTTAGCCAAGTTTGAACATAGTTTTCGAACTCGGGCAAACGCTCTCGATATCCACGTTAGTCAGTTTGGTCAAGACTCACTCTGGATATTCGGAAACCTCAAATGTGATGTATGTGATTGGCTTCAAAATGATTATCAATTTTGGCCCAAAAGATAAATCAAGCCATTTGAGAGGTTCTAGGAACCTTTAACCCATAGATCGAGGTAAACTGTGGATAGATTGATTATTATACGCAATAAAACCAAATATTCAGGAAAATATTATTGTTCTTTGTCAAAACACGTGCTTCTATAAAGGAATGTAATATTAAATTATCATCCTCATTAGAATATCTGACTTAAGGATCGATCAATAAATCATTGGAATGAATAAAAATAGTTATTTCTGGTAAATTTTCAACACAATCTCCTTTGAGATCTATACAGGGTGTTCCATCTCAAGTAAGCCACCCTGTATATTTGTTATCTCGTAACGATTGGTTATATTTGCCGAAACACGTCGAATGATTTTGGTTGGGGATATCTTTTGACGTATATTCAAGGCTTCAACAAAACAAATCAATCTCGAGGTAGGCCTAGTTATGCATTAACCAGTAAATTTACTACGGAGATGCCTGTCCGATCTCTTGACCTAATCTCTCTAGACTATTTCTTTTGGAGACATCGTAAGTCCAGAATTTATGATAAACATGATAAAACAATAAAATTTTGTCGTAGTTCGTAAAAAAGATTTTCAAAAGACATTACAACATGGAATTCTGAGGTCACAAACCCAGGAAACCACCGCTGTTGCCTTGCAACCGGGCATGTAGAGGTTTGTTCTTTCCTCGAATGCCACAGAATTATACTCCGCACTTTATAATGAGCAAACTTGGATTCACACAGCTACGAGTGTCGAAAAACGAAGGAAAACCCACTAAACCTCTTGAAAAGAACAACAGATTATAACGTGCTAAAATCACGTACAACAATTTGAATTATAACACCTGATTCCAGTCAACCCTCTTTCTGTATCACGCCACTGGTTAACAGTGTGATGCGCATAATCCGGCTATCAGTAATAAACATCTCAAAAAAAGTCTAGGGAACACTTACCAATATCTTTAAAATATGAATTTAATGATTCGAATTTATAGAAATCTTTCGGTTTTTGTTAGGATATATTGTATATAATGTATTTTCAAGAAAACAAAATAATATTTGACTTCTCCAAAGCACCTATTATAAAAAAAAATTTGAAATTTGAAAATGATGAAATTTGGTAAAACACAAAAAAAAATCCTGAACTAATCTTTTCGAAACGATATGGAAGCACTTATATTTTTCAATACCCAGAAGGTCCACCTCTGTTATTAATGACACTTTGGCATCGTCGCGGCATGCTCAATATTAAATTGTCTATTACATTTTGGCCTAAGTCATTCCAAGCCCCCTGAACTGCTAATCGAAGCTCCTGTTCATGATGGAAGACGTTTTGACGCAGGAGATTTCTTTTTAGGGTGTCCCACACATGCTCGATGGGATTCAAATCTAGGGAGCAGGATGGCAACGGTAGAAGATCGATATCATTCTCTTCAAGAACGTTCAAGACAACTCTTGCACGATGAGGTGGGGCATTATCTTGTTGGAAGAGTGGATTTTGACCCATTGTTTGGAGATACGGTACCACTACAGGTAAAACTATCTCATTTGCGTAAGAATTTCCCGTGAGATTGTTCTGTATGAAAACGAGGTCAGTTCTTCCACCAAGGCGTATAAATCCCCTGAACATCACTGATCCGCCTCCCTGTCTAACAACTTCTCGAGCATGCTGGAGGCGGTTTTGCTTTCCAGGTTCCCTCCATATTCGAATTCTTCCCGAATCGGGATAATAACTAAATCTAGATTCATCACTGAAGAGAACTGTGGCCCACCTCTCTTGATCCCAGTTTACGTGTTCTTGGCACCAAGCTAAACGAGCAGCGCGATTTCCATGGGTCAGTTGTGGAACTCTTAAAGGACGTCTGGAGTGGAGTTGACCTTCGTGCAGTCGATTTCTCACAGTTTGGTCGGAAATTTGTACATTATGAACTCGTGCTAGCTCTTGAGCTAATTGAGATGCTGTGGTAGTACGATCTCTTCTGGCTTGTAAAACCAAAAATCGGTCTTGGGCGACTGTAGTAATCCTGAAACGACCTGTATGGCGTTCTTCTACGCTACCTGTTTCATTGAAACGAGACCATAAACGATTTACGACACTTGGGCTACTTCCCAGAACCCTGGATACTTCCCGTTGTGAGCTCCCAGCTTGGAGCATGCCAACGGCACGTAACATCTCTTCTCTAGTCAAATGTCGTCTTTCCATGGTCGAATCACAAAACTTGAATCTTTTATTTGTGTTTACAACAGAAACAAAGTGCCAACTAACTGATTTCAAACACTGAATACATGAAATGATTATAAAGCAGCGTCGCATCTGCTGCATTTCTATTTTTCTTTATAAAAAAATACTGAAATCTGTTGCGGCACTCTACATAATTTGGTGAGAAATTGATATAGGCCCTAGGTGGAGACGCGTAGATAGAGATTCCTAGGTGGAAAGTCGTAAGTGGAACTTAAAGGTTGAGATATAATATATACCTGAAGCCCTGAAATTTAGATGAATCCGAGCTGAGGAGTTCCGAAGCTGAAATAGACACAGCAGTAAAATACAAGAACGTTTTGGAATTTGAACTCCTAAGTGATTGGGGACTGCAGAAGGGTTCTTTACTGAACAGTTAAAAATCAAAGATAGTGCAGTCAATATTCAAGACTGGAGGGATATATATTGCCTTGCAATATATGTACTACTCGCAATATCAAAGATATTTGAGACGGCTATTGAAAATACACGTGTAAACTTTTTCAAAGGATTCGACGTGTTCAGCAGGATACAGTTTTCTAAAGGGAAAATCAGTATCAACAGCGCTAACCGATATATTACATACAATAGCAGCAACCTTTGACGGCGGCAAAAAATGCAAGTTATCAGCGTGTGATCTCAGTAAAGCTTTCGACACAATCATCCATCTGGTCTTGCTGGGAAAACTGGACTTCAGTGGTGTTAGGTGGTGTTAGTAGGGAGTTAATAGAGCTGCAGGTCTCAGAGGGTTTAGTTCCAAGGGCAATATTCGCAATGGAAAACAGTTAATTGTGGAATGCCACAGGGGTCGATTTACTTATTATTTATCCTATATATTAAGGAGCTATCCAAAAACGTGACATTTGACCAGAAAACTCTATTTGCGGATGACACCAGTCTGCAAAGGTCACAAACCCAGATAACCAACCCTGTTGCTTCGCAACCGGACAAAGAAGGTTTGCTCTGCTCTTGAATACCAGTAAATTCATTTACGGTAGCTTAGCGCTGATTCCAACATTCATTCATTCATTTTCTTTCGTTTGTCGCAGTTATGAAGAATTTTGATATTATCTAATGTTATTGAATGTTTTTTGGTGTTTATATGTCCACATATTGCAGAATTATTATCAGAGGATGAGTGTTCTTTAAATCTGGTTTCAAATTCTTACTAGTCTGCCTTACATAAGCTACCGTACACTCATTGCAATCAATTTTATAAACTCCTTATTTTTTGAATTTGTCTGTTGTCATAATTGCGACAAAGGAAAGAAAATGAAAATGAAAATTTGTGAAAACCCAAGTGAAATCACCATTAATAGACATTAATTCCTCTTCACTACCTAAATTGTAATGAGCCTAGTATCTATATCTTGTAGTTGACCACTTGAAAATGAATTGACTGTCGAAACCTGACGTGTTTGTGAAAATAAAATCATTAATATTATTATTTATTATCGTGGACTTATGCACTATCTCAGCTGTTAGCTGGATATGATTTACCTTTCCCAGATTCAGCAATCAAAGGAATAGGCTCGATTACAATATACTTGACATAAATTTCCAAACTATCCTCATGTATTAAGAATATTTTGCATTTCTATATAGCTATTCTTGAATCTATTTCTTTATTATTATACAATAATATAGATTGAGAGATATCTATAAACCCATTGATAAAATTAACAATTTCAATATCAAATGAATATAAGAAAAATTATCAAATAAATGCTTAACCCCATTGCTACAAAATATCAAAGAAGAACAATAATTCTTAAGAAAAACTGACAACAAGTTATGACGAAAGCGTGAAATAATTGAATGAAAATTGTCAGATCAGATGAATGAAATACAAGTAATGCCAAAATGAAAAAGGAAAACGAATAAACTTCAACAATAGAAAATTAAATAACTAGTGATTGTTTGAAAGTTGAAACAGACGGTACTTGAACAGTAAGGAGAGGCAGATTGTTCCACTTCTCGAAAATTCTGTTCACTAGAAAATTTTTACGAATTGTTGTGCGAAGAGGTTCTTTTCTTAGTTTATATGAATGTCTGCGAAGACGATGGTCTGGGTTACAAGTAAACATGTGATTAAAATCACCAAGATCCCCGCACAACACCCGATAGGTAAAAATCAGATCACCCCGTACAAGTCTATCACTTAAACTGTCCAAGCCCGCAATTCGGAATCGATCCACAAAGGAAGGCCGACTGATACCGTAGCCAATCCTAGTTGCACTGACTCCAGTAGGTTCTGATCTCTAATAAGACAGGCGTGCCATACTCTTCCTCCAAATTCTAACAGGGGTCTTACGTAAGTTTTGTATAGGTTAACGAATACACTTGGAGAAGACCTTGGAAAAACGCGTTCCAGAATATAAAGCTTGGCGTTTGCTTTTCTACATACTGCCGATAAATGAGAAGACCAGATCAAGTCACTATGACGTTCTACTTTTTGCAAACTATTATTGTTTATATTGTAGACGTATTTTGGGTTTGATTTATCAACATGCAGCACAACACACTTGTCGACGTTCAAAGGCAGATCTAGATTCAGATCATCTTGAAATTGCGCACTGGAAGCTGTAGGGTTACAATACAGTTTTGTGTCATCGGCATATGAGGTGAAAGCAGAATGCATGTTCTTCAATAAATCAGATGTGTAGATGAGAAAAAAACGGGATCCAATACTGACCCTTGTGGAACTTCACTCATTACTGTTCTTTTATGTGATGTTGAGTCACCAACCCGCACAAAAAACTTCTATGGGACAGAAAGTCTTCAGTCCATTTCAAGATTTCTGCACGCACTCCAAAATGTTCTAGTTTTAAAATAAGCCTATTTTTAGGAACTCGGTCAAAAGCACGTGAAAAATCCAAATAAACAATAACAACACAGTCATTACTGTCCATAATTTTAGTCCAATCGTTCAAAGATTGAATCAGATTAGTCGTAACTGAACGTTTTTTCATGAAACCATGCTAACGAGAAGAGATAATCGAATTCTCGGATAATAAAACCATAAGTTGATCGGCAATAATGGACTCCATTATCATTCCAATCACAGATGTCAAACTCACTGGACGATAATTGGACGCATCAAGCTTATTTCCCTTCTTAAATATTGGTGTGACGGAGGCCGTCTTCCAAGCGTATGGTAATTTGTTCTCAAGAAATGACTTTCATGATCTAACTAAGTGGATAAGCTAAATGCTTCGAGCATTGCTTTTTCAAAAATAACGTAGATATTCCGTCTGGTCCTGGTGAGCCATTTTTCAGCTTTGCGATCTTAGATTCAATACTTTGAGTTGAAAAATTTATCTCAGATATTTCGTTTGTGTTTCTATCGCATAAAATAGGAACGTTCTGAGGTATTGCTGACTCCTGTGAGTACGAGTTGGAAAACCAATCGGATAGTATTTCTGCTGAACTGCTAGCGATATTACCCATTCTGTTCTTTAACAGAGGTATAGAAACTTTAGAATCAAGATGAGAACGAATATATTTATAAAGTTTTTTACAATTTTTGAAATCAAAGAGATTCAATTCATAGTTTTGTCTTGCAGTTGAAATATCCTGGCTGAGCTTGATCGCAAATTGTCGGTGAGTATTGTATCAGCCTTACTCCTCTTATACTTCTTACACAGTGATCGTTTCCACCTGATATATATAAACAGCTCTACAGGCCAAGTAGGCCCATGGCTTCATTACACGTTCTTTTCCATTTCATTTCATTCATAACTGCTCCATTCCAGTCCTTCACTCCTAGCTCTTCAATATCTTTCTCCACCATCTTGATCCATTCTGTGCGTGGTCTTCCCCTGCCTCTTCTTCCCGTTATTCCCCTTGTCAAAACTTGTCTTGTTGTTCTATCGTCCCCCAGTCGGAAAACATGGCCAAGCTATCTCATTCTTTGTGCTCTAGCCACATTTATTATTGAGGGTTGTCCATACAATTCTTGAAGCTCGGCGTTCGTTCTCCTTTCCCAACGATTTTCTACCTTTTTTCCACCATATATTCTTCTGAGTATTCTTCTCTCGAAAACTTTTAATGTATATTTTTCCCTCTGATTCAACTTCCACAGTTCGCAACCGTATGTTACCACAGGCCTGATGATCTTCTGATAAATTTTCTTCTTCGCGTTTTTCGACATATTTTTGGATCTGAGCACTCTGTATAATCCTCCTAAGCATTTTGTTCCTTTAGCTATCCTATCCTGTATTTCTACTTTCTCCTTCCCTGTTCTCGTCAATGTTATACCTAAATAGTTGAACTGTTCTACCTTTTCAAAGCAGTATGTCTTATCTTCACTAATTATCTGCAGATTTGAGTTCTTTTCATTTTCTTGTTGTCCTACTATCATATACCTGGTTTTATTTTCATTTATCATTAAACCCTTTCTTCTAACTTCCTGAATTCATTCACCAAATGTTCTCTTGTTCTTCTATTTCGTCTGCATACGCTAAAACTTGTGTCTTCTGACTGTATATTGTACCTTTGCTAGCTATATTGCTCTCTTTTATAATTTTATCCATCACGATATTGAAAAGTGAAGTAGAAAGGGGATCTTCCTGTCTCAGGCCTTTATCAACACAGAATGATTCCGACAATTGTCCGCTCATCTTAACTTTATAGGTGGTATCCGTCAATGTCATTTTCACCAGCCTAATTAGTTTGCCTTTCATTTCTAGATCATCCATTACTTCATATATATATTTTCTTATTATTCTATCATAAGCCTGTTTATAATCGATGAAAAGCATATGGAGTATCATGTTTTGATCAATAGTATTATCTATAATTTGCTTCAACACAAAAATCTGATCCATGACATGACCCACACTGATACTGTCCTAGCTTTGGTTCTATTATTTCGTTTAGTCTATTTTTGATAGATATCCCCATAATCTTGTAGATAGTGTCCATTAAGGCAATCCCTCTATAGTTCTCGCAATTGGTCGTATCCCTCTTCTTGTGCAACGGACATATTAGAGCTTCCTTTCACCTACTTGGCATTTTCTCCTCTTCCCAAACTTTAGATATTATAAAATATATATTGCACTATTTTGATGATAGAGCCTCCTCTGATATTTTATATTTTTATAGAATTGTCTCGTCTGTTTTCGCATATAGTTGTTTTCCAGATTTTCTATTTCAGTCTCTATATATTCTCTTTTCTTTCTCCTGCATGTACTTTTTACTTTTCCTCTCTTTTCCTCATACAGCTTCTGGTTCTCTTTTGTGTTGTTTTTCATCATATTCATTCTCGATTCTTCTCTTTCAAGTACTGCTCTCCTGCACTCTTCATCATACCAACCTCCTTGATCTACTTTGCTATCATCTTTTAGCAGCATATCTGCTCCCTCTTTCATCATCTGTTCCAACTGTCTCCACTGATCTTCAACGCTTTCCTCTTTATTACTGGAAATTCTTTTGTTAATTTTGGTCTGAAACTCCTTCCTAATATTCTCATCATTCAATTTTTCCACTACATATTTGATAACTTTATTTCTTTTACTTTCCTGATGTTTTGGTTTCCTATATTTTATCTTGGCTCTTACGAGCATGTGGTCTGTACCAGGTCTGCTCCGCGTAAACTCCTAACATTCATTACATACTTGGCCTGTGTACTCTCTATAACCATGTGATCTATTTGGTTAACTATTCTGTTATCAGGTGATATTCATGTACCTTTATAGATATCCTTATGCTGAAAATAGGTTGTGACTACTCGAAGATTCCTCTCTGTTGCTAGATCAATTCCACCTGATAGCTTTCAATAAATGTATATCAAGCCATGGTTTTATTTTATTGTAATAATTGCACCTCTTTTTAGTGTTTCGTGACTGAATTATATCAATAACATTGATAAATTTTCTCCACATAGAATCTCTATTTTCGTTCAAAAATAGAGCATTCCAATCAACCTTGGCCAGTTCTTTGTTGATTTCGTTATATAATGGTACCGTTAGCTCTCTGCAATCTTCATTCATAGAAGGTGGTTCCATAAGTAATTGTAAAGATATCGAGATCACTACATAATGAGATTTTCCGAAAGGAGGTAAGTAATCTATTTCAGAAAATAAATCAGGCTCATTGGTCAGCAAAAGGTCGAGAGTATTGGGAGTATCATCAAACCTATAGTGTGTAGGTTCCGTAATCAGCTGTGTGAAATTAGTTTCCAAGAGCAATTTCACAAGAGGATGGTTATCTTTCAAAATAGGATTATTTTCAATAGGTCAATTCAATGAGGGAAAATTGAAGTCTCCAAATATGCATACATTTCTGTGTGATTCGGTAAGTTCAGTAATTCTATTACACATAATCAATGAATCATCCAACGATGCATTTGTGGAAAGTATAAAATATATTTGATTTCATCTTCGTTGAAAATGAATTTGTATAAAATGAATAGAGCATCAATATTAGTTCTTGGATTTATCACGTTTTGTTGTGCTGGAATTAGCGCTTCCATCTTTTTTAACCAAGTTGACCATTCTCAAATCAACACATATGAGGCAGTTGTTTTCTGTATACTTAATTTTGTAAACAACCAAAGCAAAAGCAACTTAGCTTAGATATTCATAAAATGTGTCTCATTACATAAGATGGATCATGTCACATACATTTCTCAGAATTAGTCGAGTACGATAAATCTAACAGTATGCACATTTTTAAGATTATATATCATTATTTTTTGTATGTTAAGACTTTCACATTGTCTACTCCTTCAATAGTAGAATAACGTTTTTTTAAAAAGACTAAAGTCTTTTGGTAAAACATAAGTTGCCCTTCTATATGACAATATCTTAAGGAATTATGTTCTTTGGTGTGGTAATAAGAAATTTTAGTTCTTTTGTTATTAAGTTTTTGGCTTAGCCTGGAAGCCATCATTTTTGAAGCAGACTGACAGTCCCAGGTCTCTGATTAGGTCGTTTGAATTATCTTGATCGACTAATTTCGGCGATTTCAGATCAAAGTCACTATCACTACTATCAAATGAGACGACCCAGAACCGGGGTCTATTTTTTTTTTGTTAATTTGCTAAAACTATCCATATATTTCTTGATTTTTATCTGATTGAATTTTATTATCAATTGTGATAACTGTATTTTGTAGATCTACCTACATAACATTTCATAATGTTCATCTGAATTCAAAATTATAGTGAAAAGAAGGTCGTTTGCCAGAATGGTTCAATAATTTTATTTTAAATTCTCATTATAGTAAAATATAACGTATTCTTAAAGCAGCTTAAAATCACCCAAAAGCGTCAATATCGAGGCGAAGGAATTGATCTAAACTCAAATAAGAAATCCAGCAAAAACAATATTCGACTTTAAAATCGATGGCCGTTAAGCACCCTTTCGTATGTCCACGATTCCACACATCTGGTATTTTCTGAAACAGCAATTCCCACGTCGCGACGAAGCAACGCGTCTGTAAAAGACTATGTACCAGGTACTTGAGTACCAAGGGCAGAGGGAAGTGAGGGTGTAAGCGCTGCTGGGTCACGCATGTATATGGATCACGATCGCGACGTTAAGGGATCATTATGATTATGATTATTATTGAGTTATTTTTCGTCAGATTTATTTTTTTTTACTCACTCGTGTGAATCGGAATTAAATTTAAAGTTAATTAATCGTGCATAACATGAGTCCAGAAGAATGGAAGACGCAGATTGTTCCTCTCCAAGAGGCCGGACAGGGAAAGAAGAAGCACCGTTCCCGCTGTGTCCCACAGGTGATTGCTTTCTGAATTTCCGTCAATATTTCTGTTTACTATTTAATCTTTACGAATTTCCTGAAGTACATGCTACGTAATTTCTGAACGCACTGAGGACTAGTTGAAATAATCACTTCTCAAATTCAAAATTATTTTCACATATTTTTTTTTATTGGCAAATGATCCATTTGAACTGCACTGACATTTTCTAATATTTATTTTGAAGAGTTATTTTCATAGACTTATTCAAAACCTTTGCTTTCGTAACTTGGCAGAATTTGAAACGTACTGAATTTATTTTATATTGATTCCACGGTTGTTTTAACTTAACACATTATTTTGAAGTTTACTAAAATTCTTTAGTATTAATTTCAACATTTGTTTATCAAACTGGCAACATTATTGAAACGTAATCAAGCTATTGTGTACTGATTCCAACAACTTTGAGAACTATTTGAATTTGAAATGTTATGAAGTTTAATATTGATTTGAAACTTTACTTTTATAACTCAGAAAGTTGATCTCAGTGAAATGTTACTTAACCATTTTGCCAATAGAAATCTTTTGTTATGATCTGATGAACGATACGTTCGAATGTGAGAACACTCAATATTGATTCTTATCTTTGCTTCTATAATGGGCCAATTATATATTTGAAATATTATAATCCTTTTATTCAGTAATTCTATTTATCTCATTTTATAACTTAGCAGAAGATACTTAAACTGTAACGAAGATGTTTATATTTTCATTGTATCCAACTATGGGGAAGATTTTACTTTCAAATTATTGATTTGATGTCCGATACTCTTAAGCTCAGTAAGGGAACTTTCCCTGCCTTCAGATGTAATGATCACCTACGAATAATATCATTACTCATTAGTATAAATAAATGGCTTTAGGGACGATACGCATGTATCGAGGCTTGTATGTTGTCGGTATGAAAGTTTTGAAGAATGTCTGAGTTGGTGGAATGTATGTGACGCTTGTGGTACATACAGGTGTATGATCAGAGGGCATGATATGGGAATAGAACATGATCCACAGTCAGTGACACAAAATAATTAATATTGCGCAAACAAAACAAAACAATAATGATAATACTGCCCGTTGGCGCTCAGTTGAGCAAAAAGAATCATGTATGGCTTTACGGGCTTACCTCTAGTTCCATATATAACGTTTTAATACTATACGAAATACTGAATTCGATTAAAAATACGCGAGCGAATTAACGCTCGCAAGTTGTCAGCTGTGGACGTGTTCCTTAGAATTTTAAAAGCAAATCTTCCAGAGTTTTGAGTATCAGGGGAACGACCTCTTCAGAAAACATGATATCATATTACCAAAACCCTTAGATCGGGTCAGTTACTACTCATCAGATGGGTGAAGGCCGGTTAGGCCTGTCTAAAATAATCTCATATCCGAATTCCATCCAGAATATGGATGAGGGCCGATTAAGCCTGTTTATAATAATTAAATATTCCAACTTCCACTCGTAATATGGGTGAGGTCTGTATATAATAATCTAATGTATCAACTTCCACTCGAAATATGGGTGAGGGCAAATTGGGCCTCTATCTAAATGATCTGATATTTCATTAAATTCATTAAAAGACGCCAAAGAATGCAAGGATAAATACAAATGCTGCAAAGATCAAATAGACATTGTTACCGAATCTGTTTTTGATTTTCTAATTTTCTTACCTATGGTTTAAGCGACGAAGAATTGGTCGTATCACATCAAACCTCACATAAAAGAACTTGATTAGGTTACTACAAATACACAACACAACAAAGAAAAGGGTTCTATTTTATATAAGAGAACTTCAAGGTAAAACCGATTTCAGTCGGTCTCAGGTGTAATTAATATGGGGAAGAAAATAAGATAATTCAGGTATTGCAATTTACAGAAAAACGATGCTTTTTGCATCGTCTTTCATAGACCGGGGTTGGGGGTGTTTCACACTACTATCAGTTTTCGTCTCAATGTCATTTAATTTATGCTGTGAAACATTAGCTTCATGTACAGGGGGAGTTAAAAGGCTCAGAATTCGTCTATGTGCTGATTGTATGGAAGTATATTCCCATTTGGCACTATTTCAGTTAATACCAGTAATGTTCACCAAACAAGAATAGCAGTCATCATGGTAATTAACCGATTCTTTTCAAATCATAGCAGTTTTCCAAGTCTTCGGAGGAATCCAAGGCTTATCACGCATTTCTAGCGAGTGCTGGAACTCTGTCACATTTAAATGGTATCCTTTACAAATGAAACAAAAATGATTTGAATCATTCACACAAATTCTTCTTGATGATTCCATATTAAATTATAGGAAGTAAATTATTACGGTTTTTTAATAAGAGCTATAACTCGTAAACAAGAGCTATTAGAAAACAAATGAGGTTATATTCAAAATCAGCGACGTCAAATTAGTAAACACCAAGTGATATGTCTTTCATCAGACGAAAATGCAATTTTGTTGTCCAGTGTAATCGGCGGGTGAAAATGTTGTGCATTGGAATTCGGTTTACCTTTTGGTACTAGACGAGTAGAAAAATATTTTCTTTGACTTCTTTCTGACCTGTTGAGCTTATCTGACATGCGCATCAAGATAAAAAGACTAATAAAATATTCAGAAATGTTTGCTGCTTACTAAGAGAAGATTTCAAGTACTTTATGTATAGAACTGAATCACGAATAGATCGTTGAATGTATAAAATTAATTATACTTATTCTAAAATTAGACATTTCTCACTTGCCAACATGGTGGTTCCTGTTTGTTTAACCTTGACTTTCCAATTAGATTCAGTACGAAAACGTATCAACAATATGAGGAATAAGTACGTAATTAAGATTATAATGAATATTATACAATTCTTTCTGATACGGAGAATAATAACAGCACTATCTTGCCAATAATATCAATATCCTTACTAGGTATGACATACAGAAAGTAAATAAATAAATGCAGAAAATTTTTAGGGTTGCTCAAGTCATTTCATAACGAAAAGTTCCTGTAAACATACAGAGTGACACAGGATCATGGTACACCCCTCTTATTCCTATATTTCTGCAGGTAATTTATTGAAATTTCGTGATTCGATCAAACTTATTGCAGGCCTCTTTTTGACTTTTGAAGCAATTTTTTCCACTTCCGATGTCGCCGGAAATGACCTTCAATGAAGATTTTTAAATGGAACACCCTGTATATTTTTGCATAGTTGGCTTGCAAATAATTTTCCGAATTCAACCATACCTCACAATTAATATTTTGGGCGTCAAAATTATTTTTGGTTCGGTTTTTATTTTTCAATCTAGGGTGCCATGAATATTGCCGATTTACCTTAATCGATCAAAGAAACACTTTAAAAAAGCAACTGACTTCAAAATTTCAGTTTTGCTCTGTCCAGGCCTGAATAATGTTCTCCAAAATTAAAAACTCATTTTTTCAAATGGCACCATATTAGCACTGAGGTACCATTAGAAGCTTGATACTATGGGTAAACAAATTCTGTAAACTTTTTTTTAATGCTTCAAATGATGTAAAATTTTCATTAATTTTATTTCAATTCGTATAAGTTAATCCAGTAGGCTAATGGACATCTTTAAACACCCTGTATATTTTAGCATATGCGAATTGCAAATAATTTTCCAAATTCAACCATACCTCACAATGGGTAATTCAGGAATCAGAATTATTTTTGAGGGGATTTTTATAATTCGAACAAAGAAGGCTATGAAAACGAACGACTTTGACGTTTCCAATATAAAAGTTATCCGAATAGTAGACTTAACATCGGTCGATTTCACTCGAATTTAGATTACTGAAGCGTTATTTTTTTAAATGCCTCAAACATACAATGACTGAGAAAGTGGATATGCTACTTATTTACAGGGAATGCCAAAAGAATGCAGTAGTTGCTGTCAATTTGTATTTCGATAGTCCGGACATGCATGCATATATATATATATATATATATATATATATATATATATATATATATATATATATATATATATATATATATATATATATATATATCTCTGCCCGGACTAGTGATGTTGTACTGTATATATTTACTCTACTCAACCCGACCAAAAACATAAGTTTACCTTATAATTCGAGAACCGTTGGGTAAAAAAAATTCTTGTATGCATACTTGGATTCTTTTCAAAATAGTGGCAAATAAATGTGAGAATATTTACTTAATTTGTACCAGATATACGACCATTTGCTCAAATCCCGAAAACAAAAATCGGTAGCTGAAATTGGTTTTCACCAATCAGGTTTTCTCAAAAATCAAGACCGGAAAAGGGGGTCTTTAATGTTTCCCATAGCTATCCCACAAAACCATCGAATTTAGGACAGCCTGTACATTTGATATTATTTGATTTTTTACACACGATGACAAGGGAAAAAATGCCAGAAAGATTTCAAATTAAGTTGAAATTAATTGCCAATTTTCTTTAATTATCAGGGACGTACTGAAAAAAGTTTCTAGGGCAGAAAGAACACGTGACCCCAGTAAAAATAACACCCTGTAGATTATCATGTGCACATAATGTTGAAAAATATCAACAAAACTTATTTGAAGGTCACTGTATTTAATTTACTGATTCCATTCAACAATAAGAATGTTTTGTGTAATCTATAAAAATAGAACTTACCCGAATTAATCAAAGAAATTAATCCGACAAAAACTGCTACCATATTATATTCCAAAATCATAGTTGAATTATTTTGAAGTGACCCTCAAAACTCACGTTTTCATGAACTAAACACCGAATTCAGAATCGTGCACTACTCGGCAATGTAATAAAATTTGAATGCTAACTGCTGGCAGGACGCAAGACTTAGAAAATGTGAAGCGAACGTGCTTGCGTCTTGCATGCCTGGCATTGCCAACCTTTAAAACTAAACCGTGGGATGGGTTCAGACAGGCTTGGTCAGCCTGATCGAGAATTACGTCATAGATTTGAATATATTTTCAATCTGAATACCATACCAAGTGGGCTGAAAAGTTCGTAGGCAAACATAGTAAAACGCATTTTTTTGGTAACATTTTTTTATTCAATATAGTCACCTTCGAGGGAGATACAGCGATTGTAGCGAACAATAATTTTTTCGATGCCATTTTTATAATAAGATCTCTCTTTATTTTCAAAATAGACTTCAATTTCGGCGATTAGGGGAGTTGAAGGGGATTGGAGTCTACTAAGGAAAAAGTTGAATAAAAGTCAAATTTATGAATACTTTACGAACTTTTCATTAGATTCTAAATTCTTATTTTCAATGAAATGAAATTAAAGTATTTAGATTTTCACTATATTAACAAAATTATGACCGGTTTCACCACACTGTGGCTTCATCGGATAGATACAAACTAATGAACAGAGTTATTCCTTATTGTCTTATTTCCTACTTAATATTACAATAGGTACAAGTACAAGGGGTATGTTGGTAAACCCATCGGAGTGGCTTACTTTATGAATTGAAAAGATTGAGTAAAGGAGAAGGATTTAGATTCAATTGAGTAAGTAAGTAACCTACCTGAATTCTTTTCTTTTGTTGATCTCTAAAATTTCCAATAGATTGAGTTTTTGTCTATTATTTCATTGTGTAAAATTTTGAAATTATCATTTTAAAGTTATGGTTTTTCGAGTAAGTGATTAGAATAATGGAATCTGATTTATAATAATTAAAACTACGTTTGTGCTCGGATAATCTAACTTTTAAATTTCTGAAAGTTCTACCAATATAAATTTTATTACAATCCCCGCAAGACAGTTTATAAATACCGGATTTATACCTTTATCAATTTTAAATTTGCAGTTTTGATATGTTGGCCTAAAGAATTATCAGTTCGGAATGCTATATTGAAATTATAATGCGAGAGGAATGATTTTAATTTTAGACTAGGATTACCAATATAAGTTAAGCTGTTGTATTTTGTGTTAGAACTTTTTATACTTGGAAATACTTCCTGAATTGCTTTTTGAAATTTTTGCGTGAAATCATGTTCTCAATCATAGTTGGACTGTAACCGCTATTGACTTCTATTTGTTTAATTATATTTAGCTCTTTTATGAAATTATTTTGTGACATTGGGATATTAATGAGTCTATGTACCATACTATTGTAAGCAGCTAATTTATGTGGATAAGGATGTGTAGATGAGCTGTGAATAGTAATATCAATATGAGATGGCTTATGAAAATAGAAAAATCATGTTTGCCTTTAATTTTAGTAATAGTTAAATCCAGAAAGTTAATGGAGTTTTCTGTTTCTATCTCTAACGTGAATTTAATATTATCCTGAACTTTGTTAATGAATGTTTTGAATGACTCTAATTGTCTGTTTGTGCCAGTGAAACAACAAATGATATCGTCGACATATCTAAACCAATAAATAAAGTGTTTGAATAACGGATGTTCTTGGATATCCATGAAAATTTCAGCGAGCAGAGGGCTCAGAGAATTACCCATGATTGAACCTTTTTTACTATTAGATAATACTCCATTGAAGTTAAAATAATGTTGTTCTAAACAAATTCCTAAAAGGTGTAAGATTTCTGATTGAATATCGGATTGACTTCATTTAGTTGAAGGGTGTTGTTGATGAGTTTCACTGTATCACTAGGTGGAACACTAGGGAAGAGATTTACTACATCCCATGACATAAGTTTAGCGTTCGGTGGTAGTATCGTGTGCTGAATTTTATTTATTAGGACTGAAGAGTTTTTTATTGAGAATTTAGGTTCTTTCGAATTATTAGGTTCAATTAATTAATTTTGAACCTAAATCTCAATAAAAACTCTTCAGTCCTAGTTTAAAACAAAATTATTTTAGCTTCAATGGAGTATTATATAATAGTAAAAAAGGTTTAATCATGGGTAATCCTCTGAGCCCTCTGCTCGCTGAAATTTTCATGGATAATATTGTAAAAACTATCCAAGAACATCCGTTATTCAAACACTTTATTTATTGGTTTAGATATGTCGACGATATTATTTCCTGTTTCACTGGCACAAACATACAATTAGAGTCATTCAAAACATTCATTAAAAAAGTTCACGATAATATTAAATTCACGTTAGAGATAGAAACAGAAAACTCCATTAACTTTCTGGATTTAACTATTACTAAAATTAACGGCAAACATGATTTTTCTATTTTTCATAAGCCATCGCATACAGATATTACTATTCACAGCTCATCTACACATCCTTATCCACATAAATTAGCAGCTTACAATAGTATGGTACATAGACTCATTAATATCCCAATGTCACAAAATAATTTCATAAAAGAGCTAAATATAATTAAACAAATAGCAGTCAATAACGGTTACAGTCCAACTATGATTGAGAACATGATTTCACGCAAAAAATTTCAAAAAGCAATCCAGGAAGTATTTCCAAGTATAAAAAGTTGTAACACAAAATACAACAGCTTAACTTATATTGGTAATCCTAGTCTAAAATTAAAATCATTCCTCTCGCATTATAATTTCAATATAGCATTCCGAACTGATAATTCTTTAGGCCGACATATCAAAAACTGCAAATCTAAAATTGATAAAGGTAATAAATCCGGTGTTTATAAACTGTCTTGCGGGGATTGTAATGAAATTTATATTGGTAGAACTTTCAGAAATTTCAAAGTTAGATTATCCGAGCACAAACGTAGTTTTAATTATCATAAATCAGATTCCCATTATTCTAATCACTTACTCGAAGAAAACCATAACTTTAATGATAATTTCAAAATTTTACACAATGAAATAATAGACAAAAAGTCAATCTATTGGAAATTTTAGAGATCAACAAAGAAAAGAATTCAGGTAGGTTACTTAATAGTCAATTAGATCTAAATCTTTCTCCTTTACTCAATCTTTTCAATTCATAAAGTAAGCAACTCCGATGGGTTTTCCAACATACCCCTTGTACTTGTACCTATTGTAATATTAAGTACGAAATAAGACTAATATATAAGGAATAACTCTGTTCATTAGTTTGTATCTATCTGATGAAGCCTCAGTGTGGTGAAACCGGTCATAGTTTTGTTGATATAGTGAAAATCTAAATACTTTAGTTTTATTTCATTGAAAATATGTATATCGATTTTCATCAAGTAACGACCTCCTCAATCAAATTCTAAATTTTTACTTATTTGACTATCATTTAATCAAAGCGTCAACGATACATTATTAGACATTTGGCCACAGATAAACTTTTCTCAAGAAACAAAATCGTTTGTTTGTTTTTCCTTTAACGTGTTCTATTTATGCCTTTCGGCTAATGGCACGCCGGGGGATTCTGTCACCTCACTAACCCGGGAATTTTGCCTAACCCCTCTCGTGTCGAAGGAAGGGATCTTTAATGTCCAACACATCTCTGTTAGACAGGACCGACAGCTTTACATCTCCTCCGAAAGATGGACACTCAAGCCATTTCCAGAATCCGAAAAATCGCACCGACTTTGTGGGGTTTCAACCCAGGTAACTCTGCGCAGGAGACGAGCATCATATCCCCTACGCCACCGAGCCGGCTAAAACATGTATGAACAGCTCCTGGTGGACCATCTTTTTCAAGCTGCGGTGGTGACGTTGTCGGGGGAACATAAAAAGAGGTGGAATGAAAGATCCTGAAACACTCATAGCACAGATAGCCGTGATGTTTTTACCTCTTTCCCATGATGTGACTGCTCCAACTCGTTTTTGTCCCCTAGATGCTATTATTTTTTCTGTTTCCTGGACCGTCGTTACACTAGTCTCATCCATATTGTAAATATGAGAAGGCAGAAAGTGGTGTTTGGCCATTGAATTTTCCATATTTTTAAAGAATCGATCCACTTCGACTTTGGAAAAATCCAGTTAGAAAGTCTCTGCCCACAGACTTCTTAGCTTCGTTAAATCGATTTGCGACACCAAATTTTTCAGCTATGGCGTAAAATATTTAACAAAACTGAGCCCTCGTCAGTGCGTAAAATTTATTTGACATGTAACGAAGATGATCAGCTAAGACGGCTTCTTGTTCCGCAGTTAACACAGGAAGCCTTCCTAGCTTTGGAGGACATTTGTAGATACTGCAGGGTATTCCAGTCTCTTTTGATACCTTGTATGCAGATGTACCGCCACGTCGAGGTTTTTGGACAGCATTTTCTAAGGTTTCAACAGTCCAAGACGCATTCCCTTTTTCTTGGCATTTTTATATGAAAAAATACAAATTAAAATGCTTATGGGGTAATTAGAGCTACAAGGGATAATAAGTGCCTAAAAAGCTCTGATTACCCGAATACAACCATGTTGAAATTGAATAAAATGATATCCCAAATCTACTTCTTCTTCAAGTGCCTTCTCCACGTAAGAGGTTGGCAATCATCATAGCTATGCGGACTTTGGAGTCGGCTGCTCTGAAGAATTCGCCAGATGTGCATCTATACCATCATCTGAGGTTTCGCAGCCATGATATCCTCCTTCTTCCAACGCTTCTCCTTCCTTGGATCTTTCCTTGAATCATCAACTGGAGCATGGTGCCTCTCTCCGTGAGCTATGTGACCTAGATATTATAGTTTTCCAATTTTAATTGTAGGTATGATCTCCATTTTTTTGTCCAGTCTTTCCAAAACTTCGGTGTTGGTAACGTGTTCTATCCATGATATTCTTAGCATTCGCCGGTAGACCCAGTATTCAAAAGATTCCAATCTTCTTGTGGTAGTCGCATTCAGTGTCCAGCTCTCCTTTCCGTACAACAGAGTCGAGAATATGTAATATTTCGCCAATCGAACTCTCAGTTCTAACTTCAAATCTCTTGTGCATAATACTCTTGCCTTTTCTATTCTAACTTTTATTTCCTGGGAATAGTCTTTTGTGGAATTGATTATTGTACCCATGTATGTATATTTTTCCACTTGCTCGACACTGGTGCCATAATGGTAAGAGTCTCTTCGTTTCGTAGAGTTTTCGATATTCTCATGAATTCGGTTTTCTTGATGTTCATTAATAAACCGTATTCTTCGCCATACTAGACTATCGTGTTCATCAGTCTTTGAAGATCTTCTAGACTCTCTGCTATTATGACAGTGTCGTCCGCATACCTGATATTGTTGATCGATATTCCGTTTACCTTTATTCCGGCGGTTTCTCCTTCAAGAGCTTTCTTCAGTATTTCTTCTGACTATGCATTGAAAAGGAGTGGAGATAATACACAACCTTGCCTCACTCCTCTTCTGATTTGAATTACTTCCGAGAGATGATCGCTGACGCGTACTTTTGCTCGTTGTCTTTATTAAAGGTTTGCAATTATTCTGAAATCATTAAAGTCAATATGTTTTGCCTCAAAGACAGTCATAAGTTTTTTGTGTAGGAGTTTGTGGAATGCTTTATTATAATCGATGAAACATATATACAAATCTTGGTTGACATCCATGCATCTCTGGATCAACACATTGAGCGAAAAGAGAGCTTCGCGTGTTCCTGAGCCTTTGCGAAATCCAAATTGGGTTTCATGAATATCCATTTCTAATTTATGATATACGCGATTCTGGATGACTTTCAGGAGTAACTTCAACGTATGCGACATCAAACTAATTGTGCGGTGATCAGCACATTCTCTGGCATTTGTCTTCTTGGGAAGACAGACAAAGATTGAGGTAAGCCAGTCTGTGGGTATGACACCTGATTTGTATATTCCGTTGAAGAGTTTCACCAATATATCCATGTGTTTTGCCTCTATTATTTTCAGTATTTCTATGGGGAGTTCATCTGGTCCAGGGCTTTTTCCATTCTTCATTATTTTCAGAGCGTATGATATTTCTTCTTGTGTGATATCCAGAAACATTTCTTTTGGCGGAATTTCTATCTGGTCTAATTCTCTGCGTTCATCAGTAAATAATTCCTCAATATACTCTCTCCATCTTTCAGTTTGGTCCTCTAGGAATGTTATAGAGTTTCCGTTTTTGTCAAGGAGTATACTCGAAGGAATTTGTCGTTTCAACCCTGCCAACTCTCTTACCTTCTTATGTAGATTAAAAGATTCGTACCTACTTTGCTAATCTTCGATCTCTTTACATTCTTCAAAGTAGATTTCCTTGACCTCCCTTATCCTTCTGATCTTGTAGTTTATCTCCCTGTATTTGTGACGGTTAGTATTTTTGAAATGTCTCCTTTCTTCCATCATGTCCAATATATTATCAGTCATCCAATTTTCTCTCTTCCTTGTGTGGTTTGTCAATATCTCCTTGCATGGATCAAGCAGGCATTGCTTTAGTGATTTCCACTGTTCCTCAATATCACTGCTGTTCATATTTATTGTATCAAGGTTTTCTTTAAACTGCTTCTGGAGACTTTCCATTATTTCAGGTTTTTTAAGCATTTGCGTGTCTAGTTTGGGCATTTTTCTTTGCTGTTTTATATTTTTGAGTCTGAATGAGACATTAGCGATGAGTAGATTATGATCGGAGGAAACATCTGCTCCGGGGTATGCTTTCACCGATTTAACCAAGTTACGGTACCTCTCATCGATCATGATATAGTCTATCTGGTTTCTGGTTTTTCCGGTCTATCTGCAGGTGATCGCCATGTATACCATCGCATTTCAGGCAGTTTAAAGAATGTGAAGTAATTATGAGGTTATGCTCTTGGCAGAATTGCAATAGTCGATCCCCTCTTCCATTATGTTCCCTAAACCATAATATTCTATTCCGCCCACTTTGTCCTTCGCCGATCTTTGCATTGAGATCGCCCAGGATTATGTTGATTTCTCTATGTTTAGTTATTTTCAGATCTTCCTTGGTCTGCTGGTAAAACATTTCTATTTCGTTCTTGTCTCCATCTGTTGTAGGAACGTACACCTTTATTGAGTTCAGTCTAGCGTGCGATGTCCTCAACTGCAGGAGCATTACTTTTTCGGAGATCGGGACAAAACCTTTCACTGCTCTATTGAACTCTTTGGTGACTAGAATTGCGACACCATGTCTATGTTGGCCATCATTGTTTCCGGAGTAATATATTGTTTCATGGTCTGTCGAGAATTGTCCTCAGTGGGGCGATCTTGTCTCGCTTACTCCCAGTATGTCAATATTGAGCCTTTTCATTTCCTGGATTACATTATGGGTTTTACCAGATTGAGGCATGCTCTGGACATTCCATGTACCAATGCGCACGTTGGTCAATTTGAGTTTTTCTTTTCTGTTTGTTTAGCTAGGATTTCGCTCGTTGACGACCTGAGAAGTCTTCTCCATTCTTCCCCTGTCGGATCTTGGGTGCCGAGGACCATGATCAGTATTTTTTTTTCCATAGCCATGATGATTTTACTAGAGATTTATGATGAGATGGTTTCTCCTTGCTTTTCTCATCGCATTACGGAGGCCAGGGAGATCGATGCAGTCGTCCCCTCCGTTATTCAACATTGAGCCATACCAGGATTCTTTCCTTCCTGCCTGAATGTGATATTGAAAATGATGCTGCCCTTTCCCAACCTAGATTTTGGTTCGCCCCGAGTATTTGGTTTCCTCGGTACCACCTATATCTAGGAGGCGTTCCCCTATCCAGCACATAGGGAGGCGCCCGAAGGGGGATCTAGCAACCGCGCACGGGTTCCTTGTAATTAAATTATACTCACAGATACTCAAAAGTGATAACATTAGTTATAAAATAAGACATGTTTGATTGTAACAAAAGTATAACTTCACATTTAACTGACTGTTATTCTTTTCCAGTCTGAAAACAGAAAAAAGTCGCAAGATCTGGTGAAAAAGGTGGATGGACATTTCGCACACAGCTTTCGCATGTCCATACATTCTCTTGAAATAAAACTAATACGTTTCTTGGATTTCTTCAGGGTCTGAGCGATCTCGATCAATTTCATTTTTCGATTATTCAAAACAATTTCGTGTACTTATTCAATGTTTGCATCGATGACAGCCCCTTTGGGGCGTCAATCAACACACGGAATCCTCTTTTATCAATTTCTCCAACAATAACAAAAGTTGATTCACTTTCAAAGCTATATCTCACGAACCAACGGTCGGACAGGCAAGGTAAGTACTAAATGGAAATCATGATTTGACCCTAGTAACGCCATCTGTATATCAGCTTATGAACTTTTCAGCCCATTATTATATTGATTTCATAATTATTTATCACTGGAAATTACATAATAAAACAAGAAGAAAGTTCAAAATATATTGATTACATACAATTTTCAATTTTTTTCCATCTGTATCACTGTTATAGATGTATTCATGTCAGGTGAGTGGTGCAGGCGCCATTATCGAAAGTACCGCCACTAGGACATGTGTACTGATAAGGGTACAATTTATTCGAATCTCCATAAGGACCACAAACATAATAAATGGAAGGATTATCACTCAGAACAGAGGGAGTCATACTGGGCTGCAAACATCTATCAACAGGAAAGCTTGCTGGATCAATACTGGAAAGGTTTTTGCTACAGTAAGTTGTTAAGGCATTGTAACCAGTGTCGGGTTCACAATCTACAGTAAAGGCTTGAAATGAAGAACCATCATCATTTGGAATACACACTACATATTTTGACCAATCTCCTGGATGAGGGTAGTTTCCTAAAAAAATCATTATACCTCATAATAAAATTATATGTGAAAAACTTAGAATACTTTTATTCAGGGGACAATATTCAACCTGGTTTTCGATCAACTCTTGTTTGACTTCGTCAGTATTGCACACACATTCACCATAACAGGCTAGACTGTCACCTGCTCATCTGAATCCGTTATAGTGTATCAAGTTCATGTATGTGTATACAAATACAATTCGCGCTCTCTAACGAACTGATACAGAGGACTACCCTTAGCGCCAACGGGAAATTATGAAAACAAACAGTAAATCAAAAAAAATTGCAAGTAGTGATACTAGTTCGACTCTCTACGGCAACACTACAGACGCTCCAGTACTTGTTTGACTGTTAATCAGTACAGAATATCCGTATAATGATAATGATAAGGATAATGGCTTCATGAAGTTTTCTGTTTCGATTTACTCTTTGTTTTCATTATTTCCGGGTGGCGCTGGTGGAAGCTTCTATATCAGTTCATTGATATGGTGGGTATATGTTGTAAATGTATAGGGTGCGCCAGAGAAAACCGGACAATTTTTTCCGTTATAATTTTCGCAATTTTAGAGGTAGATCATTCGTTCTTGCTTCATTGGAAGCCAAAGGACCAGGTTTTCAAAAATCGTATCGAAATTTCACTTCCGGTAAAATCCAATATGGCTGACTCCGACGAATGAAATCAAGAGGAATGTGCCTTTAATTCGTTTGCAGAGGAAAAGACAAAAAATTTCCAGGCATGTAATGGTCTCTGTCGGTATTTCGAAGAACTTTAAATCAAATATCATTTTTATATAACAAGGCATAAGATTAGATCGGCAAATCATTGTCACATAATTATTGATCATATGTTATCAACTACTGAGGCGTCAACTCCTCAGTTCACTTCCATGCAGGTGAATGATTGGTGTTTTTTGTATGACATGAATAAGTACAATTGCCACCAGCTGAAAATAAACGGTTGAGAAATTGAGTACCTTTCTGGAAGATTTTTATTGGTTTAAATCTTATTTGGAATTCTACAATTTCCCCATGTTCTTCTGTTTGTCAAAGAAATGAACAACCAGTACTATCACAAAAAAAACGCTACTTGCTCTCAACTAACCGTCAATGTACAGAGTGTACAAAATTAGATGTATCTAAATGAAATCTATTTCAATTGATTTCAGGATGGAGCCAGATGTCATACTATACTATGGATTACCTAAGACAACGCGTAGACGATATCATCGAACCAGAACAATTGCCTCCAAATAGTCCCGATCTTGATCCGTGCGACTATTTTCTGTGGGGTCATTTGGAATAAATGATGTATAAAAATGGTATTATTTTCAATAATTGTGAGGAGCTGAGGCAAAAAATTCAATAATGTTGGAACAATCTTGATCAAGAAGTAATTTCGAGATCCATAGAGAGCTGGAGAAGACGGGTGCAGATGGTTGTGGATGCCAATGGAGGTCATATTCCATTCTGAGTACTTGATTCTTTTTGTTGGATGATTTTACTCATGTAATTTGTCAAACAAAATCATGTCGTATTATTATTCTCGCAGATGTTTTTAACAGTTGGCATCACTGAGATATTTGGGAAACAGTCATCCTGATCTTCTTCCTAATGACCCTGTTGTCCGAAATTTTTCCTCAAGATCATAGATTGTACTTCTTTTGTAATTAGAGGCTGGAAATTGGCATTCAATGAAACGCTTATCCTCATTTGTTAAAGCCATTGTTATCGATTTCAAACGTCAAAAACAAGCAACACCAAGATAAAATTCGAGTTCAAACCAGATGTCGTCTAAAACTCGATGATATTTCATTATTTTTCGTGTATCATAGAGTTAATGCATGCAGTCTATGTTCAGAGGTTTCACAACGGGAGGTGCATATGATGGTAAAGAAGAGAAACATTATTGACGAAAATTGGCACAATTCTGAATCAATATTCGAGTTCGACCCCTCAAAATGATGGGAACGGTTCAATCTAGTGATTGAATTACGCAGTTGATTACGACCGCGAAAACTATTTTAATGCGCGAAGAAAATTGTTAATATTTCAGGAATTCGAACGGAAATCAAATTATAGGTTGGTTTTAGTAAAATATGGTTCTTTGTCTTCTCAGAACATCCATAAGAAACACAACAACTTCAGGAATGTCAACGCCATGAAAAAAAAAATTTTTCGATTTCACCTGAAATTAGAATGAAATAAATTCTTCACGCTACTTTTTACCAATTCTTGGAATATTTTTAAGATCAATAAGTCAAATTTTTCAGAAAAAGTTGGATTATCGAATTTTTAGTGAAAAAACGTTCCACGTAGGGCATCGATTATCTGAAAGCATTCGATAGTACCGCCCATTCTTGGCTTGTTGAAGTATTTGCAATATATCATCGCTACAAACAACTACAAAAATTTATTATGAAGGACGGAACATTACAAACAGATAGGTGCAGAAAATGCCATATAAGATCGGAGACGATACAGCATATTACGTCCGGATGCGAACAACTGGCCAATACAGACTATCTTCACAGGCATAATCAAGTGTGCAACATTATCCATCAGAAACTTGCACACAAGTACGGACTTCTGAATACATTCCAGCCATATTACAAGTATCAACCGGCGCCCGTATTGGAAAATGACTCTATCAGATTATACTACGATAGGCCTATTATCACTGACAGAATGGTGACGAATAATAGGCCGGACATACTGGTGTATGATAAGAGAGCCAAGACAGCAATGCTGGTGGATGTCGCCATACCAAATAATAACAACGTGCTGAATAAGTTCCAGGAGAAAAGTCCAAATACACAGACCTTGCTATTGAGATCAAGCAGATGTGGCACCTCGACAAAATAGATATCGTTCCTGTCATCGTATCCTCGACTGGTTTAATACCCAAAACTTTGCATGATAGCCTTAAGAAATTAGAATTGCATAAGAATACCTATATAGAAATGCAAAAGCTGTAATTCTTAATACATGTAGGATAGTTAGGAAATTTATGTCAAGTATATTGTAATCGAGCCTATTCCTTTGATTGCTAAATCTGGGAAAGGTAAATTATATCCAGCTACTAGCTGAGATAGTGCATAAGTCCACGATAATAAATAATAATAATAATTTATTGATCCTTAAGACATCACAAGTATGTATAGGACAGGTCAATAGAAAAGACATTTAGACATTATCTAAATCAACAGATAGAAACTCATTCACAGTATAAAAACATTTTGCTAAAAGTAAATTCTTAACTGCTACCTTAAATCTATTTACACTTAGACCCTGTATATGCCGTGGAAGATGATTGAACAATCTGATACCCTGGTACAGGGCGACATTTCAAATCTAGAAGTTCTGTGTTTAGGGATACATAATGTTTCCTTATTTCTAGTATTGTGGGAATGAAAGTTAGAAAGTTTAGTCATGTTACTTTCATTCTCTTTAATATAAACGAGGCATCTCAAAATGAAAATAGACGCCAATGTGAGGATATCATTCTTCAGGAACAACGGTCTACATGAAGATTGTGGAGCTGTATCGAACATCATTCGCAGAATTCTTTTCTGGATGATGAAAACTCTACCTACGTCTGAGGAATTTCCCCACAGTAAGATATTATAGGACAGGTAACTATATACCAAACTGTAATAAACGTTCACAAGGGAACTTAGAGGTAGTGAACTCTTGATTCTATTTAGGGCATAATAGGAACTATTCAGCCTCTTACAAATCGCATCGATATGTGCACTCCACTTCAGATTCCTATCGATGTGTACGCCGAGGAATTTAGTGGTGTCCTTCGAAGAGATGACTGTATCTAAATACCTTATTGTTATGCTACCCTGATCACAAGACGACAGAGTGAAGTGAATGCATTCCGTCTTGTTGACATTGATCATAATAGCATTAAAATGGCACCATTCTACGAAACTCTCCACCAGCAGCTCGCATAACTTTTGAAGCTCCTCAAGAGTCTCAGCAGTAATAGCTATGGAAGAGTCATCAGCGAACAGTATCAACCAGATTATTTTTGATAATAAATTGCGAATATTAGATTTTCTGTAGAATATTTTTTCAAATTTGGTGGCAGATCGTTGATGAATAACAGAAATAGAAGTGGCCCCAAGACAGAACCCTGGGGTACTCTAATTTACAGTACTGTTCATTTGAGAACGAGTCGTGAACCCTGATTGAGGCAGTTCTGTCCTCCAGATAACTACGAATCCAGTTCAAGAACACGCCTCTGAATCCAAGATTATAACATTTATCCAATATAAACTGGATAGCAAGACTATCAAACGCTTTAGACAAGTCAAACAACAATCCAGCAACATATTGACCATTATCAAGGCAACGATAGACGAACTCCACGAACTGCAATGCTCCAGTTTGAGTCGAGCGGCCGGTTCTGAAACCATGTTGTGCAGTATCAAGTATTTGAAATTTATCTAGGTACTTCATCATTCTATCAAACACTATTCTTTCGAAAACCTTGGAAAAGACACTTAAGATAGATATAGGTCTATAGTTCATGATATCGTGTACATCATCCTTTTTATGAATATGAATGACGATTGCTTTTTTCAGAATACGAGGAAATACGCCTGTGCTAATTGACAGGTTAATAACATGAGCGAAATGTCGGCTGATATCGGTACCTATCCTCTTCAGAATTCGTGCTGAGATGAAATCAACACTAGAACCTTTGTTGTTTTTGAGTGATCTTATAACATCATGGATTTCATGCTCCAGGACTGGGTGGAAGAAATATTGCTAATTTTCGAATGAGTCAGTCATACTGGATTTTACCGGAAGTGAAATTTCGATACAATTTCTGAAAAACCTAGTCTCTTGGCTATCCAATGAAGCAAGAACGAATGATCTAGCTCTAAAATTGCAAAAGTTATAACGGAAAAAAATTGTCCGGTTTTCTTTGGCGCACCCCATATATGTTAGGTAAAACACTGAATTCTGGAGAATGTCGACTTTCACTGGTGAATGTCAACAAATATTTATGCTTGGTGTATGCCCAATCAGTTGGAAGCCTACCAGTACGGAAAGAAAATTTTAGTAGCTTTGCAAGAAGCGAACATAGCGTGTCAGCACAGTTCTTCAGTACCCTAGCTGAGATGCCATCGATACTTGGGGAAGTGGGGGGATCAAGAGAGGAGAGTAGACTGTAAACTTCAACCTCTGAGAATTCGACGTGCTCAAAAGAAGGATTCACGCGGGGAACGTGAACCCCCGGGACAGGCCCAGCAGGCTCCTGAATATGAATCCGCAAAAGAGTTAGCGAAAACAGTAGCACACTCGGTGTTATCAGCAGAAAAAGTGCCCAAGCTATTCCGAACAAGCGGTACAGAGACTCTAGAATTCAAAGACGCCTGGACATATTTATAGAATTTTTGGCGATTCTTAGAAGTAGCCAGGTTTTCCTCGAATCCATTCCTCGCATTTGTTATAGTTGCAGAGAGCCGATTGGAGTACTGATGATGATTCTCGTAGTGTGCTGATTTCTGACGTAAGTATCGCTGCCAGAGACTTTTTTGCGATGCACCATCGAGAGAATGTACTCAGATAACCAGGGCTTAGTAGGAACTGCTTTGATTTGTCGGTGTGAGTGATCCGAGACGGCAGCTGTCAAAGTAGAGCTGAAAGACTTCCAGGCTGTTTCAACGTCCTCTGGGCCAAGTACTATATCCCAGTCAATGCCGTGCAAGTAGAAGTTTAGGGAATTGAAGTCAATGAAGCTGCTCATCTTTGAAGCTAGTTCTGTGTGGTCTATCTTGGAAAACTGAAGGTTGGCTGTGACGACAGAATGATCAGAACGACCCAAGGGAGCATGTATGCAGGCCCGCCGTAAGCGGGCGTGAAAGGCGTGCAATGCACGCGGGCAGCGCATTCAGGGGGGCGGCAAATCAGACAATCATCGACTAAAATTCAGACATTGTCACCTCACAATACTAAAAAGATTATCCTTATAAAAATAATATGATAAACGGCGCCCAAATATTTCTTTTATATCGTAGCATTACATAGCGCCATCTATTGAAATTCATGAGAACAAAGTTAATCCGTATCGTACTCTATGTGAAATAGGGAAATCCCACAGATATCAGGGGAAATCCCCTTAAAACTATATACTCATTTCTTTGTTTTTATTTATTTAACACAAATGCGAAAGCGATGTGAGTGAACAACAAACTTCAATTATTTGGTTATAGTCCTAATGTGACCGGAAACGGTCCAGGGTACTTAAAATTAATAATATTCTGTATATTTTTGTGCGAAGTGTGACTATAAAAATAATTTAGAAAATTATTTATATTATCCGTCGGCGCAAAAAATCATAATAATCATAATAAGTGTCTTTGTTTAATTAATCAGTATATGGGCGCATTCATATAAACAGCAGGTATTCATGTAAAATTTAAAGGTTATTTTACTGAAAAACTTAGAGTAAAGATTTATTTAAAAAATGTATTAAAATTAATACAGAGTGTAACAAAAGTAACTGAAGTAACGAAAGGGGATCATCTAATCAATACGAACAACTTTTACTATGGGGTCAACTCTGAAGTCGCGAAAAAAATTAGTTATTCCATTACATTTGTGTGCAGTAGGTATGAACATTTTTTTTCGCAGTAGTATTGTGATTATTATTGTGATTTAAAGGGTATTTTTTCTGTTATACAACTTAAGAGTGAAGATTTATAAAAAAAATATTAAAATTATACCTATACAGGGTGTAACAAAAGTAACTTAAATCCCGAAAGGAGTCATTCTACATATAATACGAACAACTTTTACTATAGGGTCAACGGTGAAATCGCGAAAAAATAACTATTCCATACAAAATGTATGGAAAAGCTGATTTTTTCGCGATTTCAGTGTTGACCCCTAGTAAAGGTTGTTCGCAATAATGGGTGGAATGATCGACCCCTTTGGGATTTAAGTTACTTTTGTAACCGTATACTAAACTTTTTCAAAAAATTCCAGGAACCGCAAAAATGAAAAAATTTCAGGAGCTCAATTTCGACGGCAAAAACGAGAAAAAGATACAGAGAAAAAAAAAGCGGGATCTCTTGAGAAATTTTTTGCAAACCAGAAAATAGGGACTCTGAATGTCAAGAGAATGTTGACGTAGATGTTGCTTCAACAAGCGCAGCTTTAAATCTAGAAGTTATGGAGGTATCTGAAGAGAAAATGTTAGTCCTTCAGAAGGAGACTTCAGTGAAACTAAAAAAAGAGAAAGTAGTGCTAAAGAACCTGTAAGCAATTTATCGTCATCAAGTAGCTGTTTAGATTGTGGTGATGATCCCGGTTCGTGGCCCGCCAGTATGACTAATGATATTGTTAATATTTTGGTTAGCCGTGGTCCCGTGCAGCTGTTTAACCGCAATTTTCCTGCTAATATCGATGGAAGAAAATTTGCAAACAGTTATAACTCTAGAAATCTTCCTAATGGAGAAAAAATTAACAGAGAATGGCTTGTTTACTCTACGACAAAATATTCAGTTTATTGTTTTTGTTTTAAAATATTCAGTAAAACTGTAAGTAGTCTGTCAGCTCCAAGCGGTTTTTTCCGATTGGCAACATCTGTCATCTACCTTAAAACGACACGAAACAAGCATTTCCCATAGCGAAAATTTAAAATGTTGGGTCCAACTAAATCATATGTTAAAAAATATAACTACTGTAAATCAAATGCAACTGAGACTATTAGAATCTGAAAAAAAACAATGGTGTGATGTATTGGAAAGGATCATAGCTGTTATAAAATTTTTATCTCATCAATGTCTGGCGTTTAGGGGCTCGTCCAAAATATTATATGAGCATGATAATGGTAATTTTCTCAAAGCAATAGAAATGATAGCATCCTTTGATTCAGTTATGCGGGAACATATTCACAGAATTCAAGCCTCGAAATTCGATTCAACTCGCATGACTCATTATTTAGGAGATCAGATTCAGAATGAAATCATTGATTTACTCGGCACGACCATAAAAAATTATATCCTGAACAAAGTCAGAGCATCAAAATATTTCTCTATCATATTAGATTGCACACCAGATGTAAGTCACACAGAACAAATTACAGTTATACTAAGGTATGTTGTTTTAAACAGTGAAACTAAAAATGTTACAATATGCGAAAGTTTTATTGGCATCTGTCCGATAACCAGCTCCACAGGTGAAGGACTATTAAATTTTGTTTTAGATTTATTTTCGCAATTAAACCTTGATATTAAAACTTACGTGGCCAAGGTTATGACAATGGTTCTAATATGCGTGGAAAACACAATGGATTACAAAAAAATATTGGAAACGAATAATCGTGCATTTTACGTTCCATGCTCGGCGCATAGTCTCAATTTGGTCGTTAACGATGCGGCAAATAAAACGCACGACACGGTCAACTTTTTCAACTTAATTCAAGAAATTTACGTTTTCTTTTCGTCTTCAACCAAAAGGTGGTCCATATTTGGCAAGCATTTACCTGATTTAAAACTAAAGGCATTAAGTGCCACGCGATGGTCTAGCAGAATCGATGCAGTCAAACCTTTACGGTATCACCTCGAAAAAATATTTGACGCTTTACTTGAAATATCAGATAACAATTCGTCGGAATGGGATTGCACAACAACTCACAAAGCACATTCGCTTGCTTTGAATATTCAAAATTATAGATTTATTTGCTTAGTTGTAATTTGGTTTGATATTTTAAATGAAATTAATGCTATTAGCAAAATGATGCAAAACCCACAATAAATACTCAAATCTGCATAAATTTGTTAAATAAATTGATTCATAAATTCACCGAATATCGCACAGATGAGCATTTCGAAAGGGTGTTAGAAGAAGCTACCACTGTGGCTCGGGAACTTAATGTAGATGCAGACTTTCCGCCTATAGATACCGTTCGTCCACGAAGAAAACCAACTCAATTTCAGTATAAACAGAGTGACGAAGTCTTACTAGACCCTAAAACAAAATACAAGGTAGATGTTTTTTTTTAGGATCCTGGACCAAACCTTAACTTCTTTAAAACGTAGATTCGATGAGTTGGAAACTTTTACCGACGTTTTTGGCTTTTTCACCAATAATAACTTGTTTAGTTACTCCAAAGATGATTTAATGAAACATTGTAAAGATTTGAATGTGAAGCTAAAAGATAGTTCAAGTAGTGACGCAGATATTGACGGTATAGATATGTTTAATGAAATCAATGCTTTAAATTTGCATTTAACTGAAAACCAGTCTAATGATCCACAAACCCTATTGCAATACATTTTTGCTAATGAATTAATGTCAACATTTCCGAATACAGCAATAGCGCTAAGGATACTACTTACATTGCCGGTTTCAGTTGCATCTGGTGAAAGGTCATTTTCAAAGTTGAAAATAATAAAAAACTATTTGAGATCAACTATGCACCAGCAAAGACTAAGTAATTTAGCAATAATTTCAATTGAACATGAGATTCTAAATAGACTAGACACCAAAAAAATTATAGCTGATTTTGCCAACATGAAGGCAAGAAAGGTGCAGTTTCTGTAAAATAACTTAATACCTATACCTACCTACATAATATGTATTAACTGCACCTTTCTTGCCTTCATTTTTTCATTTAATGTCGTATTAGTGTATCAATCTTGTATAAAATAACCTAATATAACATAGTTTTTCACTGTACAGCATTTTTTTTCACATTTTTATAAACACCTAGGTTTTGTAGTTAGATAGGGGCGGCACGATAGGAATTGCACACCGGCGTTCAAACCGCTAGCGGCGGGCCTGCATGTATGTTACAAAAGAGAGCAGGATCGTTTGTTAGAAACAAATCTAAAGTTGAAGGGGCTTGTCCTGTACCAAACCTGGTAGGTTCTGTGATAAGCTAGAAGAGAAATTGTCTTGTCCATTTTTTTTTCAATACCAAACCTTTTTTATTATAAAAGGTGTAGCGTCCCAATTTGATGACAGATTGAACTGAAATTTTGGGAGAATGTTTTTGAAGGTTAGTACTTCTTGAAATTGTTTAGCTTTCAAAGATTGAAGGCGCCATCTCTGAGAGGCTGGCAGCATATTGAAAAGCCTAGTAAACATTGTAGAAATCAAACGAAAGATTTTTAAATGATAATTTTCGTAACTCTCACTAATTCGTTCTCTTACCTTTATACTGACAAGGAAAATCCATGTTAACATAATCGCAAAATGGATTAGTATCTTTGGTGCAAGTACCATTAAAACAAGAGTAACCATCAGGGCAACTCATCCTGCCCGTTTTTGTGTAGTTACCATTAATTTCAACGCACATAACGGTTGTTGAACACGTCTCGCACATCAATCCAGGTTTGGTGCAATCTTTGACATCTGGATCATGCAGGGCCATTGGATACGCCAAAATTGCATTTAACTAAAAAAGAAGATTAATAATTATGAACTTCTTCAAAGAACATAGGCAAATGTGATCAACAAGTGTTGAAAAGTGGTGTAATTTTTCATGTTCTCAGCATTTCATTTAGATTTCTCAGCATTCATCGAGAGTACTAATATTTGGGAACAGAGTTCCTCATCCTACTCGGCATCGCTATGATTTAATGATTATACCGGGGTCCCAAATTAAAAGGACTATTAGAAGTATATGGACGTTCTTCAAAGAGAGATTTATTTTAGACAATCTACACCAGGGGTGCTCAAACGATCGATCGCGAGTGCTTTTTGAGTAGATCTCGAGAAAAAAGAAATTTTCAATAAGTAGGTTACTGAACTACAAAAATTTAATACGTAATAAAATAACACTCTGCTAGCGGCAAAAGGCCGCTTTATCAAAGGAAGGCGCGGTACTTGTCAAAGAAAAGCCGCGTTTTTTATTCTTGTCGCTTTTCTAGAAATTTCGGTCAGCGCGGTTGAAGGGAACATTCGTCGATATAAATCTTATTATTATATAGTACAAAATGAGTGTAGCGAAGAAGTCTAAAACGTATCATTTCAATAACGATTGGGAGGAAAAATTTTTCTTTTGTATGGTGAAGGATAAGTGTATTTGTCACGCGTCAGTTACAATACCTAAGCGTGGTAACTTAGAGAGGCATCATAAAACGGTTCATAAAAACTAGGAAAAGAATTTTCCGCTACAGAGTGAATTAATAAGACGAAAAGTACGTGATTTGCTATCTTGCTTGAAAAAAGAACAAACCATGTTAACAAAACCAGCTAGCAATCAAAAACTGATACGATCGCGTCATTTAAAATATCTCATATATTGGCAAAACACAAGAAACCATTCGAACATGGATCGTTTGTTAAGGAAGCATTTATTGAAGCGGGTGAGACTTTATTTAGAGATTTTGAAAATAAAACAGAAATCATGTCTGCTGTTAGAGAACTTCAGTTATCTTGTCCGACTGTCATATAGCGTATTGAAGTCATGAGTCAGGACATGGCAGATAAACTAAAACATGATATCATGAAATGTATATACCTTTCTTTACAGTTCGACGAATCCACCGATATGACAGACACTACCCAGATGTGTATTTTTATTCGGATGGTATTCAATGACGTGTTGGTTAAGGAAGAATTTTTGACAATCATTCCATGACGTTTTCTTCAATTTTGTAACACACTACAAGCTGCCAATATATAAATTAGTGTGCATGACAACCGATGGAGCACCAGCAGTGAAAGGAAACAAAAACGTGGCATTGTGTCGAGCTAATGAAGATTTTCCTTAATTTTTTCATTCCATTGCATTATACATCAACAAGTTTTGTGTTCAAAAGTTTTAAACACGGAGAAATTATGGTCGCATAATCGGCTCTTTAAGTTGCAGTTGGAAGATATGGAGTCAGCTGAACACACTGATTTAGTTCTTCACCCGGACGTCAGGTAATTAAATCGCGGAAAACTCCTAGAAAGTTTCAAGAATTATTTCCCGAAATAACAGCTTTCTAGACGAAAGAGGTGATGACACTCAGATGTTGAGAAAAGAAAAATGGCTGACTGATTTGGCATTTTTGACTGACATCACAATGCACTTATACGGCATTAACTTGGAGCTTCAAGGTGAAGGAGATACTATTATTGAGATGATTAGCGCAGTAAACGCATTCAAAAGTAAATTACAACTTATGATAGATCTTTGAAAGTAAGGATTCCTCAGTTGAATTATGATACGTATGAGGCTGAATTATCAAATATTTTGGGACAATTCGAAATGCGTTTTTATGATTGTAGTAAATTGGCAAATATAGCATCATTTATGAGTTATCCTTTTTCATGTGAAAAATTGAGGAATTAGCTACTGAAATAGCAAGTCAGTTTAATATGAACTCATGTTCTGTTGAAAATGAGTTGGTGCAGATTATATCAGATATACATCTCAAAGCTCAAATCAGATACAACTTTCTGGTGTTCTATATCTGAAGATAAATATCCGAATCTACGGCAAATCGCCCTTCAACTGACGGCAATTTTTGGGTCAAAATACTTGTGCGAGTCTGCATTTTCTGAAATGAAGATAATTAAGTCAAAATATCGCAATCGACTAACTGACGATCATATGTCATCATGCTTGCGATTAGCACTCAGTGGTTACGTACCATCTTAAGAAAAGTATGCTGAGGACATGAAGTGCCACGCTTCAACATCCAAAGTAACCCTTCAGTTAATTTTAACACCATATGTAACTCTTTTTTTTTGTAACAACCAATAAACTCGCAATTTTGAATAACTATGAGTTTTTTCATTGATATTATAGACTAACTAAACCTAAACCAAACCTTGACTAAAATAATGTATATTGTGCGGAAAGCTAATATCTATATATGCTACGGTACACCCTACCTAGGTAGGTAGGTAGGGTGTATCCTAGGTAGGTAGGTAGATAGGTAAGGTGTATCCTAGGTAGGTAGGTAGGGTGTATCCTAGGTAGGTAGGTAGATAGGTAAGGTGTATCCTAGGTAGGTAGGTAGGGTGTATCCTAGGTAGGTAGGTAGATAGGTAAGGTGTATCCTAGGTAGGTAGGTAGGTAGGTAGGTAGGTAGGTAGGAAGGTAGATAGGTAGGGTGTATCATAGGTAGGTGAGAAGGTAGGGTGTATCCTAGGTAGGTAGATAGATAGGTAGGGTGTATTCTAGGTAGGTAGGTAGGTAGGTAGGGTGTATCGTGTATGTACGACAACCCTACATTACACATACTTGCAGCCTCTCAGAGTCGATCATAAATAGTCTGAAAATATTGAGCTAGATAGCCAGGTGTCAAAGTTGAAATAATGGGTTTTCATTGATATCTATAAGATGCCTTAGCACAGGGGTGCTCAAACTTGAACTGCTGGCGATCTACCTCAAAATTTTTAGACTACTTACGATCGACTCTGAGAGGCTGCAAGTATGTGTGATGCAGAGTTGTTGTACATACACAATACACCCTACCTACCTACCTAGGTAGTGTGTACCGTAGCATATATAGATATTAGCTTTCCGCACAATATACATTATTTTAGTCAAGGTTTGGGTTAGGTTTAGTTAGGTTTTCCTCTATAATATCAATGAAAAACTCATAGTTATTCAAAATTGCGAGTTTATTGGTTGTTACAAAACAAAAGAGTTACATATGGTGTTAAACTAAACTGAGTAACTGGGGATGTTGAAGCGTGGCATTGCATGTCCTCAGCATACTTTTCTTATGATGGTACGTAACCACTGAGTGCTAATCGCAAACATGATGACATATGATCGTCAGTTAGTCGTTTGCGACTTAATTATTTTCATTTCAGAAAATGCAGACTCGCACAAGTAATTTGACCCAAACATTGCCGTCAGTTAAAAGGCGATTTGACTTAGATTCGGATATTTATCTTCAGATATAAAACACCAGAAATTTGTATCAGATGCTGTAGCTATGAGATGTATATCTGATATAATCTGCACCAATTCATTTTCAACAGAACATGAGTTATTATTAAACTGACTTGCTATTTCAGTAGCTAATTCCTTAATGTTTTTACATGAAAAAAGGTTTCTCATAAATTTACTGCAATCATTAAAACGCATTTCGAATTGTCCCAAAATATTTGATAATTCAGCCTCATACGTATCATAATTCAACTGAAGAATCCTTGCTTTCAAAGACGTAAAATATTTCATAATCATCTCAATAATAGTTTTCCTTTACCTTGAAGCTCCAAGTTAATGGTGTTTAAGTGCATTGTGATGTCAGTCGAAAATGCCAATCAGTCAGCCATTTTTCATTTTTTAACATCTGAGTGTCATCACCTCTTTCGTCTAGAAAAGTTGTTATTTCGGGCAGTAATTCTTGAAACCTTTCTAGGAATTTTCCGCGACTCAACCTCCTGACGTCCGTGTGAAGAACTAAATCAGTGTGTTCAGCTGACTCCCTATCTCCAACTGAGACTTAAAGAGTCGCCGTTGCAAGCTACATGCACGGATGGAATTAACAATTTTTGTTGCAATGCCCATAATTACCTCCGTAAACTTTTGAACACAAAACTTGTCGATGTATAATGCAATGAAATGAAAACAATCTTCATTAGCTCGACACAATACCACAAAACCGTTTTTGTTTTCAGGCATTGCTGGTGCTCCGTCGGTTATAATGCACACTAATTTATAAATAGAGAAATTAATCTGAAAATGGTTTATTCCACTGAGGAAAGGGTCGAAATTGTATCGACGTATTTTCTAAATAACAGTTGTGCCAAAGAAACGGCAAGGATATTCGATAGGAACCATCCTGAAAGAGAAAGGAGTCAGTCACCAGTACGTTAAATATTTGGTTGAGAAATTCCTAGTTACGGGTTCGGTGGCAAACAAAAAACATGAAGTGGCATGTCCTGTCAGAAATGAGGCAACGGAAGTGGCAGTAGTGGGTCATCTACAAATGGAGAATACTACTTCGATCAGAAAACTATCTCGTCTGACTGGTGTATCAGCTACAACTGTCCATAGAATCGTGAAACATCACAAATTTCACCTACAAGGTAAAATTAGTGCATGAAATAAACGAAGATGATCCAGATCGTCGTTTACAGTTTTGTGAAAATCTAAGTGAAAACCTAAACGCTAATCCAAATTTTCTGAATAACATCTGTTTTTCTGATGAAAGCACCTTTATGCTCAGTGGTGAAGTGAATAGACATAATTGTCGATATTGGGACACACAGAATCCTCATTGGTTTAGAGAGGCCCACACGCAAAGGCCTCAGAAGTTGAACGTTTGGGCAGGAATTTTGGCAATCATCTAGTTGGGCCTTTCTTTATTGAGGGTAATCTGAATGGAAATGGCTACCTACAGTTGTTAGAGGAACACATACATCCTAGATTGACAGAAATTTTACAGAACGATCCAACTCTTTCTGAGGACGAAATGCGTTTTCAACAAGACGGTGCTCCTCCGCATTATGATGCTCAGGTGCGTCAATATTTAGACGAAAATTTCCCAGGAAGGTGGATTGGTAGAAGAGGACCTGTTGAGTGGCCAGCCAGGTCACCAGATTTAAATCCTAGATTTTTTTTGTGGGGCCATCTAAAATCTAAAGTTTATGCCACAAGACCAGAAAACCTGGAGGAGCTGCGGATGAGGATTATCACAGAATGCCGACTTTTGACTCCTGAAGTTTTCGCTAATGTGAGAAGAGAGTTCGAAAATCGTCTGTATAACTGTATGGAGGTGGGCGGAGGTCATTTTGAACAATTGTTGTAATAATCAAGTTAGTTTTTTGTTTTCAATTGAATACAAGTTCAATAAATCTCGTTTTCCTGTTTAGATGAGCATCCAATCAGTTTCTCCATCATCCCCTCATCCTGATCCTCACGCCAGAAAACCTCGATTGCCAAACTGAAACCAATGCCTCAGTGATTCAGAAAATAGAAAAATCTTTCTGGAACTTTGCCACTCAACCTGTAATCACTTGTATGATTTTTTTGAGTTGGGGATGCTGAATGGAAGAGATTGATTGCAAAAATTCCATATTCACGCAAGAGAGTCTTATTCTCGAATCAAACATAAACATGTTCTCGTATTATTTATACCGAAATGAACCAGTTTCAAAAAGTTATTTGGGTTTTCAGTGTTCCTGCTCCGGGACACCCTGTATGCTGATTCTGAATTTCGAAAATACCAAATTCGAAGAGAAAATTGAAATACCTTTACAACGAGGTGCCACTTGACCTATTTTCGATCGAATGATTTTGAGTTGGGGATGCTGGAAATAGGGGTTGATTGCACCAACTCCAAATTCACAAGTGTAGGTCGTTTTTCTAGACCGAGCATAAACCTGCGCTTGCATTATGCCAAAATAAATCGATTTCATTTAGTATTTGGGATTTGCAGGAATTCAACTTACCCTCGGTTGGGACACCCTGTATGTTAATTTAAAATTCTAAAAATGACAAATCAGAATGGAGAATTGACAGACCTTTACAGTAAGGTGCCACTCGACCCTTTTTCCTATGATGAATTTCGAAATTAGGGTTGCTGGGGTAGGGGTTGATCTGACAAGTTTCGAATTATTTCGAAAAATGCTCCCCTCGAAACAAAAAATCGACGTGTTTTTCGCTAATGTTACTATTTCGGTTATAGCAAATTTTCGTTGTTTTTTAGCAGTTTTTAATTGAAGAAATCATCATAAATATCTTCGCCACGGGTCTTCCCTTCAGAATAATGATTGTCAAAATTTCTTCCTTAGCGAACATTTCATTGAATACCATCCGAATAAGAGTACTCAGCTGAGCAGACCTTGATTGTTTGGCTGGTCTTGTGAACATGGTTTGTTCTTTTTCAAACAAGATATCATTTTCATAGTTTTTATGAACCGTTTTATCTCTAAGTTACCACGCTTAGGTATTGCAACTGACGCATGACAAATAAGACAAATGCACTTATCCTTCACCATACAAAAGAAAAATTCTTCCACCAAATCGTTATTGAAATAATACGTTTTAGATTTCTTCGCTGCACTCATTTTGTACTATTTGATAATAATCTTTATATCGACGTAGTCTTGCCTTCAAGTTACAATTCAGAGTGACTCCAATTCCTACAGGCGCAACATTTATCCCGGCGTGAACGAAACTCTCTAATTTTCCCGTCAAACGCGCCGACCAAAATTTCTAGAAAAGCGACAAGAATAAAAACGCGGCTTTTCTTTGACAAGTACCGCGCGTTCCTTTGATAAAGCGTCCTCTTACCGCTAGCAGAGTGTTATTTTATTACGTAATAAATTTTTGTAGTTTAGTTCTAACCTACTTATTAAAAATGCCTTTGTTCTTGAGATCTACTCAAAAAGCACTCTCGATCGACCGTTTGAGCACCCCTGATCTAATGATTCTAGAAAAACTACCTTATTAGTTTACGTCAAGTATATTCATGAAGAAATAAATAGTATATCCGGGGAAGACTTGTATACCACTGTCTAGCATACAACTTGTCAGAATATTTTCACTGCTATCGATGTATATCTAAAAGTACATACGCTTTCAATCAAGATTGCATTGGTCTTGGTACTGATAGTGTAGTGGCTATGACGAAATACAAACTGATCTTCCGACTTATTTGAAAAAAACTTGCGAATATTATCTAGATAACACAGTGAAATGCTAGCTTTGAAAATTTCAAATCAGTAATAAAAGTACTTTCCTAGCTTTAGTGAAAGAAATTCCCTTAATTCAAGGTTGCTTACTTTATAATGTAAGATATGGGATCATTCTCTTTTTCGTTCGTAATGAGCTGGTTTTCGAAATATCGCGTCTTGTTGGGGCGCTTCAAACTTGTATGCCTCTGGACAAAAAGAAACTACACTTAGCGGACTAAGATTTTCAACCAGTGGTACAACTTTTTGGTTGGTTGAAGTTTTTGAACTATTCAATATGCTAAACTTTCGCTTTCAGGGCCCATCAATTACATAATTTAACCTTTGGAATTAATCAATTCATTTAAAAAAAAGTTTCCTGTGGGTATCCAAAAGAAGATGATCATATTGAAAGTTGTTTTTATTATTCATGTCCTTGTCTGAGGGACTATACAAACATGATCTAAACGCATCTGTTGTTACCTTCATTAAAACAATGCAACATTTGAATTTGGGAGGCTTTTACTTGGTAAAATTCCATTATCAATAATAAAAAACAAGTACTGTGTTTTAAGGAATTTTACTTAATAATTGCGATTCGTAACGCGTTTCACTACACCGTAGCTTCTTCGGACGAATGAATATACAGAAAAATATAAATTAGAATAAACTGTTCTTGAGTAATTAAAAGCTTATTGGTTGCTTCTTCTTAAGTGGTTATTTATGACAGGTATATCCAATAAAATTAAGGAATAGATTGCTCCCCGAAAAGATTCAATAGAGGTGAAGGGCTTAAATCGACTTGTTCATTGATGAGTCTACCTGAGTGTTTGTATTTATTGATTTCTAAAGTTTCCCAAAGATCTACCTTCCAATATTTATTATCTGTATGCAAAATTTCAAACTGTGGGTCGAAAGAATGATTATTTTCTAAGAGATGATTCGCGTAATTTGAATCTGATTTTTTATTTGAAAAACTGCGTTTATGTTCCGATATTCTAATATTAAAATTTCTATGTGTTCTACCAATGTAGAAATTATCACAGTCATTGCAATTCAATCTATAAACACCTGATTTATTGTTTTTACCTGGTTTGGTTTTATTATTTTTATATATTTGCCTAAATTATTATTAGTTTGGAAAGCTATGTTGAAATTATTGCTACTTAAGAATGATTTCAGTTTCTCACTTGTAATGCCAACGTAGGTTAAGGTGTTGAATTTTGTTTCAATTTATCGACAGGGTAAACTTCATTCAATGCGATTCTACTTTGTTTTTATTTAAAATATTATTTATTAGTTTGGGATTGTAACCATTATTTTGGCTATTTGTTTAATCAAATTTAGTTCTTTGTTGAAATTTTCTGGTGATAACGGGATGTTAATCAATCTATGAATAAAACTATTGAATGCTGACATTTTATGTTGATATGGATGACACGACGAGTTATGTATTATAATATCTGTATGTGACGGCTTATGGTAAATTGCGAAAACATGTTTTCCATTTTCATTCGAAATTGTTACGTCTAAGAAATTTATCGAATTATTGCTTTCTATTTCGGTTGTGAATGCAATTTTTGGATGTAATGAATTTATATGATTTTCGAAAATTTTCAACTGTCTATCTGTTCCTGTGAAGCAAATAATGATATCGTCTACATAGCGATACCAGTATAAACAATATTTACTGAGTGGATGATTATGAATTAATTTCTCTAAGTTATTCATGAAAATTTCTGCTAACAAAGGACTTAACGGATTGCCCATAATCAAGCCGTCTTCAATAGTATAATATTTGTTATTGAAATGGAAATAATTTTGATCTAAACAAATTTTAATAATGAAAGAATATCTGATTTAATGATAGTATTGACATGATTCCTTTCTAATACTTCTTCAACTAAGTAATACGTATCTTTCGGAGGAATGTTGGGAAATAGATTCTTAACATCGAAAGAAATAAGTTTGGAATTAGGTGGTATAGTGGTATCTTTGATATTGGCAATAAGTTCGTATGAATTTTTGACCGATAATTTAGATTTAAAATTGCAATGTTTTATTAGCAAGTCGTTGAGGAATTTTGAAAGTTTGAACGAAGGTGCCGTTACATAAGAAACAACAGGTCTAATAGGGTAATTAGGTTTATGAAGTTTTATCAACGAATATAATTCGGGGGATTGTGGATTGGAGTTAATGAATTTATATTTTTCTTGGTCTGTAATTAATGATTTTGCTGTCGAAATTATGTTTTTAACAACTTTCTGAAATTTTGCGGTAGGATCCTTAGTTGATGTTATATAGTTTCCGGCTGTTAAGAATTCTTCAGTTTTAGAAATATAATCGGTTTTACTAATCGCAATGACGGTATTTCTAAAACTGAAGAATTCTTAACATAATCATCGGTAAATATTGTTTATACTATCATATGTAAACGATATCATTACACAGAACAGATGACAGTTGAATTTTCGAAAATCATATAAATTCATTACATCCAAAAATTGCATTCACAACCGAAATAGAAAGCAATAATTCGATAAATTTCTTAGACGTAATAATTTCGAATGAAAATGGAAAACATGTTTTCGCAATTTGCCATAAACCGTCACATACAGATATTATAATACATTACTCGTCGTGTCATCCATATCAACATAAAATGTCAGCATTCAATAGTTTTATTCATAGATTGATTAACATCCCGTTATCACCAGAAAATTTCAACAAAGAACTAAATTTGATTAAACAAATAGCCAAAAATAATGGTTACAATCCCAAACTAATAAATAATATTTTAAATAAAAACAAAGTAGAATCGCATTGAATGAAGTTTACCCTGTCGATAAATTGAAACAAAAATTCAACACCTCAACCTACGTTGGCATTACAAGTGAGAAACTGAAATCATTCTTAAGTAGCAATAATTTCAACATAGCTTTCCAAACTAATAATAATTTAGGCAAATATATAAAAATAATAAAACCAAACCAGGTAAAAACAATAAATCAGGTGTTTATAGATTGAATTGCAATGACTGTGATAATTTCTACATTGGTAGAACACATAGAAATTTTAATATTAGAATATCGGAACATAAACGCAGTTTTTCAAATAAAAAATCAGATTCAAATTACGCGAATCATCTCTTAGAAAATAATCATTCTTTCGACCCACAGTTTGAAATTTTGCATACGGATAATAAATATTGGAAGGTAGATCTTTGGGAAACTTTAGAAATCAATAAATACAAACACTCAGGTAGACTCATCAATGAACAAGTCGATTTAAGCCCTTCACCTCTATTGAATCTCTTCGGGGAGCAATCTATTCCTTAATTTTATTGGATATACCTGTCATAAATAACCACTTAAGAAGAAGCAACCAATAAGCTTTTAATTACTCAAGAACATTTATAGTTATATTCTCATTTATATTTTTCTGTATATTCATTCGTCTGAAGAAGCTACGGTGTAGTGAAACGCGTTACGAATCGCAATTATTAAGTAAAATTCCATAAAACACAGTACTTGTTTTTTATTATTAAAACAATGCAAGATTATTGTGAACAGTATTTTTCATCATGACGTGAGAATTCAAGACGTGTGGGTTGTGGATCGTCATTTACCAGTTAAGGATGCTAATCTCCTAATTCAAGAATAGAAACAACTCATTGGAATTTCAAGTACGCAGCTTAAACAAAAAATATTTAAGTGCAAAAATATTTCAACATGTTAGGTGTTGCTTCTCAATGAGTACTCATATTTGAGTCAAAAGGCAATGATAATGAGCTTCCTTTTCACTCAAATTATTTATGTAAAGGATCAGTCTATTATCATTGATCATACTTGCCAATGCAATTGTATTATAGGCTGACTATGAAAATAAATAAGTAAGCATGAATAAAAATATTGTTTTTAATTAAATAAAGCAATAATTGATGAAAATTTTCGCTATATTGACAAAATAATAACGCGTAGCTTCTTCAGATAGGTAGTAAAGTTAAAAGAATAATGTGCCTTTTAGAGCAGAAACGCAGTTTTGCCAAAAAAATCTGATTCTCACTATGCAAATCATATAGTAGAAGAAAACCACACTTTCAATAATAATTTTGAGAATTTACATAATGAAAATTATAAATTGTAACTGAACCTATTGGAAGCATTAGAAATCAATGAAAAGAAAAATGTCGTTAATTTACTTAATAGTCAATTAGACATAAATTCGTCACCATTACTCAATCTTTTCAGTTCTTAAAAGTTCTTATTTGTTTGGATTTTCTTCCTATTTAGTGAAGTACCTGATTTTATCATGTTATATATAACGCCCATCATTCTTTTAAGTGTACTATTTATCAGAAGAAGCCACAATGTGGTGAAACGTGTCATAACTTTGTCAATATAGTGAAAAGTTGAACATCGTTGTTTCATTTAATTAAAAAATATGTCAATTTTCATGAAGTGAAGACCTCCTCAATCAAATTATCAAAAACATTCAATGCAAATTGTTCTTACCGTACAAAATAAAATCAAAACTTATACATTTTGATATATGGGGTACTAACTCTCGAATGATCTTTTCATAATCAAATCGCTTTAGATATATCTGATGAGAAAATGATTCATTTTCAAAAGATTAAAATTATGTTTCCGATAATGAAATTTGTAAATCAAAGATTAGGATAAATTCGATCTGGTTTCCTTTACAAATTATGAATGATTCTTAGTAAACAATAAATATGTGTTGACGAAATTAGAACCAAAGATTGTACGAAAAATATTACAATATAGATACATTTAGGTACCTGATAATATATACTCGTATATTCGATTATCTGATAATATTTTTATTTATATTGTGTACAGTTATAAACTACAATAGAATGTTAGGCTGATTCGACCTTCATTTCAATTTCATAAAAATACAAGTCTTTTTGTAATCAAATGAAACAGTGAATATCAATAATTTGATTGGGGAGGTCGTTACTTGATGGAAATCGATATACATATTTCCAATGAAATAAAACTATGGTATTTAGAATATTTACAAACTAATGAACAGTTATTCCTTATATATTATTCTTATTTCCTACTTAATATTACATTAGGTACAAGTACAAGGGTATGTTGGAAAACCCATCGGAGTTGCTTACTTTATGAATTGAAAAGATTGAGTAAAGGAGAAGAATTTAGATCTAATTGACTGTAACCTACCTGAATTCTTTTCTTTGTTAATCTCTAAAATTTCCCATAGATTGAGTTTTTGTCTATTATTTTCATTGTGTAAAGTTTTGAAATTATCATTAAAGTTATGATTTTCTTCAAGTAAGTGATTAAAACTACGTTTGTGCTCGGATAATCTAACTTTGAAATTTCTGAAAGTTCTACCAATATAAATTTTATTACAATCCCGCATAGATTTTATTCAGTAGAATTTGACATTTTAGATTCTGTAACAAGATTCACAAAAGTATAAAATCCAGTTCCGAAAATTAAATAAATTATTGAGTAATAAACCTGAAACTTCAAAAATCAAGTCCAAATTTTCCGATCACCAATTTTATGATAGGTTCATTAATCTTTCAGATGCTAATTTTTCCAGATGAAGTTTCACTTCTAGAAAAGGGTTTTAAACACAATTTAGAGTCAAATAACGCTCGTCTCTGTTTCGATCTGCTAGGAATTGAAACCGAAATAGCCCTAAATTATTAATCGCCTAAAACACTCTTCAGCGTTACTACTTCAAAAAGAGTTCAATAGTTTTCAACTTAAGAAATTCGAAAATACAACTTTAAAGTCCATTAAATCTAAATCCGCATCTGAAGATCATATTCACCAAAGCAGACAAAGGTCATACTGTCATAGCATTAAATAAAGCAGATTATTTATTGAAAACCCAAAATTTCATTGAATCATTTATTTATGGAAAAATTGATGAAGATCCACCTAATAAATTTCAATTCATATTAAAAAACGCTTTAGAGTATGCCAAGTCTATCATACCTACCAACCAAAAATATAAACTTTTCATTGACAACCCGCAATCACCAAAACTTTACTCCCTCGTCAAACTCCATAAAGCATCCCATTTGACCAGTAGTCTTACATCTTCAAGCTCCAGCTGCAAAACTTTCACGCTTTCTCATAGACATCATTCAACAGTACGCTGGTTTTGAAACTAAATTCTCAATAAAAGCTCTTCAGTCCTAATAAATAAAATTCAGCACACGATACTACCAACGAACGCTAAACTTAAGTCATGAGATGTAGTAAATCTCTTCCCTAGTATTCCACCTAGTGAAACTCATCAACAACGCTCTTCAAATTAATAAAGTCAATCTGGTAATTCAATCAGAAATCTTACACCTTTTAGAAATTTGTTTAGAACAAAATTATTTTAACTTCAATGGAGTATTATATAACAGTAAAAAAGGTTTAATCATGGGTAATCCTCTGAGCCCTCTACTCGCTGAAATTTTCATGGATAATATTGAAAAAACCATCCAAGAACATCCGTTATTCAAATACTTCATTTATTGGTTTAGATATGTCGACAATATCATTTGTGGTTTCACTGGCACAAACAGACAATTAGAGTTATTCAAAACATTCATTAACAAAATTCACAATAATATTAAATTCACGTTAGAGATAGAAACAGAAAACTCCATTAACTTTCTGGATTTCACTATTACTAAAATTAACGGCAAACATGATTTTTCTATTTTCCATAAGCCATCGCATATAGATATTACTATTCACAGCTCATCTACACATCCTTATCCACATAAATTAGCTGCTTACAATAGTATGGTACATAGACTCATTAATATCCCAATGTCACAAAATAATTTTATAAATGAGCAAAATATAATCAAACAAATAGCAGTCAATAACGGTTACAGTCCTAGTATGATTGAGAACATGATTTCACGCAAAAAATTTCAAAAAGCAATCCAGGAAGTATTGCCAAGTATAAAAAGTTCTAACACAAAATACAGCAGCTTAACTTATATCGGTAATCCTAGTCTAAAATTAAAATCATTCCTATCGCATTATAATTTCAATATAGCATTCCGAACTGATAATTCTTTAGGCCGACATATCAAAAACTGCAAATCTAAAATTGATAAAGGTAATAAATCCGGTGTTTATAAACTGTCGTGCAATAAAATTCATATTAGTAGAAGTTTCAGAAATTTCAAAGTTAGATTATCCGAGCACAAACGTAGTTTTAATTATCATAAATCAGATTCCCATTATTCCAATCACTTACTCGAAGAAAACCATAACTTTAATGGTAATTTCAAAATTTTACACAATGAAAATAAAAGACAAAAACTCAATCTATGGGAAATTGAAAGATTAACAAAGAAAAGAATTCAGGTAGGTTACTTAATAGTCAATTAGATCTAAATCCTTCTCCTTTACTCAATCTTTTCAATTCATAAAGTAAGTAACTCCGATGGGTTTTCCAACATACCCCTTGTACTTGTACCTAATGTAGTATTAAGTAAGAAATAAGAATAATATATAAGGAATAACTTTGTTCATTAGTTTGTATATATCTGATGAAGCCACAGTGTGGTGAAACCGGTCATAGTTTTGTTAATATAGTGAAAATCTAAATACCATAGTTTTATTTCATTGAAAACAATGATTTTCAAATTTTAACTATATTGACAAACTCATAACGTGTTTTCACCCCACTATGGCTTCTTCAGATAAGTAGTATATTAAGAATGATGTGCATTATATATTGCACGGTAAAACCAGGTATTCAACTAAATAGGGATAAAATCCAAACAGGGTTGCTTCTTTTGAGAACTGAAAAGATTGAGTAATGTTGACGAATTAAGATCAAATTTACTATTAAGTTAATTTTTCTGTTTATTGCATTCTAATACTTCCCATAGGTTCAGTTTAAATCTATTATTTTCATTATGTAAAACATCAAAGTTTATCAAGAGTATGGATATCTTCTGGTGGATGATTTACCTAATGAGAATCAGAGATATCCTAATATTGGAATTTTAAAAGTTTTACCTATATAAATGTTTTAACGACATCCACAAGAGAGTTTATAAACACCTGAATTGTTTCTTTTATGAATTTTAGTTTTGATATATCTGTCTATAGAGTTATCCATTCTGAAAGCTATATTATGAGATGAGAAGAATCACTTTAAATTCAGACAGAATTTACCAATATAAGTTGATATAATATATATTTTATTAGTCTCTTTAACAATAGAAAAACCTTATGGATTGTTATTGAAATTATTTACGAAAAAGCATGCTATGAATCATACTAGAATTATAACCATTTATTAACCGCTATTTATAATTTTGTGCTCCTCAAGAAATTATTTTCTGACATTGGTATCCTAGTGAGTCTATGCACATATCATACTCTTATAAGCAGCTATTTAATGTTGATGTGGATGGTAAATCTAGACAATTAATGAAAATCGCAGTTTCCATTTTCAAAGGGAACTTTATATTAGTGATTTGAAATTGAAGGAAAAATTGTCTTTTTGAACCTGTAAAACAAGAGATTATGTCATCCACATATCTAAATCAATAAATGCAGTGTTTCGACAACGGATGATTATAAATTATTTTCTTAATGTTATCCATGAAAATTTGTGCTAGTAAAGAACTGTAAGGATTACCGATCATTAAGCCGTTGTTGCCATGTAAATTTCATCATTAAAATTAAAGTAATTTCGTTCTAAACATACATTAATAAATGACTTGGTTGTGACAAAGTGTGAATCTTCTCCAAGGTCGGTATATTCTTCAAACACTGAGTTTACGCTTACTAGGATGATATTGGTGTTCTTGTTCGTCTTGAGTTTGGGCAGTTAAGGTCGTTTAGTTGGGTTATTACCACTGCTCTGTTGAGTTCTGATCTTGCAAAATACATAAGTTCGTTCTGCTGATTCGACTCAGGAGGACGTTCCATATTAAAATTCGTTTCCGTGGCTTCGATGCTATCTGTAACACTTTCGTTGATTCCGGCAGGTATATCGTTATGAGTATCATATTCGCTTCTGAGTTCCATTAGGACCTCTTATCGTATGCTTTGCAGCGTTTCTGAAACAAGTAGCCTGTTTTTAATTATTGTTCTTCATTGATCCGAAATTCCCTGCTCGGATATGTGCTGCATTATAATAGAAACGCATAATGAAGGAATTCATTTCTGGGGTCCACTTCATGCGTTTCCTAGGCAGTCCGGCTCTCGTGATCGTAGTAATAATGGCTTACGCCACCGTTGAAACATCATGAGTCGGTAAGGAGATATTGATGTTTTCCATTTGGTTTTATGTTGCAGTATTCCTACTCGATGTCACGCTACTTCCGTCGCTAACCGAGGGAGACTGTGACTCACTTTCCAAACAAGACCCTCTTCCTAAATCTTGAACGCGACAAGAGGTTATGGTAGTACAATGTTGGTTCAGACTTTATTCCTTAGATTGTACATCATTGGATAATTGGCATTTTGAACCTACTGCCAGGTGCAGCTAGGGTACCTTGGGTTCGCCAAGCCCGTACTCAAAAATAATGTTCTTAAGCCCTGAGAGTTCATTATTATCGAATTCACCCAAAGGACTCTCTCTAAGGGGAACACTCACTGATCCCAAATATCTCCAATATCAAAAGGATTCAGCTCTAATATTACCCTTTCCAGGTTATCAAGTCATGGTGGCGTAGTCCGGTGTTGACGCGTTGTTGTGTTTCCCATATACTCCCTGACGGCACTAGCTAACGCCAACAGTACCGCTTTCTGCATAGGTTTTTACAGATGTTCGTTCAATCCCAGTTTCTTGATGTTCGTTTGTAAGTTCTTCCGTAAAATTCCAGTTTTGGACAAAGTATGATGTCAGGTCTATTGTGCGCGACTCATAGATTGTTGAGAACTGTACGGTCCCAGTACAGTTTATAGTTTTCATTTTCAAGAATCGGTTCTGGGATGTATCTGTAGTATGGGACCTTAGTTGCTTGCGTGAGCATATGCTTTTGAGCCAATTCTTGGTGTACGATTTTGGCCGTCGCGTCGTATCTCTCCTTATATTCTGTCGCCGCAAACATCTGACATCCTGCTGTTATGTGTTGTATCGTCTACGAAGTCTGGCATCCGCATCTGCATGTATCTGTCGCTACAGATGTGTCTTTGGCGATGAATTTTAGATAGTTTCTGGTTGGAATAACTTGGTCTTGTAACGCCAAAAGGAACTCTTCTGTCTTAGTAAACATCTGTCCAGAGGTCAGCCAGTAGTTCGAAGCAAATTTGTCGTCATGTGCCCTGCCGGCCTCGTTGGGATGTTTCCCGTGTAGCGGTTCTTCCTTCCACATCTATAGTTTTTCATCGTCGGTCTTGTGACGAGTCCTATGTTGGTGTTCGTTAGACGTAAAGGAGTTGAGTCATCTACTTCGCAGACAGTTCTATGGAGAATTGAAGTATTCGCTTCTAGTTGGAAATAGTTTCGCAAATTAGAAATCTGCTGATCCAACTGCTTCGTGATGTCAGCTAGTTCTCTGCATCCTTGATGTCTCGGCAATGTAGTTCTTTAGTTCTTTCGATAGCGCTCTTTGGGTGGTGTTTCTGTGCCTTCGTCAGCAGCGTTCTCACCTTACGTTGTAGATTAGCGATATCGGTGTAGCTCCAGGCAATTATTCCAAAGGAATAAATAATTCACGATTAAGCATGCGTAAGTGTTGATTGCCTTAAACATATTCTGGCTGTCAATATTTGTACGAAGCAGTTGTCTCACTATCTTAATGAATTCATTGGTCAAGTCCTTTTCCATTCTTCCGTGATCTATTCGTAGTACTTCTTTCATGCCCAGATATTTGTATGTCTCCCTTTCGATCATTGCGGCAATATTTTGACCCTATCCGATCTCATCTGCGGTTTCTTGTATTTTTCCGCTAATTGTACCGAGGGTGCGACATTTGCCCACTTATATCGCGCGCCGCTTTTTTTCTAGTTCGTCTTAGACCTTTGTTATGAAATGGCTTTACAAGTTAGTTGACTCAATTTTGAGTGTAAGTGGGTTCCATGTCCGCTAATCCAAGTTGAGAAGCCATATTTTTTCCGTAGTATCTTTCAGTTTAACAGCACAGAAAAAATATGGCAACTTTTGTTCGAGTTGAAGGTGGCAAATCCAGAGTTAAACTCTCCATTGAAAACCTCGAATAGAGAACAAAAAAAAATGTTCAGAAATATGTTGGGCCACCTAGTAAATTCTTAATACTCTGATAATGATATTAAAAGCACGAAATAGTTTGATAATTTATTGAAAAAATATAAAGAAATCAATTAAAAACCACAGTGTCCAGCATGGCCCCCAAGCACTGAACAATATTATTAGTCATGAGAACATCAACTTTTTCTTCCAAATGTCGTTTTGGATCTTGTTTTCCAACGTTTTTGATAGCCAACTGTTCAGGTGTCATCTTTTCTTCATCCTCCAGCGCTTTATTATAATTTTTAGCCAACTCCAGCATGTCTGACACAGTCTTTTCATTCACACTACAATTTTCTGAGTAATCTGCAAGAGTGAGTCCATCCATCCATGATTTTTTATGTAAGTTGAGTAACATCTTTTGTTCGAGTTCGTTTTTTCTATAGTTGATGCTGATTGAGTAATAGTGACGATTCAAACCATGGATCAGCGCTTGCACGGAAGGTTTTTGAAGATGACCCAAATTAGAAGTAGTTTGTCTTGGTTCTTGGCCTAGTACCATCATATTTGGATTGATTAATCTGTAAATAGAATGTTGGTTAATTTTTTACTATTTTCAACAATCATAATTTCATGTTTGAAATGATAGTTAAGCGATTTCGCGTGATTAGGGTTCTCTGCCAGAAAAAATTAAACAGTTTGTTGTGATTAAATTGGTACTCATTATATTTAAGGCATTAGATACAATCCAATTGGCAATATCAACATGCGAGCGCAGCATTTCCTTGTGAGTTGACACACGCACAAAGCAGAATGGTAAAGTGATTAGATTCAAAAGAACTTTTCATTGTAGACTTGATATAGATCATTTAGGTAGAAATAAAGTAAGTAGGTGGTTGGATAAACACCTCGAAAGTCTAACGAACACCTACGTGGATTCAAAGTGCATCACCAGGGTGAAATAGAGAGGTCAACCGCTTTGAATTAACGAACTTGTGCAGGAATTTGACAGACGAAAGTGCCCGATCGGCGATGAAATCGGCGATTGCCTATTATGGTGGGGGATGGATATTCCTTGATTCCCGCATTTATGTGTCGAGTCAAATAACGCACGCCTTTCTGTTATTTGTGAGTTATTTGTTTTGTTTTGCTGATTTTTGCATTACGCAGATTGCAAATTGAAGTTATTTATTTATCTATTTATTTATTCTTGTTTATTTATTGAGAAATAGGGAATACTAACAGGCTCAAAGCCCAGGGACAGTATCCACAAATTAAAACTTACATTAATCTTATGAACTGAGAGAAAAACAAAAATCAGGATAAAGAAAAAAAAACTGAAAATAACAAATATCAATAGCAAAAACATAATTTTTTTTACAAAAACCTATGTTTGAGAACGAATTCCAGACTACCCAAAGATATTAAAAGCATATCAACCTCGAAGAATTTTTCATTGTAGCTGCACAACATTCTGCAGATGGATGAATTTTGAGAAAACTATTGGTCCGCCTGAACGGAGTATAGAATAAATCGTTGGATCTTAACCTTAAATCAAAAACTCTCAGTGGAATACTCTGCAAAATCTCAGGCACCACCAAATAGTTATTCAATATTTTGTACAAAAACCCATCACCAATTTTCCTACGTTCATTCAGAGTTATCAATTTTAATCTTTTTCATGCTTGAACATAATCATGATGTTTAATAGTGATATTTCTATATGCTAAATATCTTATAAATTTATTTTGGACACTTTCCAATCTACGAATAAAACAGTTATATTGTGGATTCCATATTATGGAAGCATAATTCAGTCTGCTGAACACAAAGGAATAATAAAGATTCAAGAATGTTGCGTTATTTCTGAAAAGTCCACAATTTCGAAGTATAAAGCATTCTGTTAGTGCTGTTCGGAACCCCTTCGATATGCTGGTCAAATATAAGTTTAGAGTCAAATGTTACTCCGAGATCCTGAATGCTATCAATTCTTTGGAGCTGTTGATCATCGATTGAGTAAATGTTTTCAAATGCGTTAATGTTTACAGGTTGCAATGAGCAAAATAATTCAATAAATGCTTTAATATCTATTGCTATTGGATTGTGGAAAACAACTCAGACCATACAATCTCACAAATTGTATTATAACGATCGCTAGGCATTGAAAAACTCTCGAAGTTCTATGATTCGAAAGTCAACATTTAATTCTGCGGGAGTAAATGCGAAAAATATTGAGTTTTTTTCATGGAAAACATGTGATGAGAATAATATGATTATGTTAGATATTTCTTAAATGAGCGAATGTTCCCGAAAAAAACCAAATCTGCCTTTATCTGACAAACTAAGTCTGAATAATGTGAAAACATTTTTGGCATAAATTTCATGACCCAGATATAGAGTATGGGTGAAATCACTTGCCAAACTAGGAGAGCGGAGCAGGCTCTGTCTAATATAGGTTTCCGGTCACTCGGGCATTGAGGGAAATGAGAAGGCGGACTCATTGGCCGCTCAAAGAACTAGCCTGGAGTTCATAGGACCGGAGCCTAAGCTCGGAATATTGGATGAGTATCCCAGATCTCAGACACGCTCGACGTGCCATCAGTGGACCTTCCACTGCGAAAGCCAAGGCCTGGCTCAAACTCTCTAGGTTAGAACTGAGAGTTTTAACCGCCATACTTACGAGACACTGTCGCCTCAGGAAACACCTAAATAACTTAGGATTGATTGAGGATCCTTCATGTAGGCCATGTGAAGAATATATAAAATCAATGGAACATGTTATGTGCGAATGCCCAGCTGGGGACAGAGTCAGTATGAAAGAACTTGGATCTTGCAAACTGAAGCTGACTGAGCTTATTAAGCTCTCACCCACGAAACTCCTATCTTTTACAACAAGGATGGAGCTGGTGGATGAAATTTAGGATAGAGTGTGCCACAATAGACCACTGGGTCGCTGTGGCGGGGCTGCTAGGCAGCCCTCACTCATTTAATATCTATCTATCTATCTATGGGTTGAATCAGGAAGTTCAAGTTCAAAATGCGTGAATAACTCAAAAACCACATCAGAAGTTAGAACAATTTTATTAGATCTATTAATACTAATTAATTAATATAACTGAAATGTTAATAGTGGCACCTTCCAAATGAATGACAATATACAGGGTGCTTCAACGAAAACTGAACAGAGGCTATATCTACCAAGATATTCATTTCTGATCAAAATGCAAAATCAGGTCAATTTTTGTTACAAGGGGGACATCTTTTGGGGTACAAAACTTGCCTGAAATATCAACCCCCTAAGCGGGGGTTGCAATCCTTGAACATTTTGAATAGGGAAGATGGGTCGAGTGATGACTCAAAAGAAAGGTGGTATCTTTGTCTACATTGCCTTAAACGAATTTCCATTTTTAATTGAAAACTGTAAAAGATACAGGGTGAGCAACTGAAAGATAAGGAAGACTATTTCCCAGAGACTATTCAAGTTTCAGTGAAGTAAAATGGAACAGATCCATGATGATCAATGGCACTCATCATCAAGTACCATCTCATCTCGAATTTCAACCCCTAGAGCGGGGGTGACCACCCTTGAAAATTTGGAAGAGGGTAGATGGGTCGAGTGATAACTCGAAAGAATGGTATTATCTTTATCTGCATTCCCGTGAAAGAATTTTCATTTTTGATTGAAAACTGTAGAAGATACAGAGTGAGCCACTGAAAAATAGTGAAGACTATAGCTCCAAGATTATCTTTGTCTGCAACCCCATATATATATATATATATATATATATATATATATATATATATATATATATATATATATATATATATATATATATATATATATATATATATATATATATATATATATATATATATATATATATATATATATATATATATATATATATATATATATATATATATATATATATATATATATATATATATATATATATATATATATATATATATATATATATATATATATATATATGCTCTTTGAATACTCTCAATAATTTGATTATTCTGCATGATTTCCTGAACGTCAACAATATTAGTTCTAGACAAATCATCCTAAAAATAAAATAATTAACAAATTCCAAATCAATTGAATAAATCACTCGTCTCGCAAGTAAAGCTCAAATCGCATATGAAGTTTATCCAACACAAGTATTGAACAAACTGAAGAGTGAGACGACAGAGATCATACATTTATTCTCTTATAGGAAGTGAAATTCAAATGAACTTCAGGTAAGGAATCTGGCAACACTGGTTTGAAATTCAAATTGTTCGGAAACATTTCTCCTCGACTCGGTACACGGTGCGCGTGTGGGCAGCGTAAACAACAGGATTACCGTATATTTTATTCTTCGCTATTTAGCTTCAACGATAGGTAATCCAATCTCCGACGTGAGTTAAATCGTGGCAACACTGGCTACAAATTGAATACTTTCAGGAAACATCTGTACGGCACTGGATGAGCAACAGCGGTCAGTTACCAAATTATCTCACAGCTATTTGAATATATTGAGAATCTTATTAGCTAACAAATAAATTCTTACCTAAAGGCATCAATCACAACCTTTCCTTTAACTGACTGAATTGGATCAACGACAACAGCAACAGCTCTTTCAGAAAGTGCTTCGAAAGATTGTTGGGTATTGATATCCACTCCTGACAACCAACAACCAAAACCTGGATGAGAATGGTACCATCCAACTACCATTTCGGGTCTTCCTGTTTGCCTAAGCATATCTAACATTTTTGCTTGGAAAACAGGGTCAACAGCCTCCACACTAACACCAGTACCTGTCTGAGGCATAGCGAATACATCTATTACTCTAACAGTATAATCATCGACAAATTCACCTGCAAGATAAAATAATATTGGAATGAAAATTATGAATCAAAAATTGATTAAATGAATGGAAAAATAAGTTGCTCACCTAACATAAGTCCCATTACTTCCATGGGCACACCAGCCCTTCCATGTTTGAGCATTTTGAGTAGAGCCAAAGAAGAAATGTAAACCTGCTCAGCAGTATCAACAACAGGAGCGTCAGAAGGAGGTGCAGCTTGAGACAATCCTGGCATGCCTCCTCCAAGTCTTAACAATCGATCCATTATATTTGTTCTATAACCAATTACAAACAGATACACTTATAATACTGAAACTTCGACTTGGAATTTCTGAATAAATAGAATTATATTCTTTTGTTTAGAAAATACAATATCACTTTCAATGTAAGTTGCGAATCACTGTCATCGAAAATTGTTTGACAATCATGGACTGACAGTACAACATCGAAAACGAATTGATCTTTTTCGATGAAATGGTCTGCAATAACTTCAAGTTCAGTTGTCTGGGTTTCTGTTTTTATGTTGATAATATTTAAGTGAACATTTGTTATTTAAAAGAAATTTTGATTTGAGTTCACTGAGAAATATATTAATCAAAAATCGATCAATTGTAAATGAATTCAACTTCATTGATGGTCTGGTTCGAATCGGGGTTCAAGTTATAGATGTTGTATTTGAACAAAAAAATAACACTTGCAACAGTCGCCTTATAGGGCATATACTTCCGAAGATCAGATAACTTGTAATCCTTGTGATGGCAGTTATCATTGCACGGTCTAGGAGAGTGGTTCGGAATCCACTATAAGCTGTAGGTCCACATGTATAGATGAGCTAAGTTCCCGAGCACATCATTAAAATATGAATCAAACAAACAATATACAGTATCTTCTATGCACAAAACACAAAACCACAGATCATAAATAATCCTTGTCAAAGATGATTTATATATATTAATCGACAGCGAGCCTATATAAAATAAACCTGCTCTAGGCAAAATCAATCAAATAGAAACAAACATTTACCCAAAAGTCAGACCAAATATTTATTCTCGTGTCAAACTACAAGAAATATACGAACTCTTAAAAAGTGACATCCCCCTTCTCAATGTACATCCTACCCATAGAAATATAGATGGAAAATCCAGAAGACACAGGATAATTTTATTGGTTTGATTCAGTTGCATATGAATGCTAAGGTTTTCGGTAAACAAGGTTGCCAGATTGTGATCTATCCCTAACGAGTAAGAGAATACGGAACCAAAGAACATTAATTTATTAATAAATTAATAAATCAAAATATACAGGGTCATTGACAGAAATTATTCATAATTTTATGATCAGAGTGTCGATAATTCAAATTAAGAACTTGCAGTAGATTTAACGAAATATACTCAAATATATCATCAATCTATCAGCAGTCAAAAATTTAAAAGAATACAGTTAATTTTTTAACTTATGGAAAATAGAATACTGAATATTGTGAATCGAAGTACATAACAAATGATGCATGAGAATAAAATAATGTCTAAAATTGCACGTAATGAAAATTCGATAAAATTATTCATAAATATTCAAACTTCCTCCCATCATTTTCTAAACAGTTCTCAATTCGGAAACATAATCTTTGATCGTTGCTTTTTTCAACTAAATTTACAAAAGATTCACTCTCGTACGTTACTTTTCAGAAGAATTTAAATGTTGAGGAATTGACGTATTTTTTACCATAAATGTATGTTGTGATTTCGGAAATTCGAGCATAGATGATCCTACGATAATCGTAGGATTGCATAATATGTCCCGACTACTATTTTTTCAGTTCCTATTCCTATTCTAACAATACTTCCATTCCATTCTTGGTGAAATTGATTTTTTTCCAAATTGAGACAAAAACATGGAATTTAATATAAATTATCTTGATTTAAAAGAATTCAATAATCAATTATTTCATCACATCTTGAAACTCAAATGGTTTTTACAAAATAATCCAGAGGGGGCTACCGAAAACCTTGATGAAGAAAAGTCTCATTCAACCACTATTACTAAGACTTAAAGGTGATTGGATATTTCCACCAGCCATAAAGAATCTTGAGAGGAAATGAATTGTGTATTCAAGACTTGGACCGAAAGGTATATTCGATTATTATTTACTATGAACACATATGTATTCGCCTACACTATATGTGGTCGTATTCGTTGTAATCTTAAGTATAAAATCGTATGAAAGCTCCAATCTATTTTATTAATGAACGATATGATGAAACGTGCATTTTCAGGTACTTAACTTTGAAATCTTAATGGCTTCGAATTATTCACAAAATTTTCCATTTTCGTATTCCATATAATATGAAATTTGAAAGGAAACATATATCTACGTTGAAGATTGCACTTCACTAATTTTCTTCATCTATAAAATAATTGATATTTTCTATCCATAATCAATCTGACAACACTGTGTGTTTAGTCTTACGCCTCTGGCGGTGCCCGAAAGGAGGCACCAGCAGCAGAGTCGCCGGTCGCCGGGTTGGCGTGGTGACACTATAGATTTTAGAAAGAAAACAAACACTAAAAACTCACTGTTGTTCAAGTGGGCGAAATATTGGGCTTACCAAGATTTGCTTCAATACAGGGAATCATGGCCACAGTTTTTTAGGGTTAACCGTTTCGAAGGGTTGTTTTAATGAATAATTTTATGCATTTGAAGTAGTTTACAGTTCAGAAACTGAAATTATATCTTATGAGAACCTAGAAGATTACAACACTCTCGTAGGTATTTAATAAATATTTCGATGGAAAGCTATTCATTGCATGTTACTTTCCCTATATCAAAATTGTCTTCTAGTTATTGTTTCAAATGCTACAAAAATTCCGATTTAGATTGTTGGTGATACTTATCTGCGATATAATGCTCCCATCATCGCCAGCATATCTTTTCTCAAGTAAAAAATATCCCATCTTTAGATTGCTATGAAAAAGGTCCGAAAATCTCAATTCTTCAAAAACACTGGTTGCTTTTGGTTGCAGGCTCTGTAGCTATAAGAAAAGACATTCAAGTAATAGTTTTTCCCAGAAATCATATATTCTATGATGTTCTGGAGTTTGTCTACGAAGTTCGAATCAGTTTAGAATGTATTTTTAATAATGAACGCAATATAGAATTTAAGTTATTCAAAGATATACAACTGTTCTTTAAATATGTAACCAAACATCAGGAGCTAATACTTTCAGTGAATTGAGGATAGAGAGTTCATATGAATATTGGTCTAGAAACTCTCTCATAAAAATACGGGATATGTACTAAAAAATTGTTATATTTCGTGGTATGTGAAAAAAGTTGACAATGATAAATGAAGTCGCTACTTGACTGATGATAAGCGAAAGCTCGAATTAGTTATAACGTTGAATAAACTTTTCCATCTTAGACAGTGATATTTTTACGTAGTAATATTCGCAATCCTCAATGAAACTATTTTGAATTTTTAGAGTTGACTTCTAAAAAAGTATTGTTATAATTTTCTTAAAAAGTCATATCTCTATTTCTGTAATAAGAATCTAACTATTCACTAATCGTAATCTCTTCTATCCACTGTATAAGAAAAAGCACGCCCATGGATTATCATTCTAAGATAACTTCGAGATTTTTAGCAGCCATCTGATAGTAGTAACTGAAAATAAAAAATTATAGTATTCTGTTTTATCAAGAGCCATCTATGGACCATCTATGAACTTCATCTCAATCTTTCAATCCTGACCTATCCTAACCAGCCAGGATCCCGATTCTGGCTGGCGAATAAACTTCAATTTATTCTATGGGGTGCTTTGTCTTCTTCTATATTAGTGTATGTCCTTGTCAAAACTAGTGAACCTCAACATATCTCGTGATGTGTTGTCATAAGTTTGTTAGGTTGTATGAAAAATTGATTATCGAGAACCAAAGTACTATCTTCGCATAAATATAAACTGTACACATTCAACATGTCATGGATAACAGAAAATTCTTTAGACATATTCCAACGATTTGTGGTGAACGTTTTGAAATGTGGCCCCATTCCCAAGCATGTGGGCATTATAATGGATGGAAATAGGAGATATGCTAAAAAAGTCAATGTTGAAAAATACATAGGACATAGCAAAGGATTTGATAAGCTCTCTGAAGCCTTAGTGTGGTGTAAAGAATTAGGAATCAAGGAAGTAACTGTTTATGCATTCAGCATAGAAAATTTCAAGAGGACACCCAAGGAAGTTGATGAATTAATGAACCTTGCAATTGAAAAATTTGAAAAGCTCTTAGAAGAGGAAGATAAATTAATGGCAGAAGGTATATGTGTTAGAGTAATTGGTAATATGAAGTTACTGAGAGAAGATTTTCAAAAATTGATAGCCAAAGCTATGTTACTTACCAAAGACAATACAAATTCAATTCTAAATATAGCATTTGCTTATACTAGTAGAGAAGAAATTACAAGTGCTATTAAAAATATAGTCAAGGGAGTTGAAGAACAACATATCAGTCTAGATGATGTAACTGATGCCTTAATTTCACAATGTTTGTATACAAATTCTAATCCTGATTTATTATTGAGAACTTCTGGCGAGGTACGCATCAGTGATTTCTTACTATGGCAAATTTCCCACTCAGTCATCTACTTCACTGACGTTTTATGGCCAGAGTTTTCATTCTGGAATTTTATTTTATGTATTCTTAAATACCAAAAATGTTATTATCAAATTGGGGACATTAGAAAAAATGAAAATAGTACTTTCCATTATAGGGGAAATAACGAAAGAATTGAAAACTTTTTATCAATATTGAAACAAAATGAATTAGCTACGTTGCAAAGTTTTTGTCAGTGAATGTTGATATGAATCAGTTAGAAGTATCTTATATAAAAATTTCACTCTGGGTTTATATGTAAACAAGAAAACTGACTGGGTGATCATGCATTTAATTAATAATTACATAATATTTCACTCAAAATCTGTTATGTTTTCAAATCAAAGAAATTCGTATTTGAAATAGTATTCAATGAATGTCAAATCATAGCCCGATCAAAATAGACTCAAGGTTACATTCATTCGCACAAAGCTGAAAATTGGCATGTGTTGGGAACACTGTTACAAACAATTTTTCAAAAATCCCATTGATCCGACGTGTGCAAAAAATTAATTGAAGGTTAAAAATGTTGCAAAATTCTGTTTTTTGAATTTTTCAGCTAAACAGTAAGTTTTATCATAAAAATAGCTGAGATGAAAATTATTCGTTATGCGATTATCTATAAAAACTGTCCACACTTTTTTCCTCAGGCGCCATTTTGGAAATATAGCGATGCAAACAGTTGAAAATGTTCTTCATAATATGTACACTTCTTGGCGCATCCGTGAGGTAGTGTACTTGGCGCGTTTTTTTTAACGCGGTTTCCCGGTGCGCCTATTTCACGATCTGTTGTTTTATTGCGTTAAAAATATTGTATTTAATTTAACCCTTAACCGATGTGGTGCCAATATTTTGCGTTTACTACGTTGTAGGACCCCAACTTGTTCAAATGCTAAAATTTTTGTCTTTGTTCAGTTTATGAGATTCTTTTTATTGCGATTCAAAGAAAACATGACAAGGTAGTAGAAATTTATTCAATAGTTGCAACCACTGTAACAAATCAACAACAAAAAAATAAAAATAAAATATTTGAAATGAGAAAAATATCTCCCAAAATTGTGTGAATATTGAAAATAATGAATAGAAAAATTAACGAAAAAATGACATAAATTGAAATTCTTGACTAAAACGTATTCTATGGAATGAATTTTCAATGTGCAGGTACTTTCACAAAAATTTCTGCAATACCTAAACATGAAATACATTCAATAGGTCATTCTAGCTCGTTCACGCAATTTATACATACTGTTGCACTGCACTGTAACCAAATGGCTTTTTTGCATATTTTGCACAGGTAACTTCTCTTTATTTTCAGTTTCGGATCACATAGATAACACATTTTCCTTGCATTTCTAGACAGCGTATCGGAATCATTTGGAATTTTTGGGACTGTAGTACCAAATACTCTATGAACGCTCTGTCTAAGTTCTCTTGGGAGGCGAATGTTATTTGCCCTTTCTTTCAGAAGAGGTTCACACAATTGCTTCGCCAAAAGTTTCAGAAATTGCAATCTTGTGTACTGCGTTTCTGAAACGCTTTGGTGGATTATACAGGGTGCTTCAACGAAAACTAAACAGAGGCTATATCTACCAAGATATTCATTTCTGATGAGAACGCAAAAACAGGTCAATTTTTGTTTCAAGGGGACATCTTTTGGGGTACAATACTTGCCTGAAATATCAACCCCCTAAGCGGAGGTTGCAATTCTTGAACATTTTGAATAGGGAAGATGGGTCGAGTGATAACTCAAAAGAAAGGTGGTATCTTTGTCTACATCGCCTTGAACGAATTTCCATTTTTAATTGAAAATTGTAAAAGATACAGGGTGAGCAACTGAAAGATAGGAAAGACTATTTCCCTGAGACTATTCAAGTTTCAGTGAAGTAAAATGGAACAGATCCATGCTGATCAATGGCAGTCATCATCAAGTACCATCCTCATCTCGAATTTCAACCACTAGAGCAGGGGTGACCACCCTTGAAAATTTGGAAGAGGGTAGATGGGTCGAGTGATAACTCGAAAGAATGGTATTATCTTTATCTGCATTCCCGTGAAAGAATTTTCATTTTTGATTGAAAACTGTAGAAGATACAGAGTGAGCCACTGAAAAATAGAGAAGACTATCGCTCCAAGACTATTGGAGTATTAGTGCGAAAAATTAGAATAGATTCATTTTAGATCAAAAGCTGTCATCTTCCGAAATCACCCTCATCTCGAATTTTAACCCCTAGAGCAGGGGTAATATTTCGATCCAGTGATACCTTTCAAGTAAAGGATTTCGATTGCCTTCACGACTGCTCGCAATAATTCTATTCTCATTGAGTTCCATAGGAGTTAGAGTAGCTCACTCTGTATCTTCTACAGTTTTCAATCAAGAATGAAAATTCGTTCACGGGAATGCAGACAAAGATAATACCTTTTTTTCGAGGTATCACTCGACCCATCTACCCTCTTCCAAATTTTCAAGGGTGGTCACCCCTGCTCTAGGGGTTGAAATTCGAGATGAGGATGGTACTTGATGATGACTGCCATTGATCAGCATGGATCTGTTCCATTTTACTTCACTGAAACTTGAATAGTCTCAGGGAAATAGTCTTCCCTATCTTTCAGTTGCTCACCCTGTATCTTTTACAGTTTTCAATTAAAAATGGAAATTCGTTCAAGACGATGTACACAAAGATACCACCTTTCTTTTGAGTCATCACTCGACCCATATTCCCTATTCAAAATGTTCAAGGATTGCAATTTGGTATTTCAGGCAAGTTTTGTACTCCAAAAGATGTCCCCCTTGAAACAAAAATTGACCTGTTTTTGCGTTTTGATCAGAAATGAATATCTTGGTAGATATAGCCTCTGTTTAGTTTTCGTTGAAGCACCATGTATAAGCGTTCAGGCCACTCATGTCGATAATACCGAAAAAGAAGGTCATCGGCCAACGTCTTGTTCTCCTGCTCAAGAATATTTCGAGCATTTTGCGTCAACTGGGTCCACACCTCCTTTTGTTCTATTGCAATATGAATTTATTTCCGGAAACCCATTCTCAACATCATCTTTGCTATGGTGCCTTGATGAAATCAAAACAATAGCCTAATTTTTTTTGGCACCCGAGATATGAGGGTTTTATCATTTGTAAATCCATATAATGTCGATCCAACAGCTCTAGATTTAGAAGGCAGAAACTCCCGAGGGATTTCTCTTTTATTTTTCTTCATAATTCCTACATATGTTAGTTTATTCTTCAACAAAATGTCTACAAGTTCAAAAGATGAATACCAGTTATCACCAGTAATATTTCTGTTGCTTCCAAATATTGTCTTGCATAAGCGAAGAACTGCTTGAGTGGGTATTGCAAACTTTTTTCCTCAGGTGTTACATCTTCCAGAGCATCCGTTCACTTTCCACATACGTATTGTAAACGTAGTGCGTTCTTGCATCTGCCAGACATTGAACTTTTTTACTTTTTTGGTTTTGAAGGAATATACATCTTGAACTTACATCGCCCTTGAAACCCACAAGCATTTAATCGACTGTGCAATTTGTTCCAAGTGAAAACGAGTTTTGTGATTTCTGATTGAATTTTTGCAGAATATGTGATCAAAAGTACGGAAAAACAGCGCTCGGAAGAAACCATTCTGAATACTTCCCTGCCAGTACCATTTGTGGCAAAAATAGCTTGGATATCTTCATTATTTAATTTGAACACAGACGTCAACAAAAGGAGACCCAAAAATCCATTGATTTCCGTTTCGTCCGTATCTCTGAATTCAGTACGATTATCGTTAACTTCTTTGTCACGATCCTCCCGTAGTTTTAGGTTTGTGTAATGCAAACTATTTCCATAATCTCCTGAGAAAACATTTTTTGCCACGATTCTAATGGTTCCAAATCTTGAGCATTTCCTCATGAAAATGGAACTTTTATTATATTATGTGCAGGTGTTCTGGTGTTACTTGATGGTTCAGTTGATGACCATTTATATCTATTCTTTCTATACAAATATCTCTGATTCGTTTCGTTTTCATCAGAATCTTCATCTATGTTCGAATTCTCGCTCTCACTTTCATTATTGTTTTCGTAATCACCCGACAATTCTGAATCACTGCTTATTCTTCTTCAATTGGTACTACTTGTCCTCCATCTTGGTCAGAAAAATCACTTTCACATTCCCCACACCATTCTAGGAGTGTTTTCTCGAAATCTGTATCAGTGGGCTTCACTGATCGCTTTGAACTTTTTGTCGCCATGGAAGTTAAAAAATCACCCAAACCACGTTTTACGTCCCAGGGACACTCAACATCCACCTTCGAATACTTCCGATGCACTGAACGCCGTGCTTCGCTAGTATGTCGAAGAGACTTGCACCATATGAAGGTACTAAGCGCCACCAGTTGATAAAGTCAATAATTACAAAAATATTCACCTCTGTTTCCTACAGGGTGTCCCAGGGACCTCACAACGTAGGTTAAGGGTTAAAATAGTACTATTGGAAATGATGAAAGTGGTATAAGTTAAAATTAATTTGGGAAAATTTTTCATCTGACTGATAATCATATAATAGAACTTCAACCATGCCGTCTTCTTCTTCTTCTTGCTGGGTATAAGTAAATTGTTCAAAAAATTATGCATCAGATGTCTCCTTACATATATCGTAACAATCTCTTCTACTGGCGATTCCACATTGCAGCATGATTGGCCTCGACAACTAATACATGCTAATGAACATAATAATCCAACTTATTTGCAGCCGCATTCAGCATTACACCCTGTTTAGCAATTGCAAAAAATTGTATTGAGGAATTTTTCCGGTGCAGGTGGGAGTAAAGTTTGAACTAATTACAATGTATCGTTAATTAACTTCCAACCCCAGTCTTCTGAGTCTAGTTTATTGCCAAGCCACACTTGAACTTGATAATATACACGAAATTGATGTTGCTGAGCAGAATCTGAGGTTGGAGGAAGACAAACTAACTGTACTTGTTTCTTCTTATGAGTATTTTTTACAAAAGATAAGTATCGAAACTTATTTAAGCACGTAATTTTTTTTGAAGCTCCGTATACAGAAAGAAAAAAGCGAATTCCATTAGTGATAGCAGCTTGTGGAGTAGAGGTACTTTCTTCAAAAACGCCAAGACGATCAACTAAATCTTGTTTCTCAAACAATTTCAAAACCCTGTCATGTCGCAGCCATTTATTGCATGTAAAAATATTAAGTGATTTCAGGAATAGGGAAAAGCTCATAAACTTTTTGATTAATATATATTCGTAAGTAATATCACATCTTCACCAATAACAAAAGTTGGATTTGTTTTACAGAAATATTTTCAGTGGTAAATTTTTCTTTCAACATTGAAATAACTCGAGACTTGTGTGTCTTTGCAAAAATTTCTGTTGGCTTGTGGGAACTGTCATGACTTAATCAAAAATGACATCAGAAGATGAATATGTTATAGCTCTACGACGTTGCACTGCGGTTTTAATATTTTTCGTACAATCAGTAAAGCCATCAAATACAACAGTGGTCAAAATATTTATGTACATACCGCACGTATTTATCTAAAATTTTGTTAAATGTTTCATCGCGATCCTACACTACAATCACCAACGACTCCATTGCTAATAGATATAATTTTGTTAACCTCCGGAAACGGATAATGCAATAAAAACCACTCCAGAAGGTTTTCTATGTCTAGAATCTTTTTTTACTCGTGAGTCACTTGCATCAACATGCTGAACTGTTGTATAGAACGGTCATTGACATACATATTATGAAGAACATTTTCAACTTTTTGCATCGCTATATCCCCGAAATGGTGATTCTTAGGGAAAAAATGTAGAGGCAGTTTTTATAAATAATCGCTTATGGAATAATTTTCATGATTAAACTTGCCGTTTAGTTGAAAAATGCAAGAAACAGAATTTTGAAACATTTGACCTTTAATAATTTTTTTTGCACTTTCGACGAATTGTAACAGTGTTCTTAACATTCATGTCAATTTTCAGCTTTGTACGAATTCATGTAACTTTACCCTTATTTTTGAAGCTAATTTGACCGGGCTATAATATAAACTGGGTCCTCACAAAAAACGAAGGTATACATTCTTCTCAGTATATGTTAGGGGGTAAATACAATTAGATAGGTTAAAATTACATGTTAAAACTTTTTTACCAAGATGGTGTAAAGAATCATCCCAAAATTTTGTATATTTATTAAGTACAGAAAGGAGAATTCAAAATGTTTTTCTTTTTATTTCTTAAAACAAAATGATGACCTCACGCTGGCACAAAGATAATCTAAAGAAAGGCAACCCTTTTGACGTCGTAATTACCAACAGCGTAAAAGAAAAATTAATGTTGAAAATACATTTGATTTATTCAAAACAGAAATTCTAAATTTGACAGAAAATTTTCTAGAAATCAGGTAGGATTTTTCATGTTTTTTTAATTCATGCATTAATAATTTAATTTTAACATAAAATTCCGGAATGTTAAATTTTACAGACAAGCTAAAAGCAAGAAAACCTAAATCGGCCAAGTAGTTTTTTAGAAATCGTGGTTCGACAATTTTGAAAATATTTTAAGTAAAATACTTTTAATATTTTGATTACCTAAAAATGGTACTTACGACTCAGCGATTCCTACGTACAAAAGGCTTTCGATCTGTTCGTACATGCTATTGTTTATCTATTGTAGTTCTTTGCGAATGATTTTATTTTAACCACCAAATTGTATTTGCCCCTTGATAGGAAAATGATTTTATGGAAACATTTTTCTCCTTAAAAAGATCACCCTTGATGGATATGAGCATTGTGATAATTGTCTTACAGTAATTCAAAATTTATTTCTTTATAAAAATTTTTATTATCAAAAATGTTATTTTAAATAGCGTTTGTTGTTATGTTTGATTAAAATGGTTTAACGATTATATCATTGAAGTTTTGTAAAACATTTCCCAAATTTGGTAATATTTCATCACGCTAGCTGAAGATCTGAATACTACAATAACAATAAAATAATGAAATTCTGTCTATGAATTCAAAGTGAATATTTGAATGACTTAAATTTCTTGAAATCTATGCTGTACAGGTTGACAGATTTCGACGTTTCAGTACTGCAGCTATGCGAAATATTGTGTTTTAAAATTCCAAATTATTTTCTCGTATATTTTCTTGGCAAATGATCTATTTGGACTGCACTGACATTTTCTAATATTTATTTTGAAGAGTTATTTCCACAGACTAATTTAAAACCTTTGTTTTCGTAACTTGGTAAAATTTGAAATGTACTGAAATTATTTTATATTGATTTCCACAGTTGTTTTAACTTGACACACTATTTGAAGTATACTCAAATGCTTCAATATTGATTTCAACATTTGTTTATCTAAGTGGCAATATTATTGAAAGGCAATGATAGGATTGTGTGCTGATTCCAATAACTTGGTCACTATTTGAATCTAAAATGTTATGAAGTTTAATATTGATTTGAAACTTTACTTTTTAACTCAGAAAATTGATCTTATTGAAATGTTACTAAACCATTTTGCCAATCCAAATCTTTTGTTTATAATCTGATGAATGATGAGAGAACATTTAATATTGATTCTTATCTTTGCTTCTATAAATGGGCCAATTATCTATTTGAAATATCATAATCCATTGACTCAGTATTTCTATTTACCTCATTTTATAACTTAGCAGAACATACTTAAACTGTAACGAAGATGTTTATATTTTCATTGTATCCAACTATGGGGAAGATCTTACTTTCAAGTTATTGATTTGATGTCCCATACCCTTAAGCTCAATAAGGAAACTTTCCCTGCATTCAGGTGTAATAATCGCCGACGAATTATATTATGACTCATTAGTATAAATAAATGGCTTTAGGGACGATACGCATGTATGGACCCACAGACATTGAGGCTTGTATGATGTCGGTATGAAAGTTTTAAAGGATATCTGAGTTGGTGGAATGTATGTGACGTTTGTGGTACATACAGGTATATGATCAGAGGGCATGAATCCCTGGTTGGCAAATCCGCGATATGGGAATAGAACATGATCCGCAGCCAGTGACACAATATAATTAATATTGCGCAAACAAAACAAAACCGATGGAGCTCAGTTGAGCAAAAAGAATCACGTATGGCTTTACGGGCTTACCTCTAGTTCCATATATAACGTTTTAAATACTATACGAATTACTGAATTCGATTAAAAATATATGAGCGCTTGCAAGTTGTCAGCTGTGGACGTGTTTCTCAGAATTTTAAAAGCAAATCTTCCAGAGTTTGGAGTATCAGGGCAACGACCTATTCAGAAAACATGATATATTACCAAAACCCTTAGATAGAGTCAGTTATCACTCATAAGATGGGCGAGGGATGGTTAGGCCTGTCTATAATAATCTCATATCCGAATTCCATCCAGAATATGGATGAGGGCCGGTTGAGCCTGTTTATAATAATTAAATAATCCAACTTCCACTCGTAATAGGGCTGAGGACAAATTAGGTCTGTTTATAATAATCTAATGTACCAAATTCCACTCAAAATATGGGTGAGGGCAAATTGGGCCTGTATCTAAATGATCTGATATTTCTTTAAATTCATTCAAGGAAGCCAAAGAATACAAGGATAAGAATTTAATACAAATGCTCCAAAGATCAAATAGACATTGTTACCGAATCTGTTTTTGATTTTCTAATTTCATTACCTATGGTATACGCGACGAAGAATTGGTCGTATCACATCAAACCTTACATAAAATAACTTGAGTAGGTTACTACAAATACACAACACAACGAAGAATAGAGTCCTATTTTATAAAAAGAACTTCAAGGCCAGTTCAGGTACTAGACGATCACATGGCTTTTATTTGACCAATTTCAGTCGGTCTCAGGTGTAATTAATACGGGGAAGAAAATAAGATAATTCAGGTATTGCAATTTTCGTGAAAACGATGCATTTTGCGTCGTCTTTCATAGACCATGGTTGGAGGTGTTTCAGAACGATGGATTCAACACTAATCTTCAATGCATCTGGGAATATCCCCACTCCTGAAAGAATATCCCATAATATGGGCTAGAGTCTTAGCTATTAGGTGGACACTGCTACAAAGTATCTTCATAGGGACACTATATCCAATGCTAGATTTGTTTTTCATTTTAAGGATCACCCTGATCACTTCTTCTGTAACATTAAAAACAAAGAAATACGTATATTACGTTTTACCACGCATCCACTGGCCGTTTTGGTATCGAACACACAAAATGCAAAACTAAAAAACTTTAAAACAGCGGCCATAAGTCTCGATATTGAAAAGGCTTTCGATAGCATATGGCACAGGGTCTAATCTTCAAATTATACAAAATTAACCTACCGAGATTTCTTATACACATAATCATAAATTTTTGAACGATAGAAAGCTGACAGTGAAAATTAGAAATACAGTGTCGGAACCATTCTTCCCAAACAAGGAACACCGCAAGGTTCTAGCCTGTCACCGTTTCTCTACATAATTTACTGCTATGACATCCCAAAAGAAAGAAACAACCAGCAATATTCTCTTCAGTATGCAGATGACACTTTTATAATTTCCCACGATAGCTCACTGACAACCTGCTTGAATGGATTGCAAAGTATGATGAACAAACTTGAAATGTGGCTGAGTAAAGGGCGCCTGAAACCCAATCCAAGGAAATCACAATATATAATTTTCCATCATAAAATTAGTCAAAATTCGCCTAGTATAACAATTAAAGGAATCGCCAAAAACCTACAGCGGAAATAAAATACCTAGGGGTTGAAGTCGACAACAAAATGAATTTCAACAAATATACCAAAGCGATTAAGAAGAGAACCATATCAAGAGCTAAAACTTTCACTAAACTAACCGTCAGGAACAGAGGAATAAACACAAATAATGCAGTTAAAATATACAAGACAATATGCAGACCTGTCCTGGAATATGCACATCCCATCTTTGCTAACTGTAGACGCCCAGCCTTGAACAATCTAAAACCGCCGAAACTACATCTCTTCGTACAATAACAAAGATTAGACACCCGGAAAACAGAATACATAACCCACCAAATGAATTACTGTACCAGATAACGAATATACAACCGATAGAAGAAAGACTTAAAAGTTGAACAAGAATTTTACGCACTTCTTAAAGACTCGCAGGACATTCTGGATCTCTTCCACCATGAACATATCGCACAAGCAGCAAGAAAATACCCACCTAAGTCATTAATACTGACATTGGAAGAACAAGAGAGGAACTGAAGAGGCAGAGATAAATTTTTAGATTTTAATATAAAGTGTTATATATATATATATTTTTTTTTTTTTTTTTTGGATGATTACTTAGAATAATTTTGTTGTAAAACTAGGCTGAAGGACCCAAGGTCGATGGCCATTTGCGCAGTGCGCAATAAAAATAAAATTTATTATTATTATTACGTTTTAATTTACTAAAATCGTACGTTTGCGTGGGAAGATCCTCACGGAGTTCTGAGGATATGATTGCAAAATAGTCATTAAATTCGTTAGCATGAACCATCGGGTCGTCCATCTTTGTAGGTTAGTTTGTAGAAGTTAACATCCACACCTTTAATATGATATTTTGAATGGAAGATTAATTGATCCTTCCTTCTAGAATGAATAGGATCGATACCCATTTTTAGAGGTTTCGAAATATGAAGTCTTGATTATTATCTACGACATTACAGAAAAATGAAATCCCCATTTTCAACTAATCTTTAATGAAAGGTATGACGATTTGGATAAAAGAAATCATTAAAAAAAACTTCCTTCACTTGTCATCTCAGTAATGACAACACCCTCCGGTTCTTTTTCAGCATGTTTTTCTACTTGTTGCACATCTAATTTATTTATAGTTGAGCCTTTCTCTTCATTTTTTTCATCTTTGTTTTGAATTTTTTCTGTTACTATTGTAGTTGCAGTATTTGTTGCAGCAGGTTGAATTTTTGGACGAAACTGTCTCTGTCGATTAGGTTGCATCATTCTCATTGGCATCCTAGGCATCAACATTGGTGGGTGAAAACCCCTGGGATATAACAAGGGGGGTGGTAAGTATCCCCTTGGTATAAAACCAGACGGAGGTACAGGCCCTGCAGGTATCCAATATTGCCCATCCTGAAAAAATTTAATGAGCAAAAATTACATAAACCTAACCTATTATCAAACACACCTCAAAAATAAATGGCGAAATATTCACATTTCCATAATAATCTATGTCTTCCAAGTTCCTGTCTCGATGTCTGCTACCAGATCTACTACGACGAGATCGGTAATCCTTACTTCTTCTAGGTGATCTGCTACGATGCAATCTTTTCGTAGGGGAACGACTACGTCGGTGAGGAGTTCTACTTCTACCAGGTGACTTACTTCTTCTATGTGAGTAATCAGGTTCAGGAGACTTATGTTTTGAGTGTGAACTAGTTGAACCTTAAATATGAAATTATAGGTTAGGTTAGATTAATGTGAAGAAATGAAAGCTTTCCTGGGTTTATTGTTTTATACCTCAGACTCCACGAATATTTTTCTAGGTCAGCTAAATAGGTTAAATAATTTGTACCAAATGAATATTAATCTCATATAAAAATGTTGTTTTTCTGCACTTCCTTTATAAAAAAATAATAAACAAATCATAATATAAGTAAATAATGTGCCAATCAGTAAATAGAAGTGTTATTTTTGATCCTTTAACGTGCTATATTTCTGCCTTTTCGGCTAATGACATGCCGGGGAACTCTGTCACCTCACTAACCCGGGAATTTTGCCAAACTCCTCTCGTGTCGAGGGAAGGGATCTTTAATGTCCAACAAATCTCTGTTAGACATAGAAGTAATCCATTTGATTATTTACTAAGCCGTCTGAAATATGTCACGTAACAATTTATGATATGATTAAGGGGTTATATCCACTTGTAATTTTCAAAAAATCAATATTTTGCATTGTTCGTATATGCATATATTAGAGAATATTTCCAGAAAATTTGAAGTTTATCCGACAAACAATCTCCGAGATATGAGCGTATTAGTAAGGACGTCTCCGAGCATTCGAAAGTAGGCGAGGCGCCGATCAGAATAGCAGCTGCTTCTTGTTACCCTTATGTCTTTCTTCACAATTTCCATTATGCCTGTAATCGTAAAATAAGAATACAAAAGGTCGACTTTATACCTGAAAGCCATATTTAGAAATTTGGTCTTTCACGTAGTCAAGTTGTGTTTTTTCTCGTGCGTAGTTTTCTTTATCAGAATGCCTCGTATAGTTAGCAGAGTAGCTCGAAAAAGTACAAGTGGGCAGTTATCCCGACCGAAAAGACTTAAAAACGTTCTTAATCCAAAAACAGCAGAATATTATGGAAGCAGTTTAGCGCTTCAGCTAAAAAATTCAAGGCGCAAGATGAAATTTTTGCGACTCGTGATAGTTCAGTTGAATATCGAATTTTAAATTTTATGACTGTGTTTGCTGTTATAAGTGAATATGTACTATGTGTAGCGGACCAGTAAAATACGAAACAGCATCAGAACGAGGACTTGGCTTTAAAATTGTTGTGTTATGTGATACGTGCGATCCTCGTTGCATAAACTCTTGTAACTATGTCCAACACTCGTATGAAATTTTTATTCATTTATTTATTTCTACATCAGACAGGATATCCCCATTTCTACAATATTAAAAGCAAAGAAAAATAAAAACATAAAAGTAATTAAACTTACACAATAAAAATTGTTGTCCCTTATTAAGTGAATTAAAAGCAAAAAAACTGTTACAAAGTGGAAAAAAGAACATTGCAAACACTAAAAAACGATGATAAACTAACATATCCAACATTCATCAATAGTCTCGCCCTCAACTTGAATGTATGTGCAGAACCATAGAAAAAATCGATACGTGTACCCATTCCGTTTGCCAATGACAAACATCTATACAAGAAGTAATTCGTGGCATCTAACAGAACCTAACCTCCCAGAAATCTATCAGCCTCAATAGATTCGGACAGACAACATGGCTTTTGAGAATCTTGAATAGAAAACACAGGTGAGTCAACCTCATACGGCTCTCAAGAGAGTCTAGGCCAACCACACCAGATTTGCAAGCCAAAAACTTCAGACACCTTTTCTGAACCCTCTTCAGGCAATCGATATCACATTTATAGAAGGGAGGCCAAATCGATGAGGCATACTCAAGACCTGATCTCACCAATGAACAGTGATCTTGATAGTCCTAGTAGAGAATTCAGAGGCATTTCTTCGAATGAAACCGAGCATCTTATAGGCCTTAGCAGTAATCTTTCCAAGGTGTTCCTTAAAACTCAACCCACTATCCAGAGTGACACCTAGATCCTCAACCGAAGAGGACCGACCAAGTCTCTGGTTATTTAGAGGATACTGATATGGTATTGGTGACGCCGATCTGTGGAAAGCAACAACACAATACTTCTCGACATTCAATTTCAAGTAATTCAACTAAACTTGTCAATATTTGACTGCAGCCCATTAGCATCTGAAAATTCTTCAACTGAAGAAAACATTTTCATGTCGTTCGCGAACAGAAAATCAACTGACAGGGCCTCTTCCACATCATTGATGAAAATATTGAACAGTACAGGGTCAAGATGTGAGCCCTGTGAAGCACCCGATGGGGACGAAAATTCTCTTGAGTAGAAATTCTTGTATCTGACCATAAGCGATCGACCATATAGAAAAGTACTCAACCATGACAAGAGTGATCCAGAAATTCCCAAAGCCTCAAGCTTAGTCACTAGCAAATCTAACCAGCTGACAAATTCGTTTTGATTCCCTGAATCAACTCAAACACCTCTCCAGATGAATATTGACAATCGCTCAAATTTAGTGTTTGCTCATAAACAATCTGGTTCGGTTGGATTTCCACATCCTCACTGTAATGCCCAGAAAAACAATCCGCAAACAAATTCACGATTACATGACCATCGGAACTAGAGATATTCTTATAATTCATAGTATTAGGAAGATCGTTGCGTTTCTTTTTGGTATTTATGTAGTTCCGAAATTTCTGGGGATCAGAAAGAACTGGTTTCCGTATACAAAATGTAACTATTGTAAAGAGTTCTACTGAGCAATTGGCATTAGGAACGAAGGAATTTGTTATAAATATTCAAATCATTGGATCTTTTGAAATCCCTATGGGCTTTCTTTTTACCGTTGATGAGAAAAATGAGCTCCTTTGTGATCCAAACTGGATATTTGCTGGGTATGATATTCTTTTAGGTACAAAATTATCAAGTCCACTATACAGATTGTTATAAAATTTCGACAATGCAACATCAACAGTCAAGTTGTCAAACGACAAATCACAACACGACCTTCTTAGATATATTCATCAGATAATGGTCGAAGGAATAAGATTTTTGACAATAATTTCCATTTTTAAGACACTTTAGAGTGTAAATTTCATCACATAAAATGAATTTTTTTTTGGGAAGCCACCATTTTGTCAAAAACGAACATTTTCACTATTCCTTCGATCATTACCTGTATTCATCTATCATAAAACTAATTTTTTTTGGTTTTTGGGTATCAGATAATTTGAAACAGAAATATCTTCCTCACCGCCAGACACCTGGAAACAAGGAAATCAAATACTCTAAAAAATGAATCGCTGATTGTTAGAGTACATTAAATTCAGCTTACATTTTTTTTATTTATTTATAAAATAAAAGGCCTGTTCATAAAAAATTCTCTCTCTTTCTGTCTTGCAAGTGGATTTTTAGTCTTCTCCTAGAAAGAACTGATAGTAGAGCAACTACCTATATAACCGCGTTCGCGACTCGATGATGTTGACTGGTCGCTCATAGATTACGAGTCTGAAAAGGCTGCTGAAGAGATGATTCATATCTTACAAAATTTTGTCGAGGAAGTGTTTCTATTGAAAAAATGTAATTCTAAACAACATCCATTCACCTGGTTTACAGATGAACTACGTGAAATGCGAAAACAACTTTCCTCACTAAAAACTGTGTACGATGCAACTGGCGATTCTGCACACATGAGCGATTATCACAGCACCGTCGGGCCAATAGAAAACGTATTAATGAAACGAAACGCAACGCTCGAGCTAACTACCTAGCCAATTCGCGTAACTTGTCCAGATATACCTGGAAAATAATTAACAATGATTCCAACCAAGGTAGGCAAAAGTTTTCTACTATCCTAACTGTAGACGATTTTAATGAGTACTTTACTACGATAGGCTCTGTTATGTCTGAAGAGACCCGATCAGACAATGACGATGTAGATTTCGATGATTTGCAATTGGATAGAGCATCACGGAGTATTGTTCCTTTTTTTCTCAACCCAACCAACGAATGCGAAGTTATGGTTCATGTTGATAAACTATCGAATACGGCATGTTTTGATGTGTATGGCCTGAACAGCAAAATTGTTAAGAGCACCGCAGATATCATGGCGCTGCCACTATCAAATCTATTCAACTCGTGTTTTATGCAGGGAATTTTCCCTAAAGTCTTTAAAAAAAGTAAAATCCTGTCGGTTTCCAAAAAAGGGGATCCTGAAAATCCGGCAAACTACAGGCCTATTTCGATCATACCTATTTTAGAAAAACTGATGGAACCAATTCTCAAGGATCAGCTATCAAATTTCCTGGAAGAACATAATTCACTGTCATCCTCACAATTCGGTTTTAGACCTAATAGGTCAACTATTGGCGCACTGTCTGAGCTCGTGTCTAAAATAGTTGAAGGCCTCGAGAAAAAAGAGCAGACGGCTATACGATTGCTTGATAAGGATGAGGCTTTCGACCTTATACTGCATAGAATTCTTCTTTATAAATCAGATTTTTGTGGAATAAGGGGAGTCTCCTTAAAACTTCTGTCATCCTATTTGGAGGATAGGTACATGTGTGTCTGCGTGGAGAGCGCTGTCTCTAATTTTCTTCCAATTAAGACTGGCGTGCCCCGGGGCTCTGTCCTGGGACCCCTGCTATTTTTGGTATACATCAATAACTTACCTTCTTTCTTAAGAACAGTAGACAGCGTTCTCTTCGCAGATGACACTTCGTTATACTGCTCAAGTAAAGATCCTCATATCGCGAACCAAATATGTGACTTGGCCGTAGAACAAGCCGATCTTTGGCTGAGAGCACACTCTTTGAAGTGAAAGATCTCCTGGGGGCCTTAGGTTGATGCTCTTATACCCATCCAGATTGGCGTCGGCCCTATTTTTACTTAGAAAACTGCAATACAACGGCTATGATGGGGGAACTCAGAGAATGTTATATTTTGCACAGTTCCATTCAAGCACAGCCTATGGTGTCACTATCTGGGGTAATTGCCCTACTAGTGAAAAGATTTTTGTCCTGCAAAAGAAAGCGGTGCGAATTGTGGCACGGGCTGGTTACGTCGAGCGTTGTAAACCGATATTCAGAAGGCTCGACATTATGACGCTGCCCTCACTATTCGTTGCCAACTCTCTTATAGAAATTCATGCGAAACAACAAGAATTCCGAACACAAAGTTCTCATCACACATTCGATACCCGTCATGGACATCTTCTGATTCCACCACGGTACATGCTAGCCAAATCTGGGAGAAATTCGCTCAACCTCAATTTTTACAACTCCCTTTGAGCTGGAGACAATTCAAAATAAAAGTGAAAGAGATGTTTTTGAGGTTTTTTGAAAGGGTAATTTCTAATATTTATTGATTACCAAATATCATTGTTTTTATTAAGTAGGTATTCAGTTGGAACAAATATCTTGTCTGTTTATTTTTATCTTTGTTCTAACTGTTACCTATCTATTTCTTTTTTTTTTGACCTGTCATAAGCAATCCTTAATATTGTTACTAGTGACAAATAAAGAATATATATAACCCTTAAATCACGTCAATACTTAAAAGTTAAACATCAAGTGTGGAATTCCTTGATAAGACAAAGTTGTAAAACCTGAATAAGAAATTGTTTTCCACTTTATGTTAAGAAAATTAAACATGTAGAATAAGTTTGTCAAACTTACATTTATAGCGTGATGGAGATTTGCTAGAATATACTTTATCTTTATGTGTGCCACTGTAAGATGGTCCAGGAGACTGCGACTTCTGACTTCTTCTTTTCTCATACCTCAAATAATCACTTTTCGGAGGAATATACAGTCCAGGTTTTTTTATTGGCACTGGGGAAAGTGAAGTACTTCTACTTCTCCTGCCTGAGTTATATGAAACTCCCTTATAAGCAGTTCTGTGAGATGAGGAACTCCGTTTTCTAGGCGAATGAGACCGACTTCTGTCCCTTTTATATCTAGACAACTCGGTTCTGTATTTTCCTCGGGATCTTGACCTTTAAAATATTAAATAATGAAAACCTAAGGACAATACATAAGAATCAAATTCATCTTTAATATAAAAATGAATCACTGAAATCTCGAAAACAGCTGAACCGATTTAGCTAATTCTTAATTTTTAATATTCCTTGAAGTACAGAGACGGTTCTTACGTAGAGAAATTTCCAAAAAATTGCATGAAAAAGTTGAGAACAAACAGTTTTCTATATCTAACCTAAACTAACATCAGTTAAACAGAATTTGTCTGTGATAAAATGTCCCTTGAAATGTGAACGTCTCTGAAAAGCATCAAAAACATGTCAAGGTATCATATTTAAGCAAGAATATGCGTGTATGTTGCAAACTGATCAATCTGGAGACATATTCTCTAAACAACCCATTGATTTTGGTAATGGAAAATTTTCGATAGACGTGCTAATTGTCTGCAACACCTTTCCAAAGAGTTTGTGTCAGTTAAGTCAATCAGAAGCTGATCTCATTCAAAAAGTGTTTACAAATGTTGCTCAAAATTATTTATTCCATGATTGGTTGAGCGAACGATTTAAACTGGCAGCCAAAACTACTAATGTGAATGAAATAAATTTCAAAATTCAAGATGACATCCCTGGCAAATGAAGACATATAAATCGGCATCTAATGAAGATGATGCCAGGACTGCCGCCTCACAATCTTCGATTAAAGGTTAGATCTGCAGTTATAATGTTGCGAAATATTAACAAAAACGCCACTTTGTAACGCCACACACGCGATAAAAGAAATTACTGAATCACGTATTAGAAGCAATTATGTTGAAAGAAAAGGATGAAGGAGAAGAGGTTTTGATATACCGCCAGGTAATCAAACAAAAAATATGGTGTACCATAAAGTACTATAATGATAATAAAACTTAATTTACAATAAGTAAAATCAAAATCAAATATAATTAGTAGGTATCATAATGAAAAGCTGAAATTGTAATTTTAATTGTTTTTTTAATATTAAGAGAACTTTAGACGTTTTAAAATTCTTATTTTTTTGAATAATGTAATTGTTGACTCATTAACTTTCTTATTTCTTTTTTTTACTTACCAGGTGCCCTGACGTCCCGAATGAAAGAATAAGTATTAAAAACCAAAATTAAAGAATCGACTGTTAGGCGATACGAAGATCGCCAGGTCAGCTAGTAATAAATAAAAATCTGCCGCCTCACAATCTTCGATTAAAGGTTAGATCTGCAGTTATAATGTTGCGAAATATTAACAAAAACGCCACTTTGTAACGCCACACACGCGATAAAAGAAATTACTGAATCACGTATTAGAAGCAATTATGTTGAAAGAAAAGGATGAAGGAGAAGAGGTTTTGATATACCGCCAGGTAATCAAACAAAAAATATGGTATACCATAAAGTACTATAATGATAATAAAACTTAATTTACAATAAGTAAAATCAAAATCAAATATAATTAGTAGGTATCATAATGAAAAAGCTGAAATTGTAATTTCAATTGTTTTTTTTAATATTAAGAGAACTTTAGACGTTTTAAAATTCTTATTTTTTTTGAATAATGTAATTGTTGACTCATTAACTTTCTTGTTTCTTTTTTTTTACTTACCAGGTGCCCCGACGTCCCGAATGAAAGAATAAGTATTAAAAAAACCAAAAATTAATGAATCGACTGTTAGGCGATACGAAGATCGCCAGGTCAGCTAGTAATAAATAAAAATAAGCTAAACTATCAAGAATAAATGTTGAAAATGACAACATGTACAAAAGAAATTTTATTAATTTTTCCAATCTACTTAGCACTTACCTATAGCTTCGTTCATTTCCTCGTGATTTATGTGTAGAATCTTCATATTTTTTGTCTCTTGAAATGCTTTCCCCTCTAACGAATTTCTCATCTCTGGAATTATTTCTTGAATCACAGCTTCTAGATCTTGATCGAAGTTTTGACGAATTTTCTTCACTGGAAAACTCTTGATTAACTACGATGTCTTCTCGATCGAAAATTCCCCGAACCGCTTCTACAAATAATTGTGAAATCCGTTGTTTATAGAAAAAAAATTCAATATGTGAAAAAATTGAACACACAATAAACTTCAATTATTCTTTATTGTTTAAGACAAACACTATTGGTGCAATAATTTGTAGAATTACTTTCAGCAGAGATATACATGACTCATGAAATTTATAATAAAATACTTTTTAAAATTCAAATGCTGAAGAATACAGCAAAAATTCATGGAAAGTAGATACAAGCCCAAAAAAAAATGAGGAGCAATATACATCCTAATGTTTTGAAATTTTCGCCATTGTATCACCACAACACTTTCCTCAAATGGGCATCAGGGCATTCAATTCTATAGGAAATTATTAAAGATCTATAGGACGAAATGGATTCATTAGAACACCCGAAAACGTAGAAAGATGGAGACTCGTCCATTTGTCCATTTAAATACTACTCTTATTTATTCAAGAGATACCTGAAATCTAAGGTCTCTACCAAGATGCCAAAAAGTCCAAGATAAATTGAAACAAGAAATTACACAAGATGTAAGAGAATTTTCAAATGTGATGCGACTTTAAACTTTGAAACAAATTTCAACATTTAGAAAGCTGCATATATACAATCCCCACAAAAATTGTCGCATCACCCTACTTTTACGACAATACTATATAAACTTTTAAGTTGGTCATTCAAGAGTCGCTTGGTAACTTTCAGAAGTGTAAAATAAGAAGATATCATTCAAAACTAGCATCGAATGGTTACTAATCGTTTTCAAAATCGAGTGTTTCTTTCCCGGGCCCTAATTACTGCCAGAATACGTCTCGGAAGCCCTCAAACAAATTTTGGATGTACTCTTGAGTCACTGAGTTCCAAATTTCAGAAAACAGATTTTCTAGTTGTTGAAGTGTTCTACAAGGCATCCTACGTTTCTGAATTTGCCACCCCATGTTGTCCCAAACATGTTCTATAGGATTCAAGTCGGCACTTCTGGCTGGCCATCTTAAAATATCAATTTCGGCATTTTGCAGAAATTCTGTAACTACTCTTACTGCATGCGGCTGAGCATTATCATGGAAATAAAAGAAGTTTTCGCCAATCAATGGGCCAAAGGGTACAACATGGGGTTCAAGGATGTCTGCGATCTATCTGGCCGCTGTCATTCTTCCATTATTCACTAGGACTAACTCAGTTCGACCATGGAAAGAAATGCCTAACCATACCAATATTGAGCCCCCTCCGAAGTTTTCGGTTTGCCGAATATTGCATTGCTTATAACGTTCCCTACGTCGTCTTTATACAGGCATGCGTCTATCATTTGATACTAGACAGAACCTGGACTCGTCGGAAAAGAGAACATTCGACCATTCTGGAACACCCCAATTTGCATGTTCCCTCGCAAACTGAAGTCTAGCAACTCGATGCCCTATGGTGAGACGCGGGCTGGTAGAAGCCACCCTTGGTCTGATATCGTCGTCTCTGAGCCTGTTCCGAACAGTAAGCAATGAAATATGCACATTTTTCGGAAGTGCAGGTTCATTTTGTAGCATTCTAGCCGTACAGTGCCAAACTCTAAGTGAAGTTAAACCAAGCCAACGATCATCAACTGGTGTTGTTATCCAATTTCTTTCCTGTCCGGCCCTTCTTCCATATTCCCCTGTTTCGTGGTACTGATTAATTGCTCTTGAAATAGTGATTTGGTTAACATTCAACAAGTTAGCCACGTAACGTTCGCTTCGCCCCTCCTCTGGAAGTGTTACAATTCTTTCCACTTCATGATCACTCAAATAGTGTCCAGGACGTTCAGCAGCCAATACAATAAATTCAAAGATTCGAAAATCAACAAGAAACACAGAAAACTTGCATTAATTTAGCGTGAAAACTGAAGAGAAATTAAATGAATACTGATAGTCAAATAAACTAATTCGTGTTTCAAGCGTGTTTGAGATCATATGGAAACAAATGCTACAACATAGATAAGATTTTTTCCCCCTCATATGTTCAGAAACATATGTTGACAAAGAAACTGCGATCGAGCTGCTTAATCGATTGATTCGAATTCAGAATACCAGGTGATGCGACAATTTTTGTGGTGTGTATTTCTGGATGAAACATTCGTTTTTTATGACTACAAACCTTATACAAATAGAAATTGCTCAAAATTTATGGGAAAACGAAATTGTTTCTCTACAAAGAAGTTGTCCACAAAAAAATAAACATGGCATTTCTTATATCAAAATACAAATAACTCGCCAATCAAAGAAACCCATCAACATAAGTTAGCCACTAGTCCAGCATAAACATAAATAAGAGTTTAGAAAAACCAAAACACACACTAATTTACGTGATATTTCTTATGCTACATTGAAATAAAGATAGAAGATGCATTTAATGATTGTAAATGGTAGTGCAAGACCACAACAGCACTGCAATGGCCACTCCCATTTATTTCTTCTTATTACCTTCATGCCTCATATGAAATGTCTATCTCTAGAAAAGAATTCTCTGCCTCAGCTATGAGATCTAAAGCAAATTTCAGAACTTTGGCAGACCGAAGAGTAATAGCTGACCTTTTTTTGTAGAAATGCTTGAATAATGAAATTGTTGGTCCTGATATTTTATATCAAATAGGTTTTCATGTACCTGGTAGAATCACAAGATCTGAAAATCTGTTTGAGGAACCTTCATACCGAACTAATTATTACGTCAATGCTACAGTATGTCGAATATTGAGGTTCGGCAACAAATATATGAACGCAGATCGGTGCTTTAACATTTCCCTTGGGGAATTGAAGGGAAGACTTAATTCGCTTAGTTTTTCTAGCTGAATGTAGTATGTACCTATATTATTCTGATTTCTTGTCCAGTAGTAGAATATCATTCACACTGTTATGATTTTATATTTTCAAGTTGTTGTAAAATGTTAATTAGTAAACAAAAAGTTGAGAACGCGAGAATGCATGTAGGAAATCAAAATATAGAAAGAGTCGAACAATATAAATATCTGGGAAGCTGGCTGAATGAGCGGTGGGATCCTGATCAAGAGATAAAAAGCAGAATTGAAATAGCCTGAAGTGTTTTCTTCAAAATGAAGTTCATGTTATGTAACAGAAACCTAAATCTAAATACTCGATGGAAAGCAACTAAATGCTATGTGCTATCAACACTACTATATGGTGTGGAAGGATGGACTTTGAAAGCACGAACCATGTCACAACTGGATTCATTTGAAATGTGGCTATATTGACGAGTTCTGAAAATACCATGGGTAGATCGAATAACTAATGTAGAAGTGCTCAATAGAATGAGGAAAGAACAGGAACTGTTAACCACAATAAAAAAAAGAAAAGCATCATACTTTGCCCATATACACCAAATATAGTCTTTTGCAACTAATTATGGAAGGCAAGATAGAGAGAAGACGAGGCGTCGGACGCAGAAAGTTTTCATGGCTGAGGAATCTGCGCGAATGGTTTAATATTAGTAGAGATCTTAGCACACTCATACACCTAGCACAACACAGAGAAGAGTTTCAAATGATGGTCGCTAACCTCCGATGAGGAGATGGCACCACGAGAAGTAGAATAAAGAGTAAATAAATCAAATCAAAACAAATTTCCTCTATGTGAACCAGAGTCTGGCATAAACGCAAATAAGGGTTTAGAAAAACCAATTGATACAATAATTTACGTGATATTTCTTGTGCTACATTGAAATAAAGATAGAATAAGCATTTAATGATTGTAAATGGTAGTGCATGACCACAACAGCACTACAATGGCCACTCCCATTTATTACCTCCATGTGAACCAGATTTTGGCTTTAATGCCAATAAGGGTTCAGAAAAACCAAAGCACATACTAATTCACGTGATATTTATTGTGCTACATTGAAATAAAGATAGAAGAAGTATTTCATGATTGTGATGGTAGTGCATGACCATAAGAGACAAACGAGATAGCAGACAGCCTCGCTAAAAAGGCAACAGCTGTCAGGCCGATGGGATCAGAACCAATTCTGAACATCCCATGGACCCATGTGCTCTCTTTCTTTCAAAACTGGAACACCACCGAGGCCCAAAACTACTGGGCAGGCATCTCGGGACTGGGACAGTCAAAAAGGCTCATAAAGGGTCCGCAATCAAAGAAGAAGGTACATGAGCTACTGTCCCTCGAAAAAAAAAGTGTGTTGGGATGGTAGTGGTGTCAACTCAACAAACATCTACACGTCATGAAACTATCGGAAACCACACAGTGCCGTGGTTGCCTAGGAAATGACGAAATAACGGAACACATACTCTTCGAATGTCCTGCTCATAAGGAAACCAGACTGAACACCTTGGGCGCTGAAACACCCAGCGCCTGGATGATCCAGGAGGCCCCTTACAACAGTCTCGCAGGCTTCATCAGGAAGTTTTTGCAAGACAAATAACAACTCAACAAAACACGGCAAGCATAATGGGCCAAACTGCCTGAGTGCTGCCCATATGGGCGCCGTACAGGAAGAAGAAGAACCCCATGATAGATTTCCTCACTGACGAGACTACAAGACAAATACATGATATATGCTCAATCAATTTTGTCTTGTTGCTAAACCATCACAAATCTCTGCTGACAGTACCGCTCGTCAAGATTATATTAACTTGAAGTTTTAAACATTAAAAAAAATTAGAAAATTTCTAGAGTTCTCCTCATGTGATCCTTGAATAACCCCTCTGATATCTATCTTAATCTGAGTTCAAATTATCCTATCTCTTTCTAGAAATAATTGAGGATAACTCGCTCACAAATCTTCACAATTTATAACACCAACTGTATTTGTATCAGAAAAACTTTTAAATTCAATACGGGTTAAAAAAATTTCATATGAGGAAATACCATCCGATTCTGATTCACTTCTTCAGTAAAACATTTTATTTGCATTTTTAGGTATGAATATTTTCTAAAGAAAAAAATCACAACGCGATCATTAATGAATTGGATCAGAAAATACTCTAAATTCAAAAATTTCAAAGTTTCATCTTTGATTTGCATTCTCTATCTGTCTAGTCAAAATCTCCTTGCATCTTCTGAATTCTTCTTCGTGATCTTCTTTCTTCATTCTTCTAAGATGGAATATTCTTTCTTGATCTCAGTATGAACTTTATTTGAGTGAAAAATATACCACAAAATGACTGAATCAAGAAAACGTAACCCTCAAAAATGTATTAATAAAATAGCCATTAATGTTTGAAAAATTCATTGAATGAATGAAAACTAGAAAAATAAAAACCTGTTCATTCGAGATCCTGCATGAAGTGAAATATAATTAAAAAAATACAATTTTAATAATAAGAACTTACATAAGAGAAGCTCCATCCAATTGACACTAAGTTTCCAATCAACCATTCATTTCTACTGGATTCTCAGGAAACGATGTAATCAATGAAGGCATTGAATAAAGTGCTAAGCGAAAAAATTCAAGACAATTGCTGAACATTGTAAAAGAAAAGATAAATCTTCAAATTTACTATTGATCATCAACAATATAATTAACACTGAGGGCAGATTATTCTGATTTTACATATATTCACATTTTCAATTATTTTCACATGAATGAAAATAAATTAAAATGCGGGTATAGATAAAATCAGTGTAATATAGTAAAAATCATTGTCAAATTATGTTAAGTTGTGAAAAATGGCATAGTATTGTGATGTACCAATCTTGAGTAATAAAGGAAAATTCTGCTTATTTATTGGCACAGATTTTACCTCTCCTAAAATGAACTACGAGTGATTTTGGATCATCCAATCCTCTGTATATTGGCTGAAAGTAGTCTGGCTCAGGAATGTTTTCTCGTTTGATTCTTACTTTTATTTTCTTCAGCTGCTCAATGTCCAAATTTCTTAGGAAATTCTTGCATCTGCTGAAAATCAATTTACCAAATATAGCAATATTTAAGGTTTCAATTTGCCTAAATTTAATTGACTGTTAAAAAACAACTATCTATTAATGAAATAGAAACATTTTTAATGAGATATACAAAACTGAGCTATTTTACGATTTAAATGAGATAAAACACAAGGTTTAACTTTGATCTACACTTTATTTGAAAAAATTCGACGACGTTTCGCTGACACAGCAGCTTTATCAAGAATGAAAAATAGAATGAAGAGTATGGTATTATAAACAAATCGTAGAACAAGTTGGATGAATAACAGGAAAATCCACACCGAGCCATTGTACAGTTATTATGAAAGGTAATAAAACTAATTGAACAAGTTAAGTAGGGTGAGTAATTCAAATCTACCTGTTCATTCAAAAGCTTGTCCGAATGTTTGTATCTATTTATTTCTAATGCTTCTAGGAGATCTAATTTTGAACTTTTGATTTTATATGTAATATGTAAAAGTTTTTATTGAATGAATGGTTTTCTTTTATTAGGTGGTTTGAATAATTTGAATCAGATTTATTTTTGTCGAAGCTACGTTTATGTTCAGATGTTCTTATGCCAAAACTCCTATAGGTCCTACCGATGTAAATTTTATCACAAGAACCGCAATTGAGTTTATAGATTCCTGATTTACTTGATTTTTCAACACGAGATTTATTATTTTAATATGTTTACCTAAGTTATTAGAAGTTTTGAAAGCTATATTAAGATTTTGTTTGACGAAAAAGGATTTAATATTTGTACTTGCAGAACCGCAGAATGTTAAACTGTTGAATATTTTATAGTCTTTATGAATAGGATATACTTCATTTATTGCTTTTTGATAGAGTTTTTACGAATGATTAGGTCTATCATATCCGGATTATATGAATTATTAATGGCTATCTGTTTGATGATGTTTAACTCTTTATTATAATCTTCTACTGATAAAGGTAAATTGAGTAACCGATGTACCATGCTGTTCAAAGCTGCAACTTTGTGTTGAATGGGATGTAATGAGTAGTTATGTATAATTGTATCAGTATGTGTTGGTTTACGAAAGACCTAAAAACATGATTATTATTTTGTTTTGTGATTTTAAGTCCAAAAATTTATGGAATCGTTCTGTTCAATTTCTATCGTGAATTTAATGTTCAAATGGATGGAATTAATGAAATTAACAAATAAGTCTAATTGACGAGTAGTTCCAATGAAACATACTAAGATGTCGTCAACATATCTATACCAATAAAGAAATTTGGAAATGAGTGGATGTGTATGAATTTTCTGTTCAATATTATTCATAAAAATCTCTGCTAAAAGTGGACTCAAAGGATTTCCCATGATCAAACCATTTTCACTACTGTAATAGATGTTGTTGAAAGAAAAATAATTTTGTTCAATGCAAACGTCCAACAGATTCAATATTTCTGATTTGATTATGTGGTTAACATGATTCGAATTCAACATGTTTTCGATTAATATTCTGACATCACCTGGAGGAACACTTGGGTATAAATTCTCAACATCAAAGCGAAATAAGTTCACAAAACAAAATAATAATCATGTTTTTTCGGTCTTTCGTAAACCAACACATACTGATACAATTATACATAACTACTCATTACATCCCATTCAACACAAAGTTGCAGCTTTGAACAGCATGGTACATCGGTTACTCAATTTACCTTTATCAGTAGAAGATTATAATAAAGAGTTAAACATCATCAAACAGATAGCCATTAATAATTCATATAATCCGGATATGATAGACCTAATCATTCGTAAAAACTCTATCAAAAAGCAATAAATGAAGTATATCCTATTCATAAAGACTATAAAATATTCAACAGTTTAACATTCTGCGGTTCTGCAAGTACAAATATTAAATCCTTTCTCGTCAAACAAAATCTTAATATAGCTTTCAAAACTTCTAATAACTTAGGTAAACATATTAAAATAATAAATCTCGTGTTGAAAAATCAAGTAAATCAGGAATCTATAAACTCAATTGCGGTTCTTGTGATAAAATTTACATCGGTAGGACCTATAGGAGTTTTGGCATAAGAACATCTGAACATAAACGTAGCTTCGACAAAAATAAATCTGATTCAAATTATTCAAACCACCTAATAAAAGAAAACCATTCATTCAATAAAAACTTTTACATATTACATATAAAATCAAAAAGTTCAAAATTAGATCTCCTAGAAGCATTAGAAATAAATAGATACAAACATTCGGACAAGCTTTTGAATGAACAGGTAGATTTGAATTACTCACCCTACTTAACTTGTTCAATTAGTTTTTATTACCTTTCATAATAACTGTACAATGGCTCGGTGTGGATTTTCCTGTTATTCATCCAACTTGTTCTACGATTTGTTTATAATACCATACTCTTCATTCTTCAAATAAAGTGTAGATCAAAGTTAAACCTTGTGTTTTTATCTCATTTATATCATGGATCTACATCAAGTAACGGCCTCCACAATTCAAATATTTTACGATTTCTAATCATCTTATCATCGATTTAATTATTATCAATAATTATTTCAGTGTGCACATAAGTTAAATGTTACTCTAAATGAGATTTTTTGAAATAATACATTAAATGTTAAAAGTACGTATATCCGTGCCTATATATAAAATAATTTTTCGTAATTTATTCGCCTTAGTTTAGTCATATTATCATAAAAATATGAAGAAGTACCTTAGGCCACTCATGGAGAAATTTTACTGTTCCTTCACATTTGCTGAAGAAAATTATAAATATATATTTAGGGAAATACTTCACTATGATTTCACATTAGTGTTTGAAAAAAACACTGATGAAATACACATAAACAATACCCTTTTACTTGAAAATCCAGAAATCAACTCTTACGCTTACGTTGTGCTTGGCAAATGACACAGAACATAACCTCACCTAATGTCTTTTCTCTGCAAATGACGTTTATACAAACAAGCATATAAAACAAATCAAATTTTCTATGCCCTAGATAATGTTCGTTTTCGTCGCCCGTGTTTTCTCATAGAATGGCAATATGATTTTTATTTTTATTCTGTAGTTAGTCAGGCCTCGGTCATCCGAGCCTTGATCCAGACATATTGTCGTGGAAAATAATCTGATCTAAGAAACTTAATATAAAATAAATTCTCAGAAATTTCATAAATACGAAAAATAAAATTATTACATCTACCGAAATCATATCCATCATCAAAAAAAATGTCGTCAACCTCACCAAAGATTTAATAAGAAAAATTCAATCAAATCCTTCAGCCTCTAAGATTCGAAGAATATATTTTGAATTTCATAATTAAGATGTTTTAGGTTTATCATTGAAGAATCTCTTTCAAACACAGAAGAGGCTAAAAGACGCATTATTGTAAATGTGCTTCTATTGTCATTATCAAAAAAATAAGAATGTGAAAAACGAATTGTTTCAAAATATTAGCCAATGACTTTTTTTAACAACAATAGAGAACAATTACAATCCACAGTTGTCAGTGCACTTACGTCATGATGAAGGAGGAGATGTATAATACAATACATAGTTTCTCGTTAAAATGTATAGAGTATCAAAATGTGCCATTTGCGAACTGCCAGCTTTTAAAAAAAATTGTATTGTGGCATGTATATCAGGCACATTCTTCGCTTCCGGATGGTGGATATTATTCGATTTACAAACCAATTATACAGAATTTATGGAAGAGCATGCAATATATCATCTGCCTGGAGTTGTTGCTACACTAACCTTATTACTTATAAATTTGATTCCACTAGCTGCTCTACAAGGATCAGTCCATTATTCCTATGGAGCATTACGTGGAAAAGGCACTGCAGTGTTATGCTTATTCTTGGGGTTAATGGCTGCTTTTGGAACTATGATTGGAGCAACTTATATTTGGATTGCAGAATTCTTACTGGATAAAAGTGTAATACAATGGCCAGGATATGCAATCCTTCTTCAAAATTTGTTCATATTCATTTCAAACCTATCATTCAGATTTGGTAGACAAGAAACTTCATAAGCTCATATAGAGTATATAATTTTTGGGAATAATAAATTGCAATGTATATTGGAAGAATTCTTTCCTTACTTCTATTTCAATATAATATTAGGATGCTGGTTATATTGTTTGTTGCGAAGTATGGGAAGAAGAAGGTGTGTTGAAATTTTATATTCGTCAAATCTAACCTTAATACAAAGATCATAACCATGTAACGGGAATCACTTCTTTATTATATTTTTAATTTTCCTTTTATTTCTCAATCATGGAACGACATTGTGTAGTTGAAGAAAACTTTAAATATGACTTTAAGTTTATACAGCATGATGAAAACCAGAACGATATAAGCATAAAGTGAGACAAACTTTTCAAGTTGGAACTTTAAAATATATCTACTAATACATAATTATAATAATTCGAAAATAATGATATCTACGTGTACTCTTTCATTCAGAATATCAGTAAATTCATTATTTGATCATCTAGTAGTATTAACAATATAAGTCATAAATTCAGTTTGTTTCATTTTCTATTTTTAGGATTAAAAATGAACTTCATGAAACTGATCAATATCAAGAAGATCTGGAATGCATTCTTAACTATGCAAAAGAAATTCATGCAAGTAACAACTATTTAATGAAGGATGAAGTTAAAGAAGAACCAAAATTTGATCAGATTTTTATAGAACAGGCTAGCTTTAAGGAAGAAGACTCAAAACTAGGGCAAATTGCCATGTGAGTTTTTAAATCTTAATTCAAATGGTTAATTATCTGATATAGTGTCGATAGTCAAAATTGAGTGAAAAAGTGTTTACTTACTAATTTTGGGTCCCAGAATCCAAATCTGAAATAATTTTCCCCCGCCCAGCTATCGTTTAGGAAAAATCAAAAACCAAAATTTTCTTGAAAGTCCTCTTGTCTATATCACTCAAACTCTATAATTGCTTCATTAAAATGCCTTCTTACTATTACAATGGATAATATATACATGTACCATTAATTAGTAATTCTACGCTCCAATATATATTAATTTCTTATTAAAATGCTTTTCCATTCGAATGTTTATTTTCTTGACAGTTAACCCACAATATTTATTGTTGTTTGTTTCACCTTTTAATGATGTGCTCGGGAACTTAGTCCATTTACACAGTGGACCTACACCTGGATTCCGAACCACTCTCCAAGACCGTGAAATGATAAATGCCACCACAAGGATTACAAGTTATCTGGTCTTCGGAAATTTATACCTCCTTTAAACGACTCTTTCCAAGTATCACTTTTTTGTTCAAGAACAATATCCATAACTTGAACCCAGATTCGAACCAATCACCTACAGCTACCGAGGAGGTTCCGCCATATTTACTTTTCAGATATGATTGCCCCTCAATTCTCAATATTAGGCAACAATTTCACACATTTATAGTCCAAGACCTACGTGACATGAACCCGTCAATAGTGACGCACTCGCCATCTCCCGTCATAACAGAGAGGGATATTCAAATGGAAATCTCTTCAAACCAAACCTAACTAACCTAACCGAATCACAAACCTTATTCAAATTTTGAATTGAATAGGTTAGTAGGTTAGGTTTAAGGTAAAATTAGGTTAGTTAGGTTAGGTTTTAGGTAAAATTTCAAATGGAAATCTGTTCAAACCAAACCTAACTAACCTAACCGAGTCAAACCTTATTTAAATTTTGAATTAAATAGGTTAGTAGGTTAGGTTTTAGTTAAAATTAGGTTAGTTAGATTAGGTTTTAGGTGAAATTAGGTTGGATAGGTTTGGAAATATTCCCATTTGAATTTCGGTCTCAGTTATAAATGAGAGAGATAAATTCTATCTTTCTTGCATCGTTTTGAGCCGTATGTCGTATAACATGTAACATGAAATCATTGTAAATATGGCGGGTAAACTGTCTTGAAAATAAACATTCGAATTAAAAAGCATTTTAATAAGAAATTAATGTATATTCGAGTGTAGAATTACTGACTAATAGTACATGTGTGTATATATTACCCATTGTAATAGTAACAAGGCATTTTAATGAAGCAATTATAGAGTTTGAAGGATATAAACAACAGGACTTTCAAGCAAATTTTGGTTTTTGTTTTTTCCTAAACGATAGCCAGGAGGGGCAAAATGATTTCAGATTTGGATTCTGGGACCCAAAATTAGTAAGTAAACACTTTTTCAGTTAATTTTGACTATCGACACTATATCGAATAATTACCTTCCAATGGCAATAATCTTGATGGTTTAATTTGTTATCTAATGAATAATATATCATTGGATACAAGCTTGTTGTTAAATCAGTGGGTATTATAAATTATAAATACTGTATACATTAGGCCTGCAACAAAGTTCTCGCTGTTTGTTTTTATGAAAATACAACTTTATTGTGTAAAATGATTACAAATGAATCATTCAAAAAATTGCCCATCGCTAGCTACAACTTTTTCCCATCTTTCTGGCAGAGCTCGAATACCGTGACGGTAGAAGTGTTCATCTTTTGAGGCTATCCACGAATCAAGCCATTTTTCGAGCTCTTCATATGAGCGGAACTGCTGATCAGCCAGACCATGTGCCATCGAACGGAACAAGTAATAATCGGATGGTGCAATATCTGGGGAATATGGCGTTTGAGCGTTCCCAAGTAGGTTTTTAAGGGTTTGGCAACCTGAGGTTAAGCGTTGTCATGCTGTAGAATTACTTTTTCGTGTCTCTGCTCGTATTGTAGCCGTTTTTCGCGCAGTGCTTGTTCGATACTGTTCCCCAGTGATGGTTTCGTTCGGTTTCAACAGGTCATAAGCTCATAATAAATAACACCGACTTGGTCCCACCAAATACACAGCATAACTTTCTCAGCGTGAATATTCGGCCGAGGCGATGACGTAGAAGCATGACCCGAAGATTTTATTTTCTTTGGATTGCTGTAATGAAACCATTTTTCATCACCCGTTACGATGCGATGAAGAAAACCCTTTCTTTTTTGCCGCTGGATTAGTTGTTCACAGGCGGAAAAACGACGCTCAACGTCTCTTGGCTTCAAATCATAAGGAACCCAAGTTCCTTGCTTTTGAATCATTCCCAACGCATGCAATCGCTTGGAAATGGCCTGGCGGGTAACTCCTAAGGCTGAAGCAAACTCTTCTTGCGTTTGGCACGGATCCTCATTGAGCAATGCGTCCAATTCAGCTTCTTTGAAGATTTTTGGCCTTCCTTCATAGGGACGGCCGTCCACATTGAAATCACCGTTTTTAAAGCGACGGACCAATCCCGGCACGTTGTTTCACTTAGAGCAACATCTCCGTAAACTTTTTGGAACTCTCTATGAACTTCAGCCGCCGTTTTCTTCGAATGAAAGAAGAAAATCAATACTTCCCGCAAATGACGATTATTTGTTGTTGTTTACCATATGTCTAAGCTTTGTTCAAGACGTTCTTGATATGTAAAAATCGACCAGTACTTACTGCTGGAGCCATCTATTGACAAACAGCGAGAACTCAGTTGCATACCTAATAAAGAACAGGTATAAATATACTTGTATTTATTTCAGAGAAATTTCAATTAATTTCTTGCTGTTTCACAGAATTATTTAAATTTTCTATCGAAGTATTAATATTTGTTTTATTTCAGGGAATCTTGCCAAGATATACCAAGCAGCTCCGTTTCAAAAATATCAGAAATTATAAAAAATGAAGAAGAAATTGTAAGAATAGCATACACATGTGATTACTGTAAATTCGAAACAACGGATTTAGCTGTTCTAAAAATTCATTCCGAAAATCATTCACAAAATTTCAATTTATTGAATGGGAGGTCAAAAAAAACACATTTCAGGAAATGTTCATACTGTAATTACAGAGCTGAAGATAAAAATGATTGGGATAACCATAGAGCAGCGCAACATTCAAAATCTATGACTCGTAAATGTAGATTTTGTGATTTCATTACCAATACAGCTTCTAAACTCAAACTTCACATGAATCGACACACGAAGGAACTACTATTCAAATGTCAATACTGCACTTACGAAACAGTCTTATCTGGTCATTTAAAGAGACATATTAATTCTGTTCATATCAAAACTACAAAATATCCATGTCGATATTGTGATTTTACAACAACAACCTTTAGTAGTGTAAAACGTCATATCGAAAATAAACATGGGAAGATAGTTATTTCAGGAAAAGTAAATTCAAATAATGAACCTAAAATCAAGTGTGATGATGAAACGAAAGGTATTGAAGACGAGCCTTATGAAGGGCTTTCGAAAAAAGGGAGAGTTTTCAAGGGTCAACAATTTCAATGTCAGTACTGTGAATATCAAACTCCATTTTGTGATTATTTGAACATTCATATTAATTCCCGACACACTCGAAAAACCTTGTACAAGTGTCAATATTGCGAGTATGAAGCTACAAAATTGTATACCTTAAGATGTCACGTCAATTCCAAACATACTAGAAAAGTTATTTATAAATGCGAACTTTGTAATCTTGAAACCACCCGATCTAATATTCTGAAGAGACATATACAACGCATTCATGTTGAAAAAAGCTTTAAATGTCAATATTGCGTTTATGTGGCTAAGAAAGAGGGGCACTTAAGAAAGCATATAAGCAAAAAACATATAATACAATGTCAGAAAGAAGAATTACAAGATAATATTAAGGTAGAACCAGGACTGATAACGATTGAAGATATCAAAGTTAAGCCTGAGTTGGTAAAAATCGAAAGCATTGAAGAAATTTTTTAGTTGATTATTTAAAGCAAGCTAATCTTCAAATTTTTCAGTATAAATTCGCCTGTAACTTGTTTTTTAGTTGAAAGAAGATATCTAGGAGTATGTTGCCTGAAAATGTAAGTTAGGTAGATACCATAATTCTTTCTAAAATCACATTGAAAAATCTGAGACCAATTCTCAAATGAAATTTGAACTTGACATAATATATATATTTATTTATTGATACAAGTTCAACAGGATTACTCCCAATTACAGAGCTGAACAAATTTGCTCAAACCTAAAAAACAGATTTAAAAAAAAACTTTCAAAAACAATAATGACATAAAACGCATTGATAATGCAAACTCAAATAATAGAAACACACACACCAAACAATCAAAACAATTTAAGTGCGTGAAGTAAGTTTCATTTGAATGTAGCTTGAGAATGACTGATATCAATCGAAGAGGCCACCGTGTTGAAATAGTGACAGCTTCGATTGATAGGTGAGTTGAAGAAAACATCTGTAACAGCTCCAACGACATAAAAAGTGGCATTGCCTCTGCCAGCGAGTCTGGGTACCAAAAACATCAGTTTGTCAAGCAGACACGAACAACAGATGGAGTTATTCAGAAGTCCATACAAAAACATGCAGCACAAATATTTCCTTCTAATTTGAAGCTCCAACACAGAAAAACGATCGGTTAACAGAAAACCTGGCATTCCTCGGATAGGATATACTCCATCTTGTTTGTATGCCAGGTACCTTAGGAAGGTTCTCTGGACGCTTTCCAATGCAATTTTATATTTCACATACTATGGATCCCAGATAACTCCAATCTAGACCGAACGAAAGCGAAATACAGAACCCTGAGAACAGCAGTGTTCCGGAAGCTCTTGGAATTCCTCGGAATAAAACCCAACATTTTTCTTGCTCGCAAAACAACATCACCTATATGGTCCCGGAACGACCATTTCGAGTCGAGAAGCGCCACCGAATAAGGAAAGAAATGTGGCGACTGTTTGCGCGTAATTGACATGTACTTGCATATATGCATATATATATATATATATATATATATATATATATATATATATATATATATATATATATATATATATATATATATATATATATATATATATATATATATATATATATATATATATATATATATGTCAAGTTTTGTAATAATTTTCTTATTGGTTGTTGAGAAATTATGGTCACCGTTGTCATGGCAACAGTTATAGTTAAGTTATGCAGGATTGTGCTTAACAACTGGTATACTTTGATTTTTCATTGTATGTATGTATATTTTATACTGCTCAACAAGACTAGAGACTAGGAGGGCAAACTGTGTTGGTGAGGTTAGAACGAAATGCTGCTGTTGGATACCATTCCAGCAACTCTTGTACCCACTTGCGCAATGTAACCGCGCGCACCTTTTTCATAATAGATAGATAGAGTTGTTTATTCAAAAAATATTGTTGATAACAATAAACATGAACAGGTCATTAAAAACTGTTAAAACCCAAAAATAACAGATTTTACAGAGATTGCTCAAACATGGTGCTCACAGATACAAAAAATCAATTGCTATACAATTATGTAGGTAGTATTAAAAACGAAAAATACTATATACACCAACTTGTTAAAAAGATGATCAAAAGAAATCACCTTTGGAGTACACTTCACGATCTAAAAGATATCTGTATAAAATTTTTCTAAATGAATTATAATCACTTATAGCTCTCATCTCTCTAGGAAGTGAATTAAAAGCTCTCATTCCAGAATACAAAACCAATCTTTCAAACACGGACAGCCTATGTGTTGGATAATTGAAATGAATAATTTGTCTAGTTCGTGAATTTGCGTTTCTGTGAGAAACAGAGATGTTCACCTTTATGTACAAACAAAAGAATTCTAAACAAATAAAGACCTGGCAAGGTTAATAGATTATTCTCCTCAAAATGTCTACTGCATGACTCCCTATAGTTCAAACCCAGCAATACTCTCACAGCCAGCTTCTGGGTCACAAAAATCTGACCCTTCCCAGTACTGTTGCTCCAGAAAACAATTCCATAGCTCAGTAAAGATTGAAAGCTTGCATAGTAGACAGACAACAATACAGTTTTCGCAACATTATTCTTCAAGTTTCTCATAGAATAAACCACCGAATTCAGTCTTTTCTTCAGAGACTGAACGTGATCCAACCAATTCAGTTGACCGTCAATATGCAACCCCAAAAACTTTGCTGTGCTGCTGACTCGTACACTCCCACCATCATAGCAGATGGTTTTAGGTATTTGGATATTAGACCTATTCGTGATAAAAAGGAGGCATTCAGTCTTTTTCACATTTAATTTCAAATCATTTTTGCCACGCCAGTTTTCAGCAGCTTTCAAATCTCGCCGAACAACGTCATGCAACGTGTTCAAAGACCGTGTGGAAATGAATACATTTGTATCATCAGCATATAAGATGGGACTGCAGAGGCTAACATCAAAGCCATCACGCAAGTCATTGATATATATAAAAAACATAAGAGGGCCTAGGATACTACCTTGAGGTACTCCTCTTCTAATAAGTTGTTCAGACGATGAATAGGTTGACCCCCTACTAGACTATTTGTATTTCTGGTATCTGTCTGTCAAACATGACCTAAGAAGTTTCAGTTGTTTACCCCCTGATGCCACTTCTCTCCAATTTATGTAATAAAACGTCATGTCAAACACAGTCGAAAGCTTTAGACAAATCTAGGAAAAGCGCAAGTGGGATATCCCCTTTCTCCAGTACGGTGACTATCAAGGTGGTGAGTTCGTAAACTGCTATTTCAGTACTTCTTTTTTTTCACAAAACCGTGCTGTTTATTTGTAATGATACCGAATTTATTGACGAAGTCGACGAAAGTAGTCTCTATTCTTCTTGATGCTTCGCATATTTATTTTTCCTTATCATTTACTTATCTCAATTTCAACATATAGTCATATTTTTGTAGGTTTCAGTTGTTAACTTGATTCAGTTTTTGATACTATCAGTTTATTTATAATCTGCAACTAAGAAAGGTTTAAGTTTTAAAATTTATTACTCCTTAATCAACACTTTTAACAGTTAACGTTTATTGAAGTGAAGTGCAATTATAAAAAAATATTGTAGTTATTTGTTGAAGGTGGAAAAAGTTTTATATTATCTTATATATTTTATAGAATCTAAGCGGATAACTCTGTTGTTGAAATATATATTTATCAAAAGAATATTTCAATCCAAAGAATATATTTTAATTTAATATTTGCGAAGAGAATATTAAAAGTATTTATATATATTTATATATAGTGCCTATATTTTATATAATGTTGATTAAGATAATTTTATGTAAGTTTGTAAAATGTTAATGAAAATCTAGTATTTGAAAACTACCAAAGTGTGTTAATTCAAGTTTAAATACATTTATATTATATTTTCTGGATTCTTTCTGGTTTATATCCCCAATAAAACATTACCGAATTTTATGATTATTTGAAAGATATATCTCTATTAATATCTTGCACATAGTCGAGGTTGCCATTCATGAAATACTTTTATATTGTTAGAAGGGTGTTGGGGAATTGTGAAATTGTCACAGTGCGAACATGCGTCTGCATTTCTCTTATATATTTTAAGTCTTATCTGCAATCCCAGAGTTGAGCGCACATCCATAAATTTGTGTCCCTTTATGTGCTCACCAATTTTTCTCATAAGTCGTGACACACAAGGGATAAAATGGGCGAAAGAGAGATAAAAGTATATTTGACACATTTCGTCCGTGACACAAATGAACTAAATTCAAGTTCATTCAACAAATTGATTTTTAACAACATATTCTCATTTTCGACAACCATTAGATTCCGAAGTACCGAGTAGAAAATGGAACGAACTGCAAGCAAGGTTCTGAGGAAGAAATGTAAGAAAACTTACTACAAGTAAGGCGAAACCTTCTTTCTATACTTTAGTCGGGATCGTGTTTTGATTACAACTTACCTTCAGGTTGGAACCATCTGAAAGAGAGATGAACCGGAAAATGTGCAGAATCGTTGTACATTTTTATAAGATATTCCCAAAAATCTGATTATAACATACTTAACCGTTATTCGGCAATATAAACGATGTAAGGAGTGAACATAATTGTCATTTTAAAGAGTACAGAGGTGTTTATTATGACTAAGGTCAACACCTACATTAATATTTAACATTTTATGATGATGAGTGCATACATTTTAACAATGAATATAAAACTTCATTCAGATTCATATATTGTATGATGCAATGAATTTACACTGTGCCACTGCAGTTTTATTTGATCGTGTAATAGATTGTAAAGTAATGAGTTTCCATTAAAGTAAAAATTAATTTTCCGGCTTATGGAATATATTAACCTAGGAGATAACATACGTATGCAAGTTCAACCAAGATCATCGAATTCTGTGTTAGGTTTTTTAAATTCAAGAAAACAAGAGACTTGTTATACTTCATTTAACTCAAGTAAGATAACAAGGGACAAAAAGTTGTATTTTTAATTGTTAGATCCGAAAACAATACAGAACTTGAAAGTTAGTGGTGTACATTTTTTGTCAATTTTATTCCAAAATCTGCTCCATCTGCTGGATTCCTCTAAAATTCATTATGATTTAGTTGACACCAAATTAGCGTCTTATTGCAACACTGCCAAATTTCATAAAAATGTGCTAAGGCAAGGGTGCTCAAACGGTCGATCGCAAGTGCTTTTTTGAGTAGATCTCGAGAAGAAAAAATGTTTAATAAGTAGGAAACTAAACTACAAAAATTTATTGCGTAATAAAATAACACTCTGCTAGCGGCAAAAGGCGGTTTCATCAAAGGAACGCGCGGTACTTGTCAAAGAAAAGTCGCGTTTTTTATTCTTGCCGCTTTTCTAGAAATTTCGGGCGGCGCGTTTAACGGGAACATTCGGGACTTTCGTCGTTCACGCCGATAAAAATGTTGCGCCTGCAGGAATTGGAGTCATTCTGAATTGTTACTTGAAGGCAATACTACGTCGATACAAAGTTTATTATTAAATAGTACAAAATGAGTGCAGCGAAGAAATCTAAAACGTATCATTTTAATAACGATTGGGAGGAAAAATTTTTCTTTTGTATGGTGAAGGATAAGTGCATTTGCATCATAAAACGGTTCCTAAAAACTATGACAAGGATTTTCCGCCACAGAGTGAATTAAGAAAACGAAAAGTACGTGATTTGATATCTTGTTTGAAAAAAAAACAAACTATGTTCACAAAACCAGCCAAACAATCAAAAGCTGCTACGATGCCGTCATTTAAAATATCTCATATATTGGCGAAACACAAGAAACCATTCGAAGATGGATCGGTTGTGAAGGAAGCATTTATTGAAGCGGGTAAGACTTTATTTGGAGATTTTCAAAATAAAACAGAAATCATGTCTGCTATCAGAGAACTTCAGTTATCTCGTCCTACTGTCACAAGGCGTATTGAAGTCATGAGTCAGGACATGGCAGATAAACTAAAACATGATATCATGAAATGTAAATGTACATACTTTTCTTAGCAGTTCGACGAATCCCCCGATATGACAGACACTGCCCAGCTGTAAATTTTTATGTGGATGGTATTCAATGGCATGTTAGCTAAGGAAGAATTTTTGACAATCATTCCTCTGGAGGGGAAGACCCGTGGCGAAGATATATATGACGTTTTCTTCAATTTTGTAAAAAATACTAGCTACCAATATATAAATTAGTGTGCATTACAACCGATGGAGCACCAGCAATGACTGGAAACAAAAACGGTTTGTGGCATTGTGTCGAGCTAATGAAGATTTCCCTTCATTTTTTTCATTCAATTGCATTATACATCAACAAGGTTTATGTTCAAAAGTTTTAAACACGGAGGAAATTATGGGCATTGCAACAAAATTTGTAAATTCCATCCGTGCACGTAGCTTGCAACGGCCGATCTTTAAGTTGCAGTTGGAAGATAGGGAGTCAGCTGAACACACTGATTTAGTTCTTCACGCGGACGTCAGGTGGTTGAGTCGCGGAAAATTCCTAGAAAGGATTCAAGAATTATTGCCCGAAATAACAGATTTTCTAGACGAAAGAGGTGATGACATTCAGATGTTGAAAAACGAAAAATGGCTGACTGATTTGGCATTTTTGACTGACATCACAGTGCACTTAAGCACCATTAACTTGGAGCTTTTAGGTGAAAGAAAAACTATTGAGATGATTAGCGGAGTAAACGCATTCAAAAATAAACTGCAACTTATAATAGATCAACTGAAAAGAAAGGATCTGAAACATTTTCCGTTTTTGAAAGCAATGATTCCTCAGTTGAATTATAATACGTATGAGGCATTAGACGTATAATGCTACAAAATGATTGCGTCCGAAAATGTGTAGTCTTAAGCTTAGGAATGCAATATTACATTTGATGTAGCAGATATGATACAATGAGTAATGTAGGGTTATGCACCAGGTTTTACTATGTTATATACTGTAACGATATCCAACCGTCCCTGAAGCCGACCCTGTCACCACCCGGCGGACTGACGAGTACGGGGCACTTTTGAGAGACTTCGAGAAAGATTTAAAGGTTTCAGCGCGCCGTATCACGAAGAAATCAGTGTTGCCGTTTCCGGAAGGTTCTCGAACGAAGTTCTGTAATAGATCCGAAGTTACGCAAATGTTCTAGAACAATTTGTACCTGTATATAAGAAGAGAGTGCGAAGCGCAGAGAATTAAGTTTTCAATACAGAGCGCGAATAAGTGGACAAAGTGTTAGAGATAAATTAAGCAGTATCGATTGTGTTATATAAATTAGTCATTAAGTTAGTGTTATAATTGTTCAGTCTACGTGTGAATAAATTAGTTAGAGTTTTGTAACGTTGAAGTGTTTGATTCGAACTCTCAATTAATTCCAAGAATCAAGAAACGTTACAATACCAAGTTGCGCGAAAGTCCTTAGTAAAATTCATAATTCATTGGTTGTCGGTTTTATCAATTTAACACACATCGATTTTTCATTTTAAATATCTAACTTTTTATGATAAATCGAGGAGTTCACCACAACTCCCTAACTCCCCAATCACTCTCACTTGTTATATTCAAATGGCAACTCCCATCTTGTGATTGCTCTTTTTAAATGTCTATGAAGTTTGTAGATAACTGTGCAAAAAAATCAAAAAAAATACTTGCTCTCTTAAATGAAGGGTGTTAAAATAGCCATTATTCTTGTCACACCGAACTCATCATTTCATAAAATTGGTTTCTGGTTGGGGGGTTGGAAACTCAGTTCGTGATTAATTTAAAACCCAATTGTTCAAGACCTTTATCGCAATAACATTGTCATCAATATTATGCATGCATTTTGATATGTTAACACCCTGTATTTAAGAAAGCAATCGTATTTTTCTGTAATTTTTTGCACATCTAGAAGCTTCATAGGGTTTACAAAGAGCAATCACAAGAGGGAGTTGCAATTTGAAAATAAACAGTGATGCGAATATAGGAATAAAGAGCTTTTACTGAATTCCAAATATGAGTTGCTGGAAAAAATTTCATTAGATTCATTTTTGTAATATTTTCATTCAGTACGACCATAAAAATTTAGATGATCTATTATTTTTTTTGAATTTGGGAGGCTTTTACTTGGTTAAATTCCATTATCAATAATAAAAACAAGTACTGTGTTTTAAGAATTTTACTTAATAATTGCGATTCGTAACGCGTTTCACTACACCAGCAGCTTCTTCAGACGAATGAAGTCTGAAGAAGCTACGGTGTAGTGAAACGCGTTACGAATCGCAATTATTAAGTAAAATTCTTAAACACAGTACTTTTTTATGATCTATTATTTCCTGAAAATTGTCTCTAAATTATATTTAAGAGTGAAGATATATCATACCTTGAAAAAATAAATGGGAATTTCAAAGATATAAACTAAAATAAATTACTTGTATGGAGAAACGTATAAATAGTTTTTCTTTGTCATATTTTATGTCAATAATGAACGAATTAATCAAGATTTAAATCATTTTCTCTTTTCTGTGTGTCTAGCACTACTAAATCATTTTAATCTTTCCTCCATCTCATTAATAGTTCTCTTCAGAAATGTATAGGAACTTTTTACAACTTAGATGCTTTACAAGTATAAATGAATCCCACCTAACATATAATTTCAATAATCTCAGATATATGCACCATAAAAGTAGCATTTAAAAATTATCTACTCCGATACTGCCAGCAAATTAGATATTTCACTCAATTTTTAATATATTTACGTCCGGTCCTAGCTTTTCCCCACCAACGAGAAAAGAACGATGTCTTTCATCACGCTTAAGGTGTCTTCTCATTGGAGCTTTTTGGCGCTCGTTTTCAGGGTCAAAATGGTCATGTGACCTTTTTTTCTAAATATTGTCGCTGCCATGAAAAAGGAGTTCAGAATATGTCATTTGTAACTTATTTTAGGTTAAAACACTTAATTGATTAATATAAAATCTATTAATTATTGATTTGGTATAATTTCTGGAATCTTAATTGTTGTATATTTTGAAATTCTATTTTCAAACCCTCTAGCTATGTTATCGAGTATCGAAAGCTAATATTGCGCAATAACTGGACGACTATAAAAAGAGACTTAGCCATTTTGTGTCGAAGAAAACTGGTTTTCTTCGGTTTTTTGTTGGCAACCCTTGAAGACCAAAAATATAAACTTGTCACTTGTCTCACCTAACGTCTGCCGCTATACAGTTCATCAAATCAAAGTTACGGATTAGAGTGAAAGATTTGTTTGGTATAGTAAGCTATGTCACTATTTCGTCTTACACCCATCAACGCAGTTTGCCCCCCCTGGTATTGGTCTTCTTCGGTAATTCGGAAATAAATTAACAATTTTTGACATTTGCTAAGAAGAGGCATACTTTTCGATGTTCTTTTTCAATGATTTTTACTTTTTTCTGCTTTTTTGTAAAAAATTCAAAAGTGTGAAATTTAGATTAGGGTCTTCTTCTTCTTGTACCATGTGCACTGCACGTTGGCGAACACTCGTTCATTTCCAATCATGTCTTGGTCACGCTGCCCACTTCAGCCCGTCGGAATAACGTTGCTGCGTCTGAAATATTGCACCAGTTTCTGAGCCAGGAGTGTTGTTTTCGACCTGGACCTCTTTTTCCCGATTTTACTTTGCAATATTAGTTTGGGAATCTGGTATTTATCCCCCCCTAGCATATGACGCAAATACGATATTTCTCTACTTCACGATGTCTAAGAATTGTCTGTCTATTCCTGCTCTTCGTAAAACTTCTTCAATGGTAACATGCTCTGTCCAGGGTATCCGTAGCAGACGTCGAATTGTCCACATCTCGAAGGCTTCTATTGGGTTTAAGGTCCTAGCTTTAAGTGAAAAAGTCGCAGCATCGTACAGCATAATAGGCCAAACGTAGCATCGAATCACTCGAATTCGGGTGTTCAAAGACATATTTCTGTGAAAAAGGAGGTTCCTTAGTTTGTTAAAGGTTGTTTTATCTAGGCCAATTCAACACTTCACCTCCTCATCGCAGTCCCATCTTTCATTAAGAGTGACGCCCAGATATATAAACTTTGTCTCGCTCTATGACTTGTCCATTGATATTGAGAGGTGCACAATTTTGATTATTTCTACAGACCATCATCATTTTTGTTTTGGCAGTGTTTATCTTCAACCCTAGCTGTTATGCATGCTGCTTAATTTTATTCAATAAAAGCTGAAGATCTTCCAAGTTGCTGGTGAAAATAACGGTATCATCTGCATACCGGCTGTTGTTCAAGAGATGTTCATTTATTCTTATTCCCCGTTTTTCGTTTTCTAATGCCCTCTGAAGTATTTTCTCCACAAAAATGTTGAATAATATAGGTGACAGAATACATCCCTGCCTAACCCCCTTCAAAATGTCGAAGGTTTCTGTTGTTGTGTCTCTATTAATGCGAATCTTAGCTGACTGGTACCAATACAGTTGTCCAATTATTCTGATAACTTTCTCATCTATATTAATTTCCTGTAAAATTTCCATCATCGGTTCATGCTTATCAAATGCTCTCTCATAGTCTATGAAACATATATATGCATCTAGTCTTTGGTCATTGCACTTTTGTACTAGCAATTTCATCGAAAAAAAGGCTTCTCTGGTACCGAGTCCTCATGTTTTCACACTTTTTGTAAATTCTTGAGTGAATTTTTCGTAGAAATGCTTTAAGTGCATGGCTCATGAGTCTATAATCTTTACAGTGTTTTGGATTGGCTTTTTTTCGGAATGGTGATGAATGTGGATTTCAACCAGTCTATTGGAATCTGCTCTATATCATATATAACATTAAAGAGATATATGAGCTGTTTGAAATCATTTTGCTTCAAGACCTCTGCATGCACGTCATCGTGTCATGGACTCTTATTGTTCTTGAGGTTATCTACACGCATGTCTTACTTCCGACTCTAGAATTTTGGGACCGCTCATATTTTCGTTTTGAAATGTGGGGTTGAGATTGGCGCGTTGATCGTTGAACAGAGTTTCAGTGTATTATTTCCATACTCTCTTCAGTTCATCAAGTATTAGTTTCCCTTGCTCGTATAATCATTGTTTTCGATGTTTTCCTGCCTGTACCAGTTATTTCTTTCAACTTCATATGAAAGTTAAATGAGTCGAGGCTGAAAGACTGCATCGTAGTCTTTCAGCCTCGTCACATTGTTCTTGGGTCCATTTCTCTTTGGCTTCTTTGATTTTTCTCCTGATGATGGTATCAACTTCCCTATATCGATCTGGTACATTCTTCAAAAGACGGCGCTCATTCATCAACTGCATTATCTCAACAGTCAACAGACTAGGGGTATCCCTAAGAATCACTTAAAATTGAATGGAAGTCAATGAATAAAAAATGGGGTTTAATCAATGAAGAGAGTTGCGGATACTTCTGGTAGAACCAAAAATATTGTAATGTTGTTAATATTCTATTTCGCGAGAACATCCCCGAAGACAATTTTTCATACTACAAGATATTCCCGGTGGGACACCCTGTACACATAAATCCTGTTGACCTCTATAGTCTGTACATCTATGACCAGCTTTCTTTAAAATTTCATAAAGCACAGGCATACAAACCGGTCATTACACCGATAATTTTTAATCAAGTTCAAGGAATAAACGATAAGATTGCAGGTATACAGCACCATGTTAATCTCTAATCACTAATCAGTACGAAACGAAAATGACCCTTTTTTCAGAGCGAGCGAGAGAAGGATAAAGTAAATGATAAACGGAAAGGCACGCAAGATGTTAAAGACACTTCCTCAATTTATTTCTCGTCTGCTTGTTAATTCAAACGGTCTCCTACGTTCTGATACTAACCTTCGTTGCTTCTGTGCTACAATTTATTTTTTTAAATGAATCCTTGTATCTTGGCACAACCACCTGAAGATGAAGTTGGTGATGGTAGATGGCAAAGTATGGTAAGCTTCGTGAACTATGTCTTGTTTCTTTTAGAGTATAAATACCGTGTTATTTTTACAAATTCAAATTAAAGATTTATTTAATTGACAAATACAACTTCAAATGTAAATAAATTGATATGAATGATATTGAACGTTTCAAATTATGAGATATTTATATTAAAGATAAAATATATTGGAGCAGAATTATTTCAATGATCCATCTGAACAGCTTTGAGAAATTAAATGAGAAAGTTCAGAGAGCCTTCACATACCCTTCTATCTAATAATAATTTCCTTGAAAGAATAAATCGTATTCACATGATTCCCCCAATTGAAATTGAGCGGGATAAACCATAAACTTAGATGAACTTGTTGTGATTGTATGTGGTTATCATGTATGTAAAATAAAAAGTCATAATACTTATAATCATTGTTTATACGATAGCAATGTCAAATTATGTCTGCTCTTGTATAACACAAATTATTCATTTCAAGAATCGACAATTATTTTCCAAGCATGATCTTGTTATAAATTCAACATAATAAGAACATTTCTCAACAGAATTCATTCATAGGAAATTCGTTGAAAGCTAATTTGTCTATGAGGTAAATGAAACCAACCTCTAAATTGCTTATGAGAATCAAACATAACCTTATTTTGTTTGAGGAACAAGTTAACCGGGGGCATACGATTGCGTAGCTCTGTTGAATTTGTAAATAAAATGTAATCTACACTGTGCGTCAATTGGAATTGTTAATTGTAATTTTCTTAGGCTTATACTACTGCAGCACACTTCTTGAAAATGGTAGTGCAAATAAAACGGGGTGGAAGACGCTTCTCTGGTCTAAGACCAAGACAATATCGCTTATTGGTGACTACAGCCAAGCGGAATCGAAATGGCTGCAAGGGGTGCTAGTTTCAGTCTCTACAGTTCGCCAAAGGCTTCATAAATTAGGGTTGAATGCTTGGAGTCGCTATAGGTTTACGCAACTAAGCTGAAGGGCATGCCAAATGGGCTATGGAACATTGTAGGTGATACATGTTCTTCGATGAATCGAATTCTGCTTGTATCACATCAATGGTCGTATTTTATTAGGGAAACTAGCCAGCCTTTATCGGAACCTAACATGGAGAAACATGTAGCATTCTGTTGATCTGTAACAGTCTAAGGTGACATAACCGCCAAGTCATGTACTGAGCTAGATATTTTTATGAAAGAAACTATGAATGTACAAAGATATAGTGGTAACTTCATTTTTCTTATTGTAGTATCATTTATGGAATAAATGGATAATATTTTCATTGTTATAATGAACATCCCCATCGAGTTAACATTGTCACAAAAGCTCTACAACTCGACCATATTCATAAAATTGACTAGCCAACAATTTCCTCTGACCTATCGAGCACTCAGTCGCTTACAAAAGCAAATTCATGAGAGAGGTGAACTTATTGACGCGCTGGATAGGTTAACTTCGGAAATAATGGATTAACATTCCTCAGGAATTCATAATAAACTTAATAAGAAGCATGCCAACAAGAGTAGAAGGCATTTAAGGAGTTGTGAATGACCCACTGAATAGCAAATAGAAAAAAATTTCTTTCAAATTCATACTTTTGTATGAAAACCGAAATTTCAGCAGAAGTATTAGGGAAATTTATTGTTTTCGAATTTTTTCATGAAATATGATCACAATATATCGCTTGATGTAGTTTTAAAACGAAAATATTTAATTATTCATTTCAATTGAAGCACAGTATATTCACTGTAATGAGATGAAAAATAATTCGTTCTTTCCAAGTATAAATCATTTTGAAAATCAAAACTATCGGATAAATATCTATTAGTTATTTACAAAATAAATCTCAGATTTCGTAATATTATAATACCTACTTATAGTTGTGACATTGATGATAAATTGATCTAATATACCATTGATTTGCTGGTGAAAGATATGATTGAAAAATTAATCAAGATAGATAAAATCATCAAGTATAAAAAGATTACTCGAAATTATGGAGTATTTTGATAATTTTAAGATGGTCAACAGTGTGTTTAAGATTTTCAAGAAGCAAACGGGTAATTAGTATTGAGGGAAACACAATTGACTATTGACAAGATAGTTAAATACATGGTGTACACAGGAAACAAATGATTTGTTAAAAAAAATGATCAAAGTCTGCTTATAATGATTGTCAAAATTTTGTTTGCTAAGTTTGAACTTTTCTCGATTTTATCAGTTCTCACAAGTGTGTTTTGCGATTTTTACTATGGATAAAATCATTAAGCAAAGAATTTGTCTCAAATTTTGTATTGCAAATGAAATTTCGTGTGCCGAATCGACGAAGATGCTACAGAAGGCTTACGGTGAATCGACTTTATCAAAAATAACTGCATATGAGTGGTATAGTGCATTCAACAGCGGCCGAGATGTGGTGGAAAATTTGCCTCGCTCTGGTCGGCCATCAACATGTTCGACTGAAGTCAACATCATGATACTTTTTTGACAGAATGTATTTCTGTGTACATTGTTACATATAACACTGTTTTGTGTGATGTGATGTTAATTTCACATCTACTATAGATAATGAAATATTTCATTATATTAAATTTTCTTTCCTACAGCACAACAGATATGTTCAAGAAGCGCAAACTACAGAGTCTGAAGTTTTGTTCATTGGAGATTCCATTATTCAACAGCTCCAGTTTTCTACTATATGGGCAGAGAAGTTTATATCACTTCATTGCTGTAATTTTGGTATAGGCGGAGACAGGTTAGTGCAAATGATGATGATGATGATAATTTATTTAGCAAGCTAATTACAAAAAACATTAATACATATCATTGTATACTGATATTGATGTGGTCCTAATGACCCATTATTCCTCTATAAACATACATAAAAAATGTAAACTCCATTTATTTTTCACATATATAGTGCACCTCGTCCTGAAACACTTAAGGGTTCGACTATCTTCCACATTACGTGGTAAACCATTGTACATTTCCAGTCCTAATGAAAATCTGATTGTCCGCCAACCTAGTGTTTGTCCGAGGCAAACGAAAATTCTGACAATTCCTTGTACTATACTCATGGAAATCTTTATTAAATGTACAACGATCCACCAAATGTTTTGGCAGGAGGTGATGCAACATTCTATAAATAAATACAAAAACACTTAAATAGACATTTTGTCTCACGGATGAAAGCTTATAGTTTTCCAACATATAACGAACAGAAGTATAATTATCACAGTCTAGAACATAGCGCATAGCTTAATTTTGAAAAATCTGAAGTCTAGCTATTTCCTTCTCTTTGTACATATAAATAATTGTAGGACAATACAGAAAATGTGGCGAAACAATGGTATTGTAAACCAAAGATTTGGTGAATTCACTCAAATGTTTTCTGATTCTTCCCAGAAAACCTACCTTTTTGCTTACTTTTTTACAGATATAGTCAGCTTGGTTTGTGAATTTTAAGTTGTTATCTATTACTTTTCCTAAGTATTTGAACTCAGTAACATTTTCGATGGATTAATCATTAATTTTAACACCATAACTTCTTTCATTCTGTTTTTTTTGTATCATTATGATTTTAGTCTTTTCCAGGTTCAATTTAAAGTGGTTATCTTCAAGCCAAGTAAAAAGAATTTTTAGTTCGTTGTTGATGGTTTGAATTACATCGTCTATATTGTCGCTTATAAAATAGATGCAAGTATCATCTGCCACCATCTGAACTTTGCAGTTCTTAAGAATCCTGACAATGTCGTCAATATAGAGTGTGAAGACTACGGGGCCCGGTATAGACCCCTGGGGTACCCCCCAATCCACTAAAATTTCCTCCGAGATGTGGTCATCATACTTGACCTTCTGTTTCCCCCCTTTTAGGTAAAAACTGAACCATTCCAGAACCTTTCCTCTCAGACCCATTTTTTCCAATTTTTTGCAATTTAATCTTCTGTCCGTTGTTTCAAACGCTCTTTTGTAGTCCAGAAACACTTCACCGACAAATAAATTCTCATCCATTGCCATCTTCCACTCATCAACACACTCTGCACAGCCGTCTCACAGGAGCTGTTCTTTCGAAAACTTGCTTGTTGTTGACTCCGAATGTTATTTTTATCAATGAAATTTATGAGCTGTTTTTGACGACTAGTTCTAGGAGTTTCTCATAAGGAGGCAGAAGATTGATTGGCCGATACTCTACCGCCGAAGTAGTACCTGGCTTCTTTTTAATCGGTACAATTGTTGATACTTTTCATGACTGGGGAACAATACCCTCTCTGAGGGACATATTCAATACACTTCTTCAGGATATATGTATTCACACTATCCGTACTGATCTGCTTGTCAGAAATATGGTGTTGAAGTTTCTTTAAGTTCTTCTTATGTTACAGTTGTGAACTCTGTCCAGAGATTGTCTGCTTGTCTTACATTTTCTAAAACAAATTCTTCATTATTTTGTCTGACAATAGTACTCGTAATTTCCTCTATACTTCGTATAAAATATCTCTACCGGAAATTAAATCCCTTCATCAAGCTCCTGACGTCCAATTTTTAATAATCTCTGAAGAGTTTTCCACATTGCAACTGCATCATCCTTGCACTCATCGATCTTCCTTTTATAACAGTCTACTTTCTGTTTTCTGATTATTTCCACAACTTAATTCCTTTTTCTTTGAAATTTTTCCAGTCTTCTTCTTTTTTGTTATAACAGCCCTTCTATATAGACAATCTGTTTTCTTCATATTCAAGCATATGTTATCGCACCACCAAACTTTGTTATTCTGATTAGGTTTGATTTCAATAATATTCTCAGGTGCATGTTCATTCAAGACCCTCAACATCCCCTCAATCCACCTGTCAGCCTCGATGTCAATCTCCCTATCCATCCTTCCAAAATTTAATGTCCTAATATCATTTTCAAAATCGTGCTCGTTAAAATTGTTGAAGCATCTCAGCTTTCTCGTACGTATTTCTCTTTTGCCTTCATCTTTGATATTCAACGATATAATCGAATGATCTGTAAACTTTGGTGTCAGATGTACCTTGTAGTTCAAACTTGGATCATAAGTTAATATAAGATCAATCATTGAACTACTTTCATTCGTTATTCTAGTGAAATGTTGGTTTATCTGATACAATGCTAATCTTTTAATGGCGTCCATTAATTTATGTCCATAGTAACTGTTTTTAGACATGTCTATATTGAAATCTTCCAGAATTATGGTCGAACCCTGTTTAAAGTCGTGATTATGAACCATAATTTCGAAATTTTCTTACCAACATTTACTTCGATTCCTATAATCCAGTAATTTCCTCCAGTACATTTTCTATGATTATTTTATATTTATAGCCGGATTTTATATAAATTATACAACCACCAGTATGTCTGCTTTCAGATAAACAATTCACACATCTATATCCCTTAATCATTAACTCAACATCTAAAATATTTTGTGTTATATGCGTTTCAGATAGACACACTATTATTGGATCTACTTGCTTCATAATATATTTAAGCTCGCTTTTATATTTTGATAGACCTTCAATATTCAAGTACAGGATTCTAGTTTCTATGGGTTGCTATAAATTATTTTTAGTTTTGTTATCAATACTTTCTGTGATACGTTTGTAGCATGGACAAGACCTATCGAATATTCACCAAGAAGAAAAGATCTTTTATATATGGAGTGCATGAATTAATTTTGATTTATTTTAGTGTTTAATTCTTGTTTTCAAGATGAATAGTTGGTAAGATTAGTGATAAATATCTCTTACATAACGATGTTTCCGTACTATTGTGGGTACACTTGTCTAGTATTTGTTTCTATTTTATTCAGGTTGGATTAATCAGTTATGCTGTATCCTACCTTTTGATATCTCTCAATGTACAGAAACACTCACTCATAATAAGTCTAAGACCTTTAATGTAATTGATAGTTATAATTATTATTTCTGTACAAGATGCCAATAAAATGCTATTATTATTATTTATTATCGTGGACTTATGCACTCTCAGCTGTTAGCTAGATATAATTCACCTTTCCCAGATTCATCAATCAAAGGAATAGGCTCGATTACAATATACTTGACATAAATTTCCTAACTATTCTACATGTATTAAGAATTACAGTTTTTGCATTTCTATATAAGTATTCTTATGCAATTCTAATTTCTTAAGGCTATCAAGCAACGTTTTGGGTATTAACCCAGTCGAGGATACGATGACAGGAACAATATCTATTTTATCCAGGTGCCACATCTGCTGGATCTCAATAGCAAGGTCTGTGTATTTGGACATTTTCCCCTGGAACTTATTCAGCACGTTGTTATTATTCGGTATGGCGATATCCACTAGCATTGCTGTTCTGGCTCTCTTGTCATACACCACTATGTCCGTCCTATTATTCGTCACCATTCTGTCAGTGATAACAGGCCTATCGTAGTATAATCTGATAGAGTCATTTTCCAATACGGGCGCCGGTTGATACTTGTAATATGGCTGGAAGGTATTGAGAAGTCCGTACTTGTGTGCGAGTTTCTGATGGATAATGTTGCACACTTGATTATGCCTGTGAAGATAGTCCGTATTGGCCAGTTGTTCGCAGTATGTAATATGCTGTATAGTCTCCGATCTTATATGGCATTTTCTGCACTTATCTGTTTGTAATGTTCCGTCCTTAATAATAAATTTTTTGTAGTTGTTTGTAGCTATCACTTGGCCTTGAATGACCATAAGGAATCCTTCTCTTTCCGCGAATAATTCTCCTTTCATCAACCATTTGTTGGAAGCTTCTTTGTCGATGAATGGTTAATTAATCTCATGGTGATATCGTCCATGCAATTCCTTCCTTGACCATTGCTCTTGTTTTTCAGTATCTGATAGGAACGGTAGATTCAACAGGTCATCTCTGGTAGTAAGATTTAGAGGTATATATCCCTTATAAGCCAACGATACTATATGGAGGTCAGAAGTGAGAGCTTTTGCAGAGAAGAATTCTCTCAGATTTTTATGTAATTTTATGTATTATTATTATTATTATATCGAATGATTAATATCTAATTTTTAGGTTTACTTTCTCATTCATTTTTTTGCAATTCCCACAGATCGGTTCAACACTTTTACATTGTCTTTTTTCATGTTTACTGAAGCAAGTGAAACACACTTTTTCATTCTTACATTAATTTTTGCCGTGACCGTGTAGACCATAATTGAAACATCTTAGAACATTATAGTACCTGAAAACCCGACAGTTCCTATATTTTACATGCATTTTCTCCGCATTCATAATTTTATTCATGATTTTTGGATCTATTTCAATTACAACATTTCCTGACTTAGATCGTACGAAATGTTATCAACGATTCAGAAACTGGGACACAAAATCTGCCTTAATTTAACTGGTAAATTAATTTATGACAAATATACGAGGGTGAATTGGGAATTTACTAGATTGACAAAGAAGCTACTTTTTTTTTTTTTTACATTTAGTAGTCTATTTTCATAGCGGCATTTCAGAATCTTCGCAAAATGTATTTTACTACTTAGAAGAATAATCGCAGATGGCGCTCTTATTCGACGTAAAAATTAAAAGCAGTCCTACCAAGTAAATTGTATTTTTTAAATATCTAGTTTGTATCTCGAAATTTCGTCATCTGAAACTAAACTACTTTATAATCAGATACCACTTAATATCATAGCATAGACAATATATTCTAGTTAAATAGTTTTCAGAGTTGAGAATGTCTTATGGAGAATTCAAAATGGTGAACTAGACTTTCATGTAAAGTTGAAAGCTGTAGTTTTATTTGTTGGCACCAATAACACAGACTGTACACCACATGAGGTTTTCGAAGGATTTTAGAAATAATCAAGAATATCAAGCAGAAGTTGGGAAATGTTGCTATCCTTTTACCTGTAAGTTATATTAGGATTATACCTTAATTGAATAAAATATTTGACTTAGCTCTCTACAGAAATATATCTATTTAGATATATGTATGTAAAAATTGCTAAAAGAAATATCAATTACCAAACGTATTAAAAAAACAATGTTTCTGTAATAATATATATTTCATAAAATAAAATGTAAACATAACAAAATCTCAATCAAAAATATGCCCGACATTATTTTTCTTATTTTCGAAATAATAATCAAAAACAGTATGTATTTCATGAGTCATATCTAAGGCAGTCATACTCCTTCCCAATTTGGAAAACGCTAATTTGTTACATTCCCTTACTAGCTTACAACCTCCAAAAGCTGCCAACAAAGCTCTATCATCATGAGTTTTCTCATTCTCAGTTGGAGGTTCTTTTTGTAATGACCATGCCAGAAATGTAGCAACTGTTCCTGCCAGAAGATCACCTTGACCCCCAGATCTTCTTCCAGATCCAGAACTGGTAACTTTTGCTTCAACTTTACTATCGAAAATGATATCCTGAGGTCCTTTTCTGAGAATTGTTAAATTTGGACAGATATCAAAAAGGTCACTGGAATTTTCTCTGTATTTCTCTGCGTCAGTATTTCCGACTAACCTAGAAAACTCCATAATATTCGGCGTCAAAATGAGCTTTGCTGGATAATCCCTTATTAATTCTATATGATTGGCTATCAGAAACAGACCATCTGCATCAATCACCAATGGTTTTCGAAGTTTTTTACACAGATTTATCACTTGTCTTATAACCATAAATGTGGATTCATCTCTTCCTAAACCAGGACCAATTAGAACAACATGTAACCTTTCAAGCCATGGCTCTATCTTCACTTTTGCTTGAGCATGATCCAAATAGGGAAGTACTATAAGCTCTGGGCTATAGGATTTGATAACCGTTGCAGCATCTTTCATACAAAATACATAAACCAAATCAGCCCCAACTTTTAAAGAAGTTATTGCGGCATAGTAAGGAGCCCCTGTATATTCCAAACTACCTCCAAAAACACCTATACGACCTGCTTGTCCTTTGTGTTTGTCCTGAGATAAAGATGGGGCTAGCTGTTTACATCTTGATAAAAGACCGTCTTCACTTAGCACTCTTGGTTTTGACGACATTTCCTTTGAAACTGAATGATTAATAAAAAAAATATTACACAAACTCTTCGTAAGTCTTCTTTTCAGTAAATGCATAACAATATTTCAAGCTGATTATTTATATCAAATCATACTGGAAGTTATCTAGCGAAGATATATTACTTGATTTGCTATTATTTATATTTACCTAATTCCTATTCCTAACAATAGTGAGGTTATATTTTGATGATTATTCAAAGTTCAAGGTTAAGTCTCCTCTATGAATAAAATTAGTTATCATAGAATAATAATATTCAATCTTACGGATATCTGCCGTATCGAAAATGGATACTGGTAGATGATAAGATATTATATTTATTTATAATTGAGACCTGAAGTTGCTCAAAATATTTATTTTTTCCAGACACTTTTGCCTAGAGGACAATATCCCAACCCCTACAGGGAAAGAAATGATCAAGTAAATACTTTTTTGATAGACAAATTTTGCAACCCAGACAATGCTGATGAGCTGACACCAAATGTTCATGTAGTACGAATTCATGGTAATATAGTACAGAACGACAAAACTATACCTCATTTTATCTTACACGATTATCTGCATCTCACGAATTCGGCTTACTGGAAGATTTTTGGACCAGTTTACGAGAAATTAAATGAAATTTTGGCAAAATAAGGATGAATATTATTAATGAATTTATCGATATATTTTTATTAAGTATTAAAGTGTTTCTTTTGTAAAAATACCTTTCTAATGCTTTTTATTGTAACCCTTACCTTTGTATAGTAACTGGAGCTTGGCTAGGTAATTTTTCATTTTGTAATGTTTTTCGACAGTAATTTTTATTAAGTTGGTGTAGTATATTTTACATTTTGATATGATATAGATATTATTATTTTTTTTCTCATTTATCCAAAAATTGGATGAAATTATATGACAAGATCATAAAGTTGTCAAGCTGAGATTACTTGAAAAAGCACACAATACATTAAAGTTGCCTCCTGTCAAAGTTTGTGAACACAGACGGGAAATCGGCAAGAATCCACTTCAAGAAGAGTCTAAATTAGACAGTCTGCATCTAGAATAACAATTGTTGATTCTTTTATATGGATTTGAGATCAATAGATTGGGTATTACTTCTCACCAAAATTCGATGAACTTTGACAGAAGGAAATTTTCACTGTTTTATGTGCGGGGTTCTTTGAATTGCCTGCTGTCATTGTCCCATTTTGGAAGAAACTACAATTTGTAAATCGAAAGGACATATATTACAAGTCGAATTGCAAGTGTGCATGCTCTGAAGCATAATCCGAACTAGGAACACGACCTTGTTAACAATATTTGTCTCGTTGTACGGAATATACTCAAAAGCTAATTTATCAGCGTAAAAACTCTCAGTTTGATTGATGGTCTGTTCAGAACAGAAATTCTGATATAGCTTTGGTGTTCTCTGAGTTTCTCAGCTCCAACAAATATTTCCATAGAAAAGGCCTGTGAACAGATGATATTCTCAACAATAACAAGGACTATAGAATCATGTAACCTATCACACGTAAAACTATAGTAAACCTCTATTCGCAGGGAGCACGACGAAAGCGACATCTGATGGTAGCGTAAAATCATGCTCGGCAATGGTATGACATGTGAAAGATCCGTATAAATAACAGTGAATTGTTTCAAAAAGTGAATTTAAAAATAAATATGTGTTACAAAAATCTGTGATCGTGTTTTTAAATTGAAAAAACTCATTACGATGGAAAAAGTGTGTATAAAAAATTAAGGAAAAAATTCTTTGAAAACAAGCTTTTATTCAAATGCGCTAAAAAGAAAAAAATGAACTTTTGCACTAAAACTTTTACCGTTAATTCATAACGTCATTTCAAATTTAACACATTTGACACAATTTATATGTTATAATATAAAAGCTTGTCGCGAGATATAAGTACTCGTATTTACTTTATCAGTTTGAAATATTAACAGGTAGGCATAACATATAAATTGTGTCAAATGTGTTAAATTTGAAATGACGTTATAAGTTAACAGTAAAAGATTTAGTGTGAAAGTTAATTTTTTTTTCTATTTAGCGCATTAAAATAAAAGGTTGTTTTTAAAGAATTTTTTTTAAACTTAATTTCATTTTTTAGTTATTCTTGGCAATCTTTCATTTGGTACCCATATTGTAGGAACGAATAAAAGAAAATTATCCGCCATTTCGTTTTGCATTAAGAATAACTGGTCCACCGCCTTGTTGGATTTAGAATGACGTCACATAGTTAATCATGCATTGTCATCCAAACTCAACGTGTATACAAAATTTCAGCTCAGTTGGTTGAGATTAAGTGCCTCAAAATTGAGTTGTAAGATTTCACCCGAACATACAAACATACATACATTGCAAGTTAAATAAAAGCTTGTAAATATGTTTATAAATAACTAAAAGGAGTTTTTAGAATCCCATGGGGTTAACCTGTGAAATATAAACAAATTTAATACATGACAACTGCAATAATGAAAATTACAAAAAGTGTTGATTGTTAATATGATTTTCAGGAATAAAATGAAAATTAATGGCAATGTAATTGCGAATCGTAATTTGAACATACATTACCCTAGTTGCATTGTTACTGAATAATGTTACACACTACTTTGTTTTTTCTTTTAACATCATTTATCCATTTATTTTTTTTATCCATTTATTTCTTCCATTCATTTATTTCCACTTGGCCACTGGAAATGTGTAAAATTTACATTTACTGTTTCTAGCTGTATTTTTGCAATCAACAACACAACAACTATTATGGATCATTTTTTATTTAATGTTAACGTGTTTATTTGATATGATAAAAGCATGATTTAACGATAATTTGACCACATCGAGCGCTGTGATCGATTCAGCTGTCCCCACTATATACTCCGCTCCCTGCCAATAGGAAATTAGGAAAAATTATAAGAAAGTATTTTTAAGTAATGAAAATCATATACTCGATATCAATTAATATCGTTATAATATATGGTAATTATTTAGTAGTGTTGATAGTCAAAATTCACTGAAAAAGTGTTTACTTCCTTATTTTGGGTTCCAGAATCCTAATCTGAAATCGTTTTGCTCCAAAAGGCTATCGTTCAGAAAAAAACAAAATTTCCTTGAAAGTCCTCTTGTCTATAACATTCAAACTCTCTAATTGCTTTATTAAAATGCCTTGTTACTATTACAATGAATAATATATACACACATGTACCATTAATTAGGAATTCTACGCTTGAACACATTAATTTCTTATTAAAATGCTTTTTTAATTCTTCTTTTATTTTCTAGACAGTTAACCCGCCATATTTACAATGATTTCATGTTACATGTTATACGACATACGGCTCAAAACGATGCAAGAAAGAGATAAATGTACTCACTACCTCTCTCGTTCATAACTGAGACCGAAATTCAAATGGAAATCTTTCCAAGCCTAGACTAACTAACCTAATTTTACCTTAAACCTATTGAATTCAAAATTTTAAATTTAAATTAGGTTTGAGATTTCCATTTGAATATCCCTCTCTGTTATGACAGTAGATGGCGAGTACTTCACTATTGTCGGGATCATGTCACGTAGGTCTTGGATTGTTTATGTGTGAAATTGTTGCTTTATATTGAGAATTGAGGGGCAATCATGTAAATAAGGAGGGTTAACTCTCTAGAAAATTGAATCGAATTGAAAAGCATTTTAATAAGAATTTAATGTTCATTTAAGCGTAGAATTACTAATTGACGGTACATGTGTGTATATATTATCCATTGTAATAGTAACAAGGCATTGTAAAGAAGCAGTTATAGAGTTTGAATGATATAGACAAGAGGACTTTTAAGGAAATTTTGTTTTTTTTTCCTGAACGATAGACTTTCGATGCAAAGCGTTTTCAGATTTGGATTCTGGAACCCAAAATTAGTGAGTAAACACTTTTGTGTGAAATGTGACTATCGACACTATACTAAATAACTACCATTTAGGTATTATAGCATCTACGAAATATGTGACAACTATAACAATCAGGTACTGCTCTAAAGAAGTAATACGATTAAGTTTTTTTTCTAGGCGTCCGTAAAAGAAAAACTATGTTCTCTTTGACTGCACACTACACCATATTTTGTTTTCTGTGTTAAAACAATCAGCTGGCTCCGTTCCCAAATCAATTTTTGTAAACAAACAAACGTCACAATATGCTCTATGGTTCCTATATCAGCCATGGATAGTGTTTTGCTTACACAAAAACAAAGTGATCAATGATCGTTCAGTAAAATAGTTTGAAATGATGATATTAGACTAAATTTCGTTAAAAAGTTGAAAAAAGTGATCAAAACATTTTAATTCATTGTGTCGAAATCGAACAACACGTTTTGGCCATTCTACGTCGTTTTAATAAAGTTCCATATTTTTGTCGGACATTTTAGAAAAATGGGGGGCATAGTAAGTACTGGCCATAATAATGATGATTTAATAGACAATTTATTGGAAGTTGATTACATAAAAACATCTAGCATCGAGAGAGTATTCAGAGCTGTTGATAGAGCGGAATATTTTTTGCCAGAAGGCAGAGGAAACGCTTATAAAGATGTGGCGTGGAAATGTGGAAACTTACATCTTTCAGCGCCTTGTATATATAGTGAAGTTATGGAAGGTTTATGCTTGGAACCCGGTTTGTCTTTTCTGAATTTGGGCTCTGGCACTGGTTATTTAAGTACAATGATTGGACTGATTTTGGGAAAGAATGGTCTGAATCATGGAATTGAAGTATATGAAGATGTTGTGTTATATGCAAATAAAAAATTGGAAGAATTCAAAAAGTATTCTGGTGCCATGGATGAGTATGATTTTTGTGAGCCCATTTTTGCCAGAGGTAAGTTTTCAAACTAATAATGATTCATGGTAATCACAAACAAATCATTCTCAAAATTCATATTAATTTTTTATAATTCCACCAAAATTCTACATATTCTGTCATGATATGGGTAATCAAAAATTAAATATTTATATAAATCGTTCAACATATATACAGACAGTCGAATGCCATTCTATAATTATATGTTCATTAATTCATTCATTGTCAACTTTGAATTCAAAGCTTGCATATAAAAGTTGGCGTTATTCTTCTCAAGATCAATAGGTTCATCATAATATTAAGGTTCAATGCATCAGAGAAGAATATAAATTTTTCATTTTGGACTGAAATAAACTTCTTTTTGTTCAACATAAAAATTCACTATTATTTTGCCTTGTTTGATGTCACTTGAAATAGCATTAACCTGTCTTGAAGAATTGTTGAAATGAAATAATTTACTCTCTGAAAGTATATATGAATACACTGTAAACAAAAGTTAGGAATATTAGGATGCAGCTTGCTTACGATGGATATGAGAACATCAATATGGGAAAGTTGAAAAATGTTTCTTACTTTTTTAAGACAAATCTGATTTGGTTTATAACAAAGACGACGTATGTGAGTCAGGCGAAAGAGGGTTCAACAATGGTTTATGCAAAGAACAGTTTCATTTCAGGGTGAATCACTAATGGTTTATGCTGGTGTATATTAGAGAGACGCACAGATTTAGTTATTTGTAGAGAAACAATATCTGAGTAGGTGTTCACTTAATACATTGCTCAGACAATTTTACCCTATTTTCAGGCTAAACACTTGCACACAGTAAGTTTTGAGCTTCCTGTTAGATTTCTCTTCATAACTATCTAGGAAAAGTTGAGTAATTGGTATAGATAATACCATTATTATGTTTTCAAATTCCCCAGCAAAGACATCCTTGCTTGCAGTATACCAGATCATATGGATTGCTGTTATTGAAGTTAGTGGTAGAGATAAAATTTCGTTTTTAAACTGCATTTATTTTGATACTTTATTTCCACAACTGGTAATCCAATATTCTGAATCTTTCTTATTGTTCACTGATATAATTCAAGTTAATTTAATACTTATATTTTCCGTTGGTGTGGTTAGATTTCAAAAAAATATATCAATATATCATAAAGATAATTCTTTCAAGCATAATCTTGAGATGATAGGAATGAAACAACCAGGAATTTCATCTGAAATGGCTGAGTCTAATAGTCAGTTATTGTGCAATATTAGCTTCGATACTCGAACAACATAGTAAGAGGGTTTGAAAAAGAATTTCGCAATATACCACACTAAAGATTCCACTGATGATACCAAATCAATACAAAATAGATTTCATATTCATCAATTAAGTGTTTCAACCTAACATAAGTGACAAATGACATATTTTGACGCTGAAAAATCCATTTCATGGGAGCGTCAAGATTTCATATAAAAATGAATAATGAATAATATATGATAGGAATGAAGGACGAGCTTGACAAACTATACATCGGGGGTGCTCAAACTTGAACTGCTGGCGATCTACCTCAATATTTTTAGACTACTTACGATCGACTCTGAGAGGCTGCAAGTATGTGTGATGCAGGGTTGTTATACATACACGATACACCCTACCTACCAACCTACCTAGGTGGGGTGTACCTTAGCATATATAGATATTAGCTTTCCGCACCATATACATTGTTTTAGTCAAGGTTTGGGTTAGTTTTAGTTAGGTTCTTCTCTATAATATCAATGAAAAACTCATAGTTATTCAAAATTGCGTGTTTATTGGTTGTTACAAAACAAAAGAGTTACATATGGTGTTAAACTTAGCTAAGGAGTGACTTTGGATGTTGAAGCATGGCACTGTATGTCCTCAGCATACTTTTCATAAGATGATACGTAACCACTGAGTGCTAATCGCAAGCATGATGACATATGATCTTCAGTTAGTCGATTGCGATATTTTGACTCAATTATCATCATTTCAGAAAATGCAGACTCTTACAAGTAAGTTGGCCCAAACATTGCCGTCAGTTGAAAGGCGATTTGTCTTAGATTCGGATATTTATCTTCAGATATAAAACACCAGAAATTTGTATCAGATGCTGTTGCTTTGAGATGTATATCTGTTATAAACTGCATGAACTCATTTTCAACAGAACATGAGTTCATATTGAACTGACTTGCTATGTCAGTAACTAATTCCTCAATGTTTTTATATGAAAATGGATAACTCATAAATGATGCTATATTTGCCAATTTACTGCAATCATAAAAACGCATTTCGAATTGTCCCAAAATATTTGATAATTCAGCCTCATACGTATCATAATTCAACTGAGGAATCCTTGCTTTCAAAGACGGAAAATGTTTCAGATCCTTTCTTTTCAGTTGATCTATCATAAGTTGCAATTTACTTTTGAATGCGTTTACTGAGTTAATCATCTCAATAATAGTTTTTCCTTCACCTTGAAGCTCCAAGTTAATGGTGTTTAAGTGCATTATGGTGTCAGTCAAAAATGCCAAATCAGTCAGTCATTTTTCATTTTTCAACATCTGAGTGTCATCACCTCTTTCGTCTAGAAAAGCAGTTATTTCGGGCAATAATTCTTGAAACCTTTCTAGGAATTTTCCGCGACTAAACCACCTGACGTCCGTGTGAAGAACTAAATCAGTGTGTTCAGCGGACTCCCTGTCTTCCAACTGCAACTTAAAGCGCCGCCGTTGCAAGCTACGTTCACGGATGGAATTTACAATTTTTGTTGCAATGCCCATAATTTTCTCCGTGTTTAAAATTTTTGAACATAAACCTTGTCGATGTATAATGCAATGGAATGAAAAAATGAAAGGAAATCTTCATTAGCTCAACACAATGCCAAAAAACCGTTTTTGTTTCCAGTCATTGCTGGTGCTCCATCGGTTGTAATGCACACTAATTTATATATTGGTAGTTTGTAGTTTTTTACAAAATTGAAGCAAACGTTTGTTTTGTAATCTTTGTACTCTTTTAAGATTAAATTTGTGGGTATTTGACCACACTGTTATAAGAAATCAAATAATTTCTTCTCCAGCAAACAAACGATTTCTTCTTCATATATGGTAACTGACTTCCTGTTGTGCTTTTTCCATGAGAAATTCAATTCATGCAAAACTTGCCACAATTTGTTTTTTGATACTAAAGTCCTGATCTCCTACAAGCACAGCGTGTAATTTTTCCACAGTGGGAAAGCACAGTTTTTCGAATAGTATTCCTAAAGTCTTCATCAATAACCATTCTGCTCCTTCCTGAAGAAAGAAGTTTTTGGATGTTTCACTATAAATCCATTTTCAGATTTTCTTTCCTTGAGAAGCTTGTATATTGTGGACTGTCCAATTCCCGTCTTCTCAGAACACTTTTTAACATTTTCATCGATTGAATATATTTTTAGCACGTTTAACAGGGGTAAAATTAGAAAACTTTTCCATTATTTGTGAAATGAACAAGACACTTTCACTAACTATGCATACAAATGATATGACCATTCTGTCACCTAAAGGTTTATTATTCTACGGCTTTACCAAATCGACTATAATTGATAATCAACAATATTTAGCTATTGTTATTTGGAATATATCTGTCCAATGATATATCAAATAAAATATATCCACCAAATAGGGTGAATAAGAAGCTTTTTTCACTTTCGTTAAGAAAATATTTCAGTATCACTAATTTTTTGTACACAGTGCAGAAATGAAAGAGAGAGAATTTGGTAGTGACATATTCATTAATTTTCAGGAAATTGTTTGTGCCTTAGTGAGACTCGACTATATGACCGTGTGTACTGTGGGGCATCATGTCCTCCAGCTTTTGAACCCTACATGAAAAATCTGTTGAAGATAGGAGGAATTTTGGTTGTACCCATCAATGAACATTTAATGCAATTCAAAAGAATATCTGAGACTGCTTGGACTTCTAAAACATTGTTGCCAGTTTCCTTTGCTTTACTTGTTCAGCCACCAGATGGTAGCCAGGAAATGGTATTGCCCAGTAAGTATATTTTATTGAAAAGATAATAATATTTGTTGTAAGTAATCTTACAATTGGCTATTCCATGGTCTTTCAGCCAAAGATGCTATTGAATTTTATGGTACATTAAATGCATAAATTCTATTTTTCAGCATGGTGTGTGAAGTAAAAAAAAAAAGTTTCATCTATCTTGAAGTAATTCCCAAAGGGTTTTTGTAGAGTATTCAAAATCGGTCCTTTGGCAAGGGCGTTTGATGCTGAACTTCTCGATTCGTCTGGTGTTGTAAGCAGTACTAAGCCTGTCTGGTAGTGGTTGCACTCTGGTAGCAGCATAGAGAATAGTATTCGAAGGGTTGTGAAGCGGATTGTTTGGATGACGCATTTTAGTAATCTTTCTGAGAGATGTTGTTTCCGCTGTGTGTATTCACTTCAAAACTGGGTTCCTGCTATTGCCATAAAAACACACGATACTCCAAAAGAGGTCGACAGATCATCTTTTACATGATTCCTGCTGTTTTTCTAGAGGTCCCTTTTTGCTTGAACGTAAGGGAACGAAAACGGTTTGTCCGTTTCACTGTAGCGATCTTGATGTTCGATGAATACAGGTTGAAATTTAGCTTACTGTCTATGGTAATGCCCATGTATTTAACCTGTTCTTTTGGACGCACGTTGTGATGGAGTAGTGAGATAGAGGGAGATGTACTGCTTGGGTTAAGCTTCAGTTTCCATCTGTTGAACCATGTTTCTGTTTCGGATAGTTCTGCATCTATTCAATTGTGTTCTGGATGTTGTTGCAGTAACAAACTATTGTTGTATCGTCGGCATATTGTAGAATATAACTGGTGATGTCAAACTCATTAAGATTTTTGTGGTACATATCAGCACAATAGAAATTATAAAAGGTAGGATAGAGGGAGACAATATTCTGGAGTAAATGATGACAGCTGGATCGGTATTTTAACTTGGAGCTTCCTGTTTACCAGCATGCTGAGGATAACACCTCATAATCAAGGCAGCCATAGCAAAATGATTTATAGATCAAACACTGTCACTGACAGACACTGTCAAATGCCTTATTTATATCCAAGAAGAGGGCTGCACTCCTTTTACCATTCAATTTGCTTGCTTGGATGTTATTTGCTAAAATAATTAACGGATATAGAGTAGGAGATTTTTGTCTAAACCCAAACTGATATTGTGGTATCTTATGTCAGATTGCTTCGATTAATCTTTTCAGAATTAATTTTTAGAAATTTTTCCCTAGATTAGATGGTAGAGTAATTGGTCCGTTGTAATTCAGTTTCGAGTAATCAAGGACTTTCTTCCGAGTTTCCACATTGCCGGAAAGTATGGATTGGTCGAACAGTATTCATAACTTTTTTAGGTCAGGTGTCGTATTTTTGCCTTTGCCTAAATAACGTAGTACTCTTTCCGTTCGATTAATTGTTGCTGAGAAACTATCACTTGGTTTTTGAAGTCACTTAGCCATTTTACCACTTGAACAGAGTGTTCCTCATCGAAGCCTGTGTTTCTGTCGGTTTTGTAGAAATTTTTGGAATTTTCTGGAAAAACTGCCAGTCTCTCCTCTGTTAACTCGTATTTGATACCATTTTCCACAATAGATGTATTGTTTGTATTTGAAAAATGTTTCGAGATTTTACTCCAATAGGTTCTCCCTTTTGTAACATTGATCTTTTCACATGCCGTGATCCAAGTATGTGATCTAAACTCATCAACCATTTTTTGGACATTTTTGTTGCTTTCATTGATATTCCTTCTCACATTTTTGTAATGTCTATATATTTTTCTCTTCTTTTTAGTATGGGCGAATTGTAGGTGTGTTTGTCAATATGGCCTCAGCTAACAGGGAATTTAACCTACATATACAGCCTTTGTTTATATCTGTTTTGATCCTTACAAATTCCAATAGAATTTCTTTGACATTTTCCATGTTACATTTGTTGTAGTTATATTTGATAGGATAATCAATTTCCGAAGGTATAGAATTCAAATCGAATTTTAATTTGATGGCTAGATGTTCTGAGCCTAGATCAGTTTTTGGATCGATGTCAGAAAAGTTTTTGGTGATTGGAAAAGATATTAAAAGGACGCCAACCACATTCCAGTGGGATATGATTTTATCTATCATTTAATTCAGTTTTCAATTTCTTTGTTGAAACCTATTAAAAACTACAAAATCTCCTCTAATTCATATACATTTACCACATTGTAGAAAGCTCAGTTAAGATGTGAACATTTCTCAAGTTTTTCATCTACTGAGAAAGGAAGTTTACTAAAAACAAAGCATGCGATACTGCAACTGCCATGTCTTTGTTTTCTGAGGACTTGTTATACAAAGCTCATATCTCTCACCAGAAGAATTAAAATTAATTCTGTTGAAATAAAAGTTCTTTAAGTCTTCATAAATGTCTTTTTTCCACAGTTGAAATTCAGCTCCCATCTCTACAGGCCTTGTCCCGTACAGCCATCAGAAATATACTTCGTAGAAACATAGAACTGGAACTTCCACCACCACCGAAGAAAGGAGCCCCGAAGAAAGCCCCTCGTAAAAATCGTGTATTGAAAAGGTTCATAGTTCCTCTTTTTGATGATGACAGCTCTGACGAGGAGGCTCAAATACTGTTCGCTGGAAGAAATGGATTAAGGGCTAGGGCAACGTCTAATAATGACTACGAAAATTTCTTTAGTCACGTTATTGATACTCTGAGATTTAGAACTGGAAGCAATTTTTCAGTGCAGCAAAGGAACGCCCAGATGGGAAATGCTGAGACCCAGACAACTGCTGAACTGAGGCAGGCTGCTGATGAAACTGTTGAGGTGTGTAGTGTTCTTGATAATGAAATGGAATATTTTGAGCAAATTGCATTATTTTTCACTTTTGAGTGAGTTATTATGCCTGATTTAATGGTTATTCATATAATTTTGTTATTGTATGATCGCATAACCTCAAACTAGAAGGTGGTTCACTATGAACCGCATACTTAACGTATACATGTATCAACATGATTCATAAATCAGGTTGTTGAAAAAAGATGGGACTCGGAAAATTCGTGTAAGAAACTTCATCTTGTTTTCCCACATGATGTTCAGAAATTTGAGACTAAACGCAATTTCTATCTTGTATATCATCATATTCATTCGAAATTTTCATAGAATCTGCGTCAGAAAGTGAAAAAAAAAACCTTCAGTTGGTCAACTTTTGATCGAAATTGATTCGAAAACTGAGAAATTCCTCATTATTTTAAATTCAAACGGATAATTTTGCGGTCCAATAGAGTGGAAAATGATAAATTATGTCATCACACAAACCTTCAGTTGGTCAACTTTTGATCGAAATTGATTCAAAAACTGAGAAATTTTTCATTATTTTAAATTCAAACGGATAATTTTGCGGTCCAGTAGAGTGGAAAAAGTTGTTTAAAGTTGTTCATCGTCAAACTTTTTATTTAAATGATGAATTGTTTGTGTCATCACACAAATCACGTGGAACCCAGCCGGCTGGGTGGCGTAGAGGATATGATGCTCGTCTCTCTCGCAGAGTTATCTGGGTTCAATCCCCACAAAGTCGGTGCGATTTTTCGGATTCTGGGAATCGCATGAGTGTCAATCTTTCGGAGGAGATGTAAAGCCGTCGGTCATTGTTATTATTATTATTATTATTTATTATAACATTGGAATGTACACGGCCATGTCTAACAGATGTGTTAGACATTAAAGATCCCTTCCCTCGACACGAGAGGGGTTCGGCAAAATTTCCGGGTTAGTGAGGTGACAGAATTCCCCAGTGTGTCATCAGCCGAAAGGCAGAAATAGAGGACATTGAAGGAAAAACAAACAAACAAACAACGTGACTTCAATAAAGCCAATGATACTAGAAGAAAGAAAAATTGTTTGTAGCGATCACTTGGTCTTGGATAGCCATAAGGAATCGTTTCTCACAACGTTCACACCAGTTCGGATGCACGGCAACTTCTTCGCAAAGGAGGGCTGAGCAGAAAGTATAGCAATACTACTAGTCAATAGATATATCTGCATGGGTGAAACACTTATGCCGTGTCCTCACTCATGGCGTGAAAGATCGCGAAGGTCGCGAAAAGCGAAAATGGATAGTTTGCTTCATGCCTTCGTTATCGTGCTTCACACCTAGATGGATTATTTGCTTGTTTGTCACCTTCTCAGAATTTCAGCCTACAAAGCGAGGTTAGGTTGGTTTCGGCAAAATTTCCGGGTTAGTGAGGTGACAGAATTCCCCAGTCAACCAACTTATTTGGAAAACTTCTAAGTTGGTTGAGACTCATTGTTATTTTGCAAGACACCGATACGTCTTTGCTCAAATCTTTATAGATATGATATGGTTGTTGCAACATCTATATGAAGTAAAAAACAAAAGAAATTGTAGCTGCTTTCTACTAGGGGTATCGGGTGGCCACTGGGAAGATATAAAATTCAGGTATCTCCACCGGTCTTTTAAAACGCTCTCCTTTAGTTTTACTCAGATTGAATTGAAATTTGTAGACAATATTCTCGACATATTGTTAATTCAGAAAAAAATTAAGAAAGAGCAAAATAAGTTAAAACCTTGCCCTCCCCTTAATATGTTTATTTACATAAATACAGTCTGAAAAAAATATGAACTTACCCTAAGAATTAAGTTATTTTAGAGTTTTATTGAAACCCATGTTATCATTATTAGGATATGATGTACACCTGGCCAGACAAATACAGGAGCGTGAGGAACGTGCAGACACAGTGTATAGCGTTGCGGTAGATAGTCGAATTAGTATAGCTATATATATATATATATATTTATATATATATATATATATATCATATATATATATATATATATATAGCCTATATATATATATATATATATATATTGTTCTCTAAATATCCTCCATATTACTCAATATATGCCAGTTTTCTTTTGTGAAAGAATTTCCCAGGCTGTTCTAACTGCTTCCTCTATATAATGTAGGGAGTATTTTTGAATATTTGTTATATAATTATTAGATAGTATTGGGTAATATAAAAGAACGCTTCGACGAATTTTACCCTTTGTGTAAACTTTATTCTATATTATAACATAATAAACTTTATTCTAATATTGTTTATTATATTCTGATTCATTTTCATTGCACAGTAATCAATTTTCTCTTCTATTCTATTCTACAGGAGAATCATAATGATAATGCTCAAGAGGAAGGGTTAAATCCAGACCCTGAGGTTGCAATGGAAGAAGAAACTGTTGAAAACGCAAATACCACTACGGCATCTATGGTTGTCAATGATGGATCAGTATGCAGTGACATATCATGTGAAGAACAGAGACGAGACTTAAATCTGGACCCATCTTGGTAAGAAAAATATATATATTTATAAAAGAAATATGTTTCTCTATTTTCTATCAATTTTTTTTGTTATCAAATAGTTCCATCCAATACCGAGTCGAACAGATGTTTCCCGAATGTATTCGAATTGTAGCCAGTGTTGCCACAATCTATCTCACGTCGGAGATTTGATTGCCTATCGTTGAAAATGAAATAGCGAAGCATAAGATATACTATTGACGTGAAATCGATAACAAAAAACTTCTAATCAGGGGTTTAACTTCTCGAGAGCGGAAGGGACATGTGTGACTCGTATTTTTTCGCAAGTGGGATCAGGAACCCGCGCTTGATTATCTAAATAAATAGATACATATTGTGACTTCTTTCAGGCAGGGTAGTGCGGTATAGCGCAAGATGTTTTCAAATTCTAAAGGTTTCCAAAATATTTATATGATATTCGAATCTGCCCTCTGATTTCAGTAATTCAATAAGTTGAATATGATGGATGTTGTTGAGGAAAAATATTTCTCTTTGTTATAAATTTTTGACAATCTGAGTGCAGAATATGAATTGCTAAAGAGTTTTTTGTAAGCTAGAACCTATTCTGTTTAACTGATACTACAGGGTAATAAATTTAGATTTGTACACTGTATAATATATTTTTTTTTCATTCATTTGGAGGGTGCCACTGACAACATCTCAGTTATATTAATTCATTAGTATTCATGGATCTAATAAGATATTACTGATGTGGTTTTCGTGTTATTCAGAAATTTTGATAACTTCCTAATTTCACCCATATTCGATATCTCGGTTATGAAATTTACTTCAAAAATGTTTTCACATTATTTAGACTTATTTTTGTAAATTGCCGAAATTCCTTTTCCCCCTTAGTTTGACAGATGAAGACATACAGTGTCTGGATACATAATCGATAGGCTGAGTCCATAACTTCCGAAGGCCAGATAACTTGTAATCCTCAGAGGTGGCAGTTATCATTGCACGGACTAGGTGAGTGGTTCAGAGTCCACTATCAACTGTAGGTCCATAGAACAAACAAACAAAAAGGTGGAGTTATCAATTCGTAGGGAAGTTTTTTTTGCATAACAAGATTGGGTAAAAAGTAAACATCAACACCTCTGTCAATATTGAAATAAATAAAAAGGGAAGTAGAATTCTCGATCAAATTCTCTGCATCCGCTCGGAAGATACCTACCACAGCTGAAATTACACTTTTATGTCTATGTCAAGCCAAATAGAAAAAAAATTCGGCCATCCACTTCAGGAAAGAGGGATCTGGCAACACTGGCTGAAATTTAAATCGTTCGGGAAACATTTCCCATCGACTCGGTACTGGATGCGCGACAGTGGTCAGCGTAAACAGCAGGATTACCGAAAACAATTCTACCAATATAACAAAAGAAAAATTTGAAATATAATTTTCCTGGGGAATTAAAATTACAATTTATGGATGCTTTTTTAGTCCATTATGTATGTGTGTAGATAAAGTAAGGTTACTTATTATAAATTCTTTTCAGTTGGGCAGAAAGCTCAGAATCAGAAGCTACAAACTCAAGAAAATCCAAAACTGGCGAAAGGAAGAAATTCGATAGTGGTCTTGGCGACGAAAATGAAATTTTGGAAGTTTCTGAAGATAATGATAATTCAAACGATAGGGATGATGATATTGAAACTGACGATCACGACAACAAATCATACGTATCCACGAGTGATGAAGATCAGTCGAAGAGAACCAAGAGATCCAGCAAACAAGAAAGTCAGAGCCGTCCAAAATGGCGTAGAATTGCTTTAGAGCCATCGTTTTCTTCTAGTAGTGATACGGATAATGAAGCAGATAGGAATTTGCAGGGTAATAATGAAATGAGGATGTATCAAAGCCGCTTCTCGACACCCATGAGAGAGAAAATACAAAGATTGCCGTTGCCACAGATTCTCAAGAATTATCTCAATTTTTATCGAGATTTCTGAAATGTAATATATTGCTTATACATATTTTAATTATACTCATTTTAGAATAGAGATTATCATATTTCAATATTGAATATTGGTTATATTTTATTTACTATGTTATTTATAGAAATGTTTATAAATCTCTTGGAATTCATGTGATAAAATTATGGTTTTAGGTTGTAAGTTATTGTGAGTATACTTTTTCTTTCAAATAAATTAATTGGAATAATCATAATGCATACTTGATATTCTGGTCTGGTAGTTTCGATATTTTAATACAGATTCATTTCGTTTCGATTTCTGGTAAGATAAAACTTTCTTGTTGATCCACCCTCCCTAAACTAGGAGAAAGAAATAGGCTCTGTCTGCATTGGGTACCCTGCCACTCAGGCATTGAGGGCCGCTCAAGGAACGGCTTTGGGGTTTCGCCTAGACTGGGAATTCCTCTGGAGACTGCAAGGATGGAAAATAACTGGTGGTTGGACCTAAAGGAACGAGAGCACTGGCTAAGTCTCAGACACCCTCAACTTGCCATCACTGGACCTTCCACTGTAAGAGCCAAGGATTGGTTTAAACTTTCCAGGTTAGAGCTTAGAGCTCTAACTGCTATATTAGCTGGGCACTGTCGCATCAGAAATCATCTAAATAAGTTAGGATAGATTGATACAGACTATGTGAATAGGAGATAGAATCAATAGAATGCGTCATGTACGAGTGCCCAGCTGGGGACAAAGTCAGGCGGCTTGACGAACTTTGATCTAACAAACAGCTTATAAGTCTCTCACCCACAAAAGCTTATATCCTTTGCAAAAAGGATGGAGCTTGAGGGTGAAATTTAGGATATCTATCTAATATAACATTCATTTTAGAAAAAATATTTTTATCTATTCTCTTTAAAATGAGTAATTTGAATTATGAAACAAAAACAAGTATTGATACCATCCCTTTATGCCATCTAATTGACATAACTAAAGTGATCGCAAGCATTTTGTATATAGGTATATTCTTTGCAGTGTGACCAACTGAATTTTAGCACTAAAGCGGTGTAGCAGCGATCACAGCAAAATAGGGTAATTTGTAGCAGACCTTCATGAATTTTCTACGAAACGAGAATATTCAAAGTCACGTAATACTAGTCTCAGTTTTGACATTTGAAGAAATTCAGACATCTGGAGTTGCTATTTCATTAAATATATTATTCAAAATAAATTGCCCAAGGAATACTGCAAACCTGAAAAGATAAAGCTATGAAATTATTCGTTTACAAAATATCCCTGATATAATTTATCTTGTCGCCTTTTCAACCGATTAACAGCGGTTACGTCAATATCGTGGAAAGTACTCTAAGTATATAAATTATCTTTGCTGAGTATCAATGTTTTTAGAAATACCGAACTAACTTTTGCGCATTTCGGATTCGGAACATAGTTAAACTAGTAGGTAGGGTTAATATTTAATCATTTGTTATTCAGTTTACAAAAAGTATATCAAATCAAAAAAAAGAATCTTTTATTATCAGACACTTGTGATATAGTAATACTTCAGTTGGATTTAGCTATACAAGAAAAATGTCCAAAATATTCAATAACTGATGACCATTTAAAATATTTTGATCATATGTACACATTAAAAAGAAACAGAAAGATAATAAATCTAAACTCAATGAATCTTAAATGAGTGAATGATACACTTTTTTATCAAATTTTCACTATTTATTGTTTGGGTACAAGACTAGTTAGAATATTATTTTTTCAAGTGTTTATACTGCATAACAGTTTCGGGAATTATATTACTGCTAGGCTCAGCAGAGGGTGAGGTTATTGTAGATTAAGTAATGGGGAATTATTTCCACATAATTGATAATGTGGGTTTTTATAATTTTGTTAATTTCTAAACACTCCAGTAGGATCAATTTTTTCTTTATTGCAGATATGTAGTGTTTTTAGGTTTTCAGAATTTATAATACGATTTATATTTGTGATATGTACGAAAACGGAGGAATTTTTGTCTGTATGAGTATGTTCTTTGAAACGAGTCTGAAAGTCTCTACCGTTTTGAACTACATAACATGCAGTACATTCACTGCATTCGATTTTATGCATTCCAGATTTCTTTAAATTTATTCAGTTTGGCTTTTGAATTAAATAATAATTTTCCTAGGTTAAGCGCGCTGGTGGAGGCAGCTTTCATATTGAATTTGTAAAAATAATTCTGTATTATAGTGAACAAATATCCTTTATAAGGATATTTATATTCAGCGGTTTCTTTGTCTACAATGGGGCATAGAAGTTTCGAAATCCCGTTATTATTATGTTGTTAATAATTTTTTCAATCAATTGTGTTGGAAAATGATTGTTCATAGCTATTTGTTTGATTAAATCAATTGCTGACTCGAAGTTACTCTCCGACATTGGTAGTGCAAACGCTCTGTGGATCATGGAGTTAAAGGCTGCAAGTTTATGATTTAAGGGACTAAATGAATCAAAAGGGATTGTGGCATGCGTTAATGTGTCTTTTCTGAATATTTCAAAACTAATATCATTATTGATTTTAGTTCATGTTAAATCTGGAAAGTAAATACCGTTCGATTCAATTTCAGAAGTGAATTCAATTTTTTTTATGGATAGTGTTTAAGAAATTGAAAAATTGTTGTATTTGCCTATCCGTTCCTTGAAACCCAACTAAAAAATCGTCAACGTATCTAAACCAGAAGATTATATATTTTTAGCTAGGTCATTATTTTTTACGATAGAATTTTGAATTATATTTGAAAGAGTTTTGTTCCAGACAAGTTTCGAAGAGATTGTGCATTTCTGAGCAAACCAATGGATTTATTTTACTATTATCAGGGATGTTGTCTTTTAGAATGTGAAGACTTTCATCTCCTCGAGTGTTAGGATACATAGTTTCATTGTCAAAAGACACCAATTTGAAGGGGAGAATGTTGTTGCCTATAAAATATGATAATTTCTGTACTAAGGTATTAATTGAGTGTGTTTGGGGGAAAATTTAGACATTTTCTTGAATTAAGTGTTAAGATTTTAAGCCAATTTACCTGTGAGGACTAGAATGTATGAAACAACCGGTCGTGTCAGATATTCTTCTTTGTGGATTTTGATAAGCATACATTTCGGGGGCGTTGGCATTCACGGGGATAAATCTATGTTCAAGATATGTTGTTTTGAAGAGGTTGTTGCAGTCGTTGATGAGGTTTTTTGAATGTTCAAGATATGTTTTTGATTGAGGATTGAGATAACTGAGTTCCTGATTATTTCTTACTTTTTGTTGTTTGCTAATGCAAATTGTGCTATTTCTTTTGTCTGATTTGGCAAACACTAAGTTGTTTAATTGTTTCTTTATCATTGTTGTTTGTTATTTTATTTTGATATTTTGAATGATGTCCGCTATTTTGAATTTGTGGTTGTTTGGGTTGTTTATTATTTCCTTATCCGATATGTAGACAGTGTTATTGCAGGTGTGTATTTTTACAGAATAAATTAATCAATGATAGTTACAATGAATCTTCTAATTCGGAGTCATCAGACTATGAATCGGACTAAACTTTCATTGTTTTATATTTCTAAGACTTTCAGAGGCAATAAAGTTATCAATGTATTTTATTTTATCCTCTATTTTTGTTCTTAGCACCTACCTAGGAATTTATAATTTAACTAGTAGTTGTTGTTTAATAATTATTTCAATTCACTTATAATATGGATTTTAGATTATGTTTTATTATACTATGTGTTCTTCTAGTAATTAATATTGTCAAACATTATTTTCATTTAGAATGTTGCATATATAGCAGTTTGTTTTTGACCTAACTAAATCCTTAGTATGTTGATTAAATAACTTTATATTTATTGATGATACAGGACTATGAGAACAATCAAAGGTCATTTTTGAGTATCTAAATGAATTTATTGTAACTCCGAAAAAATTATTTTTCTCGGCATACATAATAATATATAATGCAACATTCATCAAAAATATAAATATTTGTTTTGAAAAATCCGCACTGCGCATGAGTAGTAGCTCTAATTTATTGTAGCGGAATTTGTCATTATTGAGTGGCCACTCTTTTTTTTATGCACGCTTCTCAGGAATAGACGAACCTGTTACACCACATGAGTGAGCGCCTGGGAAATTTCACAATATTTCTTACAACGAAGAAGAGGGCCAAATTGTAGCATGTTGGGAAGATGTTGGACGGAAGCGAGTTCCACAGCTCACCGGCCCTGTGAACGAATGGATTTCTTATAGAGAGAGGTTCGAGGGGTCGTTAAATGTACCGCCATATGATGAGAACTCCTTGCCAGCCTAGTATTGCGAGCAAAACATGAGTTTTCCGGAACAAGGTCTTTCAGCTCCTTGGAGCATCATTCGTGGAAGTATCTGTAAAACAGAGAAAGGTCAGCAACTTGTCTTCTGAGAGCCAGCGGTTGGAGATCGCGGGTGATCTCCGGGTGGTGGATGAGGCGCACAGACCGTTTTTGCACGCTATCCAACATCCGCAACGAATGTTTGGGTGCAGATCCCCATGCATGGGAACAATATTCCAAAGCAGGTCGAATCTGCGCCTTATATAGAAGCAACAGCTGAGATGACGTGAAGAATCTCTTGGCTCTGAAAAGAAAACTGATGCCGACTTAGCTATTGCTGATACATGTCATGCCAGCAAAACTTGGAGTTGACCGTTATTCCGAGAAGGTGCATCAAATCTTTGGATGTCATTTGTTGGCCTTGCATCATTAGAGGAGGTTCTACAGCGGGGACCTTTCTAGAAAACGTAGTTGCTCGCGTTGAGGCTCACCAGGTTCAACTGACCCCACTCAGATATCCTCTGTAAGTCAGAGTTTAAGTTATTAATTTGTTGAAATCTCTGACGATGAGATTCCGCAGCTGTAATCGGCCGCAGACTACTGAAAGACGAAACCAGGGTACAATCGTCTGCAAAACCGAAGATCTTGTTCTCTGTAGATGGCAAAGATTCTTCGGATCCTTCGGGTTAGGTTGCTGCTGTCCAACAAGGCATGGGAGCGGCTTGAATTTATACGGAGCGTAAAACCTTTTTTATAACATTCATGTTTTTTTCTGTAGATAGAACATTATTATTTGATTTTTCGTAATCCCAAATAAATTATTGAGCAAATTATTTCCTTTTCTGGCAACAAGTTTTCTTCTCCTATTTGAAACTATGTTCTCGGACTATGCTCTAGATCTCCACCAGAGAAAAGATCTAGGGTCCGTTCTGTGGTATCCTCTGTATCCGTACGTCTCTATTCGAGAACTCAGAGAATTCCCCGAACGCGTTCTGCTGATACTCGTCGTTTATTGGGTATTGTTAGTCACTTGTCATTCAATGAGACGAGGGATTCGATTTCGCAAGATTACTTTCAAGTTATTGAAGACTTTTCAATATATTAAGCTTGTTATTAAGATGGCCGCTTTGTGTTTTGGAAAACTGAACTTTTAAACAAAAATCTCATCATGTTTGCAAAGAAGCGGAAGTTAAATAAAGAAATTCAATGAGAAATATCTCCAATAATAGCATTTGAATTCAGTGATTTACATGCAAGTTTTTTCTGTAAGTAAAGAACATAATGTTAACCAACATTACACTTCTTTAAATGAAGAACAGTTAAAAAGCCTTGTACAAAAAACTAGTGGAATTGATGCAACCTACGGAGGTTTTTTATTACATCCAGAAATCAGATGACTAAGTGTTGGACAGTGCATTTTCCTTTCATTTCTCTTTTTCTGGCTGATCTTGCATTCTTAAACTGATATTACACAACACTTGAATCAAACGAATTCAAAGTTGCGAGGCAAAAAAATATAATATAGCCAACTTATACGGACACGTGAATGTATTTAGAAGTAAACAGAAATTTTTCAAAACGCTGTTTACAAGAGCAGAATAGAATCAAGAATTGAATTTTATAAGCTCGAAAGTTGAACGTTTCCCGAAATCAATTAATTTTGGCTTGAAAATGGGTTGAATGAGAGTGCATACTCAACTATTAAGTTTAAAAAATCGAATTCTTTAATTCTTTGACATATTCATCACTTAAGCATCCACTTCATCTAGCAACGACTAATATCGATGTTCATATTGACAGAATTATATAAGATTATTTTTTATTTAGGATTTTATTTGATGGTCATGTTCAAATTGAGAATAAATGAACCGAAACCAGTTTTTGCCCTGTGAAAACATAGCTGTTTCATTTCACTTCATGAATGGGGATAAAGCATATTGACAAATATATCTAACAGTTTTAGGATGCTAAATTTATTTTAGTCAATATTCTGTAAAAGAAATACGAATAATATAATCACTTTTACGTTTTAATGAATTCGTTACAGAAGAATGACATCCTAACTCTTTTGACTAATTTTTCAAGAATTGATAAATTTTGGATGACCAAAATTAATAACAAAACACATTTATTCATGCCATACTTAAAGAAATTGATTTTTATAATGCTGGCCTTCAAACCTTATTTCTTTCAATAGTAGCCTGTGGTCCACATATATTTGGACACCCCAGTCAGAACAGCAGAACACACACTTTCATGAAAAAGAATATACGTTTCTGTACGCACCTCGTGTTATCAAATTCTATGCATAACCTCTCAAAAAAGTCACTTTTCAATCCAGCAACGAAAAGTGAGAAAATAGTCCAGCGTGTATTTACCTCTCTGAGTTTTCGAAAATTAAATTAACAATGTCGTTCTTTATCAAAGGGAAAACAAAAAATTCAAATAACAAACGTACTAAAAATAATAATCAAGGAAAAAACAACAAGAAAAGAAAGTTGCCAGAACCAGAAGATGAAGAAATAACTAGTAGTGAGGATGAAGGTATCACATTGAATGGTGAAAAAGATACATCAGATTCCGAAGATGAGAATGAGACCGCTCAAGATAAGAAGTTAAGATTAGCGAAAATATATCTCCAAGAGATTGAACGACTTGAAAAGGAGAAACTAGGTGAGGAAGATGAAGTTGATAAAAACTTGATATCAAAACGCTTGAAAGAGGATTATTTGAAAGAATCTGGAAAATTTAGGAGCTATGTTGCCAATGAGTATACTCCTGAAAAACTAGGAACAATCCAAACTTTCAAATGCCGTGAACAGAAAAATACTATTACATGTTTATGTGTATCTTCAGACAATCAATATATTTTTAGTGGTAGTAAAGATGGAGTAATTGTAAAATGGAATTGTTTACAAGGAAAAAAAGTTGGAATTATTCCCTTCGTAAAACACAATAAAGATGTTATCTTAGGTCATAGCAGTAAAGTATTGGCAATTGCTATATCATCAGATGACAAATATTTGGTTATTGGAGAAGAATCTTCGGATATCCAAATTTGGGATCCTGAAAATCTAAAACACATAAAAACATTCAGAGGACATAGCAAAGGTATAACCGGAGTGGCTTTTAAAAAAAATTCCCATATCCTTTACTCTTGTAGTATGGATAAAAGTGTGAAAGTATGGAATTTAGATGAAATGATGTATGTCGAAACTTTATTTGGCCATCAAGATAAAGTATCTTCTTTAGACACTTTATATAAGGATCGAGTAGTTACATCGGGAAGTAGAGATGGGACTCTTCGAATATGGAAAATAACTGAAGAATCACAACTGATTTTCAATGGTCATTCAGGTAACATTGATATCGTGAAATTAATCAATGAAGAATATTTTATATCGGGAGGAGAAGATGGCCAACTATGCCTATGGAGTTTCATGAAGAAAAAACCTGTATATACAATTAAAGATGCTCATGGAATTAATGAGATTAACAATCAACCCAACTGGATTTGTAGTATCGCAACATTAGTAAACGCAGATTTGTTTGCATCAGGGAGTTATAATGGATTTATTAAGTTATGGAAATTAGGAGAAAATTTTAGGTCTGCTCAGTTGCTTTTTGATATACCTCAGATCGGATTTATCAATAGTATGGTTTTCACATCAGATAGAAAAAACCTAATAGTTAGTTGTGGCAGAGATCATCGGTTGGGAAGGTGGTTCACAAATAAAGATGTAAAAAATTGTATCAAATTTATTCCTTTGTTAGAACAATGATTTTTATATATTCAGTGTTTCATTTCCTATTCCTATGAAAATTAGCCATATAAATATTAATTTATACAATCTTCTTTTATTCTAACGTGCTTGAACATAGATGAATCTTGGTTTTGTTATTTTCTTGAGTTATAACATTTAATTTAACAATTATAACTGTGTTGCACAAACATTGTGATGTCCTAATATTTTGTTGCTTATTTTACACTACACTTCAGGGATAACTAAATTGAGAAAATCAAATCAAAAAACTCTGCGCCTGCCGGAGATTACTTGGCCCCAGATGGGGACTCAAACCAAACATAATATATTGGTTAACCACCTCGGTAGCTGCATGGTTAGTGAGCAAGTATGTAGGAATATGCACAGATGAGATGCCTGGTTCGGATCTGGGTTCAAGTTATTTATTGATACAAGCTCAACAGGATTCCTCCCAATTACAGAGCCGAACAAGTATAGATGAATTTGCTAAAACAAAAAACTTTCAAAAACAATAATGACAGAACGTATTTATAATGCAAACTCAAATAATAGAAATACACAAACAATCAAAACAATTTAAGTGCGTGAACTAAATTTTGCTAATAGGCTTCTTTTGAATGTAGCTTGAGAATGACTAATATCAATCGAAGAGGCCACCATTATGGATGTTGTCCTTGAAACAAAAAGTGAATTTGACAAAGACATACATTGAGTTGGGTCATGGCTACTGGCTAAACCCATATGCCATCGAAGGCCATGATAACTTTTAATCCAATAAGTGGTTGAGTTATCATAGCACGGTCTAGATGAGTGGTTCGGAGTCCACTATAAACTGTAGGTCCACGGAAAAACGAAACGAATATATTGGTTATACACGACACTGATGAGACCGCTCCTGACCTATGCGGCATCGTATGGTGCCCTGCACTGGACAAGGAGATAAAAAGGAACGAAATAAACAAGATCCAAAGGCAAGCATGTCTAGCAGTCACGGGAGCCTTGAGATCCACAACCACGGCCTCTATGGAGTGTGTTCTGGGCTTTCCTACACTACACACAGTGGTGGAGGAGGCGACCATGAGGGCCTCTTTGAGACTGTAGCAAGGAGATATGTGGAGAGACAGAAATCCAACTTCTGAACACTCCACGTCCCTCAACAAAATTAGAGAACTCCGACCTGGCTTTCAGAGCATATGTAGATATGCCAAATATTTCTGTTTGAGCAATCGTAATGTTTGCCCTCGGGCCGTTGACGCCGATGCCTGCACCCATCCCGGTTTTGGGGGCCCGTCCGTAAACCAGGTAGGGCCCTGTCGGATGAGTAAGGCGTAAGGTATGGTCCAAATTTCTTTTGGTGGAATGACGACCTTGAAGGGTTCGCCAAAGTGGTAGATGGCTCTAATTTGATTTCCTCTTCTATGATTTGTGAGAAGGTTAGGTCGGAGTACTCTAATTTTATTGAGGGAAGTAGAGTGTCCATAAGTCGGGTTTCTGTTCGTCTACATACCACCTTTCCTCAGCCTCAATGAGGTCCTCATAGCCGCCTCCTCCACTATCATGTGTAGTGGAGAGACGCCCAATAGACACTTCATGGAAGCTGTGGGTGTGGATCTCAAGACTCCTGTGACTGCTAGACATGGTTGCCTTTGGATCTCGTAAATTTCGTTCCGTTTTATCTCCTTGTCCAGTGCAGGCCACCATACGATGGTCGCATAGGTCAGGAGGGGTCTTATCACTGTCGTGTATAACCAATATATTATGTTTGGTTTGAGTCTCCATCTGGGGCCGAACAATCTCCGGCAGGCGCAGAGTCTGTTTGGCGCTCTTTGCGCTTGTTTTTCGATGTAATTTTCCCAATTTAGTTTGGCATCACACCTAGATGCACTTGTGTTACTAGTGTTAGTTCCTCGTTAAAGAGAATGGACGCCTTGAAAGGCGGTAGTTTCCTTTTTCGAGTGAATAGAATCATGTCGGTTTTGTTTGAATCAACAGACAGGTCGTTCTCTCTGCACCATTATTCAGTCATTTACAGAGCGTTCTGCGCAACTTCGCATATGGTGCTCAGATTTTTTCCAAGAACAAGGAGGACGAGATCATCGGCATAACCCACCGCAAAGTGCTCAGCATCGGTAAGGGCCATCAGGAGCCCATCCAGCACGAGGTTTCAGAGGATAAGAGATAGTAAACTCCCCTGAGGACATTCCCTTCTGGCGGTCCAGCGGACGGTGGACTTGCCGACGTGATTCTCGATGCGCTTGGTCGACAGCAGACGTCCCACCCCCCTTGCTATGGTGTTGTCTACTCTTCTATTTACGATAGCGTATTCCTATCCGTTACTGAATGATTATGGAGTACCTCAAGGAAGTGTCTTAGGACAGCTCTTATTTTTGATTTATATAAACGATATATGTTCTTTACAGGGATTTGAATTCATGAATTTATTTGCTGATGACACACTCCTTTGTGTGAGTGATAGTTTGGAGGATGCAATAACTGAAATGAATAATTATTTGTCGTCAATTGGTGAATTCATGAGAACAAATAGGTTGAAACTTAATGCTGCCGAAACTAAAGCTATGATTTTAACAATTCCATACAGGTATTCTAATATTGATTTGTCCGACCACAGGCTAGAAATTGAAGGCTCAAAAATTAAATTTGTGACGGGATTCAAATATCTCGGATTTATGCTTGACAATCATCTAACTTTCAAGAGTCATTTTGAGTATATTTATAATTAAATTTGTAAAAAACTATATTACTTTAGTCGGGTGTCATCAAATTTGTCAGTGTATGCAAAAAGAACGATTTATAATACAATATTACAACCACATTTTGATTATTGTTCGAGCTTGCTCTTTTCTCTGGGGTTGAATCAGTTGTCGGCTTTGCAGAAGCTTTAGAATCGTGGAATGCGAGTAATTTTGAAGTGCAATCATCGCACGAGCATATCACTCCAAATGCTTAATTGGCTTTCAGTGAAAAACAGAATTTATAAAAATGCGATGGTTTTCATTTTCAAGATGGTGAAGGGCCTTTTACCATCCTATTTCGAAGATTTCATTGTTTTTCACCATGACTGCAACAGTTTAGTGAGTTTAATAAGCTACAGGACATAATTAGAAGAGCTCAATCCTTGAGAGAGTTTCATTCGAAATTAATAGTTTGGATTAGGCAAAATAACGGTTAGGGATTATTTGGGTACTTATGTTGTTTGATATATTTTTTTTTGTTTCACTTTTGTTTTGAACCTTTGCTGATTGTTTGTTTATAAATTACATTTTTTTGTTCCTAGGAATTTATTTCTTTTTGTAAGTATTACAGGTTGTTCATTAGGATGTATCCTACTTTCAATAAAATTATTATTATAACGTGGACTTGTGCACTGCCTCAGTTCTTAGCTGGATATAATTTACCTTTTCCAGATTCAGCAATCAAAGGGAATAGGCTTGATTACAATATACTTGACATAAATTTTCTTACTATCCTACATGTAGTGAGAATTATAGCTTTTGCATTTCTATATAGGTACCCTTATGCAATTCTAATTTCTTAAGGCTATCATGCAAACTTATGGGTATTAACTCAGTCGAAGAAATGAAGACAGGAACGATATCAATTTTATTGAGGTGCCACATCTGCTTGATCTCAATAGCAAGGTCTGTGTATTTGGATTATCATTATTTTTATTTATCAAATTATAAAGTGTGTTGTCGGAAGCTCCCTCTAAATCTTGGAATATTTCTAGAGTGACTTCGCCTTCCTCCTTTCTCTATATACACATATACACTACTACAGTGTGTAGTGTTGAGTTGACTGATCTACAGTGCTCGTAGGCATATATATATATATATATATATATATATATATATATATATATATATATATATATATATATATATATATATATATATATATATATATATATATATATATATATATATATATGCACCTTCAAAATACAATACAAGGTAGGTCATCCAATGAGTCAATAAAAAAATATTTCTGCTTCGAATAAAACATAGCGGCGGATATTCGTTAAAAATGTCGAATCAAGCACCGGATGTACTTTCAACAACGAAGAGGAGAAATTGATGCTGAAACATACAGCAGGTTTGTCCAACTCCTTAACAGGCAGATAACCCAGGCAAAGATGTCCTACATCGAGAACTCCAGTCAGAAGAGTAGGACAGTATGGAATGTCATTAGAGAAAACGCAGGGTACAAATAAAAGAGCAAGGAATATCAAAGTGCTAAATAATATTCCTCGTAGGAAGGGGGAAAGCGATGAGCACATTTTAACTAATGTAAACATCCATTATATTAATGCTTGCAAACCGAAAAGTACCATTACAAAATTCGAGCCCACTTCAATACGAAATAACCATGAAACCCTATTTTTGTACCCAACGGACCCGCAGGAGATACTTTCGACGATTTTATCTCTGAAGAACACAAAATCTGTGGGCCCAGACGGAATTCCCACTTTAGTCTTGAAGCATGTGGCAAAGTATATCGCACAGCCTCTTTCATTTATAGTTAATATCTCGATGCATTGTGGAATATTCCCAGATTTATTAAAGAATGCTAGAATAAAGGCAGTTTACAAAAAGGGAGACAAAGCGAAAGTTGAAAATTACAGGCCCATTGCGGTATTGAATGTACTAAGCAAAATTTTTGATAAAATTATTTATGAGAGATTGATGGCGTTTTTGGAGAAGCATTTCATACTGCACGAAGCACAAAATGGGTTCCGTCGAGGTCGTACTATGCGAGAGATATAACTACACGTACATCCGAAAAAAATGTTCATTTCTCTGTTCTGAAAGTTCACAACCATTTACCAAAGCTTATAAGAAACTTGCCCCCTATGAAAATGAAATCTGTGTTGAGTGACCTTCTCCTGAAGAAGTCTTATTATTCATTGACAGATTTTTTCAGTGATTCCCTTTAGGAATCTTTTAAATTTACTGTATATTCTGAAAATTATTTATGTTTTTGAAAGTTTGTTTGTCGGTAAATACCACTATTTTTGTAATGTTTTAGATTATTTTATTTGTACATTCACAGTTTCTTTTATTGACACGCTGTACGACCACTATTTTTGTAATGTTTTATATTATTTTATTTGTACATTCACAGTTATGCTAGCCATAATAGCAGCAAATAAACTATTTGTTTGATTGATTGATTGGTACTGATATTTTAAAGCTTCTATATTCTCCCGATTTCACTTTCAACTCTTCTCACTTCACTGAGATGTTTGGTATTTTACTCCTCATAAACTCGAGAATGTCCTGCTGATCGTTTTCTAGTCCCACTTTTGATAGGTGAATGTGAGTATATGGTACATAGGCCTTTATTATTATTAGATTTTATTATGGGCATGTTGCCCATAAGGGCACCTTGCACTAGAGCAAGAAATAAAGGACCTGCTTGGAGTCGATATTATTCAGGCATTAGAGCCCCATGAAAAAAATCAAACCATAAATACAAAAATATTTTTTATTTTTTTCAATGAAATAAAACTAAAGTATTTAGATTTTCACTATATTAACAAAACTATGGCCGGTTTCACCACACTGTGGCTTCATCAGATAGATACAAACTAATGAACAGAGTTATTCCTTATATATTAATCTTATTTCCTACTTAATATTACAATAGGTACAAGGGGTATGTTGGAAAACCCATCGGAGTTGCTTACTTTATGATAATTTAATTATCATAAATCAGATTCCTATTATTCTAATCATTTACTCGAAGAAAACCATAACTTTAATGATAATTTCAAAATTTTACACAATGAAAATAACAGACAAAAACTCAATCTATTTGAAATTTTAGAGATCATCAAAGAAAAGAATTCAGGTAGGTTACTTAATGGTCAATTAGATCTAAATCCTCTCCTTTACTCAATCTTTTCAATTCATAAAGTAAGCAACTCCGAAGGGTTTTCCAACATACCTCTTGTACCTATTGTAATATTAAGTAGGAAATAAGACTAATATATAAGGAATAACTCTGAAAAGTAATAAATCCGGTGTTTATAAACTGTCTTGCGGGGATTGTAATAAAATTTATATTGGTAGAACTTTCAGAAATTTCAAGGTTAGATTATCCGAGCACAAACGTAGTTTTAATTATCATAAATCAGATTCCCATTATTCTAATCACTTGAAGAAAACCATAAGTTTAATGATAATTTCAAAATTTTACACAATGAAAATGACAAAAACTCAATCTGTTGGAAATTTTAGAGATCAACAAAGAAAAGAATTCAGGTAGGTTACTTAATAGTCAATTAGATCTAAATCCTTCTCCTTTACTCAATCTTTTCAATTCATAAAGTAAGCAACTCCGATGGGTTTTCCAACATACCTCTTGTACCTATTGTAATATTAAGTAGGAAATAAGTCTAATATATAAGGAATAAATCTGAAAAGTAATAAATCCGGTGTTTATAAACTGTCTTGCGGGGATTGTAATAAAATTTATATTGGTAGAACTTTCAGAAATTTCAAAGTTAAATTATCCGAGCACAAACGTAGTTTTAATTATCATAAATCAGATTCCCATCATTCTAATCACTTACTCGAAGAAAACCATAACTTTAATGATAATTTCAAAATTTTACACAATGAAAATAACAGACAAAACTCAATCTATTGGAAATTTTAGAGATCAACAAAGAAAAGAATTCAGGTAGGTTACTTAATAGTCAATTAGATCTAAATCCTTCTCCTTTACTGAATCTTTTCAATTCATAAAGTAAGCAACTTGGATGGGTTTTCCAACATACCTCTTGTACCTATTGTAATATTAAGTAGGAAATAAGACTAATATATAAGGAATAACTCTGTTCATTAGTTTGTATCTATCTGATGAAAAAAAAAAAAAAAGACAAATGTCATATTTTTCGAACGACTGTCAAAATTTTTTCGCAAATTTTTCTTGAAATTAAGCAAGTTCCACGAAGAAATAATATATGGGATAAGTCAACCCAGATTATTGGGTCCATAATGATTCTAAAACATCTATAAATCATAGATCACTTAGAAGACTGAACCTGGCCTTAGGGGCCCTCTCGGTCAAACAGAGATGAAATTTGAGGAAATATCGCAGGTTATGTATTTTTTTATTATCTCCTTAGTCCTTTTCATGACCTTGATTGCTATGTAAATTCTTTTCTCAGATTTTTTTACACATATAAGAAGTATGATTGTTGAAATATATTGCTAGTGCAATAGCGACAGGAAACGAGTTTTTTCCTCAGGTTTTTTCACTCGTTTATTGAATCATATACAAGATAGTACGGTTCCCCTGTTACATTTCCTGAGGTCACTTGTGTTTTGTGTTTTTCTGACACACAGCAAAATTATAGATATAAGCATTTACTGTAAATACAATTATTCAAATTTTGTAAATTCTCTCTTTTCAAAGTATATATATATATATATATATATATATATATATATATATATATATATATATATATATATATATATATATATATATATATATATATATATATATATATATATATATATATATATATATATATATATATATATATATATATATATATATATATATATATATATATATATATATATATATATATATATATATATATATATATATATATATATATATATATATATATATATATATATATATATATATATATATATATATATATATATATATATATATATATATATATATATATATATATATATATATATATATATATATATATATATATATATATATATATATATATATATATATATATATATATATATATATATATATATATATATATATATATATATATATATATATATATATATATATATATATATATATATATATATATATATATATATATATATATATATATATATATATATATATATATATATATATATATATATATATATATATATATATATTTCTGATGAGGCCACAGTGTGGTGAAACTGGTCATAGTTTTGTTAATATAGTGAAAATCTAAATACTTTAGTTTTATTTCATTGAAAATATGTATATCGATTTTCATCAAGTAACAACCTCCTCAATCAAATTACAAAAATATTTAGTATTTTATTTTATGTATTACTTTCATATGGAGAGCCAAAGCAGCTTCTTGTATAGCTTTATGACCACAAGTTGTACAAGTATAAATATAATTATCACCATGTTCTTCATCAAAATGATCATACAAAGATTTAAAAGATCCTTTAAAACTGCACATTGGACATTTTCTTAAGGGAACTTTCGTTTCATGGTTGAATAAATGTTGCTGAAGTTCCATATTTGATTTAAGAATAACGTTACAAAATTCACATGAAAAATCTTTAAGCTTAGTTTTATGTTCCTCAGTATCGGTTTTTACCGAACATCCTGATACTTCAAAATTTTTATCAATATTTTCTCTTGTCTTGATACTTGATGCACTAAATTTTGATTTATGATAAATGTTAATATGCTCCATAATAACAGCGTACGAGTCATGCGAACTATTGCAAAACGGACATCTGAAGATTGCAGCTTTTAGTTCATTTTCACTATGGGCGGTGTCTCCGTGTTTATAATATTCTTCTGTTGTACGATATATGCACTTGCAAAGGCCACATTCTAATAATGGAACAGGTAGCTTCTCAGGTTTTTCATTTTCTAATCTATTTACATGTTCCTTAGAAGTTTTTTGATTGTTTGCAGAACTATTATACTGAATATAATTACTTAATTGTTCTATTTTCGAAGCATGAAATTTTCTAAAATGAGTTGACACAACTTTTGTTTCATCTGCATAAAAGTCACAATAACCACACTTGATTCTATTTTTCAACTTGCTGACGTGAACTTCATAAAAATGTCTTTGAATCTCAGAATAATCCGAGTTTTGATAATCGCACTGAGCACACTTATATTTTATGTCTACAGTCATATTTGCATGTTTATTTTTACAATGAAGACTCAAAATATCCCGATCAGTTTGAATGTAATCGCAAAATGGGCATTTTAGGGCCAATTGTCTCATTTCATGGGTCGTCAGTAAATGTTGTTGCACCTTCGAAATAGAAGCATCTGTGAAATTGCAGTTTGAACATTTGTATAGGTTCGATAAATTTCCACTGGTCAACACAGTATTTGATCTAGAAAAAAAACTTTATTATCTAGAGTACTAAAAAATAATTAAATCATTTATTTTGACCAAATTGAAAATTGAAATGCTCACATTGTATTATAATCATTTTCCCCATGATCAACTAATTTATCAGGTTTAAGGTTTTCTTCTTTAATAAAAACTTCACTGTTGATTTCAGGTCTGAAAAGATTCACAAAATTAATACAGTTAGTACTATCTGTACTGGCATAAAACATACTCAGTTTTAACTTCGCTTAGAACTGGGAATTGACTATCACTAATTTCCGTCTTAATTTTTTTATTGATAATTTCAAATCTTTCTTCATCAGAGAGTCTTTTATTGCATTTCCCATAAGTGGAATCATCATATTCCATTTCTTGAATTTCTTCTTTGGCGATGGCCATTTTAGAACAAATTAAAATAATCCTAAATCCTGCTGTTTACCACACAACAGACCCTTTCACTGCTGTTTATGCTGAGCACCACAGAACGGACCCTAGGGTCTGTTCTGTGCTGAGCACTTTCGCGCATCCAGTTCCGAGTCGACAGAAATGTTTCCCGAACGATTTAAATTTCAGCCAGTGTTGCCGGATCCCTTTGCCTGGTGGATTTTTCATCTGTGATTTTTGAGTTATTCATTTCAATTTCACGTTCGAATAAGAGATAAATGTTTTGATCTCGGACATGATTTTTGAGTTTCAATATCACGGTTATTATTGAAGTTACGTAAAAGTATATTCACATTGTTCAGCCACTTTTTTAAAGAGATTGCAGTGGTTGAGCCGAATTTTTTTCTATTTGGCTTGACATAGACATAAAGTGTAATTTCAATTTTTGTCATTGATTTTCTGGTTTCATTTGATATTTAACCTCCAGCTGCGGTAGGCATCTTCCGAGCCACTGCAGAGAATTTTACCACTCTTTCTATTTCTATACTGGCAGAAGTCAATTTTTACCCAATCTTGTTATGCAATACAAAAAAACTTTCATGACAATTCATAAAGTCCTCCTTTTTGTTTGTTTATTCTATGGACCTACAGTTTATAGTGGACTACGAACCACTCACCTAGACCATGCAATGATAACTGCCACCTCTGAGGATTACAAGTTATCTGGTCTTTGTGGGACAAACACACCAAAATTCATACTACATCCATATCTTACTTGGGATTCCAACCCGGGCCCTCGGCGTGGGAGTCAGTACCTCTACTGACTAACCCATGAAGGGAGATCTCCTCCATTTTTGAATTTTTGCTGAAGTCGGTTGAAAAGGAGAAGTAGCTATCAGAACCATAAAACATTGAGAATCATGCAATAGCAATGAGCAAAATAATTCAATAAATGCTTTAATTTCTATTGGATTGTGAAAAACAACTCAAATAGTATTATAACGATTGCTATCCATTGAAGAACTCTCGAAGTACTATGGTTCAAAAGACAACATTCAATTTTGCGGGAGGAAATGCGAAAAATATTGAGTTTTTTTTCATGAAAAATAAATATGATTATGTTAGATATTTCTTAAATGAGTGTGAGTGTTCTAAAAAATACAAATCTATGTAAGTCTTTATCTGTCGAACTAAGGGCGAAAAAGAACTTCGGCAATTTACAAAGAGAGTCTAAATAATGTGAAAACATTTTTGACGTAAATTTAATAACCGAGTTATCGAGTATGGGTCAAATTAGAAAGTTATCAAAATTCGTGAATAACTCAAAAATCGCAATAGCAGTTAGAAAAATCTTATTAAATCTATGAATACTAATGAATTAATATAACTAAGATGTTGTTAGTGGCACCCTCCAAACGAATGAAAAGAATATATTGTACAGTGTACAATTCTCCATTCATCACCCTGTTGTATGTTCTAGCTTACGAAAAAACTCTGAAGCAATTCATATTCTGCACTCAGGTTGTCAGAAAATGTATACCAAACATGGGGAAATATTTTCCTTCAACCTCATCCATCATGTTGAACTTATTGAATTACTGAAATGATAGGTCAGATTCGAATATCATATAAATATTTTAGAAACTCTATATATTTTGAAAACATCTTGTGCTATACCGCACTACCCTGTTTGAAAGTAGTCAAAATATGTATCTGTTTATTTAGATAATCAAGCGTGGGTTCCTGAGCCCACTTGCGAAAAAACACGAGTCACGCATGTTCCTTCCGCTTCTGAGAAGTTACGCCCCTCATTAGGAGTTTTTTTGCTGTCGGTTTCACGTCAGCAGTATATCTTATCTATCATTCGCTATTTCATTTTAAGCGATAGGTAATAAAATCTCCAACGTGTGATAAATTGTGGCAACACTGGCTAAAACTTTTGGGAAACATCTGTTCGACTCAGTACTGAAAAGGAGAAAGTGGTCAGCGTATACAGCCAGATTACCCAAATTGAAGCAAAATAGAAATTTCTTTTTTATTGAACGATAACACTGTTGAAAATTATTAATACGGTAAACTTTTAACAATTTATCATATATACAAACGTCATTTGTATGCACAGCCTGTAGTATGCATAGAACACTCAGAACTTTGTTTGTATTCCATATATAGTAAGATATGACAAGACCAAAATTGACATGTTTCTTCTTTTCGAAAGAATTTTCATGCACTGGATTTCTGTGGTTCACAAACTTCAATTATTTTTCTGGCCTTCAATTATAATTTATTTTATTTCATATAAAATAATAAGTGTAATTTTACTTTTATTCAAAAATCGAATAACAAGACGACGAATTTAATTGATGCATTATCTAATTAATTTCTTATTTTATTCTAACCTTTTATTTATTACGTTAGTTACGAGAGTTTCATAGTACCATGCAAACCAATAACTAATTTACGGGTAAACTAAAATTTGAAGAAATTACTATATATGTCTTCTCTTTCAACTGTAGTTCATAGTAGGCATCTAGTGTTCATGTCTATATTTCCGTATTTATTTGTATTCCTATTCAAGATGATATATTTTGTTGTGGCAACAGTGTCAAAAATCTCTAGTTATCACAGAACACAGAGTATTAATGTTAATGGTACCACCGCGTGTGGCCTGGTGGTAAGAACACATGATTTCCAACATGCACACATGCGGTAGCCGGTTCGAGTCCAGTGAAAGTGTGGTTGTTGTTTATGTCCATAAATTTGAAAGAATCACCTCAAAAAGAAGCCATAAACTTCCTTTCCCCCCTTAGTTTGACAGATGAAGACATACAGTGTCTGGATACATAATCGATAGGCTGAGTCCATAACTTCCGAAGGCCAGATAACTTGTAATCCTCAGATGTGGCACTTATCATTGCATGGTCTCGGTGAGTGGTTCGGACTGTAACTCCAGCTGTATAAATGTTGCAAAGTTCCTGAGCACATTGTTAAAAGAATAAAACAATCTAACGATATTTTTAAAGGTTAGGTTTTGTGACAGTTTGAGGTTATTTGTATTTCAATCAAAGTTGTTGAATTTACCAGTTAATTTATATGTGGTTTACTCCATGAATGCGTTTTTAAAATAATGAAATAACCTAGTTATTATACAAACAGATGTAATTTATAATCATCTGTACAGAAAAAAATTTCATTAACGCAATGAATTTAGATAACTTTGAACTTCTTCAGCAAGGAGCTGAAGCGAAGTTATATAAAGGAATATATTTAGGAAAACCATGCTTTGCCAAAGAGAGATTTATAAAAAGTTACAGACACCCTGATCTAGATACTTTCATAACAAAGGAACGAATGAGAGCAGAAAGCCGTGCTATAGTGCGATGCAAAAGTGTAGGCATTAGAACTCCAATGTTGTATTTAGTAGACTATAAAAGAAGGATAATTTTTTTGGAGTATTTTGAAGAGCACTTAACCTTGAAAGATTACATTGAAAATTATTCTAATCCAAAGGAGTTGGAAAATTTAGCTGTAGATATAGGAAAATTAATTGGAAAAATGCACTCAATTAGCGTTATACATGGAGATTTGACCTCTTCAAACATTTTATTAGTAAAAAAACTACCTTTGGAAGGATTCAAATCTGAAAATTGTGATTTAGTTTTGATAGATTTTGGTTTAGCACATACTGAATCTAGTGCGGAAGACAAAGGTGTAGATTTGTATGTTTTAGAGCGGGCTTTGATCAGTACACACAGTGTTGCTAATGAAATATTTGCAAATATATTGAAAGGGTATAGAGAAAATTACAAAAACGGTTTCAAAGAGGTTTTGAATAAATTTGAAGAAGTAAGATCTAGAGGTAGAAAACGTACCATGGTCGGATAACATTATATAAGAGAACATTTTTCTTTATAATTTGATTGGAACTATTGAAAAAATTCTTATATCTCTTGTATTTAATAAAAGTTATACAATGCATTTTATCATTCTTGAAAATTAGTGAAACCTACCTTTGAATGTTTTTATTTGAATTGATTCATTGAAGCAATTCTATATGATAAGGACAATGAAGAAAAATGCTTATTGATATTACATATATATAGTTATTTATTTTCTCCATTTCTTAAACATGATATTTGAAATGGTTAATTACATTCTAAGTCCAAAAGTTATCACTGGATTGAGCGTTAGTTTGGATTGAAAATATATGAGAGTCAAAAAAGTTTTATTGCTCTTCAAATTGAAAAAAAAAGTGAAAAAGCTGGAGGTTCTATCTATTTTTTAGTTACAAGCAGAGAAAGCAAAATCCTTTCACTTTGTATCAGTGCTCAAATTTATAGTTCAGTATTAAAAGACATTAGAATACTTTAAACTACCTCACTAAATCCATTTTTCCATACAAACTCAAGCTTCATCTTCAAACATCATCGACAAGGTTATTTGAATGTGTTGATTTGTTTGGTAAATGCAAGTATTCTTTAATATTAACACAATTCGTGATTTCCTAAATTTCACATCAAAACAATTTAAATCAACATATCAGTCATATAGAATAAATATAATTTAATTTCCTTTATTATTAAAAATTCTAAACATTTATCCTCATTCAACAACCTTGAGATTCTGTATGCAATCACTAACAATTTCAAGTTCTGGTAAATCTTCAAAATTTACTCTATTAAAATCTACATTTTGATTACTTTCACTCACTATACTTTCAAGTGATTTTGCTTTTTTCAATTGTGTGATTTCTTCAACTGATTTCATACAACTATTCAACATATTTTGAATGAATTCAAGATTTTCATTATCATTATTTTCTGACTTAGTTCGGTTTCGCACCTTTGATAGATATGGTTTATATCTAAGATGAGGAGTCATGGATTTTACTTTGAATCCTATTGATACGTTGCTCACATAACGTGTGTTAATTTTAAGGGAACTAGAACATGGGTTATTTGAAATTTCTTTCATATATTCATTTCTAGAATTGGTGGTCGTAGCTAACATCCCAAGCCCTTTCAGAGCTGCATCCAATTCCTTCAAGTTAGGTGCATTTGCCTATAAAGTAAATTATAAATGAATATTTCACAAAACAAATCTAGATCTAGGAAAGTAAACATAGTTTCATGTCTCACCTCTAATACTTTTTCACTATCGTAGCATTGCATTTTATAATGAAACAAAGCAATTTGGAAAGGAAATTGATTATTATTTGTTAATTAATTATTTGTTTTTGTGTGAATGTTATTCTTTCTTGGGAAGAAGAAAGTCGAACGAAATGAGGTGCTTTCTATAAGTTCGAGTAAGATTCTGGCTGCGTTCCTCAATTCAATTTCTCTTCTCTTCTGCACAATTGTTATTGCCGTTGAATTAGAGAAGATGTTAGAAATCAGAAGCTATAGAATTAATCAGTTCATAATCACTTATTCCCGTGACAAATAGCTAGATCAGGTATAGCTCTATGATAGTCACAAGATATTTTTCTGGAACATATCATCTTCGAAAGTGTCAAATATCACAGAAATGTTAAAATGAGAAAATCAGCTGAATACTGTAAACAGAGCATGTTCTGCAGGGAATGTTTACAAAGACAACAAATGTGGTTATACCTCTGAGAAATTCAATATATTTCAATTTGTAGTATCCCTGTTGATATGGAAAGATAAATCTATTTGAAATAAATTTGGAAGATTTAATGTCTTAAATCTTATGTGGATTTGGAAAACTGCGCTTTAAAAGAAAATAGAACATCTCTTACTGAAGCTTAATATTAGAATTGCTGGCAGCTATGTCTGAAAAAAAAGTTAAGTGTCCGTTTAATTCTCAACATGTGATGTTAGAAAGTGCTCTTCAAAGGCATATAATTAAATGTATGGTTAATTATCCAGATCATGTTGTATGTCCATACAATGCCTTACATCGTTTGAAAAATAAAGATCTTTTGCTTGAACATATGATGATATGCCCCTCTAAAACATCAATAGGATCATTATTTTATGATCCTCATCTTGAAAAGAGGATTGCAAATGCTGAAACTCCATATCATGTCGATAATGTAAGGGAGTTCAATTTAGCGTATGAAAATTGGGATGCAGAATTGGATTCTTCATAAAAAAGTATGATACGTGCTTTTTAATACTTGAAACTATTTTTTTCACTATCGTATTTTAATTGGAAAGAATTTTTGATAATTACAAGGACAATAAATATTTGTACTTTGCTTCATTTTAAAATTGGTTTTATTAGATTGTCATAGTTGGTTTGTATAATTTTTAAGAAATTACTAGCTCTAAAGGAATAATATGCAGTTCTACATATTTATGTAAATTGTAGATATGAAAGTATAAAATTCTGTTGGAAAATGTTTTTAATAAATTGTGCAAAATTGCTAAGCAATAACTCCTAAACCTTTTTTATACAGTGATTGTTTTAAGTGGATTATTAGAATCTTTTCGGCTTCTAATAGTTATAGGACTCTGAAATTTAGCACAAGGTCCCAAGTTATGTTAAAAATATTCTCACATTCGTAGCACTGATGGTTACACCTTGAATGCATTTTTATCATTTTAAGGGGCATGGTGTTTAGACTTCATCTAACATTTACTAGACATTAAATATACTGAAAAAAGATTTTACACAATTTCACAGCTATAGAATATCAGAAGTAAAAAATATTCTAATGGTCTACTGTATAATTTGAGAGAATTATATAACAATAATATAATTATATGTATAAGTTAACAATAGAAGAAATTAAACTAAGAAAATGGGAAGTTATTTATATAGATGGGAAAATAATGAATATAACGTTTTAACTGCTGTGTATTGAGACGACCGGTAACCGGGTCTATTTTTTTTTGTTAATTTGATAAAACTATCCATATATTTCTTGATTTTTATCTAATTGAATTTTATTATCAATTGTGATAACTGTATTTTGTAGATCTACTTGCATAACATTTTATCTGAATTCAAAATTACAGTGAAAAGGCGGTCACTTGCCAGAATGATTCAATAATTTCATTTTAAATTAAAAGCGTAAATATCGAGGCGAAGGAATTTATCTAACTCGGATAAGAAATCCAGCAAAAACAATATTCGACTTCAAAATCGAAGGCTATATAAGCACCCTTTCGTATCCACGATTCCAGACAGCATCTGGTATTTTCTCAAACAGCAATTCCCACGTCGCGACGAAGGAACGCATTTCTAAATGACTATGTAACAGGTACTTGAGTACCATGGGCAGAGGGAAGTGCTGGTGTAAGGGCTTCTGGGCCACGCATATATAGAGGAGGCCATTTAGAAGCGAGAAGTCGTCCCAGGAGCTCCAGCTGATACCCGACTGCGAACGTGCGAAACGGGACATAGGCATCTGTACCCGCGCAGGCCCATTTTATGCGCTGCAGCTGCACTCCTCGTTGGAAGCTGTCCTGAGTAGACTGTCCACCAGTGTCAGCGGATTCCTGTTCAGCATGGCTTGGACTTCCAGTTCCGCGCGACTTGAGAGGACTTTGGCACAGGTTACCGTCTGCCTGTGAACCACCGCTTGCTTCGGTGAATGAATTTCCTGGATGTTTTAGGGCATTCGCCCAGCCAACTCGGGCATCCGCCCAGCCAAACTCCGGACTCCACGAGTTCCGGAATATCGGGCTTCCATTCCCAGCCTTCCCCTCGGACATCCCATTCGAGTTTTCCTTCTTCTTCTCTGCATGGGGACTATAGCCTTCGGGCTGGAACCCCAAAAGGAGGTTTTTAGTCCGTAGAAACCGACATTGGGCCCGTCTCCGGGATGCATCTTTTCGAAGAAAAGAAGACGTTAGTGGAGGATTATCTTCTTCACATATTCAGTTATTTTTTCTTCAGATGTGAAGTTACTCTTATTATTCAATTATTCAGTTTTCGAAGCTCTATGAATTTACTCACCCGTGTCAATCGGAATTAAATTTGATGTTCATTTATCGTGCGTAACATAAGACCAGAAGGATGGAAGACGCGAATTATTGCCATCCGAGAAGCCCGACAGAGGAAGAGGATTTGTAGTTCGCGTTGTGTCCCACAGGTTATTATTTTCCGAACCTTCTCTCACAATTTCTGACCAATATTTAATCTTCACGAATTTCTTGAAGTATATGCTTCGTAATTTCTAAACGCACTGAGGACGAGTTAAAATAATCACTTCTCAAATTCCAAATTATTTTCTTGGCAAATGATCTATTTGAACTGCACTGACATTTTTTAATATTTATTTTGAAGAGTTATTTCCATAGACTAATTTAAATCCTTTGTTTTGGCAACTTGGTAAAATTTGAAGTGTACTGAAATTATTTTATATCGGTTTTCATAGTTGTTCTCCTAACTTGACAAATTATTTGAAGTGTATTCAAATCCTTTAATATTGATTTCAACGTTTGTTTAGCTAACGTGCAACATTATTTATGGTAATTAACTATTGAATATCGGTTCCACCAACTTAATCACAATTTGAAATGTTATGAAGTTTAATATCGATTTGGACCTTTACTTTTAAAACTCAGAAAATTGATCTTGAAATGTTACCAAACCGTTTTGCCAATCCAAATCACTTATTTATAATCTGATGAATGATGCATTTGAATGTGAGAACATTTAATATTGATTCTTATCTTTACTTCTATAAATGGGCCAATTATCTATTTGAAATATAATCCATTTATTCAGTATTTATATTTATAACTTAGCAGAACATACTTAACTGTAACGAAGATATTTATATTTTCATTGTATCCAACTATGGGGAAGATCTTACTTTCAAATTATTGATTTGATGTCCGATACTCAATAAGGGAACTTTCCCTGCATTCAGGTGTAATAATCGCCTACGAATTATATCATGACTCATTAGTATAAATAAATGGTTTTAGGGACGATACGCATGTATGAACCCACAGACATTGAGTATGTCGTCGGTAAGAAAGTTTTGAAGAATGTCTGAGTTGGTGGAATGCATGTGACGTTTGTGGTACATACAAGTGTATGACCAGAGGGCATGATCCGCTGGTTGGCAAATCCGCGATATGGGAATAGAATGATCCGCAGTCAGTGACATAATATAATTAATATTGAGCAAAAAAACAAAACAAAAAGTCAATATTGCCCGTATGGCTTTACGGGCTTACCTCTAGTTCCATATATAACTTTTAATACTATATGAATTACTGAATTCGATTAAAAATACGCGAGCGAATTAAGGCTTGCAAGACCTGAATTTTACAAAAACAATATTTTACCTAATTGTAAAAGAAAACAATAAATTAACTACTATAACAGACACAGCCAATTTTTATTATCACAAATCGGACCAATCATAGAAAAAAAAACCTGAGAAAATCAGTGATTTCAAATTGTTTTAAATGTTGTTGTTCTCATTTCCCTTACGCTCCCTGGAATCCTGTTGTAGATCTTAACACCCTCTGTCATCAAACTCCTATGCCCCAGCGTAGTTCTCATAAAAGTTGGCCTTAAATTGATGTTACTCCTCAAGTTATGTTCATGTACTTCGTTGTAATCAATGTTACATTCGATATTATTTCATTACGTAGACTTGTAATGTATGTGTAAGTAGACTTGAAAAATATAGATAGTGTATGTCCATGATCTTGTTTGGCAGATAAAGACTTCTAGTCGACTGGAGCCGCGGTAAACCGTATATTCTCTTGATGGCTTTGTTTTGAAGGGTCAGGAGAGGTTGGATCAATGCCTGATACGTATTTGTCCATATCAGAGTTAGGTATGATAGATGACTGTGAACGAGAGAATCATACAACATCCTCCTGTGTCTCACATCAATGTACTGTGAGACTCTACCCAGAATCTCTATGGCCGGTGCAATTCTTTTACCTATATATGTAATATGATGCAGCCATGATAGCTTGTTATCAATAAACAGACCCAATACTTTGAACTTTAGACAAAGACATCGAGTCAAGCGACATATTAAATTGATTGATTTCAGTATTGTTCGATATGATCATATAACTTGATTTTTTCATGTTCAACGAAAATCTGTGATACGACCTCCTGTTCCTTGTTAGTAAGGTCTTTTTCAATTAACTGTTGGATAACGTTTACATCTTTACCAAAATACAGCAAGGAAGTATCATCAGCGTACAGTTGAATGCTGCCATGAAGCCTCAAATTTGAAATAGTTTATATAAATCAAAAACAAAGTGGGTCCAAGAACGGACCCCTACGGTACACCACATGTGATATCACTGAAGCCACTAGCACTACTCTTAAGGTTGACGTACTGGGTACGGGCATAAAAAAAATGGCAAACCATGCAAGAGGGGCACCACACACCCACACTTTTCAGAATCTTTAACAGCACTGCATGACACACTATGTCAAATGGTTTTCTCAAGTCCAAGGAGACAAACACACAGGAAAGACCCTTATTCACGCGCTCCTGTATACTACAGATCAAATCCGACGCCGCGACCGAAGTGGCGCTCCCCCGCCTGAACCCATGCTGTCGAGCTAACCAGAAATTGGCCCCGTTCAAGAAGCCAAAGAGTCTCTCATTGATACATGTTTCGAGTAGCATCGAGATCAGACAAAATAGACACTGGCCTATAGTTGTTAGGTGATGTTGGATCTCCGCCTTTGAACCAAACCCTTAGATAGAGTCAGTTACCACTCATAAGATGGGTGAGGGCCGGTTAGGTCTGTTTATAATAATCTAATGTACCAACTTCCACTCAAATATGGGTCTGGGCAAATTGGGCCTGTATCTAAATGATCTAATATTTCATTAAATTCATTCAAAGGTGCCAAAGAATGCAAGAATAAAAATTTAATACAAATGCTGCAAAGACCAAATAGACATTGTTACCGAATCTGTTTTTGATTTTCTAATTTCCTAACCTATGGTTTAAGCGATGAAGAATTGGTCATATCACATCAAACCTCACATAAAAGAATTTGTTGAATAGATTACTACAAATACACAACACAACAAAGATAAGCGTCCTATTTTATAAAAAAGAACTTCAAGGCAAGTTCAGGTACAAGACGATCCATGGCTTTTAATTTGACTGATTTCATTCGGTCTCAGGTGTAATTAATATGGGGAAGAAAATAAGATAATTCAGGTATTCTAATTTACATAAAAGCGATGCATTTTGCATCGTCTTTCATAGACCGGGTTGGGATGTTTCAATATTTCCTAAATATATCCTAGAATTGTTATGATAAAAACAAATTTGATATTATGAAGGAAACAAATTAATTTGATATTATAAAGGAAACAAATTACTGATACGAATTGTTTATTAATTTTATTAAATATAATCAGATAAGTAAGAACATTCATTAAATATTTACAGCTGCATTAATTAATTATATAATTTAAATTACAATATGTAATTCATAATAAAATAGAAAATAGTAATCAGTATAATGTAGTTAATATGAACTCACTCTCTCATAAATAATTGTTAAAATTTTGAAGGTAATAAAATCAAAACTTCAATAAATATAAAACTGAATTAGGAACACAACTAAGTAAATAGATAGATATATATTCTCTAATAATAATTCTACCAAAATCAAACATTAAAACATGTTTTATAGAAAAACTCTGAGCATACTCATCTATATGTTAATATGCCCCATTACAACTTATCTACTAAAGTCTATAGAATAACCTTGGATTCCAAAAATTCGGATGTAAATGCAAAACTGATTTGCACAACAGATGAATTCAACTATAAATAAATCAAAGTTAACTTGATGAATTTGAAATAAACGACAATAATTACTGGTTAAGAATTCAAAAATTTTCACAATAGATGTTAAGAAATTGATTAAGTTGCTCTTAATCAATAATAATAAGTTGCTTTGGATTATGTTTATTGAAATGGTTCAAGATAGTCTAGCAGATTTTGAAACCACAAAGTACAATTTTATTGAAGAAAAATAAATTATTTATAAGCAACCCAAAATTTAATATCAACTAAAATAATGGTCTAGTAGTTAGATAACCCTACGTCTGCTTCCCCAACACGTTGGAAGACCTACAATATATATGGATAATGGAGTTATTTACAATATAACTATTCACAAAAAAAATTCTTCAATCTCATGAAGTTGATATTTCATATCGAATTAATTTTCATCAAGCTAACTTTACATGTGTTGGTAGTGACCACAAACAAATTTTTACTTTTTTCTATTCCAGAAGGTACTAATTTTAGGATTTATAATTCAAAAATAGCACTTTTGCACTTTTTGTGTAGATATTCCAAAACAAACAAGTATCAATACCTCATAAAGGGAATTCATTGCGAATTATGAAATCGCACAACTCAATTCAAGTATGAGATTCAAATCATTTATTTCTAATAATCGACATCTTATCTGAAAGAATTAATGAATCATTTTTAAATGAAGACATAAATTATTATTCACATGTATATAAATTTAAACCGAATAAAGATTATGAACTGAATGCCAGTGATATTTGAAAATTTTATGTTGTTTATATGGTAATTAATAATATAGGTCTAAGAGCTTAGTTGTATCACCTTTCTACAACTAGGACGATTTTTCTATAAGAATATCAAAGCATATATGGAGCTAAACCAGGTGAATAAATTAGTTGATATATAACTGAACTGTTATCGAAAATATGTTATGAGATTCTTATTAATCAAACACGGAAATTGTATATTTAATTTTCATGTGAAAGAAATCATATATTATCATGAGTTATGTAACAGATTTATATAAAAATAATTCGATCATTCCTGATGATATACTGTCAACTCATATTAAAAAACAAACTTAATTCATTAGATTAAAAGTATAAGACATATTAAGTGGATCAGTGGTATACTATCTAACCTAACCTAAACCACAGAGCGAATTTATCCTGTTTAGAAGTATTTCATGTGACAAGTCACTGTGTACATTCATTCTCTTTGAGAAGTATTTATTTCTATTTCAAAGAGCGCAAATGAAGATGAGATATATATCAGGTGAGGTTCAAAAATAGGATGAAAACACGTTGATATTTCGTTCAACTATATAACTCATGCATCCCAATGGGGAAAATATACATCTACTGGTATATTGATACCAGAAAAACAATGTGATATGACTGAGTTAACTGACGATTTCACTTTTTTGAAATTAGTTTTTGTTTTATCAGAAGGATGAATTATTTTCTTGATAGTTCTTTGGATAACACTGATAGACAGTTCTAGTTAACCCTAACAGAAGATGTTGAAGTATGAAATGTGCAGCTTCACATGATGCTGTTAGCGACAACAAATGTTGTAGGAATACAAAAATACAATACTGACTTGTAGTTTAGGAACGTTCTCTGAAATAACTCTGTTAACTCTACTTGCTCAAAGAAAGGAAGCAAGTTATTGCGTTATGAAATTTATTAAAATATGGAGTTATTTAAATTTTAACGAAAATTGACTCCACTTCTTATCAATTTATATCAGAAAATAAGTCAAACTTTTCAGTCTTTTATATAATTAAATATAAATTTTTCATTGTAATTTCAGCTTTGGTATAACATCACAAAATTTAGAATATAAATGAGAAAAATTATATTATGTAGTCTTCTCAATTAATTCCCGATTTTATTTTTTTGATCAATTCTTGATGAGAAACAAACAAGTGATAATTGGGGAGCGTCCTGTCAAAAGCAAAAAACTCCATTTTCCAAAAATTTCCAGTTTGATATGGATGATGGGAGTAGGGGCCATGGGTCCAACAAAGTGGTAAAAGACAATCAGTTCCTATATTAAACGTAGGTAGAAAATTCGGGGTCTGAACAAAAGCAAACAGTTCACAACCTGCGGTTCAGTCAAAAGCATGTCCAACCAGAACTCGGGATTCCGTCACGTGACAGGGTTTCATCGGAAGGAGAAGAGTACTTTGCCTTTTCATAATCAACAAAGCGCTTATGAGTTATTGTATGTTTTTAAAAGGATTTTTGTTCATTCCGCATTAAATTTTCGTGATGATTGTGAGAAAGAACTAGTGAGTGTCGGTGGGGCGTCCAAAGGTAAGGAAAACGACAACAGTAGAAAAACGGAAGGTAAAGCACTGCACACCTCCTGGATGTGAAGTATCTCAAGGGTCTGCTCACCTCACCAAACGCTTCTCCTGCCATAAAATTCGACCTGCCGATGCGTTCTAAATCCGCAATCTGTTTTTGACAAAACAAACCAAGGTTTCCCAAGATAATATACTTGCAGGATGGGTCAGCGTTAAATACGTCAAAGTCAGTCGACCTCGGAAACAAGAAGCTGTAAAAACGAAGTCAAAGCCCAAAGCTCAATCTTTTTGTACTATTTACTCCATCCCAACTGAAACTGGAAAAGCAGTACATGTTTGTCGCAAATTCTTCATTCTCTGCATAAAACCTAACCGACACTCACAGGGTTTGCAAGATAGTGAAGACGGGAGAGCCCATTAAAGAAAGTAGAGGGGGTGACCGAAAAGTTATAGATCGGCTGAGAAAAAGGAAAAGCTTCGCAAGTTTCTCCGAAACTCGCAGTGAATCACACTACAACCAGACAAAATCAGCTCGCATTTATTTATATTGTGAGATGCCCCAAAGTAAATTGAGAAGTATTTACAATAAGTCGTTTTCTGAAGACCTTACTGTATCAAAGACGATGTTTCATGTTTTCGGAATTCAACATAGGGTTCAAGTCCCCTGCCTTTGACGTGTGCACATTCTGTACCAAGACAAACCTAACAATCAGGCATGAACAAGATCTACAGATTCGGTCACAGCTCATGCTGCAAAAAAGATCCCACATGTTGAGGGCTAAAGCTTTTCATGAACATTTCTGTCGATGATGAAACTCTCACTCTTTGTTTCGATCTACAACAGGTGTTGCCACTTCCGAAAACGCCGATTCGAGGCAAATAAAATTCTACAATTTCTGCATTGTGGATCAGAAATCTGCACAACCTTTTCTTTATACCTGGACTGAAGATCTAGCTGGACGAGGATCTTACTTCTGCTGTTTTGGATTGTTTCGAAAAAGACATAATTACGAGAGAAATAAACATCAAGGAAGTCACGCACGTCCGTTTGTTCTGTGACGGCTGTGGTGGCCAGATCAAGAACAACATTGTACTCCTTGCCCTCATGAACTTTCTGGCCACCCATCCAGAGTGTTCAGTCAAAAAAATCTCGTGGTATTTCTCAGTACGTAGCCACAGCTTCCTGCCCGCTGACTGAGCTTTCGGACGAATCGAGAAGCGGCTGAAGAAGCTTCCGACAATCCACACAATAGAAGAATACGTGGATGTGATGAAGGGCTTCGGGACTTTCAGAAGTTTGGGAAAAGACTGGGCACTCAAGAACAGGAAGTCGCTGTTAGCAATCTCGAAGGAATTGAAGAGGCAAAAAATTCAGTAGCATTAAAATTTGCTACTGAGGTTTTACCTTTAGAGCACGGAATTGCTGAGGTAAAACTGAAAGATGTAGATTCCCTTCTCAAGGAGCTTTTCGAAGAAAATTGGCGATCTGACGAGAACTTCCCTGGACGAATGTGGTATACTGAATTGGTGGATAAACCATCATCACCACCTGATGAACCTTCAACAGCGTTGCAAGAAGATTTGTAACAGCAGGAATGCAACTGCCTCGAAGACGACTGTGATTTTCATATATAATTTTATTGTTCCTATAATATAATATACTTTGGTAATGGGCATTAAGCGTTTTTTCGTATCAGAACCCCAGCCAATTCGTGTTATTTCAATCAGTGTATCTGAATAGGACTTTGAAAGCAACTACAACATATTATAGGTTCAATCAAAAGCAAACAGCTCCACATAAGGTCTAATAAAAAACAAATATGTCACCAGCGATCTGATCAAAACCAAACATCTCCATCCTTGAAAGTCAATTTTCCTTGTTTTAAAATGGTTTCTTATTTGGATGACCTGTTTAGGTATACCACGTAGCCAGAGAGGATGAAAAAAAATCTCCGATGTACAGTTATCTTTTCTAGATCATTTCGAAAGAGTTTTCACACTCTACTGAAAAGCTACATCTAACTGACATATTTGCTTTTGACTGGACGTTCGTCAACTATTAAAAAGCAATATAAAGAAATTAATATGGGCACAAATATGTACATTCAACACTATTTCCATTTATATTGCATGTGATTTTAATAATCTGCTATGAACATATTTTTGAATGATTCGAAATTTCTTCTAATAAAACCATGTGCAGATGACTGAAAAGCAATAGATTTATATCAAATAACTTTCAGATAAGATAAAGATTGTATTTGTTCTTCAAATATTTGAACTTATTTAATTCAGAATATTCATCTTTCGTTTCTCTCTGTATCATCAACTACTGGCCAATGACTCTGTCAAAAATAATTGGCAACAGGTTTTTTCATTATAATCTATAAAGTTTGTTCAACTGGAGTTTCTTCAAGTAGCTGACATTTAGATATGTGTTACTATATTTTCAGCATCTTCTCACAATCTTCCACTATAACATTGATTTTTTTCATCAAAGATTGTAGAAGTTTTTGTTACGACACATTTTCTAATAAAATATTTTTATTTTCTTTTACAGATGGTGTAATTTCTTGTTCACTATGAGATAGTTCTATATTAGAACCAGTGTTACTTTTCTGTTGAGAAAAATTCGTAACTTCCTCATTGTTCTCTGCTGATGACATTTTATCTTCTGTTTGATTTCCTTCTATAGTATCTGTATTATTACTATTACCTTTTTGCTCTATATTTGAATCATCAACAGTTGTTGCAGCACAATCAAGTGGTTCGGAAATAATCAAATTTTTATTTTCTTCTTCAACTTGATTATGTTCCACAACAGCTTCAACTTGTTTTGTAGTGGATGTTTTAATTTTCTCCTCAAGCACTAAACTGTTGTTAGTTTCACTGATATCTTCAATGGTTTCATCAGAATTTATATTTTTTTTTAATTTATTTTCTTCATTTGTATCTTTAATGCAGTTTGAAATTCTCTTCACTCTAGACCTTCTTTTAGGCAAGGTTTTTTCAGAGGAAGTTACTTTTTCATAAGTTTTACTCTTAGAGATTTTTATTCTCTTTACAAGAGGTTCATCATCTTCAATATTACTATCTTCGTTATTCCTCTTGAAGATTTCTTTTTAATCATATTTCTTCTTGGAAAAGTAGTTTTTCGTTTAGTTTCTTAATAATTTGTTTCTTTTTAGATTTTTAGGAATTCTTTTAGGAACACTAATTTGTTGCTGTGGTTTTTCACTTTTGCTAGCACTTTTTACATTGGATTGCACTAGATTATCTTGTAACAAAGTTTTATTATCTGGATTCCCCTTATTGCACTTAGTATCATCTTCTATAACACCCACATGTGAGCCTTTCTTTATAAGAAGCATTTTTTCAGTTTCAACAGATTTTATTCCATTTTTTCCTGCGTCTAACTTATCTTCAATTGCATGTTTATTATGGTCACAATCTTTCATATCAATACTCATTTCAGACACATTTTGATTAATAAGTAGATCATCTTGAACTGAATCAATTATACCATTCCTTGTTTGTTTAAAGGATAAGTTAGATTCAATTTTATTGGTTATACATTCATCTTCAATATTTCGTGAAGGTTTTTCCTTCTTCTCATGTTCAACATTTAATGAAACCTGGGTGGATTGCTGTGAATTATACTCGGTGGATTCATTTTTGTTAGTCAACATATTTTCAGCTTCATTTGTACCTACATCGTCCTCAATCTGCATTTGTTCCGGATTTTTCTTCAAGGACGCTTCTGTCTTTTCACTCTCAACGGTATCTTCAGTTTTAATTTTTACTTCCTCTTTCGTTTCTTTTTCCACATTACGAAGTTTTGTTTGTTTCTGTCTCCTCCGTCCTTTTGTTTTATGAACAAAGTTAGTTTTCGCTACATTTTTTTGTATCTCCTTATGGTTCTGTTGACCAATTTTGAGCGAAATTTCATCCTGGTCATCATTTGGAGTTTCTAAGTTCTCTTTTTGATTTGCTGAATGTTCAGTTTCAACATCAGAAGTTACATTTTCTTCATCATCTGTTTGTTCTTCTAAATAGAATGGTATTGAATTTGTTTGTCTTCTACAGCGTTTCATTACAGTTGAATTTTTGTCTTCTTCAGCGTCATTTATAGATTCTTCGTTGGTATCATCCTTGGCAGGTAATGTACTATCATATTCTGTAGTAAGCATACTATCATCTACTGTGGATGACATATTTTCATCTTCATCCTTAACTTTATATTCAATTATATTGTCTGCTTTCAATTCATCTGTTTCTTCTTTTTTCAGTGAATGTTTTATTTTAAAATGCCTATTAAAATAAGTTTTGGAAGGTGTTTTATAATTGCACAAATTACATCTTAATATAACTCTCTTATCATGTTTGTTTTTATATGCAAATCTAGATTTCCTTGAGTTTTCGAAGCATAATCACAATGATCGCAAGCAAAATATCGGCCTTCATTAGGTTCATATTTATAAGAGAAATTTCTTGAAACACTCATATTAGATTTTCTTCTGGAATCTGCATGTATGCTGCCTTTTAAGTGGATCCTCAAACTCGGATAATGCATTGTTTTAAAATCGCATTTCGGTTTTGGGCAAGGGTAATACTGATCTTTTTTATGAAGACTTTCTACATGTTTTCTCAGTCTGAACGTTGAGCAGCCTTTGTAATCACAGTACAAACACGTAACCTTCCTTTTATTTAAACTATGTTGTTTTATGTGTTTACTGAGATAATTTGGCCATCTCGTTACGAATTCACATTGAGGACAATGATAAGAATTTTCTTTTGTATGTTTATTTGTATGAATTTTAAGAGCATAGTAACTTCTTGCTTTATACTCACAATATTGACATTGAAACTCGCCATTTTCTGCTTTTACTTTAGTATCATCGATGTTATGTTCTCTTTTCAGATGCACTTTCAAGTTTCTAATTATTGATGTCTTAAAATCGCAGTGCTCACAAGAATAGCGCTTTTCGTTCTCCACAAACTCTGCAGGATGTTTTCTTCGAATATGTCCCCTCAAATTACCTTTTAATGTGCATTTGTGGTCACAATATGGGCAGCTATGAAGTACTTCACGCGTATGAACAGAATTTATGTGATCTTTTAAGCTGCTGAACGATAAACTTCTGTGGTCACAAAACTGGCATGGGAACAATCTATTTAAATCAGTGTTAGGTTTCGTGAACCTCTGCCTTCCTAATTTAGGTTCATTGTGCCGACGAATATGAACTTTCATATAATGATTCCAAACAGTTTTGTATGGACAATGTGGACACTGAATTACATTCTGTCTGGTATGTTTATTAACATGTTTCTTCATTACTTGCGGGTATAGTGTTTGGTAAGAACAGAAATGGCAAGAATACACTTTATCATCTTCCAATTTAATTTCATCGACATCGAGCTTGATGTCATGTTTTTCATTCAAATGAAGTTTGAAATCGTTTGAATTATCAGAAATAAATTCACATTCTTTACATCTATATTTACCATCAGGGTCTGGTTTCAATCCGTGCCTGCGTCTTATGTGCATTTTTAAATTTCCATAAACAGCACACTGATAATCACATTTCGGGCATTTATGCAATGTCTCTCTTGTATGTTTCGAATTTATATGCTGCTTCAATGACCCATTTTGTGTAGCTACATAATCGCAATATTCACAAGGAAAAGATTTGACTCCTTTTAAATCTTGCTTTCTAGTTTTGAAATTTTGGACGTTATGTTTCTCAATATGCATCTTGATATAAGCGCCCCAAGTTGTCTTAAATTCGCAATGAGGGCAATTGTACAGAACCTCTCTGGTGTGTTTGTTCTGATGAACTTTTAGAGTGCTTAGATTTATTGCTTTATATGGACAATAATTGCAAGGGTAAGACGTTTTAGAACCAGATTTTTCTTCTTTGACAGAGTGTTTTCTCTTAGTATGAAGTTTCAAATAACCGTACCACGTTGTTTTGAAATCGCACTGTTGACATTTATATTCCACTGCTTTGGTGTGTTTATTTTCATGAATTTTCAAATGACTTCCACTGATAGCTTTGTATGAGCAATATTTGCACGGAAATTCTCTTTTCTCCGGATTCTCACCTTCGATTTTTACTGCATGTTTTCGTTTAATATGAAGCTTCATGTATGTAATCCATAAGGTAGTAAATGGACAATGGGGGCATTGATTTACTTTTTCTCGTGTATGTTTATTCTCATGTTGTTTTAATAAAGTCGTATTTTTAGCTTTATAGTCACAAAAATTACAAGCGAATTCTTTGGAAGCTGGAGATTTTTCTTTCAAATGTTTATTCTTTATATGTAATTTTATATAAGTTGTCCAAACTGTTTTATATGGACAATATGGACATTGATGTTCTTGTTCTCTGGTATGTTTATTTGTGTGAAGTTTAAGAGAACTTGGGGTTAAAGCTTTATAATCACAATATTGACAAGGATATTCCTTTGCAGGGTTTCCAGTGTCCATAGTTTGGTCGCCATGTTTTCGTCTAATATGCATTTTTAAATATCCCTCCCAAAGAGTATGGAAATCGCAAAAAGAACATTGATGTTGTTTTTCTCCAGTGTGTTTATTCATGTGATTTTTCAACACAGTAGCATTACTAGCCGAGTAATCACAAAATTGACATTTTCGTTTTATATCGATTGGTTTATCATCTTCATTGCAATGTTTAGTGTCGACATGGTCTCTAGTACTTTTAGAAATAGTAGAATTGTATGGGCAATGGGGACATTGATACACTACCGATTTAGTATGGCGATTGTTCATGTGGGAACTCAACAATCTTGGATGGTTTCCAACATATTCGCAGTAGCGACATGGATAAAGTTGTTCTTCGCGTGCATCTGCGAAAGTACTCATGTCTGATGTTCCAGGTTGATTAAAGTCACCTTGATCTGTTTCTGGGAGGTTACATCTGAAAATTATTGTCATTATAATAAGAGCTTAAAAATGTACTCATAGAGAATTGAACAGAAACATAATTCTCAGAAACTGTAGGAATTCCTACTTGTTAATTACGAATGCTTAACACGTGTTCAACTTGAGTCTGTTTTTAGTGTATGAAACAAGAAAGAAACCTCAGGAGAATGTATCTCCAAAGGGCAATGGGGACCTTTTGTCAAATGCCGTTGATGAGTATAAGCTGCTGCTTGCTTCCAAGGGTTTTGCTTGTCTTATGAATGAAATAACCCGACCAAATAACAAAACCGGTACTTGTGTAAATCATATACTTGTAAGGTCAAAACATAATAACTTCTTTGAAAGTTGCCTGCCGTATCTAAAACAGATATAATTGATCACAACGCTATTTATGGTATGATTTTAATGCCTACAGGTATTACTGAAAACGATATAGTTAAAGTTATTCGTATTGGCAAGAAAGGTTCTACCTCGTCCTACGATGATTATTATTTCAAGTGCTGATTTATCTCGGAAAATATTGAGAGATAGGAAGGCAGTTTTGGGTGCCAGCGATTCTAAAATATCCTTATTTGAAGACAGGACCGAGATGCAACGCCCCCTGTATAACAGGGTGCGCGCACAACTTGAAGTTCGTAAGAATTCTGGCGAGAACTTGTCCATTAAATATGTGAAAGGTATACCAACCATCATTAGATCTATCCCAAAAAATTGAGTACCTCCCAGGGGTCTTAGGGTATACCATCAAAATATAGGTGGGATGAGGAGTAAGTTAAACCAAATATATCATATGCTGGAACAGTGTTCTTATGATATCGTAATATTAACGGAAACTTGGTTGAACTCTAGTTATTTTGTTTCTGAGATCTGCTTTTCTGCATCCAATGTTTAGACTGGTTAGAAATGGTGAAAATAGTGCTAAATCGTACGGCGGCGGTGTAGCCATACTGGTTCGCTCATCTATTGGGGCTAAAGTGATTGATCGTTCCTTTGATAATGTAGAACAATTATTCCTTATGGCAATTATATAGTGGGAGGTGTTTATATTCCACCGCGCTCGGATGAGATTATTTGCTCTTCCCATGAGTACGCTATTGAAAAAATATCATTTCTGTATCCAAATTTGGAAATGTGTATATGCGGTGACTACAATGTTCCCCAAGCCAAGTGGACTGGAGATGAGTTCCTATGCAATGAGGGGAGTTCAGCATCTACTTTTAATGATAGCGCTAGTTTTGTAAATGTATCTCAAGTTTGTAAGGTCGCTAACTCTCGTAGCGTGTATTTGGACTTAGTTTTTGCTCATGATGAGTTGATACAGGTATATCCTGCTGCTGATTCTTTGTATGGGAATAGTATTCACCATACAGCTATAGAGTTGTGCTTGTCAATGAAGAATTCAGAACCTTCTTTGACATTCTCTGACGAGTGCTTCGATTTTCGAAGAGGTGATTATTTCGGTTTGAATGATTTTTTGTCGGCATTTAATTGGACGTTTGACCCAGATAATATTAATCTTTCCCTTACTGTGTTTTATAATAATATTTATGCCGGTTTCAGTCATTTTACTCCAAAGAAAATTCAGAAGAACAAAAAGTATCCTTCGTGGTTTAGTTACGATCTTATAAAGCTTATCAGTCAGAAAAAGAGAGCCCATGCAAATATAGGAGATCCAGAAGCCCAGTTGGTTATGCGAGGTTTAGCAAGTTGTGTTCTAATTGATATTGTGTGATAATTTATATATTGATTACTTGAGTAATATAGGACGGAACATACACTCTGATCCTCAGTCATTCTGCGACTTTATAAACTCTAAAAAGAATTCATCTGAGATTCCTAATTGTATGGAATACAAGAATACGTCTAGTACATATGGCAATGTGGTAGTGGATATGTTTGCTGATTATTTTTCAGAGGTTAGGTTAGATTGAGTGTGAATGGCTGTCAGTTTTCTCCGAGAGAGGTCCTGGAGGTAATTGATAGCTTGAAACCTAGTGTTTTAGCGGGATGCGATGGCTTACCAAGTATTGTTTTGAAGAGATGCGTTTTCGTTCTATCAAACCCTATTAGTCAATTGTTTAATATTTCCTTAAGCAATTGGGAGTTCCCTATACTTTAGAAAAGAAGTCTTGTTATCCCTCTCTTCAAGAGCGGTTCAAAGTCCCAGATTTCAAATTACAGAGGTATATGCTTGCAATATGCTTTGCCAAAGATTTTAGATACCTTAATTTGTAGCTTTTTCTCTTGGAAGTATTATCCTGTTATAATTGGTGAGCAGCACGGATTTTGCAAGGGGCGATCCACTGTTAGTAACCTGGTGCTGTTTCTGAAGGACATTATTGATTGCTTTGAGTCGGGATATCAATTGGATTCAGTCTACATGGACTTTTCCAAAGCGTTTGACAAAGTGAATCACAACCTACTTTTAGCTAAACTTGAAGCTTTGGGTGTGTCTGGTCCATTGTTCTCCTGGCTCAGAGGTTTTCTTTGCGGCAGAACACAGATAGGTTAAGTATAGAAACTTTTACTCACGTGAAATTTTAGTGACATCCGGAGTTCCACAGGGATCGCACGTTGGTCCATTTCTATTTAATTTTTTGTTAATGATATTAAGGATTTCTTATCTGCTAAATTTCTAATGTTTGCCGACGATTTGAAGATGTATTCTATTGTACGTAACAATTCAGATGCCGTCTATTTGCAGTCACAGATTGACAGATTTGGTTAATTTGGTTGTTGGGCTGATACAAATTGTTTACAATTAAATATCAATAAGTGCAGTGTGATAACGTTTTATAGGTCTGGAAATTATGTTGAATTCCATTATCACATTGGGGGTGAAAGTTTGAAGCGCGTTCGGAGTATCCGTGATCTTGGTGTTGCGCTTCATCAAAAACTTAAATTTATGGAGCATATAAGTGACATTTCCAAGAGTGCTTACCAGACAATAGGTTTTATAGCACGTAACTCAAGTCATTTTTTTCCGGATACTGTTAAATTGTTGTATTGCTCACTTGTCAGATCTATTTTAGAGTATCGTTCTGTTGTCTGGCCGCCTTATCAGTTGGGAGATGTTGACTGCTTGGAGAAGGTCAAGAGGAGGTGCTTACGTTTTTTGGCAATTAAGTCCTATATACCTCGCGATACAAGTTTGACTGCTGTCGCAAATGTTTATTGCCTCCTGTGGCGTTGTTTTAGTAATTTTCCGGTTTCAGCTTATTGTTTTTACTATGGTGTTTGTCATTTTATTTAAGTTCAATACAGGAGCTAATTTTTAGTGTTATATTTCTCTATAAATGTTTATTCATTTCATACTATGCTAAATGGGGTTACCCGTCTGTTTGTATGTACATTTATAATATTTGCATGTACGATATTAAAAAACAAAAAAAAAATTCCCATCGACGTACATGCCGATCAGAATAACTTCAAAAATCACAAAATCAAACAAACAATCGCCTTCAAGGCGAAAGTCAGATCACGGGAATGGAGTTTTTGTCAAGCCGAATCCAAATCGGTTAATGAGAAGTTTGAACTGTTTATAGATTCTCTTAATGAGTTGGTGCAAGAAAGTAGAAAAGATATCTATTGTAGTAATAGAATGACCAAGATAAAACCATGGATGACTCGGGGTCTTTTAAATTCCATCAGAGATAAACTTTTTAAGAAAAGTAGAAATTGTCCCCAGAATGAATACATCAGGCAGTATACTGAGTACCGAGTCAAAAAAATAAAAACTTAAATAGCATCATTTCTTGGGGATCTATTTAATGAATCGACAGCGAAGAGTATAGTTCCAGACATTTTAAAAAACGCTACCATAATACTGTATTTTCTAAGATCTTTGAAAACTCATGTTAAAATCTCTCCTTGACTTCCTAGAGAAACAACATAACTCGCATTAATAAATTTTAAATCTTTGATGTGAGTTAGTTTTATCGTTAATGCATTTAATAGTGTCTTTACCAAACCACAAAGAGAATTTATTACACTTAACAGATCTATGAGGTACATACTTATCAATAACTTTATTCAAAGCAGAATAAAATGAATCAACACATTCATTCACATCGGTAGAACATAACAGAGTTTTCCAATTCAAACTTGACAGTGCCGAATTTATCGCTACATAGTCCGCGTTAAAAAATTTGTACATCGATCTAGATTTGCTAGGAGTTTTATCGAAAGAAAATTTTGCATACACTTCTAAGGCGGGATGGTGCCTGTTCTCTGGAACGAAAGGCGTACAACATCGAACAGAAGACACATCAGTAGAATTCGACAAAATCAAATCCAAGATTTTATTATAATGATTGGTGATACCATTGAACTGATTAAGGTAATTATAAGAAGAAAAATCCCTGAACGAGGAATACACATCACCGCGAACAATATCACTGATGAAGCCGCACTCACTACCATCAGAAGACCATGAAAATGATCCGAGATTGAAATCCCCAACTATCATGAAGATATCATTGGGATGCGATTCCATGAGAGATGTCACACTGTGAAAAAAGACGACAAACTCTTCGCTTTTTATATCTGGCGGAAAGTAACAAACACCCAAGATAGTTTCTTATTTCCTGTAATTGATATTTCATCCATACATCCTCCACTAATGACATATTTCTTAGTGATACACCATCAGCCCTAATTTTTCTGTTGACGCCTACGAATACACCACCACCCTCACCCTTAACACTTGGGAATCGCTCCTGTCGCGTCGAAAGATGTTATAATTATCGCAAATAAATTCAGAGCTGGTTGAGCCAGGATTCAGAAACACAAATCAACCGTTAATATCTTTTGAACAGATAGGTTTACAAAAAGGCTTTTTTGTAGAACATTCAATTTCCTATAAAATCTATAAAACGATATATTTTTTCAAGTAACTGGAAGCGAGATATCAAATTTTCTATATGAACATAAGAAAAAAATAGAAATCTATAAGGCGGAGGACCTTCCCGTTACAATCAAGACCTCATATTTGGAGAGACTTCCTTAGAGGAATCTATTTTTCAGAGTATCAAAAGAAAAAAAAATTATTCGTTTTTTTTTGACCCACCCTAATAGACAGGAAATTGTTAATTGTAAGATGCAGGCTAATGCTAACTTCATTTTGAGAGCGGACAACAAAGTCAGGGTGGCATGAGATCTAGATCTACAATCGACGCGATCCTGTGATTGCTCGAGTTTGCGATGGAGGGCTTTGAAGAAAGGAGATACGTCGGAGCGGTTCTGTGTGATCTCTCTAATGTCTTCGATTGCATTTGTATGAGTACCTTTTGAGAAAGCTGGGTTTCTATAGTTTCCAGGACCTTAGCATTAGGTTGGTTGTATCCTATCTATCAGGCAGGACTCAGCGGACAAAGCTTTCAGATTCTATGCCGGTTAGACATGGTGTACCGCATGGGTCCATTTTGGGCCCACTTCTTTTCCTAATTAATATTAATGGCATAGAGACTTCAATAAACACAAAGCGAGCACTTTATACTGATGACACCACAGCCATCACTCAAAATGACACTCTGGAACTTCTTAAGACTTAGATGAGGGAGTCTGTTAATTGATTCGACATGAATAGAATAGAGTCATTGAATAGAGCCAAAACAGAAGAAATTGATCGAGGAGCTGATGATGGATTCGACGCTGACTCTGTGAGGTTGCTGGGTATTTGGTTGGATAATACCTTGACTTGTCGCGAGGACACTGAATAAGTCGATATTCCTCTTGAGAAACCTTAAAAAACGTGTGAGCTGTGATGTTCTTCTAATGGTTTTTCATGCGCTCTTTCAATCTCACTGCAATTATGGCTAGCTTGCATGGAGTCACCCCCTCAGTCGGATTATATATTTAAGTTGCAGCACCATTGAGACGAAGTCAGACCTGTCTTTGTCAAGATGAGAAACCTTACATTACCATCGATGTATTTCCTCTGCTGTCTGAGCTATGTTAACAAAAATTTATAGAAATACAACCTCTGCCGCGAGCAAAACGAACGTAACACCAGAAGAAAGAATATAAATATTAAATTTAAATCATACCCCATCTCATGCTTCTCCGCAAATTTCGATCAACCAGCACAACATAAAACCTAACGTCACAGCAAAATATTTGGGCATAAATATTGACAACAAACTTAGCTTCAACTATCACACTAAACTCTGTAAAAGAAAAATTACTTCCAGAGCTAAATTTTTTCGCTGCCTGACCTACAACCACAAAGGAATAAGCAAAAAAACAGCTGCTAAAATGTATAAAAGCATTTGCAGGCCAATCCTAGAACATGGCCACACTATATTTCTAAACTGCAGAAATCCAGCAATAAAACAATTGAGAACTGCAGAAACTACTGCCCTCAGAACGATTACCAAGATGCGCCACCCAGATAATCCACTCCACAACCCTTCAAATCAGCTGCTCTACAAGGTGACAAAAATTCAACCCATCACTGATAGATTAAGGATGCTTTCAATTAAGTTTGCAAAACGACCACATAATATGGAAATACTACAACCCCACATAAGAAGAAGAGATATACATATACAAATTCGACGAAAACACCCCACGCACACACTACTGGAAGTTATAGAGCAGCTTTAAGGGCACTAAAATAGTTCTGTGCATATAAATAATCACTTGTAGTTTTTTTACAATCAAAATTGGGAAAACAAATCTCTATGTTCAATTTCAGTAGTAGGAAATAATATCTAAATGTAAAATTTACGGGCTGCAGGACCTAGGTCGATGGCCAATTGCCCAATATTATGTTATTATTTATTGGCTAATAAAAATCGTTTTTTATTATTATTATTATTTATTAAATTTGAGCATTTGAAGAGATCTTGCATGGAAAGCAACGACTGGGGTACAGCATTCTATAACAGACTTCCGAATCATGTTAGGGATCTGAGTGATAGGAACTTTGTAAAAAGAATTTAAGAATATCTGTTGAGCCAGGACTTTTTTAGCATTAAAAATTTTCAGATGTAGGTTTTAATAATCTGTTAGTTTCTATATTTTGTAATTTTTATGTTCATTCACATTTTCAGCACCACAAGTTTAGAACATCTTGACGTATTGCTTAGAACACTCCAAAATTAAGATGAATTAGTTTTCATGTCTTTAGTTTAACCTCAAATTTTTGAGAATGAAAAGATCACAGTATAAGATATTGTGATGATAATCCTCATCTTGCCATTTGTATACCTAACTTTGTTTTTGAATTTCAGAAACAGCCATAAATGAAAAATAAATTTCAATTTGCTATGTGAATAATAAAAATAAATGATAATATTTCAATCAAGTTTTTTTTCTTTTATTTAGATACTGCTTCCTGCTTCCCCACAACTTATTTTTAAATTTTCAATATCTGTCCATGATTTCTTCGAGAAAATAATTAAAAGTCATAATTATCGCAATATATACTTTTACTTGATTCAATCCAGCAAAATTTATTTTCTGTCTTCTTCATTTAGTCATGTTCCGAGCCCCATTTGTCTCTTAACACTATAAACATATTTGAAGACTATTTTTTCAAAATATGTACCACTGGTGCTTATTTGGTCAAAGTGGGGGTGCTGCCACTTAGCCTTCATTCCCCACAATTAATAGGAAATGTTTATAATTCATTTTTCAAATTTCTTTTAATTTAAATTCAATAATAGACCTCAAATTAGTTAAACATAATTGTGTTGATTGGTTTGACAAGCAATTAAGGTTTATCAGATAAAACATAATATATTAAAATTAATTTAATAAGTCACCAAATAGATTGCTCTCTAGAAAGAAATTATTGAAAATTAAATCACAATGATATTTTAATAGTAAAAAAATTTTCTCAACTAAAAGATATAAAAGTTAAAAAAACTCACCCTTTTCTATAATGAAAATTTTCCAAATACCCCAAATGAGATGGAGCAGCTGTATCAGCATCTTCCGAGGGATAATATTCTTCATCCTGATAACTTTCCATTCTGTATTCCATATCTTCCCCTGTGTCCATTCCTTCTTGTTTGAATTGAAATCCTTCTTGCAATGATTCCCCATATTGTTGAGGGCCTTCAGCATGATTTTCATCATTACCGTAGTGAGTAAATTCAGATTGTCTAAAAATTAATAAAGAAAAGGAAAAATTATCACTAAATATATAAAACAATTCAAACAAACCAATCAATATATAGTTCGCAATATGTAAACAATTTCTAAAAATATTATACGTTTGATTAAAAGTAATTTTGTTCAATTATTCCATTCACAAACCACTATTTTGCCTAAGTAGATTCGAAATAAAGGATGGTATTGTTGACTGAATAATAAATCAATTCATTTTAAAAATTTTTATTGCTGAATAAACTCACTCATTAGTCCCATTTTCATCATATTCTATTGAAAGAACATCTTCCGGTTCAGTTTTAACTATAGATATGGTGCCATCATCATTTTCCCAGCAGTTTCCAGTTTCCATTTTTATTTTAATATTATTTTTCTTTAATTTAACTTTTTATTTTATCACCGCCATATCTTTATCTTTGCTTAATAACTTGTCATCTGTCAGATTCTGATTAAAGCTTGATGCATAGAAATTGATTAAAATATACTAATTTCTGTGCTAGAAACTATATGTCTATTCTAGTTAGTGCAGCCTTCGAGATTCATTATCCACGGTCTAAAAAAAATATGATGCGAAACTTTTACTTTGTTCCTTAATGAAATTTTTGTAGGTGTTTAGTTAGCTCACATATCAACGAAGGAGAATGAACAGTAAAAATCTAAGAAATTTAAAATATTTATTGGAAACGGGTGTATAATTTTGCTATAGAAGTATAAATATGCAAATGTAATCAAGAGGGATTTGTCAAGGCGATGAAACGAAATGTTTGTGTGCCATATTCGTTAACTGTCGATAGAAAGATTCACCGGGACATTGTTTCAATTATGCAACATTCAATTACGTTCCATGCATACGTGTACTAGTTATCCTAAGTGAGGGGAGTTTCAGTTGGCACCGAGTTGGAAAAACTCGTATTTTGAACACTTTTATTCAAAAAAAAAATGGGCGAAAAGGAGACTTAAGCTAAGATTAAAAAATTCACTGGCTTTTCCTATTATCATGCGTTGAAGCTTCATTCTAGATAAACGTTTAAAATGGCATGTAAAGGTGCATGAGGTGGTTGAGACCGTAGACATCATAATGAAACGAGAAAATGGAAAGAGGATCACAATTTAATACTATCCAGCTTTGTTGTGATATTTGAAAGGAGAGCTGAAAATTAGTGTTAAGATTGACGTTTTAAAAGGCATCATTCTAATATCAATATAAAAAAAATAACTTTTTCTTGTTCCTAAATTTGATAATATAGCTCCATCAACATTTGATCCTACTTTTCATGGTATTTATAAAAGCTCGATGGAGTGAATCAATCTTGATTGATAAATTTTAGAAGAAGAGGAAAAAAAATATTAACTTGCCTTTTATCTTTCGGTGCACCCTCGTATCTGCTCAAATCAACTGGAGTGTTTTCTTACACTAAATACACGGCTGGATGCAAGGTGAAAATCCTGTTTGTTATTTAGCAATTTATTAGCTATGCAAATCATTAATTACAATTAATATAATAAACTAGAATAAATATCGTGACTAAAGTTTTATGTGATTCTATGAAAATATAAGTTTGAAAACCTCACATTTGGCTTGGAAAGAGCTTCCACCCTTTTTCATTTATTTTTCGCAATACAAGAAAAATGCACACATTCATGAATGATAAATTTATTTCTAGAAGAATTCCCCTAGAAGCAATGACCTTATGGCGTTCCTTTTATTGCACCTTCATACTTTCAATACCTATTTCATTGGAATGAACCCCTCTAGGAACAAAGTTACATTCATCGGCACTCGCTCTCGGGTTGCCACAGTGATTTCTCGCTCGAGTCGAGTCAGCTGGGTGAATGCTTGAAAAAAACTAATTTCTACAAGAAATAAGCGGATGCTTATGGTTTCATGTTAATAGTGAATGGATGCAATCGAGAATAAAATATTTCTCAGGAGTGGTTGTGTTAGGTTGTCATAAAACTGATAATATTTATTATGGTGTTCATGTTACACATCAGGTTGCATTGAAAATAGGGAAATAATTCGGTTATTGTATTCGAAGAAATACATAGTTATTTCAAGTGAATAGTGAATTTCTTTCTGTTCTATTGTGTGTAATATTATCACGTACGTAAGTAATTCACTAAGATTGTTTCTATGCACGCTGTAATGTTTGGTATTTTGCAACAATAAACTTTTAAGGTTAGGATCGTTTTTCTTTTCTTATTTGGCATTCCGAATTATCGAAAAAGGTATGATCCTTCTTCACAATTTTGGTGCGTTTCTTCAAAAAAACATCCTTGTCCATGCAGGTATGCTTCAATCATATTAATCTTTGTTTAATTTGACAAATTCTGTTTACAGAGGCGGATTTAGGAATTAACACATTAATCTTTGTGTATAGTTTCGTTTTTTTCTCATGTTTTGTTTTCTGACTCTTGCATGTATATTCATCGATTCTCAGTTCTACAAGCGGCGTATACTTTTCAATCTTTGGATGTAGGAAGAAAACATTCGAGACTCCTACGAATTCATTTGACAATCAACGTACAAAAATAACAATAGATGCTTTATTGTTTTCGTTATTTTATTTGAATGAACTTTAATAAATAATACTTAGCTTACATACTACCCACATGTTATCATATAGTTTTTTGTATGGACATACCTATAATGAATATTTTTAAAACGAAAAAATGCCACCCAGTTTCATACTGCTAATTCTAGAGATTTTGGCAATTGTGAACGGTAAATGTGATGACATAAGAAATACTCGAGACTCTGATGAAAGAATAATGTAATGTTCACTAAATGACTTTGGTATTCATGTGCTGTTGAAGGAAACTTGATTCCACCTCTTCCAGTAGGATTATGTTGATTTGTGCACAGTTCTTCAGGATGCATGCGAGCTAAGCGGTTTTGGCTTTTGAAAAGACTTCTTTTACTTTGTTGTATGCCAGTGGTTTATTTTTAAATAAAGCCACCTATTCAGAGGTTGTTTACTCAACTACTAACAAAACTCCCAAAATCGGTATACCAAGCTTCCAGAATAATATGTTACTGTTAAAAAAGGCTAGTATAACTCAAGACTGGCGCCCGACCTTCTCTTTCTAATTACCCGAGTAACTCCAGAATCACTTGGCTACTTTGTGCCACCGTGTAGGAAACGAAAATTTTTCAAACCAACCTCGTACATCCTATTCAAGGTGATATCTGAAGCTGTTGATTCAATCAAATTTTTTATAATTGAAACATTAAATATTCCAAATATCATAAGAGCTTTTCTTATTCCAGATGTTGCGCATAGAGAGTAACACAAAACTGGACTCGTTTACCGAGTTTGAAGAGGATATTTTATTCGATGATGATGATCCAGACTTCGACCATACCATTCCCCATATCAACATTCTTCAAAGTGAGTACAGTTTCTTATCGTAAAATGAAAGGATAATTCAAAATTTATGATTGGTACTCCGTTTTTTAGTTGATACTATTTTTCCCAACTTATATGGTATTTTTTTGTTAGATTTAGGCATATGTCATTGTCATTCATTTCAAATTTGACTGTCATAGTTTGACGTTTGTAAAATGTATGACATTTTGCTTACATCTATCCAAGAAGACTAGAGATAGCCGCCTCGAAGGCGTAGAGGATATGATGCTCGTCTCCTGCGCAGAGTTACCATGGTTCAATCCCCACAAAGTCGGTGGGATTTTTCGGATTCTGGGAATCGCTTGAGTATCCATCTTTCGGTAAAAAGCCGTCGGTCCTGTCTAACAGAGATGTGTTGGACATTAAAGATCCCTTCACTCGATAGATGAGAGGGGCTCGGCAAAATTCCCGGGTTAGCGAGGTGACAGAATTATTCCCCGGCGTGTCACTGGCCGAAAGGCGGAAATAGAGCACGTTAAAGGAATAACTAACAAACAAGACTAGAGATCAGGAGGCAAAATGCTTTGGTGGGGTAGGACGAAATAGTTCAACTCCAGTTCCCGCATGCGCAATGTACCCTCGCGAACGTATTTTTACCAAAGCAGTTTGCTCCCTAGTCTCTAGTCTTTTTGCATCTACTCATCATTCTCGATATTGAAAATGAACTCGACAACTCGTCTACATCTTTGTTCAAGCTCTATGTTAGAAATTAATTTAACGACTCTGAAATCTTAGTGTTTGCGTCGTAAATGTCAAATACTAAAGAAAATGTTGTAGAATTAAAGAAATGTCTGGAAATCTTGAAATTGGCGAAAACCACGAGTTTCTCACCAAAACACTACAACATGAGATCGTGAAAGGTAGATCCACCACAACGAATTTACTTTCTTGTATTAATAACTGGTCCAGGTTCCTTGATTTGAATTCTCCTAATGATGTGACTATGTGAACGTTTTGATCGTTCATCTTCGTTCGACTTCTCCTCGAAATTGAACACTGGTTTTTGAGGAAGAGTTGTGGATTGAAGACTCTGACCAATAGAACGTTTGTTGTTAGAGTTGATAGCTCATTTTCTACGGAAACTGCCGTAACCAGTGGGCTGCCTTAAGGATCAGTATTTTGTCTTGTTTTAAACTTCAGTGATCTTTCCTTTCATATTCTGAGTAAAAAAGCCTTCTGAGTTAGCAGAATATGAATTCTTAACTGAAAAAGTGTTGATTTGAATATGGGAAAAATAATTCTATCCTGGCGTGTACAATATACGATACACCGATAAAAGGTCCTTGTGGCATATGGATCTGGGAGAGGATCTGTGCTGCTCTTATAATTTGTATGTACAAACGTTGCTTGATATTTTTCGCAAATCTTTCGCTGAGATCTCGTGCAAAATATCCATAAAACTTTACAAGTACGCTGGACCAGCTTGGTCCATATAACACTCCCGTTCTGTGGTGTGGGGTGGACAAAACTAAACATGTAACATAAACCATTGTGCTAATCGATATAATATAATGGAAAATATGTACACAAGAATAAATCTAAATAAAATATGACGAATAATTATTTGTTAATGATTCTTTAGGCCATGCTGTTATTTAAGTTTGTTTTACATCTTCTGTGTCAAATGAATACTCTTCTTTATCACATTGGTCAGCCATACTTATCCCTTCCGTCTCCGCATCGTTTTCTGCTTCTGCGCAGTTGTAGTCTTCATAGATAGGTTTGCTGGGGTAGTCACATTCTGCGAATAAAACTTCTTTCCCTAAAGCGTACTTTTCCAACTTTGCGAGTAGTTGCTTGGCTGCGTACTTTTGCCTTTTCTCACATTCACAATTTGGGGTCATGCAATATGCCATGTTGAGGTAGTGTTTGGCCTTGTAGTATTGTTCAAGCTCATAGCAGGTCCTTCCTAGCAGGTAAACATTCGACAAATGCATTCTTTCGCTCAGTTGCTCCACTCGACATAAATATCTAGAAAAAAAAGATTTCTTGAAGCGGTTAAAATTCAACATGATAGGGTGAATGGAACCAGACCAAATTCATCGTGACTCTTCTTACTCACTTATAAGCTTCGTCAAAAGTACAATCAGGAGGTTCCGAATACAATATTTTTGCCACGAATCTCTTGAATCCTCGCAAACTAGCCATGTCAAAGCAGAGTTTGCCCAGCAGATAACAAACAGTTATGTCGTTTTGGTTGAGTTTATAGGACATGCGCAGATGTTTGAGGATCTTGTGGTAACCCTCTATTCGCTTTTCGATGCTGTGAGAGCGATAATAACAGTCACAAATAATAGCAAACCATTTGTGTATATATGAGTTGGTATTCTCTATAATTGGAGAGATATCATTAGTATTCTATTAATCATCACTGCTGAAAAACATCTGATTGGGAGAATACTATCAGTAAAACATTTTTTATTCAAACAAGGTGTTCCAAAATAAAGTTTATAGCTTACTGATTGCATATTACAATTCCGAAGGGCGCAGGAGGTATGTCAATGAGTAGGTAGTAATTTGAAAGTTTAGTAGCTATGGAGCGTTTCTCGGGAGTGCGAGAGTTTTACAAATACGATAATTCGGCAACTGTATTATTCAAGGTTTTCGCGAAGCAGTTCTCCCATTCGAAAATGGTTCAAAAAGTTTGAAAAGTCCATATAACACTGCTTACGTACCTTCAGTGGCCTCATCCAACAACAACTCGTAAGCCTCTTGAATGATTTCCTTTTTCATATCTAGAGGTAAATTGTTAGTTGCGGTGGTTTGGTATAATACCCTCGCGATTCTCCATTTCACGTTGGAATTTCTATTGTATTTTAGCCTATTCAACAGTTCGTACACTTGAATATATTTTTCTTCCTCATAAAGCTGATCTGCTTCCTCTAGAATTTTTTCCATTGTTCTGTGTGGGGGCCAGTTCCTGTTGAAATTTTCGTTCGTAACGGTTGGTATTGGTTGATCATTCTCGCTGAAGTAACTTGAAAATGGGACAGCTTTGAAGCGACCAGAAGTTGTTGTCGGCCATGCCAAGTTTATGAGAGTTTTCACGAGGAAAGCATATTTCGATTTTGACATAACAGTGTCAACATTCAATCGACGTTGTTGATATACCGCCTTGATCAAATGTGAAAGTTTAGGAAGTTATTTGTACAGTTAAAAATTAGAGTTTATTTGTCAGGTTTGGCCACAGAGTAGGAATTTTTTCGGCGAACTGCTTACCTAAAAACTTCTCATAATATTCCCGTAATAAAACTGTTGAATGATCAATGTGGAAGTACATTTCAAGCAATTTATGAAAGGGTCTCAATTCGTGATATATTTCTGAGAATTTAAATGGACCTATATTTACTTGAATCGCATGCTGACTGTTCTGTGATTGCATAAATGCAACTTAACGTAGGGAATTTAAATGTTAAATGATAACTTTCTTCCAATTGCGAAGTTTTAACAGGAAACTGCATATAGGTTTGATGTCGATAAGTGATCTACAGATACACTTTAGAGTTTCAACAACTCCTCACTAGGTGGCGTCACCGAATAATAATCTCTTATAATACAATTGAATTGAAAATATCGACGATATATTAGAAAATCACTTACTATTCTAGATTTGTTGGGAATTTTTAACATTTTGAAACTGATAAGTGTATTCTTAAGTAAGATAAATACATAAAACGAAGGACAGATTCTATGCATTCTTTCCGTTCATCATGAAAAACTGTTTAAAATCAGGAATGGGCAAGAAAATTCAATTTCGCTTGCATGACATTTGAAATTGATGAATAATATAAAATACTCAACATTTTCAGAAGTTAAACTTATCTTATTTATTCTTGCTATCATGATTTGTTGAAAACAACACTTAATTAATTGAATCTTGTTTTTCCACTTTTTTTTCGAATGTTTCGGAAAAATTCACGGAAGCTAAAAAAAAACAATGAAACATTTGAATTGTTAATAAGAAAGCACCACTTTGTCGAAGGATATTACTGAAAACAATACTCGACAAGGAAGTTAAATTCAAGCAACAATCACATCGAATTTATTTTGTCTCTATTACTTATTAAAAAAAAGAGATTAATTGAATGGGAATTCTTGAAGTCATGTTTTTACAGCAGTTTCGCGGATTTCTCTATTAATCCAGGAGCCACGTGTATCGCGTGTCAAATCATTATAAATCTTGTTTTGTTGGAATATGTTTTCCACTGAAAGGGTCAATTTGCTTAATTAATTAATTAAATTGAATTTGAAAGGTAATGATATTGTTCAACGTGCGAACTATTTGCTCAAATAACGATTGTTTTTTAGGAAGGAACAATACGAAATTAATGAAACAATATAAGAATTATGGAGGTTTTGTTGTTTTGTGAAAATTCTATCACGGTTACTGGTTAGACTCTGTCAAATTTATTGAAAATTGAAAGTGACATTTGGATCAAAAGATGTATTTTCTGTGGTTCAGTTCATTCTGTTTTAAGGTTAGATCATCACAGAATTAACCGTTAGGGTTATTTGGTGCTACCATTGAAAGTATTAATTTTGAAATATATTGTTAACAATCTAAAATGAAAACCGAGTTGAAAACTCTCGAAAACTTTCGATTTTATTCATTCTTCGAATACAATTTAATTCGTACGAATATGTTAATTTAATTTAAAATTCATAATTTATATTCTGGGTTATTGAACAATATGTCGTTCCGTGAAATCGTCGTGATTTAATAAATGAATGCAGAAATTAATATAGATACCAATTTTTTCTATTCTAGATATTTGAAAGGTCATTTGAATAAGAATTCGAAAAACTGATATCGATTCAACGAATTTAAAAATATATGCAACGGAGTGACTTAATATCGCAGCAGGTATTAAAATTCATTTTCTGGGAAAGACATTGTATAACGAAATTTAGTGGAATTAGATTCTGAGGTTGGCCACAGACATGACATCTTTTGTTAAGCAACGGTTTGAATAATTACTGATGAGTTTGAAAGGGATCATGCAATCTGTCTGCATGAACAAGTCCACAAAAGCGATTGTTTTATTGAGGTTACACCAACTTTATTTGAAATTCTAAGAATATTTTTGTGAAATTGAAAATAAATGAAATCAAATAAATCTTTTTTTATTATTCAAAAAGGAAAGCTTCAAGTTTTTCGTTCACAATCATAAGACCTTGACAAAATATTTAGGAAAATAACTCACTTTAGTTCATTTCACGCCAATTAGGGTACTGAATAAATAAGTTAGTGAATCTGAACTAATTGGGTGATTTCAATCGTTTCTCTAGAGAAAAACGAGGACTCAATTAAATTGAAGTTGAATATATTCGACAGTGCAGAAGAATTTCACTAAAAAATGATGATTTTATAAAAAAGTATTCAAGAAGAACGTTTCAGTTTTCTGTCAATCACCAAACATTAAAAGGAGATCCTTTTAAGAATGATATCCAAGGTAACTATGAATAAGTAGCAATCTATACAGGGTGTCCGCGCTAAAAAGTCCATTAGACGTATCTGCGGAACGGGGGTTTATCGATAATTTTCAAATTTTGGAATTACAGTAAATGCATACTGGTTAACAATGTGCAATTGTTTCCAGAGCGGTACCACTTCCGGTTATATCGGACATCGACTACAATTCTGCTATTTCAGATTGCATGGTGCAATTTTCAATTTTTTCAATAAAGGGCATGCTTTTTCATGCATCTTGTCAAGATTTGTCCTATATGAAATAAACCACCACCTAGTTATGATTGTTTTCTATCGAAACTTTTGGAATCTTCATTGCCTAAAAGAATTGACTCATATTTCAGTAAGATTATAACTTTTTTCAGTTTAACGGGGAAAGTGTTATTTTTGAGGGCAGAATATTATGAATTTATTCATCATTCATGCTCGATGTTAGCAAATAATAGATCGAACTTGCAGAACATTTAACAAAAGGTACCTGAATTTACAACGAATTTGCAGAAAATAATTTAGCAAATTTTAATCGAATTTTGCCACTTATTACATACAGAAAATTGAAATGAGTAGCATTAGTTCACTTTAAATGATAAAGATGTCGTTTTGGCGAATCATGGATAGTATATTCTGTAACTAGAGTCCGCGAGCTCTAAGATGATACCTCAAGGTCATACAAGGTGCAAATTCAAAATTCGAAACGGCCTAGTAGGCGGTGCTTACTGCCAGCTAAAAGTTATCAGTAGCGTAGCATCTCGTTCTCATTGTGAACCTAGAATTCGCCGAATTATTTAGTTGTGAAAATGCTGTTTGATAGTAAATATAAAAGAATCATTTCTGATGCAATAATATTTATGGAAAATGAAGCGTGTAATGGTTGAAGCTTTCCATCAAACGAAGTTATAAATCGTGTGTGTAAAGCTGTGAATATATCGATAAAAAAAGGAAAGACTTGATGTATAAAGTGGTGAAGCATCGAGCTTCTCAAACCTCCAAAACAGACGTCGAAGTTTTCCTAAAACTGAAATAGAAGTGGAAATAGATTAGAAATCATTTACAAAGAAATTGGAAAAGATCCTCGGTTGGTTATTACTCACGCTGTCAGTGAGGAGGATTCGTTCCAGATTCACTTTCAATATTCAAATGTGAAGCAAAATCAGGGAACTCTCATGCTGATACGAACCATGAAAATTGTAAAAGTGCATAGAAGATAAATTAATATCAAATTTACCATCCGATTCTGTGGTTGTAATGGATAACGCTTCGTACCACAATGTAGCTACAGAAAATAATATTGTGTTTTAGAACAAAAAGGTCGAAATGCAGCAAGTTTACAAGTCATGGAAGATATATCCAACAGAGGAAACAAGAACAACCTTCGTACGAATACGGAACGTATTCAACCTGACAACTGCAAGAGCAAAGGCCAATTTCCACGAAGGGGTAACTAATAAACTCCTTGAACAGGCAAGCGGGACTAGACAGTTTTGGTCTATGACGAAGACTGGTATTGCCAATTTCTGCAACTCTGTGTTTCCGCCTCTTGTTAGAGAAGACGGAAGTATAGCATCATCTCCGAAAGAGAAAGCCGATCTCTCTGCTCCTTGTTCTCAAAGAATGCTGTTCTAGATTCATCTGACGCAATACCACCGAACATTCCACCTACTAATTTTTCTATGGCAGAAATCAAGTTCAGAGTCCACACAGTGAGACGGGCTCTCGAGCAGCTGAACTGCAAGAAGGCAGTTGATCTAAACGAAATACCGCCAATCGTCCTGAGAAAGTGTGCTCCCGAACTGGCACCCATTCTTAACCGTCTGTTTTAGATTTCTTATGAAAGCCAGACTTTTCAATTGAGAATTCAACCGATCCCAAAGAAAGGAAAGAAGTCCTTACCCCAAAACTACCGCCCTGTTGCACTTCTCCCCATTATCTCCAAAGTGATCAAGAGAGTCATAAATGATGAACTCAGCAAATATCTTGAGTTGCAGAGAATTATTAACGACTGCCAGTATGGTTTTCGCAGGCAAAGATCGACAGAAGATATGCTCGCCTACGTCACTCATGTTTGCACATCAACGATGGAAAAGCATGGGGAATCTAGAGCAATAGCCCTCGACATCTCTGAAGCCTTCGATAGGGTTTGGCATGCAGCCTTGTTGAATAAACTTGCATAAGGGCTTCCCGAAAAATTGTGGGGATTGGATGAGTAGCTTTTTTTCATATCAATCAATACAAGTTGTGGTTGACGGTATAACATCTGATTGTTTCCAGATGCAAGCAAGAGTACCTCAGGGATCCATTCTTTCGCCAACCTTGTTTTTGTTGCAGATAAACGATCTTCTGTCATCTACAGAGAACAAGATCTTCGGTTTTGCAGACGATTGTACCCTGGTTTCGTCTTTCAGTAGTCTGCGGTCGATTAAAGCTAAGGAATCTCAGCGTCAGAGATGTCAACAAATCAATAACTTAAAAACTCTGACTTACAGAGGGTATCTGAGTGGGGTCAGTTGGTGAACTTCAACGCGAGCAAGACGCAAGCAACTACGTTTTCTAGAAAGATCCCCGCTGGAGAACTTCCTCTAACGATGCAAGGCCAACAAATTGCATCCAAAGATTCGATGCACCTTCTCGGAATAACGTTTAACTCCGAGTTTTGCTGGTATGAACATGTATCAGCAATAGCTGTTCCCATGTATGGGGATCTGCGCCCAAACATTCGTTGCAGATGTTGGATAGTGTGCAGAAACGGGATGAGCGCCTCATCGACCACCCGGAGATCACCCGCGATCTCCAACCACTGGCTTTAAGGAGAGAAGTTGGTGACCTTTCTTTGATTTACAGATACTTCCACGGAAGATGCTTTAAGGAGCTGAAAGACCTTGTTCCGGAAAACGATTTGGCCCTCTTCAAAAAGCGAGTAAACAGTAAATTCAATTCTTCCCAGGGGCACACTCATGTGGTGTAACAGGTTCGCCTATTTCTGGCAAGCGCGCATAGAAAAAATGGATGAATCAAAAAGGTATATTTTCTGAACAACAAGCTATCAAACTAGAATTATATAAAATAATTCTGGAACATAAACCACGGGTTAAGACATATGTTATCGATTCCCTACTGGCTGCTCATGGGCATTCGGTTCTCCGTTTACCCCATTTTATCCTGAATTGATCCCAATAGAAAATATGTGCACACGCCATATTTTGGGCGAGATTCTGCATATGAAAAAGTTATCCGGCAAAGTGTTTGGACTTGCTGATGCTGAATTGGGCGGACTTTTGGCGTCGATTAGTAACAGTTGATGAAACTTGGATCCACTATTACCCACCAGAAACCAGTCCCCGGCAATGGACTGACGCCGACACGAGTGCTCCAAAGCGGTCGACGGAGGTTCAATGGGTCGGAAACTTTATGGCGTCGATTTTCTGGGATTGTTATGGCATACCCTTCATGGACTACCTCGAAAGAGGAGATACCATCAACAACGAGTAATACTGTACACTATTGGAGCGATTGTAGGCCGAAATCACGGTTAAAATCAATGATTTAGGGCACCATCATGGACGTCGCGGTGGAGTATTTTGCAGACCTTCAGGCAACCTACTTTTCGGACGGGATCAAGAAGTTGGAAATCGCTGGACTGAGTGTTTTGAGCTTAAGGGGGACTACAGTGATTAAAATAAAAAAAACATTAAATTTTTTTTTCATTCCCAAGGAGGTAACTTTTCACCCCACCAAGTATAAACTGTTTTGCAGAATGATGATGAAAATATCTGATCATTGCTTCATCTATAGACAACAGAGAATGAAAAATTCCCCTGTTGAAAGTTTCTATTCAGAATTTCCCAGGAGAGGTTTAACTTTTTACATTTTGTCATTTCTATCAGCAAAATGCAAGATTTTCTTCATTTCTTGAAAGCGATTCCTTGACATAGCTTTGGACAATAATGGTATAGAGAGATCCTCATCTAGACTCCAAAACAAAAGTTCCCTAAGTCGCCGGTGATATGCTCTGAAGCAGGGGTGCTCAAACTTGGACTGCTGGCGATCTACCTCAATATTTTTAGACTACTTACGATCGACTCTGAGAGGCTGCAAGTATGTGTGATGCAGGGTTGTCGTACATACACGATACACCCTACCTACCTACCTAGGTAGGGTGTATCGCAGCATATATAGATATTAGATTTCCGCACAATATACATTATTTTAGTCAAGGTTTGGGTTAGGTTTAGTTAGGTTCTTCTTTATAATATCAATGGAAAAACTCATAGTTATTCAAAACTGCGAGTTTATTGGTTGTTACAAAACAAAAGAGTTACATATGGTGTTAAACTTAACTAAAGAGTGACTTTGGATTTTGAAGCGTGGCACTGCATGTCCTCAGCATACTTTTCATAAGTAATTCACATTTTTGTTGCAATGTCCTTAATTTCCTCCGTGTTTAAAACTTAAGAACACAAAACTTGTTGATGTATAATGCAATGGAATGAAACAAATGAAGGGAAATTTTCATTAGCTCGACACAATGCCACAAAACCTTGTTTGTTTCTAGTCATTGCTGGTGCTCCATCGGTTGTAATGCACACTAATTTATATATTGGTAGCTTGTAGTTTATTACAAAACTGAAGAAAACGTCATATTTATCTTCGCCGCGGGTCTTCCCCTTCAGAGGAATGATTATCAAAAATTCTTCCTTAGCCAACATGTTATTGAATACTATCCGAATAAAGATACACAGCTGGGCAGTGTCTGTCATATCGGTGAATTCGTCTAACTGTAAAGAAAAGTATGTACATTTCGTGATATCATAATTTAGTTTATCTACCATGTCTTGACTCATGACTTCGATACGCTTTGTGACAGTCGGACGAGATAACTGAAGTTCTCTAATAGCAGACATGATTTCTGTTTTATTTTTACAATCCCCAAATAAAGTCTCACCGCTTTAGCATTTATTCTTTCTTCACAACCGATCCATCTTCGAATGGTTTCTTGTGTATCTCCAATATATGAGATGTTTTAAATTACGCGATCGTAGCAGCTTTTGATGATTGTTTGGCTGCTCTTGTGAACATGGTTTGTTCTTTTTTCAAACAAGATGTCAAATCACGTACCTTTAATTTTTTCATTCACTCCGTGGCGTAAAATCCTTTTCATAATTTTTATGACCCGTTTTATGATGCCTCTCTAAGTTACCACGCTTAGGTATTGCAACTGACGCACGACAAATAAGACTTATCCTTCACCATACAAAATAAAAATTCTTCTTTCTAATTGTTATTAAAATGATACGTTTTAGATTTCTCCGCTGCATTCATTTTGTACTATTCAATAATAAACTTTGTATCGACGTAGTATTGCCTTTAAGTTACAATTCAGAATGACTCCAATTCCTGCAGGCGCAACATTTATATCGGCTTGAACGAAAGTCTCGAATGTTCCCGTCAAACGCGCCGAAATTTCTAGAAAAGCGGCAAGAATAAAAAACGCGGCTTTTCTTTGACAAGTACCGCGCGTTCCTTTGATAAAGCCGTCTTTTGCCGCTAGCAGTGTTATTTTATGACGTAATAAATTTTTGTAGTTTAGTTACCTACTTATTAGATCGATTTTTGAACACCCCTGCTCTAAAGAGTAACATTCCAATAAAAATCTTGATAACGAATGATTGTTTTCCTGAGATGTGATTGTTCTGTTATAAATTTTAAACTATTTTCATCCATGAGCTCGTCAAAGATTTTTACTGGAGTTTCGTTTTTCGAGTATGTTTTCAGAATAGACGGTTCATATAACCATGCGTGTTAATTATACTAAGGTCAATTATATCCTCAATCCAGATTGGTTGAAATTTTGGAGTTATTTTCATTTTTTTGGATGGATTAGATTCGAAGTTTTTGTTCTGTTTTTTCCACTCTGAAAGGGATATATTGTCTTCACCGTCGCTATCTTGAAATTTGCCATAATGTAACTCAAAAAACCTGGGGCAGGTCTTCCGTTAGTTCATCTTCTTCCGGGGGGTTATAACATTATAAACGTTATGATAGTTGTGATTAATACCTTCGAGTGCTGTGTCACGCGCTTTCCATAAAAAGATGCAGAACTGAGCACACCAAATTTATCAGGATCCATTATAAACTAAGTCTAGCATAAATTGAATTCGAATTACAGTTTGACCCCACAAAAATCTATTGTCATCAAACAAGGACACCAGCAAAATACGATTAAAAACATTATAAAAAAATACACCTAATTTCTTATTGTTTACATGAAGTATTGTACTACATACCTGAGAAAATGTTTACAATCTCAGAACCAAAAAAATATACATTAACAACAAGCACAGTCAACCACAACTTTGACAATAAAATCTACCAGTTGGGAATCCCAGATTTTCCTGTTTTTTGAAAAATTAAATGAAACCAACCATTGTACAAACGCACAAGTTATCTTCGTATTAATCTAAGAAGTCCTTTATATTGACTTGGTATCAAATTTCACAACTAGATGTCTCTAGTAATACTATTTATAAAATGTCTCCATTGAGTACAGACCGAATGGTTAAAGAAGACATATGAAAGTTATTGTTTTATTATCCATCCTACGAAGCCCCATTCAAAATAGAAAATATCGAATTGTAAACATCCACATATAAAATAAATAAATATTTCCCCATTCCAAATGCGTCGCGGGGTTCCGAAAATAGATGCAGACGTTTCTGATTTTTCATTATGACCACCATAATTCAAAGCTTGATGCATTTACGTCATTGATCTCGTTTTCTGAAGGTGTTTTCGACATATCGTTCATCGACTTTGCATCTACAGTTCGCGTTAGATCAAGAAAAGATCATAAACGTCAATCGTCAGTTTCAGACAATGTTTGAAGAAAGCTTGAATAATAAACAAGTGAAATAGAATATACATACAGACTTGGTCAGTAGTATGAAATAAAGTTCATAATTATTTACCACTAGCTGACCTGATTGACGTTGTGAATTTCATGAATATCCAGTTGTTCTTGATTACTTCAATTGATTAATTTTCATCGCAGAAACAACAATGAAAGATCAAGGAAGTGATAGTTGCAGTGACTCTTTCGAATTTAAGTAAGATGAAGGGTTATTAAAACCCATTTCGTCTACGGCTTCTCTAACCGTAATTCATTAAAAGCGTCGAGAAAATCTGATGAAATGTACCCTCAACGTGTCTCTCCTCATCATAATTTGTTTGGATAGATTCCTCAATAATTTAGAGAAACAGGTAGAAAACATGATTGTGGTCGCCACCAGGATATCAGAACACTAATGTTAGAAGAAGTTGTACTACCTTCAGGTAGTTTAGAGATATTTTTTGATAGATTATGGCACATTTTACAACGCTGTTGCGGTAAAAGCAAATATATATTTTATGTGGAGATTTAAACATTAATTATCTGGATGACAGGTGCTTGACTCGGAAATTGCTTGATGATCTCTTAAGAAGTTTATATCTCAAAGTCTCATCTTTGGAACCTACTAGAGAATTTATGTCCTCGTCAGGTCTGATTTCACGTTCTAAGTTAGACTACGTCATCACTAATTCTAATGTAACCATCTCTGAATTTCGAGTTTTCGAACCACATATTAGTGATCATAAGGCCATTTATGTAGAATGTAACGTCAGTGATCAAAAGTTGGTTGATAATAAACCGCAACAAAAATTGTTCGTAATATTCATGAACGAAATCTTGCAGATTTCACGACTCTGATTTCCAACTTGAGTTTCAGTGAAATTTATTGTTTTTCTGAAGTGGATGCGTGCTTCAGGAATTTTTCTCATTATACAGGATTCACTGGATCAATGTTGCCCTTAAAACGTCTCACGATTGGTAACTGTAAAAAACTTGGGTATCTGATGTAGTTAAGCGAGCAAGTATGGACTTGAAAAATTTATACTGGTTAAAGGTGAACTTAAATTCCACGAGCTTAGATCTAGAGTACAGGCAGGCAAAGAAAAATTATAGATGTTTATTAAGGAAACCAAATATGAGTACATGGAAAACCGTTTGAATACAGCTCACAACAAGAATAAAACTGTATGGAGCATTGTTAATGAAGAATTAGGTAAATCGTCGTCATATAAAAACCAATTTTCATTATGTATTGATGGTGTAATCTGTTCAGAACCTAAAATGATTGTATCAGCGTTTGGAGAATACTTCTCATCAGTAAATAACAAATGTCTTCATCAGCATTTCGGGAATAACATTTCACAATGCTGCACATCGTCAATAATGAAAAGTTGCAATTTCTTTTTTTTCCGGTTACGGAAGGTGAGATTATATCAACCATTAGACTACTTAAATCAAAAAAAAGTACTGGTATTGATTGTATTTCTTCAAAAATTTTGAAGTGTATAGCTGAGCAGATTGCTCCCCATTTGTCTTTCATTCTAAATCTCTCTATCTCTACAAGTAAGTTTCCAACTGCACTTAAGGTATCAACTGTTATTCCAGTATTCAAAAGGAACGACACCAGTAATATTGCCAATTATAGACCTATATCTATTTTGAGTGTGTTTTCTAAAGTGTTTGAGAGGATTGTTCTTGATCGGATGATGGACTTCATAAATAAGTTCAAGCTTGTGACAGACTGTCAACATGGTTACAGGCAAGGCAGATCTACGCAGTCAGCTGCGATTTCTTTCGTAGATCATGTTTATAAAAGCCTGGATGAGGGGCTATATGTAGCAGGCCTGTTTTTGATCTTTCCAGAGCGTTTGATACCCTCAACTTAAATTTCATTCTGAATAAACTGTACAACTTAGGATTTAGAGGTGTTTTTCTGGATTGGATAAAAGTTACCTGTCAGACAGAGTTTTTCGGGTTAAGGTACAGGACAGTTGGTCCAGTGATTACAATGTAAACTTGGGGTTCCTCAGGGGTCCGTGCTGGGACCTTTGTTGTTTCTTCTTTTCATTAATGATCTACCAGATCATATTATAGTAGAGATATTAATGCTAATCATTATTTTTGTTGATGACACTTCATTTGGTGTCACAGCGCGGAGTCCTGAGGAGCTGGCAAGTGCTTGTAAAAAATTGTTAACTCTTTCAACTGTTGGTGTCATGATAATGCTCTAATTTTAAATGTTGGTAAAACTGAATGTTTGTTCTTTGGTTTGAGAAATGCTGGTGAGAGACATCTGATTGTGGACAGTGCTTTAACATCTAAATCATGCACAAAATTTCTTGGTATTCATGTCGACAGTGGACTGACATGGTCAGAACAGGTTGAGCATGTGTGTAGGAAATTGAATAAAGCTTATTTTGCTTTATGTAAAATAAAAGATTCGCTGCCAGTTACGTCCCTGATGACAGTGTATTACAGTCTTGTTCATAGTCATTTGTCTTATAATGTTGTATTATGGGGAATTCAGTGGATGTAATAGGGTTCTCATTCTTCAGAAACGAATTCTGAGAATGATGTTCAATATAAACCCCAGAATGTCATGTAAACCTGTTTTCATTGAGAATGCCATTTTGACATTTCCATGTGTGTATATTTATAGATGTTTAGTGTATTTAAAGGATAATGAGGCTAACTTTTCGAAACTCTCTATGTATCACGATTATGCAACTAGAAGTCAGTCAACTCTTCTCTTGCCGAAACATCGTACTTCAAAATTTGAGAACTCTCCAACATACCGGAGTATCAAATTTTTCAATACTTTACCTCACCATCTGAGAGTTAAGCCTACAAAAGTGTTCAAATCTGTTCTTAAGTCTTTTCTTCTGAGAAAGGCATATTATTCTATTAAAGAATGTATGGAGGATGATACTCTCTCATGACATGTCCTATATACCGATGTATCTTGTAGGATAAATAAATATTATTATTATTATTATTATTATCGTGGACTTATGCACTATCTCAGCTAGTAGCTGGATATAATTTACCTTTCCCAGATTTAGCAATCAAAGGAATAGGCTCGATTACAATATACTTGACATAAATTTCCTAACTATCCTACATGTATTAAGAATTACAGCTTTTGCATTTCTATATAGGTATTCTTATGCAATTCTAATTTCTTAAGGCTATCATGCAAAGTTTTGGGTATTAAACCAGTCGAGGATACGATGACAGGAACGATATCTATTTTGTCGAGGTGCCACATCTGCTTGATCTCAATAGCAAGGTCTGTGTATTTGGACTTTTTCTCCTGGAACTTATTCAGCACGTTGGTATTATTTGGTATGGCGACATCCACCAGTATTGCTGTCTTGGCTCTCTTATCATACACCACTATGTCCGGCCTATTATTCGTCACCATTCTGTCAGTGATAATAGGCCTATCGTAGTATAATCTGATAGAGTCATTTTCCAATACGGGCGCCGGTTGATACTTGTAATATGGCTGGAATGTATTCAGAAGTCCGTACTTGTGTGCAAGTTTCTGATGGATAATGTTGCACACTTGATTATGCCTGTGAAGATAGTCTGTATTGGCCAGTTGTTCGCATCCGGACGTAATATGCTGTATCGTCTCCGATCTTATATGGCATTTTCTGCACCTATCTGTTTGTGATGTTCCGTCCTTCATAATAAATTTTTGTAGTTGTTTGTAGCGATCACTTGGTCTTGGATGGCCATAAGGAATCCTCTGTTTCCGCGAATAATTCTCCTTTCATCAACCATTTGTTGGAGGCTTCTTTGTCGATGTGTGGTTGATTAATCTCATGGTGATGTCGTCCATGCAATTCCTTACTTGACCATTGCTCTTGTTTTTCAGTATCTGATAGGAATGGTAGATTCAGCAGGTCATCTCTGGTAGCAAGATTTAGAGGTGTATATCCCTTATCAGCCAACGATACCACTCTATGTAGGTCAGAAGTGAGAGCTTTTGCTGAGAAGAATTCTCTGAGATTTCTTATCTGTTCGGTGTGTAAATTGACAACATCTATTAATCCGCGTCCTCCTTCTTTCCGCTTCAAAGTTGTTCGTATCACAGACGATTTTGGATGATGATTGTTGTACTTTGTCAGCATCGTTCGGGTCTGCCTTTGAATATCATCTAGCTCCGTCTTAGTCCATCTGATTATTCCAAATGAGTAAAGCAACACTGAAATGGCGTAGGTGTTAATTGCCTTGACTAGATTCCCCGAGTTCAACATCGATTTCAGCACAGACTTCAGACGCTGACTGTATTCTGAACGAATCTTCTCCTTTGATTGTTTTTGGTCTAACAATCTGGCTTGTTGGTATCCCAGATATTTGTATGTTTCGCCATCTCTCATGCACTGTATAATGTCACCGTTTGGAAGTTGTGTTTCACCATCTATGACTTTCCCTCTTTGAATGTTCAGGGTCTTACATTTTTCAATCCCGAATTTCATATGAACATCTGCCGAGAACTCACTGACAGTTTTCAGCAAATCATCCAATTGCTTCTTGTTCGAAGCATATAATTTGATGTCATCCATATACAGCAGGTGGGAGATTGTATGATAATTCCTTTCTGCTTTTATCCTAAATCCGTATCCAGTTCTATTGAGCATTGAGGACAATGGGTTCATTGCCAAACAGAACCATAGTGGACTCAAAGAGTCTCCTTGAAAAATTCCACGACGTATGGGTATCTCGTCGGTTTTAATTGATTTATTGTTCATGTTGACCTGCAGAGACGTGCGCCAGTGTGTCATTGTTGTCTTCAAGAACTCTACCAGGGCTGGGTGAATTTTGTATATCTGCAATACTTCAACAAGCCAAGAATGGGCGGTACTATCGAATGCTTTCAGATAATCGAGAAAAGCTAAATGAACATTGCGATGCCCTACGTGTGCCTGTTTCATTATCACAGAATCGATGATGAGTTGTTCCTTGCACCCGTGGTGTTTCTTTCTGCATCCTTTCTGCTCCTCTGCTAATATATTGTTGTCGTCAAGGTGTTGGTATATTCGATTGGATATGCATGAAGTGAGTATTTTGTAGAGTGTTGGCAGGCAAGTGATTGGCCTATATTGAGACGGATCCTGTGTTCTATCGCTCTTAGGTAGCATATATGTTAAGCCTTGCGTTAGGAAAGTGGGTGTTTTCTTGGGATGTTGAAGAACATACGTGAGCTGTTTCGCTAGGGCTCCATGGAGCTTATCAAACTTCTTGTACCAGTAGTTGTGGATATTATCTATACCTGTGGCCTTCCAATTGTTGGTCGCTCCAATTACTGTTGTAATTTCTTCCTCCGTTATTATTCCATCGAAGTCCATATGTCTGATATCGAGGCGTTCTTTTCATTCGTGATCCATTCCGCATCTCTATTGTGTTCTTTGGGGTTCGACCATATTGATGACCAATAGTCGGTAAAGCACTGTGCGTCAGGTACTTCTCTGTTATTGTTGGTCGCAGTTTGTTATTTCCCTTATGAAAATTGGCAGCGTTTTGGAGGAACCTTTGGTTTTGGTGTTTCCTTTCAGTACACTTGACGTATCTTGAAAGCCTCTTTGCTTTTGCTTGGAGTTTCTGTTTCAAAGTGTCCATATACACGTCGATGTGTTGTTTGTGATCAGGGTGTTTTGTGTTCGTACCAATTTTCCTATAATTATTATTATTATTATTATTATTTAATTTACTTGACAAGCAAACCGATGCTTTCCAACAAAATTGAATTTTACTGGTTAAGCCCAGAGAAAAATGAGCAATGAGACTCTAATTCAATAATTGTCGTAAGTAATACCACAAGAGCTCAGATTTGGCCGGATATTTTTCTATGCTCGTTTTCGAATACTTACGTGCAGGTCGAGTTGAATTACTGAAAAGTAAGTATGAGAAAACGAGCTTAAAAAAATATCCTGCCAAATCTGAGCTCAAGTGGTATTTGCTGAGAAAATTCCGCAAATGACAAAACGTACAAAATGAACTTTATTGAGAAATGCACACAAACTCAACGGTAATAATATAATAATTTTTTTTTGGAAGAACAGGCATGCAGTTTTTGCTATTGATGATGATATCTACATTTTTTCTTTGTACTAGATATGGAATTCTAGCTTAACACTTGATGAAACAATGAATAAATGATTGGCACAAGTGTTTTCTATACTGAAGCGAAGATTGTAAGCGATCTGTCATCTAGTTTCTTTTCAGTGCTCGCTTTTGTCAGTTCTCACAAGTGTGTTTTGCGATTTTCACAATGAAACTTACGGAAATTCCAGTGAATTGATTTTATCAAAAACACGTGCATATGAGGTACAGTGCATTCAACAACGGTCCACATGTGGTGGAAGATTTACTTATCTCTAGTCGGTCATCAACATCTTCAACTGGAGTTAACATCGATAAAGTGAAGGAAATTAATTGAAAATCGTCATTTAAGCTTGAAAGATACGATAATTTAGATTTCAAGTATTTACCTCAACCTAAACAGTTGGTTTATTGTGGATCTATTTTTTCTGAACTTGGCCTGATAATCGCTGGATATTTTTCTATGCTCGTTTTCGAATACTTACGTGCAGGCAATTGAACGAGAACTGGGCGACAAAATCACGAGAGCGAGCAGGTCGAGTTGAATTACCGAAAAGTAAGTATGAGAAAAAGAGCTTAGAAAAATATCCTGCCAAATCTGAGCTCGAGTGGTATTTGCTGAGAAAATTCCGCGAATGACAAAACGTACAAAATGAACTTTATTGAGAAATGCACACAAACTCAAAGAGAAAATCATAGAGCATTCATTACAAACATCTTTAGTTATTATTGGAATGAGCAGTTATTGAAAATGCAATTACTATATACAATTTTTTCACTCTGGGTCGATTCTATATGGGACGATGCCTGAGGAATTATGGAAGATTCAGCATTCGCAGAAGTTTTTCGAAGATTTGCTCGTTGTTCAGTTGCAGATAGGGCTTAATAGAGCTTGCCGTATAGTGTCCGGTTAGTTTGACACCTGCCTCACTTAGGTTCGAAACAGCACTGGATCTATGAGAATGATTTGTGATCCTTTTATTTTTCGTATCCAGTCCAACTTTATCTGCTGACATTTTTGTCCAATTGGATATTTCATTTATTCCCAAAGGCATATTTTTGCACCAACCCTTAGAAGTACTGTTTTTCCAAAATTGATTGGGAGCCAGAAATGATCTATCACTTGTAATATGATCGGGTCTTTTCGACAATATTTTATGAAACAACCTCACAGGACATAATTCCTTATTTTTACTAGCCATTTACTATCACAGCATTTTTTTGAGCCGCCTTGGCAAGTTTTCGAGAATACTGGGTTATATTCAAAACGACCAGTCACTTCTCCGTTATTAAATTCTTCCTCTTTGAAAAGGTGTACCTTGCACGTTGCTGCTTCACCGCCACGCCATGCTAATTCATAAGCAACAATATGGAAAATTTTTTTCAACAAACCTATCGGGGCATTTTCGTCCCAGTACAGAGCCATGCTATCAATTTCAGTTCTTGTTAATGCAACGGAACTTTCTTTGCGCTTTTCCACAACCCCTTGTAACATCTTTCTTTTAGAATTGCGAGCTTCACGAGCCTTTCTAAATGCTGAATCGGTAAAGGGGTTGAAACTCATGTTGAATTTTTCGAAATACATATTCTGCATCATTTTCGCAGTTGTGCTCCACATTGTTTTGACAACGTATTCTTTGTAATCTTGTCCATTCATTTGTTTCATATTGAAACCCCAATCCATAAGAATTTCTGCAATATCTTCAATAGAATGCTGTATATCCAAATCGAACGTTCGTTCATTAGAGAATATACTTAATTGATTCCAAATCGAGCTGTGCGTTTTTCTTGTATTTTTGGGGATAGAATTCTGTATAGAACTATTTATTTCTGCTTCACTGGTGCTTCCAAAACGAGACATTTTAATTTATAGTGGCAGAAACTTTACTTACAACAGGTACTAAAATAGCTGTTCTTGACAGTTTTAGAACCCTGCTATTTGTTGTGAATGTTGCGTTGCTATAGAAACGAAAGGATTCTTATGGGCAAATTTATCTACTAATATCCCACCTTCCTTCCCATTTCTATGCAATTTATCCGATATCAAACTCGAATTTCTGTGTTCTTAAACGTGCATTTTGACACATGAGTGGAATTGTCACTGAAATCTTGGAAGAAAAGTCAATGTAGTTCTACTTAGATATTTGATTACATATTATAATTATGGTGAACAGTATCAACAAATGCTTCTTTCTATATATACAGGGTGCGTCAACGAAAACTAAACAGAGGCTATATCTACCAAGATATTCATTTCTTATCAAAACGCAAAAACAGGTCAATTTTTGTTTCAAGGGGGACATCTTTTGGGATACAAAACTTGTCTGAAATATCAACCCCCTAAGCGGGGGTTGCAATCCTTGAACATTTTGAATAGGGAAGATGGGTCGAGTGATGACTCAAAATAAAGGTGGTATCTTTGTCTACATCGCCTTGAACGAATTTCCATTTTTAAATAAAAACTGTAAAAGATACAGGGTGAGCAACTGAAAGATAGGAAAGACTATTTCCCTGAGACTATTCAAGTTTCAATGAAGTAAAATGGAACAGATCCATTCTGATCAATGGCAGTCATCATCAAGTACCATCCTCATCTCAAATTCAACCCCTAGAGCAGGGATGATCACCCTCGAAAATTTGGAAGAGGGTAGATGGGTATTATCTTTGTCTGCATCCCCTTGAAAGAATTTTTTATTTTTGTGTGAAAACTGTAGAAGATACAGAGTGAGCTACTGAAAAATAGAGGAGACTATCTATCGCCCTGAGCTATTCAAGTATTAGTGCAAAAAAATGGAACAGATTCATTCCAAATCAAAGACTGTCATCTTTGATCTAAATGAATCTATTCCAGTTTTTCGCACTAATACTCCAATCGTCTTGGGGCTATAGTCTTCTCTATTTTTCAGTGGCTCACTCTGTATCTTTTACAGCTTCCAATCTAAAATGAAAATTATTTCACGGGAATACAGACAAAGATAATACCTTCCTTTCGAGTTATCACTCGACCCATCTACCCTCTTCCAAATTTTCAAGGTTGTCACCCCTGCTCCAGGGGTTGAAATTCGAAATGAGGATGGTACTTGATGATGACTGCCATTGATCAGCATGGATCTGTTTTTCATTTTGCCTCACTGAAACTTGAATAGTCTTCCCTAACTTTCAGTTGCTCACCCTGTATCTTTTACAGTTTTCAATTAAAAATGGAAATTCGTTCAAGGCAATGTAGACAAAGATACCATCTTTCTTTTGATTCTTTTGATTCAAAATGTTCAAGGATTGCAACCCCCGCTTAGGGGGTTGATATTTCAGGCAAGTATTGTACCCCAAATGAATATCTTGGTAGATATATCCTCTGTTTAGTTTTCGTTGAAGCACCCTGTATATACAGTCAATAAAACTAAGATATAAGATGAGGTAGAGGTCGTCTATGTTAGTACCCAATCACTTAGGGAGTTCAAATTCCAAAAAGTTTTTGTATTTTACTGCTGCATCTATTTCAGCTTCGGAACTCCTCAGCTTCATCTAAATTTCAGGGCTTCAGGTATAAATTATATTCCAACCTCTGAGCTCCACTTTCGACTTTCCATCTTCGACTCTCCACCTACGACTCTCTACCTAGGACTGAATTTCACAAATTAGACATATATCACCAAGATGTTCTATGCTCTAACGTAACAGTCAGGTTCACCAGGGAATTTAAAGTTACAAAATAATGTCTGACGTTATTTGAAGATAAGAATTAACAAATGTTGCTGTAATGCTGTAAGGAAAAATTAAAAATCAGATTTTCAAGATTAAGTGCGGCATTTTGCTAGATCAACTTTCAACTCACCCTATATTTTGGATATAGGTCACTACACTATATAAAGGTATATCTACTAAACTATATAAGATAATTATGTCAAATACAATCAACATTGATTTTCAAGTTCAACTAATTAGTCCAAAGGTTGAAGCGAAGGTGGTTGCACATATCATCTGATAGCCGGATTATGCGCATTAGACTGTTAACCAGTGGCGTGACACAGATAGAGGATTTAAAGGAATTAAGTGTTTTAATTCAAATTGTTTTGACGTGATTTTAGCACGTTACAGCTTTGTAGCTACATGTTATTCCTATGACGGTATTGACATCTTAAAAGAACAGCACTTATATTCATATCATGCAAAACGAGTCCCGGCTTTGTTACCTTGTGATTTTCATAACCTTCCTGCATTTTTGTTTTGGATGCAAGATTCGATTAGACAACAACTTGAATTTCAGGAGCATATTTTGTCCATGAACGTGGACAGTTTTTCGAGAAATGCAATTATTAATAACCACAAAAACCACATATGGGCGGAGGAAAATTCATAAACTCAGTTTCTAGCTGAAGAGCTGCCGGATCTACTTGATCCTAGTCCTTTAGTTGACAGGGCGCTCTTGCTTATTTTAGTATAAGAGCAGGTCAACATCTGATTGAATAATATTCGGATCGCGGGAAAGGCCGAGGTGGACCCCAATTTTGGCCAGCTCGTTTACCTGATCTTAATCCAATAGATTTTTCTACTTGGGGACATTTGAAAACGTTGGTTTATAGGACTCCAGTAAAAGACGAAAAGACTTAAGAAAACGCATTATCATTTCTTGTAGTCATTCAAATGTCTACTCTCCTGCATATTTGGATCAAACCTATAAAATTGATCAATTTTCTACACAAAAACTGTGGCAGATACGGAAATAACACAAGATACAGGAGGGGGGGGCAAACTGCTTTGGTGGCGGATGGGTTGCTGCGGAACAATATAGTGTCGTTCGTTGGCGCCCCCACTCTTACCTACTTTCACTCCATGCATTGCGCACTAAACGAAGTACGTTATTCGGTCATAAATGACAGTCTCAGAACTGTAGTTCGATCGGGTATTTGAACAGCTTTACCACGTTTCACATTCAGAAAACCCTGGCAGTGGAGGTCAGTATGGGAAAAGTACGCGCAGCTACATTAATCCAGTGGGAGGGAACAAGAGTTGGTGGGGATAACAGCAAACTTCACTATTTTCTCATATGGTGACCAACCTAGTTTGCCCTACTGGTCTCTAGCCTTCTTGAGTTCCAGAAGATAGTAATCAAACTTGGAAACATCTTTTTTCTCCATATTTTGGAAAAGTTTGTCAATAATCTTTCCTAAATGAATTTGAAAATTCTAGTGAAAATATATATAAGTAACAGTTAATGATTTGTCCTGATTGCAACAGATTTACAAAAAATAGGTTAGGTTAGGTTAGATACAAATAACCGTCTTCATCACCTTCACCTCCACTGAAAAATAAACGAGACTCAACGTTTCACTATGTATCAACTTTATCAAATGAAAATAACAAAATAGTAATCCAACAATTGAAATGTTTGAATGCAGTATTTTCTTTTTATTACATCTACGATGATATATTGAAAAATATGATATGCATATTATATCGTTCACATCATTTTACGCCTGAAAGTTGATCAAAAAAGAATTTACTTATAATTCTCTTCTCAGGTAAACTTCGAGAGATTTGAGGATACTTTTAAAATATGAGTGGGATCGTTAGAGGTTACCATGTCACTGTTGCGCCAAATAAGTGATGTGCAGTCTGGATAGTTGCCCACATGCACTATCGATAATGTCGAAGATACCTGAACAGTTCGAAAATATCAAGGATAAGATTCAAGGATAATAACAATTAATCCCAAAGATCACGCCTTTTAAGACAATATAACATCTATTTTAACTATGATTAAATAAGATGTACTATGAATGATGAAATAAACAAGTTAGTATGTTTCAACTATCACTACTTTGATTATCAACTATCACGTAGTTCAGGCTTCATCGATCAATTGTTGGATTTCACGTTGTTACAGCAATTTCCTCTCAACTTCAAGAAGTTCAAAGTTTTAATCGAAAATGATTAATCTACACTGGAAAACATCAAACTCGTTTGAAATGAAGATGTAAATTTGTAGATGTATGAAAGTTGAATGACAGAAAATCAAGTGAAAAATGTTTTTTTTTCTGATAAAAATAGTCAGACTAAATTATCACTATACAGTTATTTATTCCTGCTCCTATATCAACTACTTCGAATCTTATGCGCATGTCCCAGCATTTAGTATATTCCTTCGAGTGGGTATCGGTTGTTCTTGTGACGGTTGATTTTGATTATTTATAAGCCTCATCAAGCTGGTAGCTCTACAATGCTGTTGTTCAGTCAGTCGAGTAGAGCAAAAACCTTCTTTTCTCGATACGAAACGGTTATCAGTATTATTGAATATATAAACACCTCAAAAAAGTCAAGGGAACACTTATCAATATCTTTAAAATATGAATTTGATGATTCGAATTTATAGAAATCTTTCGGTTTTTGTTAGGATGTATTGTATATAATGTATTCTCAAGAAAACAAAATAATATTTGACTTCTCCAAAGCACCTATTATAAAAAAAATTGAAATTTGAAAATGACGAAATTTGGTAAAACACAAAAAAAATCCTGAACTAATATTTTCGAAACGATATGGAAGCATTTATATTTTTCAGTACCCAGAAGGTCCACCTCTGTTATTAATGACACTTTGGCATCGTCGCGGCATGCTCAATATTAAATTGTCTAGTATATTTTGGCCTAAGTCATTCCAAGCCCCCTGAACTGCTAATCGAAGTTCCTGTTCATGATGGAAGACGTTTTGACGCAGGAGATTTCTTTTTAGGGTATCCCACACATGCTCGATGGGATTCAGATCTGGGAGCAGGATGGCCACGGTGGAAGATCTATATCATTCTCTTCAAGAATGTTCAAGACAACTCTTGCACGATGAGGAGGGGAATTATCTTGTTGGAAGAGTGGATTTTGACTCATTGTTTGGAGATACGGTATCACTACAGGTAAAACTATCTCATTTGCATAAGAATTTCCCGTGAAATTGTTCTGTATGAAAACGAGGTCAGTTCTTCCACCAAGGCGTATACCTCCCAAAACATCACTGATCCGCCTCCCTGTCTAACAACTTCTCGAGCATGCTGGAGACGGTTTTGCTTTCCAGGTTCCCTCCATATTCGAATTCTTCCCGAATCGGGATAATAACTAAATCTAGATTCATCACTGAAGAGAACTGTGGCCCACCTCTCTTGATCCCAGTTTACGTGTTCTTGGCACCAAGCTAAACGAGCAGCGCGATTTCCATGGGTCAGTTGTGGAACTCTTAAAGGACGTCTGGAGTGGAGTTGACCTTCGTGCAGTCGATTTCCCACAGTTTGGTCGGAAATTTGTACATTATGAACTCGTGATAGCTCTTGAGCTAATTGAGATGCTGTGGTAGTACGATCTCTTCTGGCTTGTAAAACCAAAAATCGGTCTTGGGCGACTGTAGTAATCCTGAAACGACCTGTATGGCGTTCTTCTACGCTAGCTGTTTCATTGAAACGCGACCATAAACGGTTTATGACACTTGAGCTACTTCCCAGAACCCTGGATACTTCCCGTTGTGAGCTCCCAGCTTGGAGCATGCCAACGGCTCGTAACATCTCTTCTCTAGTCAAATGTCGTCTTTGTATGGTCAAATCACAAAACTTGAATCTTTTATTTGTGCTTACAACAGAAACAAAGTGCCAACTAACTGATTTCAAACACTGAATACATGAAATGATTATAAAGCATAGCGCATCTGCTGCATTTTTAGTTTTTTATGAAAAAAACTGAAATCTGTTGCGGCACTCTACATAATTTGGTGAAAAATTGATGCAGGTGTTCATTTCTTAAAAAAAATCATCAGAATTGATCGTTCTGGGTACGATATATCGATATTCAGAAGTGTTCTCTAGACTTTTTTGAGGTGTTTATATAGATTTAATGCATGAAGAAAATGATAAAATATAATATAATAGTTCATAGGTATGGACAAATATTTAGAATCATTGATTTATCGATAGTTCAACTATATATGGCGCGTTTTTGACCGGAAGCACCAGTTGACCTGAAGTGACCACGCGCTCTCCGCCATCTATTTCGAAAACGGTTCACCGTATAAAACAGAATTTGTAGTTGTACTCTACAATATTGATAATAAATACAAATAGCAAAAAACCCATAGGGAGTGAGATATTTACAAAAAAAGCGCAAAAAAACCGATTTTTGTGACCTATGACCTTGAAATTTAATAGTTGCATAAACTCTACCATATGTAGGTTTTGAGACAACTTTTGGGGTGTAAATATACAAGTATTTACAGACTTACAGCTGGGTATCTCGTATTCCGAGGTGGACTTACTATAATGACTGGATTAGTACGTTTTACTCTGCTTGTTCTTGTACCAAACTACTCGATACTACTATGTAGTGTGTTCCTTCCGTTCTTTTACATCGCAGTAGTATAGAGTGGAATATATATTCAGGAATTCTCTCGACTTCTTCTTACCTGTCAGTTCTAAATCTTTCATAAATTCTATGTGTGAAAGTCTATGATTCCTGGTCACTTTCACAATCGGTTTATTTTAAAACGCACCTATTCAATTATTTTGCTCAAATGTTTTATAATTAGTTACCTACCATCATTTGTTCACTGTTCAGTATTACTAGGAAATCGAATTATTCTTTTTATTGAGTACGATTGCCAAGTCATATTTATTATAGAAATAAAAGTCTAATAGGGATAATAATAGTTACTGTAGATTCACACGATAATACCAGTTACGAATAGGCTTCGCTCCGTTCCAGGTTAGATCAAGCCTACATCTTAAAGCACGTTCGGTTCGATCTCGCCCTGTTCCAATCCAACTCTGATCACAATTGCGCCTTGAAGTGTGTAATTTTTCGTCGAGATCGATTGAAACGTTATCAGACTGGAACTTAACTGACCGATAGTATGAATGCAGACATATTGACCTGACTGGGATCAGAACGAGAACTGATTGTGAACGGCTGATCAAATCTAAATATTGTTAGGTTATTAAAACTAATGTAGAAGATTCTTTGAAAACGGTTTTCATTGGCTATAAATTCATTATATTTAAGAAAATACATACTTTTATTTTAAATCAAATACAATTCAATGTGGAGTTATGGAATCGATATGACTTCACGATCTTCTAAACAACAACATTGTTGTTTATGCAAATGCTACTAAGGGTTTTTTTTTCTGAGCGTTATCTGCTATAAATTTTTTCTAGAATTGTGCATTGCCCTTGTGTCCAAATATAGCAATCGAAACAACACCATAACTATTTGCTTACATGCCAAAAGAAACTATTTACTAAGAGATATAAACCTCCATTATAGAAAAATATATATTTTGATGTGTGTGCTATTTTAATAGAGTGGTATATTGTTAATCAAACTAAAAAGACATTGTTTTCCTGGTAGGTGTACATATTTATGGGTTATGGTTAACAACGTGTTATGTCTGATAACAAATGATCTGAAAATCTTTATGTATCAACACTTAAGTATTCATTGTCTCAAATACATATGAAATGAGATTGCGTAAGCTGGAAGGCGAAGGAAATTAGTTGATTATATGAAAGATAAAAACCAAAAGGTTTGCTGCCTCATTGATGTGATGAAAGTAATTAAGTGCCTAGTGGGAGCTTGAGTAAGAATATACTACCTATTTTTTTGGTTCTCATTTTATTTTATTTTTTTTTTTATTTAGAATAAGCGCATCAACCACGCAGGGTTATTAGCGCATCCATCAATAAAAACAAAAAAAGAACAACATAGAATTTGAAGCTAAATTGAGTTATATAAATCACAGTCTTTTAGAAAATTCATGAGCTTAGTGAGATCTTTGTTCAGTACTGCACGTAAACTATTGCCAATTCGAAAACTATTTCTTTTCGCTGCATACCCTGGGCAGTCGATTATAACATGCTTGATGGTTAAGGGCGCCTGACAATGCTGACAAATGGGTCGCTGTTCTTTCGAAATGTGGTAGCTGTGAGTCATATTTGTGTGTCCTATGCGCAGCCGGTGTAAGACGACTTGGTCCTTACGCAAGGGTAAGTTATATTTCCACGAATCAACACTTGGTTTACACTCGCGTAATTTCGAGGAAGACTGGTTCCATTCATTTTGCCACGCATTTATAATTTGGTTCTTAATGTAGTTTTTGAAGTCCACAAACGAGATTTTCGACTCAACGATTGAGTCCACCGCACTTATTGCCGCCCGGGCTGCTATATCGGCCTCTTCATTACCTTGGATACCGATGTGTGAGGGTATCCACACAAATGATACACTTCTTCCCAACGTTTTAATGTTATTCATGGCCTTAAATATTTGTTGCTCTAGGGGGTCTTTTGCGTACATATTATCTAGTGACCTTATTGCACTTAGAGAGTCTGAAATGAGTATTGCGGATCGGACGTTGTTTTCCTCTATTTGTTTGACACCCTGTAATATGGCATATAGCTCCGCTGTGTAAGTACTTGTATACTTTGGTAATTTGAATTTCGTAACCGACTGACACTGTACGATCGCAGCACCCACCTCGTCATTAATTTTCGATGCGTCCGTGTATAATCTGTATCCTGGTAAATCACTGAGAATCGATTGCAGTTCTGTTTTTATGGTATTCGTGTTTATGTTGTACTTGTTATATTTTGTCAGTGTGAGAATGCAGTTTGGTTTGTCGATAGTCCATGGCGGGGGCATTTGTTCCTTTATACAAAAATATGATATTGGGAATGAGATTCCGAATAAATCTTTGTATTGCGTTATTCTTTCATTGGCAGATGGTCTAGACCGTTTTTTTGTGATATAGAGATCATGAAACCGATTCGATGTGGGAGAGAAAGATGGGTTGTTTGAATTGGAAATAACAGACGATGCATAAGTGAGAGATAGATATGCTCTTCGTAATCTTAGGGGGGGTTCTGAAATTTCACACAGTAGGCTGTCTATAGGACTTGTGCAGTAAGCACCCAAAACTATTCTTATAGCAGTATTATGCAGGGTGTCTAGAGCTCTAAGAGCAGAGGGTGTGGCTGAGTCGTAGGCAATGGAACCGTAGTCAATTTTTGATCTGATGAGTGTTCTATAAACTTTTAACAAACTTGAGGTGTCAGATCCCCATTTTCGATTGGACAAAATTTTTAATAGATTCAGGCTTTTATTACAACTTTTTATGATATTTTCGATATGTGGTTTCCAAGTTAAGTTTTGATCGTAAATCATACCCAGGAACTTAATTTGATCGAAAAATTCAAGATTTTTTCCAGCAATTTTCAGTAGAGGTGTTGAAAGAGGGGTTGATTTAGTGAAAAGAACACACTTTGTCTTATCTGCCGAGAACTGAAAGCCAGTCATCGACGACCATTTAGATAGTTGGTTCAAATTTTTCTGTAAAATGCATGATAACTATGAAACATCTCTTCCTTTCATGAACAGAACGACATCATCTGCGTATAATCTGCATTTTACCGGTGAAGTAATATGCTGGGATATACTGTTAATGGCCAACAGGAATAGAGTCACACTAATTACCGACCCCTGAGGTATTCCGTTCTCTTGTACGGTGTCATCTGAATATACACCGTTCACTCGGACTTGGAAAATTCTGTGGTCTAAAAAGTTTTGTACAAACTTCAGCATGTTAACACCAACCTTCCATGAAATGAGTTGTATTTTAGATTCAGTTGGGTTAACCTATATTGTTATATTGAATTACCTGAGAGAATTGATGATTTGTGACGTCGTTTTTCATGAGACATCTAATTTTTTCTAATGCTTAATATTTTTTGGGGTTAATATGTAGACTAGATGCCTAGAATTGAATTGTTTTTTATGGATTAACTATACATTACGAAAATAATTCCTTTCCAATTCTCTAAGAGTTAATTGGTTATCTGAATTGAGAGTGTATTTATTGAAACCAAACGTATTATTTTCTATGATTAAATCGATCGTTTATCGACCGGATGGCCAAAGTTAACGGAGCCCCCAAATTCAATTGTCTTCAACCGTTAAGAGTTGATCGACCCATCGAGCTATAATGTAGCCAACACTTTCAAGGAGATGTTGGAACTGATAACCTGGTTGGTATGGATTTATCGAAGAAAAACCGGAATTATTTTCTCCCCACACTTTTATTCTGGACTTGTGGATTTTCTAAATCTGGACGCTTAGTGGCAGACGCTGGCGGGTCGATAATCTCGTCACTCACCCAGTCCTGCTGTCCCTCTTGTCTGAGTCCCGTGTTTCCGCGCCGCAGCGTAACCAGTCCAAAAGGTCGGAGCGGGTAAACGACCTAATTTACACAATGCGATAGGAATGCCGGTTGGAGAATTCCAGACCAGACGAACTCGACGAAATGCGGCGCATATCTTGTGTACAGGCTGTTCACACCTGAAAAGGTCTACTACCTTCCACTCGTTTCGAGGACGAATTAAATGTCATGAAATGAAAGAGAAGAGTTGGGAAGCGCGGCGAACGTTTCTTGGTTCTTATAAGCATTCCTAGATTTGATCTTAACAACCATTCTTCGAACAAGGAAAAAACGTTATTCTTAGCTGGGTGGGTTAACATCCGTTCATCCCAGATTATTTGATGAATGTCCAGTTCTTATTCTGCTGACATTGGGCAATCGACTCAGCCAGGAATGCTACTTCAGGGACTTACACAAATGGTACCCTTACGTTTCTGATGTTAGTCTTTTACATTGAAGACGATATCTGCGTGGCCTTCAGAAGAATTGAACCATATGCGATGGGTGTGGATGGTCTGATCTCGTGAAATGATCGTCGTTGTTTACAATTATTTGGGTTATCATGGGTAAAACCGTAACCAACTTCCCAGAAACGTTTTATAGTACCTAGCAAATGTTGGAACACAGGTTGAAATATCTGGTTTTATCTTCATTGTACCTATCTAGGTACATTTTATTACCTGAAGGATCAACTTTCACTGAATATCCTATGTAAAATTATGAGAATATTTCAGTTACCATTCATCCATCTACTAGCACCCTTCAGGTCAACATCACAATATAGCATACAGTTAACCTATAGCACAGTTGTGAAATCAGTTTGTAAAGTGTTAGTTAAATATATATATTTAGTTGACATCTAGTTTAATTCATCTGAATTTAAACTCAACGTGGTCAAACCTGGCCATTCCCGAATACTCTAACAGTCGTATTGTTCAATCATTGCGTGCTGTCTCTTCCATCCAATTTGGAATCGTGCAATCATGAAGGTTCTCCCTTAACCCATTGCCGCCCACCGTACACATGCGGGTACACCAAGAAAGATCATGATATTTTTGTGTTAGCTAACAAATCAGTGAAAAGGTATTTTACAGTATAGATATAAGTACATTTAATTGATGTATACGGATTTGATCAAGTTGATTACCGTAAAACTAGGTGACTTTGTGCCACTTTTTTGGGTTTTCATGTTATTACGAGAATATGTCTAGCAAACATTCAAATTCATGACTGAATCCATATGGCTACATTGTTCCCACATGCATCAGGACAATTTGGAAACAGCGAAAAATGTTCACTTTTCGAATAAAAAATGTGTCAGAACAGTTTTCTATGCATTATTCCTAAAGAGAGCCCAGTGGCTCATCTTTCAGATTAATAAGGATAAGAGAACTCAGTAAAACTTTTTAGATGGTATGAAAAAAAATTATTTTTGAAACAACTTAAGACTTGGAATTAATTGAGCATGAAATAGGTAATGATGGAATTAATTAAGACAATTAAGATAAATTAAGATTAAAATAAATAATTATCTAACGATAGAAGACTTTCTAGGTGTTACGGGGGCAGAAAGACAGCCATCAACCTCGGAGGCGACGACAAGTAACGTAGTGCGTCGTTGTCATGATTGTGGTAGAGCGCGCAAAAAAAAAACACTCGAAAGTCGTGCACAGCTTGTAAAAAAATCAAAAATAATGTGTTTTTCCTGTGCAGAAAATGTTATGAACCATTTATTTTTTCATTTTCATTTTCATTTCATTTCATTTATTGGTGCCAACATAATAAAAATTACATAAAATACATTACTTGCACAGGTCAGACGAATAAGAACAAATATCTAAAAACTATTCTGGAATTAATAAATCTCAAAACATTTTATGACAATTAAACAAAAAAATTTAACAAGTCAATCTTCTCAAGTCACAATTAAAATAGTCCTGAAGATTGTAGAAGGCTTTATCATTGTTTTCAGTATTTGCTTGAATCTATTTAGTGGTAAATTTCTGACATTTAATGGCAATTCATTATAAAATTCAACTGCCATGTAATTTGGATTTTCCTGGCACTTCTTAAGTCTATTAAAAGAGGGCACAATATCACACCTCTGTCTTGTGCCATATTCATGAATATCACCGTGGGTTGTGGAGAGACCAAAGCGATTCCTCACATATTCCAGACTCTCAAGTATAAACGCAGATGGTAATGACAGATTTGAGAGTCTTCTAAATGCTGATCTACAATCATCCCTGTAGCCAGTCCTGCCAGCACCCTAACTACTCTTCCCTGCAGTTCAAAGATACGCCCAGCAGAGCCAGTCCCGCCCCACACCAGAAGTCCATATGTCATGGTTGAGTGGAACAAAGCATGATACGCCGATAAGAGAGTCGCAAAGGACACACAGTTGAACAAGTTGCTTAACAGGTATATAGACCCTCCAAGCTTTTTCGAAATTTCGTCAGCATGAATGTCCAGTTCTTATTCCGCTGACATTGGGCAATCGACTCAGCCAGGAATGCTACTTCAGGGACTTACACAAATGGCACCCTTACGTTTCTGATGATTAGTCTTTTACATTGAAGACGACATCTGCGTGGCCTTCAGAAGAATTGAACCATATGCGATGGGTGTAGATGGTCTGATCTCGTGAAATGATCATACTTAGTTTAGATCACATTGTTAGCGCGATTGTCGTATTGTTGAATCATTGCGTGCTGTCTCTTGTGTGGGCGTGAAAAAAAAATGGGGAAATTGGTCGTGGATCGTTTGGAGAATGGCAGATTGGCTGGGTCGTGTTTGCTCGAGTGTCAATCACGTGAGGCGAGTTTTTCAGGATGTTGTCGATACCGTTTCTGTTGGGATTTTATTGAATTGTCGAGTATTTCATTTACCTGTTAAAAAGGCGGAAAAGAAACTTCACGATAAATTACAGATCGAGAAAGTGGGGAAAAGGAAACACTCGTTTCTCGAAATGGAATTTTCTTTGGGCGAAAATTATTACAGTCTTCGGTTGCCATTTATTTCGATATGTTTTTTCAGTTTTTATGGAGATTGTACATCCTTGACATGAAGTTTTTGAAACAAAGTGGCCATCTCTTCAGTTGTAGAGCTATCTGAAATGTGAAGCAGCCCTGTCGTCTTTATCAAGTTTAGTTTTCATTTCAATTAATTATATATGAAGTAAAGTCAGTTTCACAAGACCCAACATAGAACTCTGGTGGATACCACACAAAGAATTTACGTAAACTTGCAATAACCAAGAAATCCAGACTCTGGATATCGAGCATAATTCCTTTGACAACACAACTAGTTCTTCATCAGCAAGATGCTCCTATTCAAGAGATCACAAAATATTTTCTCGAATCACAAGCCAGAATTTCAACCAACTAGTGCTTGTCCAGAAGCTCGATTAATACAATCCTTGTTGTTCTACCTAGTCTCACAAATTGCTGGCCTCTAATATATTGTTTTTCGTTAAGTACTGGGGAATTCGATTTCTTAAAACTGGCTCAAGAAGTTTCGATAGAAGTGGAAGTATAGTTACAGGTCGGTGGTTGTGGCAATCTTCTTCATCGCCAGTCTTATAAACAGGAATCACTTTCACAACCAGAACCGGAATTTCGAAACCACATTTACAGAACATTCATCTTCTGACAATAGTTCTCCAATGTGAACATATAAAAACCACAAAACATTCAATAACATTAGATAACATCAAAATTGCGACGAAGGAAAGAATATGATTTCGTTGGAATGTTTGGAAATCAATAAACTTTATAGAAACCCAAGTGAAATCATTTTAAATAGCCAGCTAGACATTAATACCTCTCCACTATTTAATATCAAATTAGGCTAATAGCTATATAAGTAAGTTCATTTCCTGTAGTTGACCACTTCAAAATGATCTGACGTTCAAATCCGGTCGTGTCTATAAAAATGAAATTGTGGAAAGTATAAAATTTCATTTCATCTTTGATGTTACTTTCCATCAGAAGTTTACTAGTGTAGATTGAGTTTCCTGAAATTTTTGACTGGGGCTTTAGAGCCTCATACTACTATCCTCCTCACTTTCAATACTACACAAGCAACCTCGATATTTGATATCTTCTGTTTCACGAAGAGAATACCGTTCTGTAATTCGTCTGGATTCGGAGCAGTGGAACATATACATACTTTGAGTCTATCAATTACCAAATCCAATTTGATACAAATAAGAAACATCATACTTGAACCTTTTCCACATGGTGCAAAAAGATTTGCAGACATCAGAGAGTTCGTTTTTGGCTTTCAATGATTAAAACCTCGATCTGCTTATTATCTAAATGAGCACTAGGTGTACCTTGCAAGAAATTTCATCTAAGGTAATATTCCTCAGAACATGACATCTACCAAAGCAAAGATTAATGTTTTTCCGCATTATAAAAAACAAATTAAACTTCCAGGATTTCTGTAAACTATATTTGGTAGATGCATTTTTACAGGGTTAGATGGAGACGCTGGGATTTCAAAACGTCAAAAACTCTCCGCTTTGAGTAAACGTCATCTGTCAGCCTTTTAATTTTTCAGGAAATATCAACAATTCATGATGCCGAACTAAACAAATGAACAGCGTCTCAAAATTATACAAACTTATTACGAAAATAAATGAACTGTAAAACAGTGTTATATTGTGTTTAGTGAAAAAGTTTGAATCGAAATTCACGCTATTGGATGTAAAGCCTCCTTCAAGATCAAGAAATACAAAAAGCGCAGAAAATATTCGAGACGTTAAGACCAGTGTTCAGGAGATAGGGAGCAGTCGATTCCGCGTCGTTCGTAAGAATTGGGACTCACAAATCAGTGTGTAGCGTATTTTTCAGGAAGGACTTGAGCCTGCATCCATACTATTGCCGGCTGTCCCCCAGAAGCGCCGTGTGTTTTCAAATTGGACCTTGCGGCAGATAACAATTTTCACAAATGGCACCCTTACGTTTCTGATGATTAGTCTTTTACATTGAAGACGACATCTGCGTGGCCTTCAGAAGAATTGAACCATATGCGATGGGTGTAGATGGTCTGATCTCGTGAAATGATCATACTTAGTTTAGATCACATTGTTAGCGCGATTGTCGTATTGTTGAATCATTGCGTGCTGTCTCTTCCATCCAATTTGGAATAGTGCAATCATGAAGGTTCTCCCTTAACCCATTGTCGCCCACCGTACACATGCGGGTACACCAAGAAAGATCATGATATTTTTTGTGTTAGCTAACAAGTCAGTGAAAAGGTATTTTTACAGTATAGATATAAGTACATTTAATTAATGTATACGGATTTGATCAAGTTTAATTGATGAGGATAGACTATGATTGCTTTAGTCTCAATTGGGATGTGCACGGTAAGATAATTTGTTGTTATTTTTTAGTTATCAACCATAATTTATTGCAAAACGTTTCTGAAACAATAGTTTACATACTATATTATTATTATAATATAAATACCGTAAAACGAGGTGACTTTGTGCCACGTTTTTGGGTTATTACGAGAATATGTCTAGCAAACATTCAAATTCATGACTGAATCCATATGGCTACATTGTTCCCACATGCATCAGGACAATTTGGAAACAGCGAAAAATGTTCACTTTTCGAATAAAAAAGTGTCAGAACAGTTTTCTATGCATTATTCATAAAGAGAGCCCAGTGGCTCATCTTTCAGATTAATAAGGATGAGAGAACTCAGTAAAACTTTTTAGATGGTATGAAAAAAAACTATTTTTGAAACAACTTAAGACTTGGAATTAATTGAGCATGAAATAGGTAATGATGGAATTAATTAAGATAAATTAAGATTAAGATAAATAATTATCTAACGATAAAAGACTTTCTAGGTGTTACGGGGGCAGAAAGACAGCCATCAACCTCGGAGGCGACGACAAGTAACGTAGTGCGTCGTTGTCATGATTGTGGTAGAGCGCGCGAAAAAAAACACTCGAAAGTCGTGCACAGCTTGTAAAAATATCAAAAATAATGTGTTTTTCCTGTGCAGAAAATGTTATGAACCATTTATTTTTTCATTTTCATTTTCATTTCATTTCATTTATTGGTGCCAACATAATAAAAATTACATAAAAACATTACTTGCACAGGTCAGACGAATAAGAACAAATATCTAAAAACTATTCTGGAATTAATAAATCTCAAAACATTTTATGACAATTAAACACAAAAATTTAACAAGTCAATCTTCTCAAGTCACAATTAAAATAGTCCTGAAGATTGTAGAAGGCTTTATCATTGTTTTCAGTATTTGCTTGAATCTATTTAGTGGTAAATTTCTGACACTTAATGGCAATTCATTATAAAATTCAACTGCCATGTAATTTGGATTTTCCTGGCACTTCTTAAGTCTATTAAAAGAGGGCACAATATCACACCTCTGTCTTGTGCCATATTCATGAATATCACCGTGGGTTGTGGAGAGACCAAAGCGATTCCTCACATATTCCAGACTCTCAAGTATAAACGCAGATGGTAATGACAGATTTGAGAGTCTTCTAAATGCTGATCTACAATCATCCCTGTAGCCAGTCCTGCCAGCACCCTAACTACTCTTCCCTGCAGTTCAAAGATACGCCCAGCAGAGCCAGTCCCGCCCCACACCAGAAGTCCATATGTCATGGTTGAGTGGAACAAAGCATGATACGCCGATAAGAGAGTCGCAAAGGACACACAATTGAACAAGTTGCTTAACAGGTATATGGACCCTCCAAGCTTTTTCGAAATTTCGTCAGCATGAATGTCCAGTTCTTATTCCGCTGACATTGGGCAATCGACTCAGCCAGGAATGCTACTTCAGGGACTTACACAAATGGCACCCTTACGTTTCTGATGATTAGTCTTTTACATTGAAGACGACATCTGCGTGGCCTTCAGAAGAATTGAACCATATGCGATGGGTGTGGATGGTCTGATCTCGTGAAATGATCGTCGTTGTTTACAATTATTTGGGTTATCATGGGTAAAACCGTAACCAACTTCCCAGAAACGTTTTATAGTACCTAGCAAATGTTGGAACACAGGTTGAAATATCTGGTTTTATCTTCATTGTACCTATCTAGGTACATTTTATTACCTGAAGGGATCAACTCTCACTGAATATCCTATGTAAAATTATGAGAATATTTCAGTTACCATTCATCCATCTACTAGCACCCTTCAGGTCAACATCACAATATAGCATACAGTTAACCTATAGCACAGTTGTGAAATCAGTTTGTAAAGTGTTAGTTAAATATATATATTTAGTTGACATCTAGTTTAATTCATCTGAATTTAAACTCAACGTGGTCAAACCTGGCCATTCCCGAATACTCTAACAGTCGTATTGTTCAATCATTGCGTGCTGTCTCTTCCATCCAATTTGGAATCGTGCAATCATGAAGGTTCTCCCTTAACCCATTGCCGCCCACCGTACACATGCGGGTACACCAAGAAAGATCATGATATTTTTTGTGTTAGCTAACAAATCAGTGAAAAGGTATTTTACAGTATAGATATAAGTACATTTAATTGATGTATACGGATTTGATCAAGTTGATTACCGTAAAACGAGGTGACTTTGTGCCACTTTTTTGGGTTTTCATGTTATTACGAGAATATGTCTAGCAAAAATTCAAATTCATGACTGAATCCATATGGCTACATTGTTCCCACATGCATCAGGACAATTTAGAAACAGCGACAAATGTTCACTTTTCGAATAAAAAATGTGTCAGAACAGTTTTCTATGCATTATTCATGAAGAGAGCCCAGTGGCTCATCTTTCGGATTGATAAGAATAAGAGAACTCAGTAAAACTTTTTAGATGGTATGAAAAAAAATTATTTTTGAAACAACTTAAGACTTGGAATTAATTGAGCATGAAATAGGTAATGATGGAATTAATTAAGAAAATTAAGATAAATTAAGATTAAGATAAATAATTATCTAACGATAAAAGACTTTCTAGGTGTTACGGGGGCAGAAAGACAGCCATCAACCTCGGAGGAGACGACAAGTAACGTCGTTGTCATGATTGTGGTAGAGCGCGCAATAAAAACACTCGAAAATCGTGCACAGCTTGCAAAAAGTTCATTCGTGGGGATCATTCAAAAATAATGTGTTTTTCCTGTGCAGAAAATGTTATGAACCATTTCTTTTTTCATTTTCATTTCATTTATTGGTGCCAACATAATAAAAATTACATAAAATACATTACTTGCACAGGTCAGACGAATAAGAACAAATATCTAAAACTATTCTCGAATTAATAAATCTCAAAACATTTCATGACAATTAAACACAAAAATTTAACGAGTCAATCCTCTCAAGTCACAATTAAAATAGTCCTGAACATTGTAGAAGGCTTTATCATAGTTTTCAGTATTTGCTTGAATCTATTTAGTGGTAAATTTCTGACATTTAATGGCAATTCATTATAAAATTCAACTGCCATGTAATTTGGATTTTCCTGGCACTTCTTAAGTCTATTAAAAGAGGGCACAATATCACACCTCTGTCTTGTGCCATATTCATGGGTTGTGAAGAGACCAAAGCGATTCCTCACATATACCAGACTCTCAAGTATAAACGCAGATGGTAATGAACTACTGATCTACAATCATCCCTGTAGCCAGTCCTGCCAGCACCCTAACTATCTTCTCTGCAGTTCAAAGATACGCCCAGCAGAGCCAGCCCAGCCCCACGCCAGAAGTCCATATGTCATGGTTGAGTGAAACAAAGCATGATACGCCGATAAGAGAGTCGCAAAGGACACACAGTTGAACAAGCTGCTTAGCAGGTATATAGACCCTCCAAGCTTATTCGAAATTTCGTCAGCATGAATGTCCCATATAAGTTTGGGAGTTGGATGGATTCCCAAAAGTTTCACATTAAATTAAAAAAATGTCTTTGTGTGAAGATCATCATCTGAGTCTTTTCTTTGTTGAGTTTCAGTCTATTTGCACTGAACCACTCACAACACTGGACTGCACCTCCGAAGCCATGGAAACAACAGATTTGATGTTGGTGGCGTAATCAGCAAAAAGGGTGAATTAAGCTATTGTGTCGCACAACGGTAGGTCATTTACGAAAATCAAAAAGAGAAATTTTCCCAGGACAGAACCCTGAGGTACCCCGATATTAATTTCCCTTTCCACATAAGACACCCCCCAAACACCACCGATTGACTTCGGTTGCTGAGGTATGATCCCAAAAGTGAGAAGCTGTTTGTATCAAATTTATAATAATCTAACTTTGCTAGCAGAATACTGTGGATTACACAATCGAATGCCTTGCTTAGATCATACAGTGTGTTCCAACGAAAATTTGACCCCCTATAACTCCGAAATGAGTAACATTAGCGAAAACACCAAGACACGTCGATTTTGTTTCGAGGGGAGCATTTTCGAAATAATTCGAAACTTGTCAGATCAACCCCTACCCCCAGCAACCCTAATTTCGAAATTCATCATAGGAATAAGGGTCGAGTGGCACCTTACTGTAAAGGTCTGTCAATTCTCCATTCTGATTTGTCATTTTTAGAATTTTAAATTAACATACAGGGTGTCCCAACCGAGGGTAAAGTTGAATTCCTGCAAATCCCAAATACTAAATGAAATCGATTTATTTTGGCATAATGCAAGCGCAGGTTTATGCTCGGTCTAGAAAAACGACCTACACTTGTGAATTTGGAGTTGGTGCAATCAACCCCCTATTTCCAGCATCCCCAACTCAAAAATCATTCGATCGAAAATAGGTCAAGTGGCACCTCGTTGGAAAGGTATTTCAATTTTCTCTTCGAATTTGGTATTTTCGAAATTCAGAATCAGCATACAGGGTGTCCCGGAGCAGGAACACTGAAAACCCAAATAACTTTTTGAAACTGGTTCATTTCGGTATAATACGAGAACATGTTTATGTTTGATTCGAGAATAAGACTCTCTTGCGTGAATATGGAATTTTTGCAATCAATCTCTTCCATTCAGCATCCTCAACTCAAAAAATCATACAAGTGATTACAGGTTGAGTGGCAAAGTTCCAGAAAGATTTTTCTATTTTCTGAATCACTGAGGCATTGGTTTCAGTTTGGCAATCGAGGTTTTCTGGCGTGAGGATCAGGATGAGGGGATGATGGAGAAACTGATTGGATGCTCATCTAAACAGGAAAACGAGATTTATTGAACTTGTATTCAATTGAAAACAAAAAACTAACTTGATTATTACAACAATTGTTCAAAATGACCCCCGTCCACCTCCATATAGTTATACAGACGATTTTCGAATTCTCTTCTCACATTAGCGAAAACTTCAGGAGTCAAATGTCGGCATTCTGTGATAATCCTCATCCGCAGCTCCTCCAGGTTTTCTGGTCTTGTGGCATAAACTTTAGATTTTAGATGGCCCCAAAAAAAATCTAGGGATTTAAATCTGGTGACCTGGCTGGCCACTCAACAGGTCCTCTTCTACCAATCCACCTTCCTGGGAAATTTTCGTCTAAATATTGGCGCACCGAGCATCATAATGCGGAGGAGCACCGTCTTGTTGAAAACGCATTTCGTCCTCAGAAAGAGTTGGATCGTTCTGTAAAATTTCTGTCAATCTAGGATGTATGTGTTCCTCTAACAACTGTAGGTAGCCATTTCCATTTAGATTACCCTCAATAAAGAAAGGCCCAACTAGATGATTGCCAAAATTCCTGCCCAAACGTTCAACTTCTGAGGCCTTTGCGTGTGGGCCTCTCTAAACCAATGAGGATTCTGTGTGTCCCAATATCGACAATTATGTCTATTCACTTCACCACTGAGCATAAAGGTGCTTTCATCAGAAAAACAGATGTTATTCAGAAAATTTGGATTAGCGTTTAGGTTTTCACTTAGATTTTCACAAAACTGTAAACGACGATCTGGATCATCTTCGTTTATTTCATGCACTGATTTTACCTTGTAGGGTGAAATTCGTGATGTTTCACGATTCTATGGACAGTTGTAGCTGATACACCAGTCAGACGAGATAGTTTTCTGATCGAAGTAGTATTCTCCATTTGTAGATGACCCACTACTGCCACTTCCGTTGCCTCATTTCTGACAGGACATGCCACTTCATGTTTTTGTTTGCCACCGAACCCGTAGCTAGGAATTTGTCAACCAAATATTTAACGTACTGGTGACTGACTCCCCTTTCTCTTTCAGGATGGTTCCTATCGAATATCCTTGCCGTTTCTTTGGCACAACTGTTATTTCGAAAATACGTCGATACAATTTCGACCCTTTCCTCAGTGGAATAAACCATTTTCAGATTAATTTCAACTGACGAACAACAACAATAATGAGGAACTGATCTGAATAATAATAATATTTCAATGCAAAAATGAGAAATAACAGATGACTGCACGCCAGATGGAAATGAAAAAAATGTGAACATTTTCAATGCAGAAATCAGCTTTATTTCTTCGTAATTGATGCTCAACACATCGTACCCCAATACTTTTAACAGTTTCGAATTAATTTTAGTTGATAATTTCAAATGACGATATTGAATTTTTCGAAAGCGACATCCTGTATGGAGAGCCGAACTGAATGAAATGCTTTAATCATTCTGGAATTCAAAAAACCTTTCTGAAGATATGCCACTTGAATTATTTGTATGATTTTCAAGTTGGGGATGCTGAATGGAAGGGTTGATTGCAAAAATTCTATAACCACACAAGAAAGTCCTATTCTCGGATCAAACATGTTCTCGTATACCGAAATGAACCAGTTTCAAAAGTTATTTGGATTTTCAATGTTCCTGCTTCAGGACACCCTGTATGATGATTCTGAATTTCGAAAATACCAAATTCGAAGAGAAAATTGCAGTACCTTTCCAACGAGGTGCCACTTGACCTATTATCGATCGAATGATTTTTGAGTTGGGGATGCTGGAAATAGGGGTTGATTGCACCAACCCCAAATTCACAAATGTAGGTCGTTTTTCTAGACCGAGCATAAACCTGCGCTTGCATTATGCCAAAATAAATCTATTTCATTTAGTATTTGGGATTTCCAGGAATTCAACTTTACCTCGGTTGGGACACCCTGTATGTTAATTTAAAATTCTAAAATGACAAATCAGAATGGAGAATTGACAGACCTTTACAGTAAGGTGCCACTCGACCCTTATTCCCTATGATGAATTTCAAAGTTAGGGTTGCTGGGGGTAGGGGGTTGATCTGAGAAGTTTCGAATTATTTCGAAAAATGCTCCCCCTCGAAACAAAAATCGACGTGTCTTGGTGTTTTTCGCTAATGTTACTCATTTCGGAGTTATAGGGGGGGGTCAAATTTTCGTTGGAACACACTGTATAATAAGGCAATATAAAACTCCATAGTCTCGAATGCACCCATTATGTCAGAGAGAATGTCAAGAACAGCCAGGACTGTATTTTTCTCAGATCGGATGCCAAACTGAGCATCAGTGAAGAGACCATTACTCTCAAAGTGGCTCACAATCATTTTTGCCATGCACTTTTCTACAACTTTAGGCAAAACCGGCAGCAGTGAGATCTATAGTTAGTTATTTCATTTTTTTCACCTTTTTTAAATTCTGGCGTAATTCTGGCCCTCTTCAGAGTTGCAGAAAAGACCCCCTCTGCAAAACATTTATTGATCAACCTTGTCATGTGCCCTATAATGATGTTCTTTACAGATTTGATCATGCTCACAGTTAGGCCATAAATAACCTAGCAGTTTTTATTTTTTAGATCATATATAACCCCTCTCCCAAACACAGGGCTCAGTGGTTGGAAAGAAAACGTCACATCTGGGATCGTTCGATTGTTCATATAAGAAAGAGGATCTTTTTGTGGTGTTTGTAGGCTATTGACAATTTTATGAGCAATTTACGCGAAAGTCGTCAGGATGAATATTACAACTTCCTCTAGAATTTTGAGGATTACTTCTTTGGCTATTTATAATACCCCACATGGCCCTGATCGGGTTTTTTGCAGACATAATTTTTTTATCATTTGCTTGTTTTTTTGCCTTTGTAATTGCTTCTCGATATTTAATTTTGAAAATTTCCAACTCCCCCATAGTAGAAGGAGAGCCACACCGCTTGCACACATCTCCAAGAAAGCTCAGGTGATCTCTCATTTTTCGAAGCTCATCACTGAAACAGTGTGTGATATAGGGTCTCCCTTTATTACAATAAGTCCTCTTAGGAAATGCCCGCAAGCATGCCTCCACCAGCATATCCGTGAAAGTACGGAACTTGTCTTCAACACCAACATTATTCTCATCAATGAAACTCCATGAATACGACTTAACGATGTTATAAAATTCCCCTCCCCAGTGATAGGTCTAAACGTTGGTGTGGTATTTAGAGTGCTCTTAGATGTACGCGTAACTGGAATATTTATTAACTATCCATCATGGTCCGATATATTGAAATCTCTGGCTTCTATTGTAGCAGAGCCAATCTCAAAGTTCAGAAATATTGTAACAATCCGATTTCTTGAATTAATCATTTATATCTTTTCAACTCAGTTTTCATAATTTTATTGATAATTCAATCTCATTTCATCAAGTAAATATTGAAAAAGTTTGAAATTCGAATTAGGAATCTACAGTTAACGATACCCAATGAAAATTGTAGTTATATCCGTAAGGTGTCGCTGCTATTGATCTAGGTTGTTCGCCGGTTAATTGTGAAGTCAGTACTTGAAAGAAGATCGTTTCCTCGTGTCTGTGGGAGAACGGAAAACAGTAACTCATTCTATGTTTCGTTTCCACTTTATTGTTGTGAAGAAAATGATGTCGCTTTTTTATTAATTTTTTTGAATATCAATAGTTTTTTGATAGAACCGAGTCTATATAAGTTCGGAATTCATTAGATTCTTTCTCTTGTCCATTTAGAAATCTTCGGAATCATTTGTTATTTTATTGGAGCTGTGTTGTAGCGATTGGAGTGAAAATTTGCAGAAATTGAAATTAAGTATTCATAGATTTTTCTGGATAAATTCCAATCGTCGAGGCGTATAAGTAGTCGGTAATTTTTCCGGATTTCCTCGACAACCATTTCAATTAGCGAGTGGAGAGATTTCGAATTTTCATTTGTAAATTAACCTAGATCGATATCTGCTGTTCCAAGGGTAAGTCAAATTCATTCTGTTCATTTTAAAAATAGATATTCGAGAGATATGGTATTGTTATAGATTTTTTTTTGTACACCGTCAAGATATTTGAGTTTTCAACTTTATGTCAAACCTTGTTATCTTACGTCTGGGGTAACCACGTTTATGGGGAAAAAGTCTTGCCACCTAGGACAGTCACGTTGCGAACGATATTCAGGCAAACAAGAAACCTGTAAGCTGTACGATACAGGAATACCAGAAAACTGATGTAAAACACCAAATCAAATTATCGGGGGAATTAATCTCATTGATAAAAGCTTAGTGTTTCTCTTAACCATCAAATTCTTTTTTTTTCTATTTTATTTAATTGTTGACAGAGCTCTATCATTAAATTTCGCTCTGTTGAAGACCTCAGATTATTTTAAATTGAGAATTTGTACTATGTAATTTGAATTCATCTCATCTGAGACTCATTTTATTGTTAGTGGTTAATCTTTTTTAGTTAAGTTTTTTTTGTATGATTTTCTTTGATTAGAGTTAGTAAATTAATAATCAGATACTGTGATTTCGGATATTTATCTTGTAATAAAGCTACACTCGGAGGCAAAATTAGCGGAACACTCGAAAATTTAACCAAATTCGAAGTTTGATATTTTTCCTAATTCTCAACCGATTTAGATGATTTGTTCGACAAGTTATAGATCAACTCTTCTGCTTTGTAGAAATTATAAGAGAAAACAAAAAAAAAAAAAATATACGGGGGCAAAACTAAAAGTGTTTTTTTTGTCAAAAATTCGTAACACCCTGTGGAATTTCGTGGTCCGAGTTGAAACGTACAATATCATGGTCTGTCAAGACACATCTTCCTACAGTAACGCCCTTCTTGTTTCATGCGTTTATCTCTATTTTTGCAAAATATATTTAATTTCAAGTGGAAAATCATCATTTTGGAGAAATTCCATTGAATCAAGAAATTGTCATTAAAATTCGTCTATCAATTTGGAATTTTCTTATTATCACTCAGGCGTGTCGAAATTGTCGTTTGCGATTTTTATGTTCGAATTGCATTAGTTATTGATGACAATTTGGTTAATTTGGTGAAAATTAGGAATTCATAGGAGATAACAGTCGGTAGGTATTGAAATACACAACCGAATTCTGGGACCATTGATAAAACTTTTCATTTACACAGTGCACACCTTTTTTTTATCAAATATGAAATAAAACACACGTTTTTTTGTATATGACCACATTTGCACTTGTTTAAAGAATGAGAGTTTTCCATTCTTTGATTTGATACAAATTCGATCGGTTGCGGTGTTTTGTGATTCTTTTACTGTTTACGATTCGAAACGGTATTTTTCATTCAGAATGAGAGATTTACCACCAACCTCAGTAGCAAGGGCAGTTACATTGATCGAGGAAGGGCGCACCTACCGCTCAGTCGGTACCATGTTGGTTGTCTCGACGTCGGTTATCCATCGAATCTACTGACGTTACAGGGAAACTGGATTGTACGTGAGGAGGCGAGGACAAGGAAGAAATCGGGCAACCCGCGCTATACATGACCGTTTCATCATCAATCAAACCATAAGAAATCCTCGTCTTACTGCTGTTCAGGCACGTAACCTTTTACAAGCAGTGAATAACATTAACGTCAGTGTGAGGACAGTCAGAAGACGATTAAATGAAGTTGGTCTGAGATCATACGCGCAAGCAAGAGCACCAAGACTCGATAGAGCCCATCGGGTAGCAAGATTGGCGTTTGCTAGAGAGCATGTAGCATGGACAATCAATCAGTGGAGACGAGTTTTATTTAGTGATGAGGGCCGATATTGTGTGAATTTCGTGGATGGTAGAGATAGAATATGGAGGCATCGAGGGGAACGGTACAATCAAGCGAACTTCGCAGGAACTGAGCAATACGGTGGAGGGTCAGTTATGATATGGGGTGGCATATGCTTGGGAGTACGAACAGAACTGGAGATTATTGGCAGAGGATCACTTAATGCTCATCGGTATATAACAGAAATCTTGGAGCCCCATGTTGTGTCTTTTGCTCCTTACATAGGGGAAAATTTCCTTTTTATGCACGATAACGTGCGCCCTCATACTGCGCGCATAGTGATAGAATATCTCAATGAAGTTGGGATCACACGAATGGACTGGCCGTCGCGGTCACCGGATTTAAACCCGATCGAACATGTTTGGGACATTCTTGGAAGAAGGGTTCGACAACGGAATCCAGGCAACGTTGAAGGGCTGACATTGGCTTTGGTGGAAGAGTGGGACAACATACCTCAACAGATGATAGACAACATCATTGGGAGTATGCGAAATCGTATGCGCGCTGTAATAAGAGCTCGGGGGGGTCATACTCGCTACTAAAATCAAATGTTTTTTTTTGTGGGTCATCATGAACATTTTTCTCAACATGTTCATTTTATTTCACGAGTGTATCGCCAGGATACACACCTGCTCCCAATTTTGGACAGGAATGATAATTATTATAGAGTGTCACACAAAAAAATTCAAAAATAAATGTGGAAAATCAACGATTTTTCCAGTGTACTTCGAGTTCTCCCGGAGCGTGAAATTGGCCAGTGAATTTCAAAAATTTTCATTTCGTTAGATTTCCGCTTCTCTAATCTTGATTTTATTTTTTGGCTAACCTCCGATGTTATGCACCTACGCAAGATTAAAAATAAATTCTTGAAGTTTGTGACTTTTCGCTTCAAATTGGATATCTCTTGTAAAAATAGAGATAAATGCATAAAACAAGAAGGGCTTTACTGTAGGAAGATGTGTCTTGACAGACCATGGTATTGTACGTTTCAACTGGGACCACGAAATTCCACAGGGTGTTACGAATTTTTGACAAAAAAAACACTTTTAGTTTTGCCCCCGTATAAAATTTTTTTGTTTTCTCTTATAATTTCTACAAAGCAAAAGAGTTGATCTATAACTTGCCGAAAAAATCATCTAAATCGGTTGAGAATTAGGAAAAATATCGGACTTCGAATTTGGTTCTAGGTTCTAGACGAAGATCTCACACACTGAGATTAAGGTACTCTGAACTAGCAAGGCATAGGTATTAATAGGTAGTGTCAATTGTAATTTTCTTCAACTAGCCTTTTTATAATTTATTGTCATTACACGTCAATAGTTAAGTTTCGTAGTTCCAGTAAAATTGAAATATTTCTCCAATTTTAGACATAATCAGAAACAAACCATAACAATATGTTGTCCAGACAGGCGTCTCTTCTTGTATTGTTTTTCACAACGGGTTAAAAACCATAGATTCCATCAAATCACAAAGCCTCACTGTTTTCCTTTCACTGGTGCCGAACGGGACATTGATAACCCCTCTATTCATGTTGACTCTTTGCAGTGCATCCTCCATCCTCCCCAGAAAGACGTCAAAGCTACCACTAGGAGATCTGTTAATGTCCTGGACATGAATATTTTGGGGCTTAATAAGAGATGAACAGATGTCGATACATTTTTCACTATTAATATCTTCGAATTTCGAGGTCAGCTCAAACCAATTTATTTTTGTTTATTAATTATGCCACAGATAATGTGACTAAGTTTTGTTTATTGTATCTTGTTAAGAAAACTGTACTGATTCAATTTTCATAAGCAAAATAAAGAGATTATGTCGAATTTTCGAATTATTTCAATTTAAAAATGGACTACGTATGTAGTCCGCACTACTACTATTGTCTCATTTAGGAACTCGACCACTGCAGGGTTAAGTGTGTTTTTAATAAAAGTTATAACTCGTAGTCAAGAGTTGTTAGAAAACAAATGGGGGTATATTCAGAATCAGCGACGTCAAATTAGTAAACATCAAGAAACATGTTGAAGCGTACTTCGGAAAATCTATGAAGAATTTAATCTTCAGAAACCAATCAAAATAGCGTTTGGAAAATGGATCCGTGATAGTTTATAATTTCCATCATATTTCAGACGACGTAACAAAAGTTGATTTTAATAATAACGAGTTTCCATCACTAAAAGGAATGATCGATCCAATTATTTGCGTTTGTTATTCCTGGTCGGGAATCCCGAAATTGAAATATACGTAAAATCGATAAAATACGACGTTGATTCCCTATGCTAATGGAACATACCACCGCCTCCACTTCGAATCTAATTTATTCGGGTGAAAACCCTCGGGACAATTAAAATGCAGTCGAAACCCGATATGGCTACGACCATGGGAATATTCGCAGCACGTGGTATTAACCGGACAAAACCGGCTTAATTTAAATTCTTTCATTTCTTTTTTTATTATTCTGGTTTCTTTATATTGGACTGGTAACTAAAATCCAGTCTGGAAGTTGAAAAATTCTTAAAAGGTTCTAAAAAGTTTTCCAGGTGTTAGTGAAGGTATTCTGCTCAAAAATACATAAAAATATATTTTTCAAGTTGCGGCTTCTCAACTCGATTACCCAAAATAGTGAAAAAATTACTTTTTCGAGAAAAAAGCGATTTTAAAACAGAAATTTCCTATGACAACTTTTGAAATTATATTGAAAGTCGAAAGCAGAATGATATATTATTATTAATAATTAATTAAGTCTGATCCTATAGAGATCCCATGTGGAGTTCCGCAGGGATCCATTCTCGGACCGATTTTTTTTATTATCTATACCTTTCAGCTCATGTGTCGTTTAATTTTCTGCTCGGCTCATTTATATGCTGACGACTCACAGCTCTATTTACAGTTTTCGCGCGACTCACTTGATGAAGCTCTAGAAAAAATTAATATAGATTTGGATAACATCTTTAAGTTGTCGGAGAGTATGTGTCTAAGCATTAACCCTTCAAAAACTGTAGTTATGCTATTTGGAAGGAAGGTCATGAGAGAGGCATGTAAAGATCTAATTAAGATATCTGTGAATGGCGCAGTTCTTCCTCTGACTAGCGAGTGTCGTAATTTGGGTTTGATTATGGATAGCGATTTGAGGTTTGATTCTCACATAAACTTGCTACTTAAAAGAGTGAATATCAAATTGATTTATGGTTGCAAAGAATTTCTGGATATTCGACAAAGAAAAATGCTTTGTGAAGCGCTGGTGTTGTCTCACCTCCATTATTGCGATACCGTATATGGCCCATGTCTGACAAAACAGAATGTGGCCCGAGTTCAGAAAATTCAAAACTGGTGTGTTCGAATTGTTTTCAACCTTAGACGCACAGATCGCACGTCCTGCAGACTGCAGCAATTGGGTTGGTTGAACATGGCGAATCGAAGAAGGCTGCATGTGCTGAGTCTGTTTTACATGATTTTGAATGAGAAGAAACCTTCCTATCTGCACCGACGAATCAAATATAGAACAGATGTTCATAGCATCAACGTCAGGTTCAGACATAAACTCGCCATATTGCGTTATCGTGCTTCCATGTTTCAGCGTTGCTTTTCTTATATAATTGTAGATGAAATCAATAAAATACCGAGTAGTCTTTTAGGTTTGAGTTTGGATGCATTTATGAGGAGGGTGAGGCATTGGCTTTTTGACAGCCAGTTAAATGAGATGTAGCCTTTCCTTGTTTCCTAATTTTTTTTTTCACCAAGAAGAAAAATCTTTTATATATGGAGTGCATGAATTAATTTTGATTTATTTTAGTGTTTAATTCTTGTTTTCAAGATGAATAGTTGGTAAGATTAGTGATAAATATCTCTTACATAACGATGTTTCCGTACAACTGTGGGTACACTTGTCTAGTATTTGTTTCTATTTTATTCAGGTTGGATTAATCAGCTATACTGTATCCTACCTTTTGGTATCTCTCAATGTACAGTAACACTCACTCATAATAAGTTTAAGGCCTTTAATGTAATTGATAGTTATAATTATTATTTCTATACAAGATGCCAATAAAATGTTATTTATTATCGTGGACTTATGCACTATCTCAGCTGTTAGCTGGATATAATTTACCTTTCCTGATTCAGCAATCAAAGGAATAGGCTCGATTACAATATACTTGACATAAATTTCCTAACTATCCTACATGTATTAAGAATTACAGCTTTTGCATTTCTATATAGGTATTCTTATGCAATTCTAATTTCTTAAGACTAAAAACTAATCTAACCTAACCTAACCTAAAACCTATAACCTATAACTCAAGTATGAAAAATTAACATAGATATTTGAAAAAAAAGCTAAGCAGTGAGAACACATCGTTTAAGACTAGGATGCAGAATAGATAGGAGAAATAAACAAATAGAATGTTATTATTATTATTATTATTATACATGGTGAGAGTTCAAATACCTAAAACCTAAATCTAACCTAACCTAACCTAAAACCTATAACCTATAACTCAAGTATGAAAAATTAACATAGATATTTGAAAAAAAACGAAAAAAAGCTAAGCAGTGAGAACACATCGTTTAAGACTAGGATTCAGAATAGATAGGAGAAATAAACAAATAGAGAAATAAAGCGAATATAAGCTAGTATTATTGTTCAGATTTCAGCCAAGAGTCCAGAGCATTCTTGAGAGAATTCACTGTTTCCGAAATTATCATTTCCGCGGACAGGGCGTTCCAAGTTTCGAATATCCTGTTGCTCAAGAAACTCTCCCGACATGACACTTTGTAGTTTTCTTTGCGCAACTTCAGATGGTGGCCGCGTAGACGTTCGTCGGTATTTATAATGAATAAGTCGTCGAGTTTCACACCGAACAGGATACGTAGAGCACGATAAGTGATTATGAGATCCCCACGGAGACGTCGATCAGAAAACGAGGGTAGATTTAGCAGGCGAAGTCTCTCCATATAATTTGGCCGTCTTACACCATAAGGCATCCTAGTTGCGCGCCGCTGTACACTCTCCAAGCTCTGGACATCACGGATAAGAGTCGGACTCTAGACAGATCCGGCGAACTCTATTATAGGGCGAATGTAAGTTTTGTACAAAGTACTGCAAGTAGCGAGATTGCAGCCAGAGTACGACCTTTGAATCATATAGGTCATTTTTTCGCTTTGGGGGACGATTGATTCATATGTTCCGTGCAAGTTAGGTAATCGGAAACGAGTACCTCCAGATCTGAATGGACTTTGGTAGTGCTGATGTTTTGGCCAGAAATACTATATGGATGACGCGGGTTGTTTTTACCCATGTGGAGGAGCCAATCTCCGGACCACTTGAGTATAGAGTTGAGGTCACGTTGAAAGGTAGCAGCGCTTGAGAGTGGATCGCAGTACAACTTGGTGTCATCTGCAAAGAGTGTACACTTAGATTTTACTATTGATGGTAGGTCAGAGGTGAAGAGAAGAAATAGAAGGGGGCCGAGGACTGAACCTTGTGGTACCCCACTAGAAACTGACTGTTCAGAAGATAGCGTTTTTCCCACTCTCACGCGAAAATTGCGGTTGGAGATATTAATGTACTATTTTGATTTTTAAACCACCTCGTAAAATTGACGTAGTTTTGACTATATCGACTCAGTATCGGTGTTAGTTTTGTTCGATTTGAGTTAACCCTTCTACCTGATGCCACAACCGTGGCCACCTAAGATGATTTAATGTGTGTGTTCACTCGTTTCTTGAAGTTGGCTAAATTGTTATCGGAAAGATGTTCGAAGAAAGCAAGTTCCACAGCACACAATCGCTGTAAAAAAATGAATTTTTGGACCGTCTGCTGATGAGAGTTTTCCGCTTGCCTGGTTCTTCTTTGAAACTGGATTCTTTGCGGAACCAAGCCTTTCAGTTCTTCTGAACACTTACAGCAACCTTCCACCTTCGAGCGAGAGGCTGGAGATCACGTGTGATCTCCGAGTGGTTGATGGGCGTACTATTATTTTCTGGACAGTATCCAAAAGATGTACACTGCATCAGCTGTGATTGCATGAAGTACTGGTCAGCCCTGAAAAGGAAACTGAGTTTAGCAGAAGCAGATTTATCAATGGCTGGCATATAGCCATGCCAGCAAACTCTGGTCTTGATTGAGATACTGAGTAGATTCGTGTTCGTTTCTGAGGAGCTTCGAGAAGAGGAGGTTCTCCATCAGTGACTTTTTCTAGTCTTGTTCGCGTTGAAATTGACCCAGTTCAATCGGCTCCAGTCTGATTCTTCTCTAAGTCGGAATTCTTTCTCTGTTGATACCATTGCTGGTGATACTCCTTACAATTATAGAAAGCTGACTAGAAAATGAGGATACCAGAGTACAGTCGTCCGCAAACCCAAATATTATGTTTTCGGTAGCTGGAGCAGATCAGTATTCTGCAAAGAAACGAGGTGGTGAGAGTATGGAGCTCTAGAATTAACATTCACTCGTTACACCTTGAACTACCACCTAAATCGATCTACTAAAGAGAAAGCAATTTTTCGGGAAGTCCATATTCGATTAGTTTATTCATCAAGGCTGTGGGCCAAACCCTGTCGGAAGACCTTTGTCAAGCTCAATGGCTCTTGATTCGCCATGGCTTTCAATGTTTGATGCCCACAATTGCATAACTTATGCACGGAGGTCACCAGTTGATCGTTGCACTGGAGGTATTTTGCATATTGCACATTTTGGATTCTCGGATCCAGGGCGTAAATCGTGGGGCTTGGGGAGAAAAATCCGGTCTCGTTAGTAGAAGCTGTGGTGTACCGCAGGGAAGCACCGAGTTCGCTCATATTCAGCTTATATACTTTCGACTTTTCTGAGACTGTACGCTTTCGCTCTGTAAATGAATCTGCAGATGACATTCAACTGGTAGCTGATTACCCAGTGATGGGCGTCGAGCTTTGGGCACCATAAGACTCCAAAAAGAGTAAGCGTATATTGTCTAGTTGTTTATTCTTGAAAATATTAAAGATCCATTGATAATGGCGGTGGAAACCGGATGTTTGATGAAAATGAGCTGTTTTTCAATATATTGGAGCTGCTAATTACTTTGCTCTAAATGTGAGAAACTGGTTGAATCAATCATTAAATTGGTAGGCAATTGAATCTCCTAAATTTTCTCCAGCTAAGATTTCTTTATTTGAGGAGAACTAAAGCCTATCGTTCATATAACATAAATCTTATTGATGATTTGCAACAACGTATAACTCAGAGATAACTAAAGAATCACACCAGAAATTCCTCAGCGCCCAAGTTACGTGTTTTCTGCATTCATTTGGCACTGCAATATTTTTTGTTATCTTTGGTGGACAGTTTTAGACAAGCATCCTGTTAACTTCATATGCAAACTCTAAACCATCCCTCTTATGAAATATTGCTATCTCAGGGGTCGAATCTAGTAAATGTTTTCTGGGGTACACTACTTGATACCCTGATTGTTAAACTTTGAGTGCCGCAAGGATCAATCCTTTGGCCTTAACTGTTTCTTATTTATATAAATGATATGGGAGTTTCCACTACAGCAAATCTTGTTGTCTGTAGTGATGACAAAATATCAATCAGTTGCAGTAAAGATTTATATCCCCTCCACAACGTCTCGAATCGGTTTGGAAAGGTGGCATACCGCATAAAGAGAAACACTTAATGTGGGTAAGATCGAAAGACTTGTTTACAGTATTGGAAAGATGAATCGTGATTAGCTGATGTAGATAACCCAGTCAAATTTCTGAGAGTATATTTTGATGAATCTTTTCTATTTGATCCACATACTGAACAGACGACGCCAAGGTTGTCAAGGTCGATATTTATACTCAGAAACCTCAGAAGGGCTGTTAGGGTTAGTTTTGCTGATGACATTTCACGCTTTGTTTCCTTATGCAGTTACGGTATCTTAACTCAAGAACAGGCAAGTCGATGCAATTTCTAGATTGCAGAGCAATTAGAGTTGTCAACGGCTTAGTTTAGGTCTGATGCTAGAAGTATCTTTTCGGAAGTATGTGTACTTATAAACTTATCCTAATCTGAATTTGTCTTTATCAAATAAAATTTGGAAAAATATATCTTTGCATACAACAATCAGGGAAGACGTCAGAGTAGATCTTGCTTGAGCGCCGCCTACAACAACAAAACTGAGTTTAGCAGAAGCACATTCGATGTCTGTGCATGATTGAAGGAGGTTGTTCAGCAGTGACTTTTCTGTAGAACGTTGTTGATAGCGCCTTGTACGCGTTAAAATTGACCAAATTCAGCCGGTCCCACTTATTTATTCGTTCAATTAAATTTTTTGGAATGACGGAGAGTCACAAAAAATTGATATACAAAAGTCATTGTCATACTGTCAAATGTTTGACAGTATGTGAGTCAAAACACTATAGAAATGCATAGTATGTTTTATAGATAAATATTCTAAACACGATAAATCTCCAACGTTCACCTTTAGAGTGTAAGCTCAGGAAAATGAGAAAAAACGGGTGAATCATACGCAATCTTGTATATAATTTAAGAGAACAGGGACAAAAAAAACTGAGGAAGAACTTTGTTTCTCCCGTGTCTGATTCCTCAGTAACAACTGTGTGACAAAATGAAATGAGAGTTCGTTCTGGTCAATTAATCGGCATTCAAAGCTAAGGGAGATACTCGGAAGAACAGATTATGGAAAAAATATAAGAAGACTTTGCAATTCTCAGAAATTTCTTGAACACTTTGTCCACTGAGATGATAAAAGCTAAGAGGGATTACGAGGAGTTCGTCGCAACTCAAAATAAAAAGAAATTATACAAACATATTAGAAACTTTCTCTCTAAAGTAGCAGATCCTTTACTGAAAAAACCCGAGGGCGAAATTTGCCGCAATGATGAAGAACCCGCAAATAACCTGTGCCAGACGTTGCAGAAAGCTTTCTCAGTTGGGCCAGATGCCAGCCCTTCACCTCCTCTCAACATGAGATACGTCGACGCATCCTTAGAATCTATTGAATTTTCCTCCTTAGAAATCGATAAACGGTTGAAATTATTGAAAGATGAAAAGTGTTGACTCTTATACCGACTTGGACGTCATTATTACCAACGATATTTCCTGGTCAGAACATATTTTTGTCGATTTGTAAGTCAATTTGTAAGAAAGCGAATTCGATGATGTATTTATTTAACAATCCCTCAGTAAAGTTTCCTTTGCAACTTTCTCGAGTTTCGACAAAACATATTTTCTACCTCTCCTGGAATATACCGGCCCAGTGTGGAATGCACATCGTGTACAAGATCGAATAAAACTAAAATAATGACAACGGAGGACGCAATATTGGAAGTCGACGGCAATGTTATAGAGCAAGTGAATGAATATCTATACCTTGGACACACTATAAAGATAGGTAAAGACAATCAAACTGCAGAATTGTCAAGAAGAATAAGAATGACTTGGGCTGCTGTTGGAAAACTAGGATTTGTCTTGAAAAACAAACAAATCCCCATTAACCTCAAAAGAAAAGTTTTTAATATGTGCGTTCTCCCAGTGTTAACGTATGGCATGGAAACCATGACTCTCACAATAAGATCTGCTAACAAACTTAGAACCACACAACGCGCAATTGAAAGAACTATGCTTGGAGTGAGTCTGCGGGATCACGTACGTAATGAAGAAATAAGAAGGAGAACAGGCGTAGAGGACGTAATCACGAGAATAGCTGCATTGAAGTGGAGATGGGTTGGACATGTAGCAAGACAACAGGATGTAAAATGGACTGAGCGAATAACTCAATAGAGACCACGCTTATACAAAAGGGGAGTGGGGCGCCCCCAGAGAAGGTGGCTGGATGACATAAAGGAAAAAGTAGGAAGAGGATGGTATAATATAGCACAGGACAGAGAGAGATGGAAGCTAGAAGGGGAGGCCTATGTTCAGGAGTGGACAGAGAAGGGCTGAAAAAGAAGAAAGAAGAAGAAGAAGTACGAGATCGAATAGCCCTAGAATCAGTTTAGAGAAGAGCGTCTCGCATCACTTTTGGAAGATTTCGACCGTCTTATGGAGAAAGACTTGCAATGGCTAAAATGTCTCCATTTGAAGAGCAAAAGTTACGTGGAGATAAGGTTATTGCATACCGGGCCCAGAATGGATTGATAGGCGGGAATTTAGCATCCTTATTTAAATTAAAAAGAGATAGTAGAATGAGAGGTCATCGATTAAAGTTGAAGAAGGAAATTTTTGAAACCAGATCAAGACAATCATTCCTTCCTAATAGAATCTTCGAAACTTGGAACAACTTACCCTCTTCTGTGATTAATGCTACGTCTGTGAATATCAAAAACAAGTATGATTCTTGGGTGTCTTCGCGTTCTTAACTATTTTCGAATATTTAAAGAGATAATAATGTCTATCTCTCATATTTCAATACTATTAGGTTTTAGTTTCAAAATCTAAATTATGTTAAAAAGGGTGTATAGGGCATTTTCCTCAGCTCTTCTCATGAGTTTCATAATAATAATAATTATCCTCCTGAGTCGAATTAGCAGAACGAATTTATGTATTTAGCAAGATCAGAACTCAACAGAGCAATAACTGAATTCAGTGGTAGTAACCCAACTAAACGACCTAATCTGTCCAAACTGAAGACGAACAAGAACACCAATAACATCCTAGCAAGCATAAACTCAGTGTTTGAAGAATACACTGACCAGAACACCTTGTAGAAGATTCACACTTTGATTCAGTGTGGAGCGGTAGCGGTTCTTCGACTACACAAACAACAAGTCTCTACAACTAGAGTTCGAGCTGAGCCAAAAAACGTCAGAAAACCACCATGGCAAAACGACTGGAGAAGGATATAGATAATATTAGAGCTGAAATCGGTCGCCACACAGAATTCCTGAGAAACGAAAAACCCTCAAGGCGCTTGAAATCACATATACGCAAAATTCATGAAAAAATTGGTACGAACACAAAACACCCTGATCACAAACAACATGTCGACGTGTATATGGACACTTTGAAGCAGAAACTATAAGCAATAGTAAAGAGGCTCTCAAGATACAACAAGTGTACTGAAAGGAAACACCAAAACCGAAGGTTCCTCCAAAGCTCAGCTAATTTTCATAAAGGAAATAAAAAAACTGCTAACAACAATAACAGAGAATTACCTGACGCACAGTGCTTGACCGATTATTGGTCATCATTATGGTCGAACCCCAAAGAACACAATAAAGATGCTGAATGGACCACGAATGAAAACCATCGCCTTGATATCAAACATATGGACTTCGAAGGAATAATGGAGGAAGAAATCGCAACAGTAGTTATAGCGATCAACAAAATTGGAAAGCAACATGTATAGATAATATCCACAACTTCTGGTACAAGAAGTTTAATAAGCTCCATGGATCCCTAGCAAAACAGCTCACGTATGTTCTTTAATATCCCAGGAGAACACCCACTTTCTTAACACAAAGCATAATGTATATGCTACCTAAGAGCGATAGAACACAGGATCCGTCTCAGTATAGGCCAATCACTCGTCTGCCAACGCTCTACAAAATACTCACCTCATGAATATCCAATCGAATATACAAACACCTTGACGACAACAATATATTAGCAGAGGAGCAGAAGGGAGACAGAAGGAAATATCACAGGTGCAAGGAACAACTCATCATCGATTCTGTGATAATGAAACAGGCACACGGAGGGCATCGGAATGTTCATTCAGCATTTCTCGATTATCAGAAGGCATTCGATGTACCGCTCATTCTTGGCTTGTCGAAGTATTACAGATATATACGAAATTCATCCAGTCTTCGTAAAATGCTTGAAGACAACAATGACATACTGGCGCACGTCTCTGCAGGTTAACATGAACAATAAGTCATTTAAAACCGACGAGATACCCATACGTCGTGGAATTTTTCAAGGAGACTCTTGAGCCCACTATGGTTCTGTTTAGCTACGAACCCATTGTCTTCAGTGCTCAATAGAACAGGATACGGAATTAGGATGAAAACAGATACGATCTATCATACAATCTCCCACCTGCAGTATATTGATGACATTAAATTATATGCTTCGAACAAGAAGCAACTGGTTGATCTGCTGAAAACGTGTCAGTAAGTTCTCGGCAGATGTTCATATGAAATTCGGGATTGAAAAATGTAAGACCCTGAACACTCAAAGAGGGAATGTTATAGATGGTGAAACACAACTTGCGAACGGTGACATACATATATCTGGTATCTGGTATACCAACAAGCCAGATTGCTAGACCAAAAAGAGTCAAAGGAGAAGATTCATTCAGACTACAGTCAGCGTCTGAAGTCAATAATGAACTCAGGGAACCTAGTTAAAGCAATTAAAACCTACGACATTCCAGTGTTGCTTTACTCATTTGGAATGATCAGATGGACTAAGAGAGAACTGAGTGATATTCAAAGGTAGATCGAACGATGCTGACAAAGTACAACAATCACCATCTAAAATCGTCTGTGATAAGAACAACTTTGAAGCGGAAAGAAGGAGGACTCGGATTGATGGATGTTGTCTACTTCCATACCGAACAGATAAAAAAATGTCAGAGAATTCTTCTCTGCGAAAGCTCGCACTTCTGACCTCCACAGAGTGGTATCGTTGGCTAATAAGGGGTATACACCTCTGAATCTTGCTACCAGTGATGACCTGATGAATCTACCGTTCCTATCAGACACTGAAAAACAAGAGCAATTGTCACGAAAGGAATTGCATGGACGACATCACCATGAGATTAATCAACCACACAAAGAAGTTTCCAACAAATAGTTGATGAAAGTAAAACTATTTGTTGAAACAGAAGGATTCCTCATGGCCATCCAATACCAAATCATCGCTAAAAACAATTACAAAAAATTTATTATTGAGGACGAAACATTACGAACAGATAAGTGCAGAAAATGCCATATAAGATCGGAGACTATACAGCATGTTACGTTCGACTGCCAACAACTGGCCACAGGCATAATCAAGTGTGCAACAATATCCATCAGAAACTTGCACACAAGTACGGACGTTAGAATGCCTTCCGGCCATATTAAGTACCGGTGCCCGTATTGCAAATTGACTCTATCAGATTATACTACGATAGGCCTGTTATCACTGACAGAATGGTGACGAATAATAGGCCGGACATAGTGGTGTATGATAAGAGAGCCAGAACAGCAATGCTGGTGGATGTCGCCATACCGAATAATAACAATGTACGGAACAAATTCCAGGAGAAAAAGTCCAAATCACAGACCTTGCTATTGATATCAATCAGATGTGGCATCTCGATAAAATAGGTATCGTTCCTGTCATCATTTCTTCTACTGGGTTAAAACCCAAAAGTTTGCATGATCCTTAAGAAATTAGAATTTTATAAGAACACTTATATAGAAATACAAAAGGTGTAATTCTTAATACATGTAGAACAGTAAGAAAATTTATGTCAAGTATATTGTAATCGAGCCTATTCCCTTTGATTGCTGAATCTGGGAAAGGTAAATTATATCCAGCTCAAAGCTGAGATAGTGCACAAGTCCACGATAATAATAATTTTATGGCATTTTAAAAAAAGGGGATTGTAGCCACTTCCTTTATAAAGAAGAACAAAATTACATGCAAAACAACAGAAAAAAATCAAAGTCTCCTTATATTTCATGGAAAAAGTTCAGACTCTATAATTAAAACCAGTTAATAATGTTTTGCTATTGGTGTAAATCTCAATTAAGAGTTAGATTAACTATTTTTTCCACAACCGGTTATAAATCTGACTGGTCATTCAACCATTTATCTTTTGCGGCTTCAAAAGCTTTATATATTATATTTTAGATAATTCTAGATAATTAATTTAGTTTTAATGATTTACTGCAATATATACGATTTTCGTTTATTCATTCTTCTGATGATATGAGAACTTGTGTCGAAAACCTTTAGCATCAGATGTGTGTGGTAGAGTTTACACAAAATTAGTAGTTTCTTATGGAAACAAATGAGCTTCAGCTTCCACCATCCATATACTTGTTGAGTTTTGATAACACTTCAATTAGCCTTCAATTCTGTATGCATGCGGCATTTGATTTTTGCAATTTTTACCTATGATATTTGAATTTGATGAGGACCGAAAAATCTTCACTAGCACCTCTCCATCTACACTCGGAGGCAAAATTAGCGGAACACTCGAAAATTTAACCAAATTCGAAGTCCGATATTTTTCCTAATTCTCAACCGATTTAGATGATTTTTTCAGCAAGTTATAGATCAACTCTTCTGCTTTGTAGAAATTATAAGAGGAAACAAAAAAAATTTGAAAAAAATTTTATACCGGGGCAAAACTAAAAGTATTTTTTTTTCAAAAATTCGTAACACCCTGTGGAATTTCGTGTTCTGAGTTGAAACGTACAATATCATGGTCTGTCAAGACACATCTTCCTACAGTAACGCCCTTCTTGTTTTATGCAATTATACAATTTGAAGCGAAAATTCACAAATTTCAAGAATTTATTTTCAATCTTGCGTAGGTGCATAACATCGGAGGTTAGCCAAAAAATAAAATCAAAATTAGAGAAGCGGAAATCTAACGAAATGAAAATTTTTGAAATTCACTGGCCAATTTCACGCTCCGGGAGAACTCGAAGTTCACTGGAAAAATCGTTGATTTTGCACATTTATTTTTGAATTTTTTCGTGTGACACTCTATAATAATTATCATTCCTTTCCAAAATTGAGAGCAGGTGTGTATCCTGGCGATACACTCGTGAAATGAAATGAACATGTTGAGAAAAATGTTCATGATGACCCACAAAAAAAAAACATTTGATTTTAGTAGCGAGTATGACCCCCCCGAGCTCTTATTACAGCGCGCATACGATTTCGCATACTCCCAATGATGTTGTCTATCATCTGTTGAGGTATGTTGTCCCACCAAAGCCAATGTCAGCTCTTCAACGTTGCCTGAATTCCGTTGTCGAACTCTTCTTCCAAGAATGTCCCAAACGTGTTCGATCGGGTTTAAATCCGGTGACCGCGACGGCCAGTCCATTCGTGTGATCCCAACTTCATTGAGATATTCTATCACTATGCGCGCAGTATGAGGGCGCGCGTTATCGTGCATAAAAAGGAAATTATCCCCTATGTAAGGAGCAAAAGGCACAACATGGGGCTCCAAGATTTCTGTTATATACCGATGGGCATTGAGTGATCCATTGCCAATAATCTCCAGTTCTGTTCGTACTCCCAAGCATATGTCACCCCATATCATAACTGACCCTCCACCGTATTGCTCAGTTCCTGCGAAGTTCGCTTGATTGTACCGTTCCCCTCGATGCCTCCATATTCTATCTCTACCATCCACGAAATTCACACAATATCGGCTCTCATCACTAAATAAAACTCGTCTCCACTGATTGATTGTCCATGCTACATGCTCCCTAGCAAACGCCAATCTTGCTACCCGATGGGCTCTATCGAGTCTTGGTGCTCTTGCTTGCGCGTATAATCTCAGACAGACCAACTTCATGTAATCGTATTCTGACTGTCCTCACACTGACGTTAATGTTATCCACTGCTTGTAAAAGGTTACGTGCCTGAACAGCAGTAAGACGAAGATTTCTTATGGTTTGATTGACGATGAAACGGTCATGTATAGCGCGGGTTGCCCGATTTCTTCCTTGTCCTCGCCTCCTCACGTACAATCCAGTTTCCCTGTAACGTCGGTAGATTCGATGGATAACCGACGTCGAGACACCCAACATGGTACCGACTGAGCGGTAGGTACGCCCTTCCTCGATCAATGTAACTGCTCTTGCTACTGAAGTTGGTGGTACATCCCTCATTCTGAATGAAAAATACCGTTTCGAATCGTTAACAGTAAAAGAATCACAAAACACCGCAACCGATCGAATTTGTATCAAATCAAATAATGGAAAACTCTCATTTTTAAACAAGTGCAAATGTGGTCATATACGAAAAAACGTGTGTTGTATTTCATATTTGATAAAAAAAGGTGTGCACATGTGTAAATGAAAAGTTTTATCAATGGTCCCAGAATTCGGTTGTGTATTTTAATACCTACCGACTGTTATCTCCTATGAATTCCTAATTTTCACCAAATTAACCAAATTGTCATCAATAACTAATGCAATTTGAATATAATAATCGCAAACGACAATTTCGACACGCCTCAGTGATGATAAGAAAATTCCAAATTGATAGACGAATTTTGATGACAATTTCTTGATTCATTGGAATTTCTCCAAAATGGTGATTTTCCACTTGAAATTAAATATATTTTGCAAAAAATAGAGCTAAACGCATGAAACAAGAAGGGCGTTACTGTAGGAAGATGTGTCTTGACAGACCATGATATTGTACGTTTCAATTCGGACCAAGAAATTCCACAGGGTGTTATGAATATTTGACAAAAAAAACACTTTTAGTTTTGCCCCCGTATAAAATTTTTTTCAATTTTTTTTTGTTTTCTCTTATAATTTCTACAAAGCAGAAGAGTTGATCTATAACTTGCCGAACAAATCATCTAAATCGGTTGAGAATTAGGAAAAATGTCGAACTTCGAATTTGGTTAAATTTTCGAGTGTTCCGCTAATTTTGCCTCCTAGTGTAGTTGTGACCTTGCTTCATTTTTGTAATGTTCGATTATTTGTAAAAAAAATTAATGAAAATTCTACAAACCGTATCAAACTCATCAACATGCATCATTATTCGCACAGAAACTTTTTTCTGTAATGATTCAAGTAGTAAAAAATGGAACCTAAACAAGATAATTCTTTTCACGCATGATAAAATCAAGATGATTAAAACGTAAATCGAGGTATGTGTTGACATTTTTTTTTATTTGTGCTTCTGTTAGGTGTCCGGACATATCATATTCTGCATTTTACATGGTGAACTTATCAGTGTTTCGTTATTGAACATTGTTAAAGTGAGGTTTGAACCCAATTTTCTCAATTGACTGCCATGAAGTTCCCAAAGAATAAATAGTTGATATGATTTTTATTCTGGGTGAGTGTGATAGAAATTTTTTGTTGGCAAGTAGAGTTTATGCACAAAGGTTTCCTGATAAGAGGCATCCTGATGCAAGATGCTTAGAAGAACTTCTAATTAGATTTATCGAAACGGGTAATATCGCTTACAAAAAACATGTAAAATCAAAAACTGTCTATGTCTATGACTATGAAAATCGAACCAATTTTTGCAATTGGGCAAGTGACAAAGTAGCGGAAAATCCAAATATGTTTAGCAGGGTTCTTTCTCGGACGAGGCAATTTTCCAAAAGAATGGGCTTGTTAACAGGCATAACTTTCATTATTAAGCCACGGAAAATCGACACCTCATGAGACAAATAGATCACCAGCATCATTGGTCCTTGAATGTATGGGCCGCCAACAGGATGGAGCACCGTCACATTACTCACATCAGGTTAAGGTGCATTTGAATCATATACTTCCAAACAAATGGATAGGACGATGTGGTCCTGTTAGATGGCCAGCTAGGTCTCCGGACTTTACAAGTCTAGATTTTTTCTTGTGGGGTCATATTAAGGGCACCGTTTACCAGATTACTTCTACAACACAGTTGTATATGAGATAGAGAATAGTCGACGCTGTTCAGTCAGTTAATCCGAAAATGTTGTCGAGAGTTCAACGGTCTTTCCTCAGAAGGATTGAGTTGTGTCTACAAAGAAACGGGCAACATTTCGAACACTTATTGAAATAGTTCAACACCTTGTAGATCATCTCACCAAAAACTAATCTATTACGTATTTCATACAAGACCACCTTAAAATATCTCCATATCTCTGATCAAGTATAATGATATGTACTAATAAATTCTTCGTTCGCAACCTCTGATTTCAAATAAAAATAAGGTTACTTCTGCAAATATATGGCACAATATTTTATGCATTGACATGAATAATAAAATAGAGGATGTTCCATTTGAAAAAGTCAAGATATATTTTTAAAATTACAATATTCAATAATTTTTTTCGAGTCACTCCTGTATAAAATGAGGATAATCTATTTCAATCCATCAAGAAAGCTATCCTTGGACAATAAGAAAACGAAGGGAAAAAAGTATTCATCCCCTCTGACGGAAGGTGCATGCGATGATGTGAGAGCTTGTTTTCATAAAGTTTTACGGAAAAAAAAATATTGTGACAAACTACTCACCAAAAAAACTTATAACTTAAAGACATTATAGCAGAGTTTAGGACGCTCTTGAATCTTCAACAAAAAAGTGGTCTTCCAATCTGAAAAACCTTCCAAGATTTTTTTATAGAGAATTGGGACACCCTATTTACTTCAAAATAAATTGCTGAAGTAGATTTTTACTTTCTAAATACAATACCGTTCGAACAAAATGAACTGGTGAATCACCCAGTATAGCCATACTCGACCTATTGCAAGATTAAGTGCAAACGACGTGGTGATTCTTCAAGAGTGTAGGAGCTCCAGTAACAACAAGATTATTGGTGAAAAGCCAAAAACGTCGGTAAAAGTTTCCAACTCATCGAATCTACGTTTTAAAGAAGTTAAGGTTTGGTCAGGATCCTAAAAAAACATCTACCTTGTATTTTGTTTTAGGGTCTAGTAAGACTTCATCACTCTGTACATACTGAAATTGAGTTGGTTTTCTTCGTGGACGAACGGTATCTATAGGCGGAAAATCTGAGCACCGCGCCACTGGTGAATCACCCAGTATAGCCCATACTCGACCTATTGAGTGACAAGATTAAGTGCAAACGACGTGATAAAGCAAAAAAAACATTGTTTTATTGTTTCATCAAGACGAAGCACCATTTCACAAGTCGGTAAAAATCATGGAAAAAATCAACGATTCACGCGATTCGAATTTTTCCGCATCCACCCTATTTTCCATATCTTGAACCCAGCGATTACTAGGTCTTAGATGATTGGACAAAGGTAATCCAGGGAAAAAGATTCGGCTCAGACGAGGAGGTTTTTGCCGAAACCAACGCCAATTTTGAGGTCAAAGATAAATCGTTCGGTAAAAAAGACACAGAAATGAGAGAAGCGTTGAAATGATTGTATCATTGTAAAGGGTCTTTCATTAAGCGGTCGTATCTTCAAATTCAAATAAAACAAATTGTGGGTGTGAGGTATTCTTGAAATTTTTTATTGATTTGAAAGAACTATCGTTTCCATTATGTATGGAATATAACGTCATTCAAATGTCCATCACAACTTCTATGGGTGGAGCGCATGTCGACTTTGAGGGCCGCTGTGACTCATTGAAAACTGCATCTTTCGATTAAATTTCAACACCCTGTAAATCGGTAACGAATTATTTGCGGACGTATGTTTATATGAACATTTTTCATGAAATGACTTCAGAAATCACCTTAAATATGGCCATGTCTTTTTTAAACACCCTGTATAAATAACTTATTGAAACTTTGTTTTGATCAATATCGCAGTTAAGACAAGCTTGGTTGAAACTGCTGCGTGTGTGTTGAAAGTTTCGATATTATCCAATATTAACAGCATTTTAACGATGATGAGATACAAAATTTTCCATAAGCATCTTCCGAAAAAATTCAGATGTCGTCATGCATAAAATTTTGCTAAATCGGCCGTTCACGCACTGCTCTCATGAAAATTCGAGATACGGTACGTCGGCTCCAAAAAAAACACGTTCTTCCAGACCCGCGAAGATAACCTAACCAGAACCGAAATTCCGGTTTAACAGGAACTATTGTCCCGACATCGTTTCGACTTATCAGAATTATTGTCATATCTTGATACCTAAATCACCGTAAATTAAAAATTATTCGAATTTCCGCGGGTCATATTCACTTTAAATTCCTGTCACATCAATTAATGAAGTTAACAGAATGGAGAAGATATGTAATAATAGGAATTAAATGTGGAAGAACTGGTTGAGAGTACGGAACCGCGTTTAATATTTTTCATGGAAGAATTTGGACTTATCTATTGATGGGTTTATTATGACATGCTAAAACATAGCGAAACTGTCGATAGTGAACGCTACCACATCCTTGGTTTCAAAATAACAACACAAAGGTACTCTGATTCAATTCTGAGGGGTTTAAGCTTCCCTTATTAGGGTAGGGGTTTTCTAGTTAATACCTCAATATAAACACCTCAAAAAAGTCTAAGGAACTCTTACCAATAACTTTAAAATATGAGTTTGATGATTATAGAAATCTTTCGGTTTTTGTTAGGATGTATTGTATATAATGTATTCTCAAGAAAACAAAATAATATTTGACTTCTCTAAAGCTCGATATTTGTTTTCAGCAACTCCCGAATAACAAATTTGGTTTATTCTATGACGAATTGTCATAATACTCCAGAGTGTATTGTGTCAAGGAATAGTTCACTTCACGATTGAGAAAAATCAAGGAGAAAGATGCACATCACACAGATATTGTGGAAATGAAAGCTCTCTTTGGGCTTCTTTACTTGGTATAAGTCACGCCAACCATCTGAACTGCAAAGATCCCTGGAAAACAAATGGTAATGGCATTGAAGCATTTCGCCTTACAATGAATCAACAAAGGTTTTGATTTTTGCTGAGAAAAATATCATTCGATGATTCCGAAACTCGTGAAGAGCATCAGGGCATAGATAAGATGATACTCATATGATTTTTTCTTGAAAAATTCAACAAGAATCCAAAAAAATACTACGCCCATTCTTAGTTCATCAATATCGATGAGAAATTACATGCCTTCCGAAGATGTGGCTTCAAGCAATATATACCTAGCAAGCCAAATAAATATAGCATAAAATTTTTCACCCTCTCTGATTCCAAGAAATTCTATACAAGCAACATAGAATTATTTGTTGGGGCACAACCAGAGTCCATATCAACAAGAAAATTCGGCAATGGATCTTGTTGAACGACTTTGTCAACATATAAACACCTCAAAAAAGTCTAGGGAACACTTACCAATATCTTTAAGATATGAATTTGATGATTCGAATTTATAGAAATCTTTCGGTTTTTGTTAGGATGTATTGTATATAATGTATTCTCAAGAAAACAAAATAATATTTGACTTCCCCAAAGCACCTATTATAAGAAAAAATTTGAAATTTGAAAATGACGAAATTTGGTAAAACAAAAAAAAATTCTGAACTAATATTTTCGGAACGATAAGGAAGCACTTATATTTTTCAGTACCCAGAAGGTCCACCTCTGTTATTGATGACACTTTGGCATCGCCGCGGCATGCTCAATATCAAATTGTCTATTACATTTTGGCCTAAGTCATTCCAAGCCCACTGAACTGCTAATCGAAGCTCCTGTTCATGATGGAAGACGTTTTGACGCAGGAGATTTCTTTTTAGGGTGTCCCACACATGCTCGATGGGATTCAGATCTGGGGAGCAGGATCGCCACGGTAGAAGACGATATCATTCTCTTCAAGAACGTTCAAGACAACTCTTGCACGATGAGGAGGGGCATTATCTTGTTGGAAGAGTGGATTTTGACCCATTGTTTGGAGATACGGTACCACTACAGGTAAAACTATCTCATTTGCGTAAGAATTTTCCGTGAGGTTCTGTATGAAAACGAGGTCAGTTCTTCCACCAAGGCGTATACCTCCCCAAAACATAACTGATCCGCCTCCCTGTCTAACAACTTCTCTAGTGCTGGAGACAGTTTTGCTTTCCAGGTTCCCTCCATATTCGAATTCTTCCCGAATCGGGATAATAACTAAATCTAGATTCATCACTGAAGAGAACTGTGGCCCACCTCTCTTGATCGCAGTTTACGTGTTCTTGGCACCAAGCTAAACGAGCAGCGCGATTTCCATGGGTCAGTTGTGGAACTCTTAAAGGACGTCTGGAGTGGAGTTGACCTTCGTGCAGTCGTTTTCTCACAGTTTAGTCGGAAATTTGTACATTATGAACTCGTGATAGCTCTTGAGCTAATGGAGATGCTGTGGTAGTACGATCTCTTTTGGCTTGTAAAACCAAAAATTGGTCTTGGGCGACTGTAGTAATCCTGAAACGACCTGTATAGCGTTCTTCTACGCTACCTGTTTCATTGAAACGCGACCATAAACGGTTTTTGACATTTGGGCTACTTCCCAGAATCCTGGATACTTATCATCTCTTGTCTAGTCAAATGTCGTCTTTCCATGGTCGAATCACAAAACTTGAATTTTTTATTTGTGCTTACAACAGAAACAAAGTGCCAACTAACTGATTTCAAACACTGAATACATGAAATGATTATAAAGCAGCGTCGCATCTGCTGCATTTTTAGTTTTTTATAAAAAAACTGAAATCTGTTGCGGCACTCTACATAATTTGGTGAGAAATTGATGCAGGTGTTCATTTCTTAAAAAAAATCATCCACATTGATCGTTCTGGATACGATATATCGATATTCAGAAGTGTTCCTTAGACTTTTTTGAGGTGTTTATGTCAAAAGAAACAAAATCATTCGAAGTGTTCTGGCATCAAATAGGAGCCACCTAGCACTTCGACGGACCCTTTAAGGTCGTCATTCCCTCAAAAGAAATTTGGACCCCACCCCACTCCTTACTCATTCCACAGGTCCTCACCTGGTTTACGGACTGGTCCAAAACTGTGATGGGCTGATTTGGTACCCTGCCCATTAGGGCATCAAAGTTCTTAACTTAACCGTCAATGGGTTTCTAAGGAAAAGTTGAAATAAAGAAAAATATATTACTCTAATGTAGATATAATATATTGCTTGAAGTCATTAGTTCTATTACTTTATTTTGTTTGAGATTATTTTGTTCTTGTTGTTTGTTAGTTTGTTTTGTTTGAGCAAGTAAAGAATATTACCTGAGAGAGCGTTTGAGAGAGCAAATTTGTCGAAAAAGGCTAGATTTGTGAAAAGAACATTCATGAATTTTTTTTTCGAGGCTATCATTGTGAATGCATTTCTGACTAAACACTCAGCCAATACTATCGACCAACCACCGTATTCACCTGATATGGCTCCGGCTAACGTTTTTCTCTTTGAAAGACTTAAATTACCACTTGGAGGTATCCGGCAAAATCGTTTGAAAAATGATTTAACGATTGGATTATTCGTTAGCGTAAATGTACTCTTCCGGAAGGGTCTACTTTGAAGATGATACAATAAGTTTGGATGAAAAATAAATATTTTACGTTCCACTGACCAATTCCCGGTACTGTTTTGACAGAATTTATGTTTACATTTCCTGTACGTTTCTGTTCAATTATTGTTCATTTTACGTTTCTGTTTTCTAAATTTAAAAGTGATAAAAATCATATTAAATACTACGTAGGCGAACACAAAATTTCCACCTCTCTAAAAACATGCGTTTCTTGTGTTTGTTTGATTTGTAGATTTGCGTGTTATTTGAATAACTAAATTGTTCTGAAAGTTATGGTTCTACAAATGTTCCGAACAAGAATTACTATCATAGTTTTGACGCATATCAGTTTCCTTGTAAAACTTTTAAGTTAATTACCTGGTAATGATTGTCGTTACTATTATATGAGTTTCCTTACACACACATAATACACGAAAATATCGTGTTCCAAATCTCAAACGGTTTCGTTAATTGTTTGCTGCATTTCATTAATTCTTATCGGGAATGAACTTCGAACCTTCCTCGAAATATTTCGTTATTTTCCGCATTACTAGAGATGTACTTTTATCTATAAATATCGGGGAATTTATTTATAACTCAAATGTTTCCTTGACGACTTTTCAGTTGGTCAAAGTGTATGAATATCTTAAAGTATTGTCTTAAAAACATCCGTGAAGAAGTCAATGTAACCTGGAAGAAAGTATGGTCTACCCCAGGGTGCTCAAACTTGAACTGCTGGCGATCTACTTCTACATTTTTAGACTACTTACGATCGACTCTGAGAAGCTGCAAGTATGTGTGATGCAGGGTTGTCGTACATACACGATATACCCTACCTATCTAACTATCTAGGTAGGGTGTACCGTAGCATATATAGATATTAACTTTCCGCACAATATACATTATTTTAGTTTAGTTTGGGTTAGGTTTAGTTGGGTTCTCATCTATAATATCAATGAAAATACTCATAGTTATTCAAAATTGCGAGTTTGTTGGTTGTTACAAAACAACTTAACTAAGAAGTGACTTTGGATGTTGAAGCGTGGCACTGCATGTCCTCAGCATACTTTTCATAAGATGATACGTAACCACTGAGTGCTAATCGTAAGCATGATGACATATGATCGTCAGTTAGTCGATTGCGATATTTTGACTTAATTATCTTCATTTCAGAAAATGCAGACTCGCACAAGTAAGTTGACCAAAACATTGCCGTCTGTTGAAGAGCGATTTGCCTCTGATTCGGATATTTATCTTCAGATATAAAACACCAGAAATTTGTATCAGATGCTGTAGCTTTGAGATGTATATCTGATATAATCTGCACCAACTCATTTTCAGCAGAACATGACTTCATATGAAACTGACTAAGCCATTTTAGTATCTAATTCCTCAATGTTTTCACATGAACAAGGATAACTCATAAATGATGTTATAAATTTTTTTTGAATTGTGGAGGCCGTTACTTGATGTAGATCCATGATATAAATGAGATAAAAAACACAAGGTTTAACTTTAATCTACACTTTATTTGAAAAAATTCGACGACGTTTCGCTGACACAGCAGCTTTATCAAAAAATTGATGGTCAGAAAATTTAGTTTTACGTGGAGTAGGTTTCGGTTTTCGTGACACGACAATTTTTTGATAGATTCGTTAACCTTTCTGATACTAATTTCACAACTGAGGAAACAAATCTCTTGGAGAAAGGTTTCAAACACAATATTAAATCAAACAAGATAAAATCTGATTAAGAGGAACTTGGCATAGATACTGAAATTTCTCTGAAAAATATTCTAATAACACTCACCTTAAATATTTAGCATCTAACATTAACTCGGACTTTGATCCGAGTAAAGAACAAAATATTTTAAAGGCCATCAAACAAAAATCTCAACTAAATGAAGTTATTTTTACAAAAGCAGATAAGGGTAATACTGTTATTGCGTTAAATAAAAATGACTACCTATTTAAAACTCTAAATTTCATTTCGTCCGGAAACTATTCAATTTTAAACAAAGATCCAACTATTAAATTGCAGAAAAATATTATAATTGCAATAAATGACGCAAAATCTTTAATTAAAGCAATAGATAAATACAAATTAATTTCACCAAACCCTCAACCACCTCAACTGTATTCACTCATTAAATTGCATAAAGTAAATAACCCCGTTAGACCAGTCGTATCTTACGTTACAGCCCCAGCCGTGAAATTGTCGCACTACCTTATAGATATCATTCAAAATTATTGTTCATTCAAATCAAAATTTTCTATAAAAATTATTTCGAATTGATAAATAACATAAAAACGTTAACCTACCATCTAACGCAAAATTTATTTCGTTTGATGTTGAGAATTTATACCCAAGTGTTCCTCCAGGTGATGTCAAAATATTAATTGAAAACATGTTGAATTCGAATCATGTTAACCACATAATTAAATCAGAAATATTGAATCTGTTGTTGGACTTTGCGTTGAACAAAATTATTTTTCTTTTAACAACATCTATTACAGTAGTGAAAATGGTTTGATCATGGGAAATCCTTTGAGTCCACTTTTAGCAGAGATTTTATGAATAATATTGAACAGAAAATTCATACACATCCACTCATTTCCAAATTTCTTTATTGGTATAGATATGTTGACGCCATCTTAGTATGTTTCATTGGAACTACTCGTCAATTAGACTTATTTCTTAATTTTATTAATTCCATCCATTTGAACATTAAATTCACGATAGAAATTGAACAGAACGATTTCATTAATTTTTGGACTTAAAATCACTAAACAAAACAATAATCATGTTTTTTCGGTCTTTCGTAAACCAACACATACTGATACAATTATACATAACTACTCATTACATCCAATTCAACACAAAGTTGCAGCTTTAAACAGCATGGTACATCGGTTACTCAATTTACCTTTATCAGTAGAAGATTATAATAAAGAGTTAAACATCATCAAACAGATAGCCATTAATAATTCATATAATCCGGATATGATAGATCTAATCATTCGTAAAAACTGTATCAGAAAGCAATAAATGAAGTATATCCTATTCATAAAGACTATAAAATATTCAACAGTTTAACATTCTGCGGTTCTGCAAGTACAAATATTAAATCCTTTCTCGTCAAACAAAATCTTAATATAACTTTCAAAACGTCTAATAACTTAGGTAAACATATTAAAAATAATAAATCTCGTGTTGAAAAATCAAGTAAATCAGGAATCTATAAACTCAATTGCGGTTCTTGGGATAAAATTTATATCGGTAGGACCTATAGGAGTTTTGGCATAAGAACATCTGAACATAAACGTAGCTTCGATAAAAATAAATCTGATTCAAATTATTCAAACCACCTAATAAAAGAAAACCATTAATTCAATAAAAACTTTGACATATTACATATAAAATCAAAAGTTCAAAATTAGATCTCCTAGAAGCATTAGAAAGAAATAGATACAAACATTCGGACAAGCTTTTGAATGAGCAGGTAGATGTGAATTTTTCACCCTACTTAACTTGTTTAATTAGTTTTTATTATCTTTCATACTAACTGTACAATGGCTCGGTGTGGATTTTCCTGTTATTCATCCAACTTGTTCTACGATTTGTTTATAATACCATACTCTTCATTCTGTTTGTCATTCTTGATAAAGCTGCTGTGTCAGCGAAACGTCGTCGAATTTTTTCAAATAAAGTGTAGATTAAAGTTAAACCTTGTGTTTTTATCTCATTGATGTTATATTTGCCAATTTACTGCAGTCATGAAAACGCATACAAATTGTTCCAAAATATTTGATAATTCAGCCTTATACATATCATAATTCAACTCAGGAATCCTTGCTTTCAAATGCGGAAATTGTTTCAGATCCTTTCTTTTCAGTTGATCTATAATAATCTTTTTTCGAATGCGTTTACTGCGCTAATCATCTCTATTATAGTTTTTCCTTTACATTGAAGCTCCAAGTTAATGGTGTTTAAGTGCATTGTGTGTCAGTCAAAATACCAAATCAGTCAGCTATTTTCAACATCTGAGTGTCATCATTTCTTTCATCTAGAAAAGCTGTTATTTCGAGCAAAACTTGAAACCTGTCTAGAAATTTTCTGCGTCTCAACCACCTGACGTCCGTGTGAAGAACTAAAACAGTGTGTTCAGCCCTATCTTCCAACTACAACTTGAAGAGCCGCCGTTGCAAGCTACGTGCACGGATGGAATTCACAATTTTGTAACAATGCAATGGAATGAAAAAAATGAAGGAAATCTTCATTAGCTCGACACAATGCCACAAAACCGTTTTTGTTTTCATTCATTTCTGGTGCTCCATCGGTTGTGATGCACACTTATTTATATATTGGTACCTTGTAGTTTTTTACAAAACTGAAAAAATGTCATATATATATATATATATATATATATATATATATATATATATATATATATATATATATATATATATATATATATCTTCGCCATGGGTCTTCCCTTCAGAGGAATGATTGTCAAAATTCTTCATTAGCCAACATATCATTGAATACCATCCGAATAAGAATACACAGTTGGGCAGTGTCTGTCATATCGGTGGATTCGTCGAACTGTTAAGAAAAGTATGTACATTTCATGATATCATGTTTTAGTTCATCTGCCATGTCCTGACTCATGACTTCAATACGCCTTGAGACAGTCGAACGAGATAACTTAAGTTCTTTAATAGCAGACATGATTTCTGTTAAATTTTCGAAATCTCCAAATGAAATCTCACCCGCTTCAATCGTAGCAGCTTTTGATTGTTTGGCTGGTTTTGCGAACATGGTTTGTTCTCTTTTCAAATAACATATCAAATCACGTACTTTTCGTTTTCTTAATTCACTCTGTGGCGAAAAATTCTTTTCATAGTTTTTATGAACCGTATTATGATGGCTCTCTAAGCTACCACGCTTAGGTATTGCAACTGACGCACGACAAATAAGACAAATGCACTTATCCTTTACCATACAAAAGAAAAATTCTTCCTCCCAATCGTTATTGAAATGATACGTTTTAGATTTCCTCGCTGCATTTATTTTGTACAATTTAATGATAAACTTTGTATCGACGTAGTATTGCCTTCAAGTTACAATTCAGAATGACTCCAATTCCTGCAGGCGCAACATTTATATCAGCGTGAACGAAAGTCTCGAATGTTCCCGCCCGAAATTTCTAGAAAAGCGGCTTTTCTTCGATAAGTACCGCGCGTTCCTTTGATAAAACCGCCTTTAGCCGTTATTTTATTACGTAATAAATTCTTGTAGTTTAGTTACATACTTATTAAAATTTTTTCTTCTCGAAATCTACTCAAAAAGCACTCGCGATCGATCGTTTGAGCACCCCTGGTCTACCCCTATCAATCAAGGAATCTTATTCTTCCACCTTCACCTAGACTCTTTAAATGGTAACTCCATATCTTCAGTTTTTTTACTCATTCAGTTTTGAGTATTTTCTGTGGAATGAGTATAACTTAAAACGATGTATTGTCCAAGAAAAAACAAATTATCGAAAATTTTCGAAGAAAACTTACTATTTCCATTCACAATTTTCTTGGAGTTATTACACTCTTGTTTTTCTTTCTCATTTCAATTTCATATTATATTCATCCACTTCATTGTAAAAATCACGATTCTAATAAATCCTGAAGTACGCTCTGTGGAATAACTCATACCCCGGTCCATAAAAGATGATGCAAAATATTTGAATTATCTTATTTTCTTTCCCACATTAATTACACGTAAGACCGAATGAGATCTGTCAAATGAAAAGCAATGTGATCGTCTAGTACCTAAACTTGCTTTGAAATTTTTTTTATGAAATAGGACCTTCTGTTGTGTTGTGTATTTGTAGTAACCTATTCTTGTTCTTTTATGTGAGGTTTGATGATGATACAACTAATTCTTCGTTGCTCAAAATATAAGTAAGGAATTCAGATAATCAAAAAACAGATTCGGTTTGATCTTTGCATCATTCATATTAAATTCTTTTCTTTGCAATTTTGGATTCCATTTACAGAACATTGAATTACTTAAAGACATGCCTAATTGGTCCTCCGTCCACATTATGAGTCGAAGTTGGGAGATAGATCATTTAGAGATAGGCCTAATTGACGCTCACCCATATTATTAGTGAAAATTGGGATATTAGATTATTATTATTATTATTCCTCACTCTCATTATGAGTCTCTGAGGGTTTTGGTATTATGATATAACGTTTTATGAATGGGTCATTGCTGTGGTACTCAGAACTCAGAAATTTCATTTCTGAAGAACTCATCCCAAGCTGACAACCGCAACCTTAGCTCGCTGGCGTATTTTCAATCGAATTCAATAATTCGTATTGCATTAGTATGTTTTATGGGCGGCAAAAGCTGTACGTGCTCTTTTTGCTCGACTGAGCGCCAACTAGCCATAATATGTCACCAACTCCGAGGCATACTCTATTCCCTTATTTGCTGATTGGTCAAAAAATGAAATACAAATTATGGATGGCTTTTCACACATTTTGACCATCTTTCTAGCAATTTGTGGATACCATTAGAAATGTTCGTCTTATGAAGCAAACCAGACACTCAATTTTCGACTTCTGCGTAGGGATCGAAGTGCTACTCAGCCAATACGTGTCCTATCGATGAAATAAATGATAAGCGGAAGGGGCCAAGTCTGGTGATTACGGCAGGCGGGGTACCAGCCCCCAGACAAGTACATTGATTGTATCTTGAACCGATTCTGCTTTATGTGCAGGTGCATTGTCGTGTAACAAAATTACTTCGCCGTGTCTTCTGGTCCATTCCGGTCGTTTTTCGATCGATTCTTTAAATTGATCGTGTGTTGTCTGTAGCGATTAGTATTAACAGTTTCACCAAGTTTTAGAAGCTCACGATATACCACACCCTTCTGATATCACCAAACACAGAGCATTGCCTCTTACCGAATCGATCTGTTTTTGCAGTCGATGTTGATGGTTGTCGCGTATAAACGCAAGATTTTCACCGTTTAGGATTCTCAAATAAATCGATTTCCAGTGACAAATTCGATGCAAACCTGATTTTCTTTCGTCTTTGAAGCAAAATTCGAGTGTTTTTCGGTTTTCCATTTGACTTTCATTTAATTCATATGGCACCTATTTTCTACACTTTAAGATCTTTTCCATAGCTTTCAAAATGGTCTGAAATTCTTTGTTTTACAACATTTAACATGGCTGTCATTTGATTTTGACACAGAGTATCATCTTCATCAAATTTGCTTGCAGTTGGGCGTCTTCAAACCTTTTTGGTGATCTTCCACGTTCTTCCTTTCTCACATCAAAATCATTATCTCTGAACCGTTGAAACCATCCTTTGCACGTTGCTTCTGATAGGGCATGATCACCATATGCTATATGTTGAGTAAATTTCCTATAATAAGACCCTCTGAACGGAAAAATGAAGACTCAAAACCAAATTAACTTCGTTTTGCACACATATTTGTCACAGTTCTTTTAATTTGAGCAAAAATATAGCCCATGTTTCAAAAGTAATTTTTCAGTTTTCTAAAGTCTCAACCATTTATTCAGGTATGATACAATAAAAATTCAATCGTTGCAGTTTGGTATACACATCCAGTAATCTTTTTCAATAATTTCATTCACATATAACTGTTCATTCCAAAGTAACTTCAATGCACAACATAGTCATTCTGGTGCATAGCTCTTTCAAAATTAATTTCTCATTCACTGCACCTAAAACAAATAAAATCAAGTGACTATATTGCTACCGGGATGGGGTCACACACACGATGGAAATACTGATGGTTAACACAAACACTTTTTGTAAACGTAGAATTAAAATGAAATGAAAAAATACGTGGTTCGTTGGTAAACAACGGCGGTTTGGCAATATGGCGTGGGTTTCCGAGACAATGTGTATTCGTAGAGGTCGTCGAAGACAAAGTGCGGGGGTCTCCGAAATGCACGGATATTTAAACCCTCGGTCCAGGTAGGCCCAGAGTATGTTCTGTGCCTAGCCTGGTCGAAGGGCCTACTAGACGATCTGTGATTAGGTTAACACGGTAACACACTTATTCGGAGGGGCCTAGAGCGATCTAAGGTGAGATACCGTAGTGGAAACGGTAACACAGCCCCCCTCTGAAGATCGCGGTTAGGCGCCTTCATATTGCCATACCGGGTAATAAAACCATGTTGTATCTTTATTAAAGACATGTGCATACGTACTCATAAAAAAAAGTTTTTTTTCAAGTTATCCTACTTAAATATAATACGACCCTGTGTGCAGTGCGTCTGTGGCCGTCTTACTGTCTTACGCGTCATTTGGCATCAACGCGATGATGACAAGGGAAACCACAGAAAACCTTGTCTCACGTAAGCGGGTCGTATGGTCTAGCTACTTACATTACATAATATCAATACATAAGAGCGTGGTGCAAAACTGTTTAAAATATTTAAATCTAAGATATGTACAACAACAGTTCTGGGGGAGGGGGTTGAAACGCACCTACTTCGTATCTTTATTTGTCAGTTACATGAACTTAAGAGATTAAAAGTTCTGTGCCTAGCCTGGTCGAAGGGCCTACTAGACGATCTGTGATTAGGGAAGCGTGGTTAACACGGTAACACACTTATTCGGAGGGGCCTACAGCGATCTAAGGTGAGATACCGTAGCGGAAACGATAACAATATATATTCTTTTGAAAAGAGAGGATTTACAAAAATTTGAATAATTGTATTTACAATAAATGCTTGTTTGTTTGTTATTCCTTTAACGTGCTCTATTTCCGCCTTTCGGCCAATGACACGCCGGGGAATTCTGTCACCTCGACTAACCCGGGAATTTTTCCGAGCCCCTCTCGTGTCGAGGGAAGGAATCTTTAATGTCCAACACATCTCTATTAGATAGGACCGACGGTTTTACATCTCCTCCGAAAGATGGATACTCAAGCGATTCCCAGAATCCGAAAAATCGCACCGACATTGTGGGGATTGAACCCAGGTAACTCTGCGCAGGAGACGAGCATCATATCCCATACGCCACCGAGCCGGCTACAATAAATGCTTATATCTATAATTTTCGTGTGTGTCAGAAAAAACACAAGTGTGAACTCAGGAAATGTAACAGGGGAACTCTTTTCCCTGTCGCTATTGCACTAGCAATAGCTTGTCTGTTTATGTTGTGTTAGTGTCGTGTGTACATAAAGAGTACCAAAGATTTTTCTCCTTAGCCGCTTCATTCTCTCTTGCATTCCATGATTTCCAAAGACAAGGGTGAAAGGAAGGGGGTTTGGGACAGGAATCTGTAACAATGGAAAAAGAAAAACCAGCAGAAAAATATTTCAACAATCATACTTCTTATATGTCTAAACAAATCTAAGAAAAGATTTTACATAGCAAGCAAGGTCATAAAAGGACTAAGGAGATAATAAAATACATAACCTGCGATATTTCCTCAAATTCCCTCTCTGTTCGACCGAGAGAGCCCCGATGGCCAGGTTCAGTCTTCCAAGTGATGCCGATTATGATCTATAGATGTTTTTGACTAATCAATAGTAAAACCTTTCGTGATAATCCTTACTTTTCCTTCACTTCATTCTATTCGAAAATTAAAGTCTTTCAGACCGTATTTCGTTATGCCTGCTGAATCATTGGCATTAAAAATATTCAGAACAATAAAGTAAGGTTATTTGAGTTCTTGGTGGTGACAATTCGTTTACCTTGATAGCGGTAGTTCTAGGTTGTCTTTCTCAGTTCTCTTCAACTAACTGACATAGGAACTACGAAGTAACCTGCCGAAGGTTCCAGTGGTTACATGGATAATTTTCCAACCTAGTTCAAGAATCAATTCAATTCAGTTTCGTTAAATACCCATAGACACTTTTCAAGTATTCACTAAATTCAAAATTAACTCCTTCACATTTTTTTGGCACCACTTTCATACTTTTGGCTTCATTGATTTCAGTCTACGCCCATTAAATTCTTTCAGAATTCCGTTGAGCTGTTTGCTTTTGACGTTTGATTGAGATTGAAAGTTCGTCATTCGTGCACTCGGTCGAATTCGAATATGGGTTTTTATGAACGTTGAAATCTATATATTCCTTGGGAAATGAGAAAACGTCCTCTTTCCATTTCAATCATCTTGAAAAGCTCACAACTCGTGTTCCGGTAAGTACCTGGTAGCTGCAGCCCGAGTGAAAATTTCGATGGTTGTGAAATATTTCTTTGGTTTAACGAATAATAAACGTTAGTTTAAATCTGCTTGTCAAGATAGCTTATGCTACAAAGTACAGAGATTTGTGAATTTTGGAACACGCGGTTGAAAGAACTTATACCAGGGATTTTCTGAGCACCTCTTGAATCTGTCCACCTTTGGAAGCCTTGTAAACTCTGGAACTGGAGAAACCGACTACATAGAACTTTGAGACAGTTTTTTTCACGTCACCTTTTACCCTCAGCAGCAATAGTTTAAGCAATAGAATGGATCCAACTCTAACCTACCGACCTCGCCTACTGTACTAGCAAACTCTACCGTCAACTTTGTGACATACGTTGGGGACCATTTACCTGAAGACAATCATGTCAAGATAAGTACCTTGGTCATTTCAATTGTTTCCAATTTCCGCTGAGTTTCAATTCTATTCAGCTCAGAAGTAATTTCATAACCATCAGAGAATTAATTGTTCCTTAGAATTTCAGAAGTAAGCTAGTTTTTTTTTCTCAAGAGTTTAGTAAAGAATTTTAATGTTGTATGGAAAGAGAGTGAAGTCTAGAGAGCGTTCTCAGCTATTACTGTGATATAGATTTTGAATTGTTTTGCCTGTTTGAAGAATGTCTTTCACCAATTATTGTAATTTAATTTATTGCTTCGTGTCGCTTGATCATAGATAGATTAGTCAATTTTGTGTATGTAGGTGCCTACTTGTCAAACGTCACTGTGTATTTAATATTTCGCTTCACGTCAAATTAAGTCAATTTGAAAGTTACCCGTTCTTGAGTTTTCTTATCTAATTTATTATTTATAGTATCAAATTTGCTAGTTGAATTGTGGCTGTTGTAGCTTGAATAAATGTGGTAGTTTCATATGAGTTTGAGTTGACAGGCCTTGATCTAGAAGCTAAACCTTTTAGAGATAGAGAATCCCAATATGATTAATTGAACCTTTGGAGTTCCTCTTTTCTGTAATCTTATCGAGTGACTGATACCGCTTTCTAAAGGTACTCCGGTGGAAGTGTACACATCGGAAACAACACATTATATATTTAATAATAACAATATTTCGTGTTACATGAATGGCTCACTTTTCCTTTAGGCATTCTAAATATTTATTGATCGACCTTCGTATATTATAAATGAAGTGAAGTTTATATCACATTTATTTATACAAGCACGTGATGTTAAAGCGATGAAGGAAATAATCAATTGTTTCCTCAAAAATTGGTTTTATTTATCAAGGTATTCACACTTTAGCTTGGTCGAGTGAGTTTAAGGGTCTTCGAACCCTCCTATGTCTTCCAACTGTTATGATTTGTCTTTGGTACCAAAATAGACGTTTATTTTAAACTCATTTCAAAACGCTATCCACAATGCACATTTGGGGTTGCCGAACGAGTAATAATAATCATAAGATAAATCTGAAAAACAAGGGTGCTAAGGGAACGTTCAATATTACTTACTCACTAGAACATTCTTTTAGGTCTTCAAAGGATAGTAGTCGTTAGATAAAAGACGGATTCTTTTTTCAAAATTCAATGCAAGCAATATTCTGCCATTGTTATGATATTATGAAGCATACTACTGTGTCCAAAAAGTGAGGTGACATTAAGGATACCATACTGTTTGACGAAAATTATGGAAATACCTTGAAATCTAGGGGGTTTGTTGAAAATGAAAAATTACAATACACTCTTACTATGTGTATCTGGAAAAAGTTACCTATTCCAGAAATCCACAAATTCTGCTTTGATTTGTTTTATTTTTGTTTGTACAAAACAATTTTATATCAACACTATCAATTCAGTTTCCTTTAATTGTGACAGAATTAAAGAAAGTGTTGCTTTCAAGCTTTATATCTTATAAAGTAATCAATAAATAGGCGTGACGATAGTATGAAATAATCAAAGATTTAATGACTTTAGGGGAGAATACACATTCAAAGAATTTAAAAAACTGATTTAGTTTTAAATGAGATAAAAAACACAAGGTTTAACTTTAATCTACACTTTATTTGAAAAAATTCGACGACGTTTCGCTGACACAGCAGCTTTATCAAGGATGACAAACAGAATGAAGAGTATGGTATTATAAACAAATCGTAGAACAAGTTGGATGAATAACAGGAAAAACCCACACCGAAACATTGTACAGTTAGTATGAAAGATAATTAAAAACTAATTAAACAAGTTAAGTAGGGGTGAATAATTCACATCTACCTGCTCATTCAAAAGCTTGTCCGAATGTTTGTATCTATTTATTTCTAATGCTTCTAGGAGATCTAATTTTAAACTTTTGATTTTATATGTAATATGTCAAAGTTTTTATTGAATGAATGGTTTTCTTTTATTAAGTGGTTTGAATAATTTGAATCAGATTTATTTTCATCGAAGCTACGTTTATGTTCAGATGTTCTTATGCCAAAACTCCTATAGGTCCTACCGATATAAATTTTATCACAAGAACCGCAATTGAGTTTATAGATTCCTGATTTACTTGAATTTTCAACACGAGATTTATTATTTTAATATGTTCACCTAAGTTATTAGAAGTTTTGAAAGTTATATTAAGATTTTGTTTGACGAGAAAGGATTTAATATTTGTACTTGCAGAACCGCAGAATGTTAAACTGTTGAATATTTTATAGTCTTTATGAATAGGATATACTTCATTTATTGCTTTCTGATACAGTTTTTACGAATGATTAGATCTATCATATCCGGATTATATGAATTATTAATGGCTATCTGTTTGATGATGTTTAACTCTTTATTATAATCTTCTACTGATAAAGGTAAATTGAGTAACCGATGTACCATGCTGTTTAAAGCTGCAACTTTGTGTTGAATTGGATGTAATGAGAAGTTATGTATAATTGTATCAGTATGTGTTGGTTTACGAAAGACCGAAAACAGTTTAACATTCTGCGGTTCTGCAAGTACAAATATTAAAGCCTTTCTCGTCAAACAAAATCTTAATATAACTTTCAAAACTTCTAATAACTTAGGTAAACATATTAAAATAATAAATCTCGTGTTGAAAAATCAAGTAAATCAGGAATCTATAAACTCAATTGCGGTTCTTGTGATAAAATTTATATCGGTAGGACCTATAGGAGTTTTGGCATAAGAACATCTGAACATAAACGTAGCTTCCATAAAAATAAATCTGATTCAAATTATTCAAACCAATTAATAAAAGAAAACCATTCATTCAATAAAAACTTTGAGATATTACATATAAAATCAAAAGTTTAAAATTAGATCTCCTAGAAGCATTAGAAATAAATAGATACAAACATTCGGACAAGCTTTTGAATGAGCAGGTAGATGTGAATTATTCACCCCTACTTAACTTGTTTAATTAGTTTTTAATTACCTTTCATACTAACTGTACAATGGCTCGGTGTGGGTTTTTCCTGTTATTCATGCAACTTGTTCGACGATTTGTTTATAATACCATACTCTTCATTCTGTTTGTCATTCTTGATAAAGCTGCTGTGTCAGCGAAACGTCGTCGAATCTTTTCAAATAAAGTGTAGATTAAAGTTAAACTTTGTGTTTTTTATCTCTTTTATATCATGGATCTACATCAAGTAACGGCCTCCACAATTCAAATGATTTAGTTTCATTTGAAAAATTGAGATTAATAAGATTTTCAATAAAATAAAAGAGTAAAATACTGCAATCGGCCGTTTTGACTGAAACGCCAATCACAGCGCATGACGTCATACTTATGTTTTGATTACCTACTACTCATTGCGCGTTACGATTGATTTTATTTTTTTTGTGATTTATCGACTTTACAACACGAATCTATCTAAAACAATGGAACCAGACTTTGTTTAGGCAAATAGCAAAAATTTGCCCAGGCTCGATTCATTGATGTTGGGCAAGTTCCTCGCAAGAATAAAAGAATTTTGCTCGTCCGAATTTAGAAACGTGAGAACCTCTTTGTAAGTATATTTTATTTGTATTTATCTTTAACACTAGATACAAATATGACCAAGTAGTAATCAGACTCGTTTTGAACTCGTAGAAGTTTGTCATTATTTTTGAGGTTAGCTCCCTTGCAATATAGGTATATGTTTGATATTTTAGAGTTATTACCTAACATACATACTCAAGAAATTTATACTTGGTCTTGATGGGTTACTATTAACATCATGCTTCATTTTAAATGGTGATGTAGAAACATAATGAAACACGGTTTCAATGGTGATGTCATCTGATTTACCAAATTAACTCTTGTTTGGTTAGCTTTACTTCTAAATGTTTTACATATGTGTACTTGAATTGCTTTATCCAACATGTAAGTGGTAATTGGGGAACTTCTTCAACAATCTGCTGAACTGTAAAAAAAATGTTTTGTTATTTAAGTGCAATGTTATAATTATGAACATAAATAGAAAAGGTTACAAAAAATCTATGTACTTTTATAGCCAGTATCACAGAATGAATCTCAAACGTAGATTCATTTCTTGAGATTTGTACAGGAAGCCGCTATATAAGATAATCTGTAATACGGGCCAAAGTATACCAATGTATGCAATGATACTGAATTAACATTCTGATAAATAAGTTAGTGAATATTTTCAATGAAATAAAACTAAAGTATTTAGATTTTCACTATATTAACAAAACTATGACCGGTTTCACCACACTGTGGCTTCATCAAATAGATATAAACTAATGAACAGAGTTATTCCTTATATATTAGTCTTATTTCCTACTTAATATTACAATAGGTACAAATACAAGGGGTATGTTGGAAAACCCATCGGAGTTGCTCACTTTATGAATTGAAAAGATTGAGTAAAGGAGAAGGATTTAAGTAACCTACCTGAATTCTTTTCTTTGTTGATCTCTAAAATTTCCAATAGATTGAGTTTTGTCTGTTATTTTCATTGTGTAAAATTTTGAAATTATCATCAAAGTTATGGTTCTCCTCGAGTAAGTGATTAGAATAATGGGAATCTGATTTATGATAATTAAAACTACGTTTGTGTTCGGATAATCTAACTTTCTGAAAATTCTACCAATATAAATTTTATTACAATCCCCGCAAGACAGTTTATAAACACCGGATTTATTACTTTTATCAATTTTAGATTTGCAGTTTTTGATATGTCGGCCTAAAGAATTATCAGTTCGTTATGCTATATTGAAATTATAATGCGAGAGGAATAATTTTAATTTTAGACTAGGATTACCAATATAAGTTAAGGTGTATTTTGTGTTTGAACTTTTATATTTGGAAATACTTCCTGAATTACTTTTTGAAATTTTTTCGTGAAATCATGTTCTCAATCATTGTTCATTGAAAATATGTATATCGATTTTCATCAAGTAACAACCTCCTCAATCAAATTCAAGTTAGTAAATTAAACCTGAACTACAAGATGAAATTTCTTTTGAACTTGATGGCTCTTTAACTATAGTACTTTCTTCAAACTGCTTTTCACACTCTTCAAGAATCATCATCCTTTGTTTTTTAACTAAGTTATATATGGTTGCTCTGTTGTGTTAGATATTTGTGTTTTCCTGTCTGGTTGGCAAGTTAATTTTGTGTTTCATACGTACTTGATACCGACCCCATCACATGGTATTCCATATAATTTTCCATATCATTTGGCAACTGAAAACTGCAAAGGTAACAATTAAAATTGATAGTAAGAATGATAACCAAGACTAACACAAACTTCAATAAATGACTAGTTATTCCATTCATTTCAGCTATTTCACGTCAAACAAACATTAAGTTGAAAATCTATCAAAACTTGATAACATACTCACATCTAAATGGTCTTCACAGAAATAAAATGGCGAATTTGTGTTTATATCGTTCGGGTTTCGCTGTGCAAGCTTTAACTATTCATCTCTTATTATTTTCTTGTATGGGACATGTACAAACACCTTGTTGGGTGTCGTTATTGATGTATTTTTGCACTGAAGTACTGCACACCACTTATAAACTTTAGAATTCATTTTTAACACAAAAATACGCAACGTTTGTTTACTTTGCTGTCTAGCTACGCGTAAACAAATTTAACGTTTACGTAAGTATGACGTCACACACGACGTCATGACACGGCGAGCTGTTTTCGTACAATATTTAAAAATGATTATAAAAATGGGCTTTAAACTTCCAAAAACTCTAGTTTATTACCGAAATAAAGGTTTTGTTGTAAACAGTAGATGTGTATCCGCATTACGGAAGAGGATTCAAAATGTTTCGTCATGCCTATTCAGTTAAAGCTTCAAGTTTGAGACTCAAGGAAGTTGGTTATTAGTAGCAGCCTCCCACAGAGTTATCACATAATTATCATACATTCTTGTGAGATTTGATATTAGTAAACATGATATTATTTCGACTAAAAAACAAGACAGGTTACCATTCATTTCCAGATCAGTTTTTTCTTTTGATTAATGATGAAGGTCTGTCTTTTATGTTTAATTAGATTGCCAATTTTTTCTTCAGAGATTTACCAAGAAATGTCAATTCTTACATCATTTAAATTTTCATAAAACATGAGTTATATGCAAAAGAATGCCAACTGCTTTCATCAAAACCATAGATTCTTGGATTTGTCCTTGGTCTTAGTTTTAAAAAAGTTGTCGTGGATTACCATATCGTATCGGTATATACGATCGAAATAAACAATTTTTTTTAGACTAATATGTCAGGAAGAATATTGGTTATCGATATTATCTCATTTTACATCTGATTAGTCTAATTTATTTAGTTAATTTATACAAATAAATAATAATTACACACTGCGTGAAAATGACACTTAGCTCTTGTTCAGGAGATATTCGCCTTTGAAGTTAGCTGATTTTAGTTGGGTTCGTCGCTTATGACTTCAGTACATTATATGCTTGTAATGCCCAAACCGCTTGGAATATCGCTTTACTGTCTTCGGCAAAGTTTTAGCTATTGTCATGGCCTACAACTTTTCTGAATATACCAACATAAAAAAACTCATTCAAACACCGTTTCTTAACAAAATGTCCAAAAAACTCCATTTCTTTGCCATTTTTTCGTTAATTTCGTCTTAATAATAGAAAAATCAAGGGAAATCTTAAAATAAGAAAAGAAAACACATTTCCTATAGTTAAATCAAAAATTTAAACGCACAATCATGATTTTAACTCAAATTGCTCACAGATGTCACTGTTAATACGTATTTAGTAGTTACTACGTATTTTGCTATGTATTTGTGTGCAATTTTTCATAGTCTTAGTTCTGATATTTCTTAATTTGACATTTCTTGTTGAAGTTTCTTCGTTTACACAAGTTATATATTTGGTAAAAATATCAAAATGAATTCATGCAGTAAATTTAATAAATTTTGCTACATTTGTGAAAAGTTTACTATAATGACAAGCAAGCGTTCAATTTCTGAAGAAATTGCTGAATCGTACACACAATATTTCAACCAAACTGTAATCAAAGATGTGAACTGTCGTTCGAAAATCAAGACTATGCTGATTGCTTCCTTCGATGTTCATGGTGTGGTTCATAATGAAGTTGCGCGAAGTCAAACGGTCAATCAGGACTTCTATTCAACCGTTTTGAGACGTTTGCGTGAAAATATTCGCTGTAAACGGCAAAACAATTCGTTGATTTTGCATGAAGAAAACGCACTATCTTACGAGCCACGGTTCTTAACGAGTTTGAGACCAAACGCTCGATAAATACCATGGAGCAGCCGCCTTATTCGCCTGATCTAGCTCCGTGTGACCTTTTTCTTTTCTCCAGACTGAAATTGCGCTCCGGGGAACCAGATTTGATTCCATAGAATAAAAGAAAATTCGCAGAAGGCCACTCCTGAAAGAGCCTATAAAAAATGTTTCGCTGGCCAAGGACCTGAAAAACTCATTCGAAATGTTATTTGATCGAGCAAAACAGTGCTGACATATGTTTATAGGAACTTTTCGTCATAACATGAGTTTAGAAATCACCTCTTAAAATATTTCGCAATTATTTATTTATAAGCTGCATAAGTTCAGATGAGAGATTGAGTCATTTCAGTATGATTCCTTCACTTCACTGATCCACAGAGTTGATAAAAAGTACAATAATGTTTTCGAAAACGGTCCCTTACCAAATTACGGATTGTTGCAAGCTCATTCGATATATAATGGTTGAACAAATATCATTATCTCCCGATCGTTTACTCAAATGCGTCAAAACACTTGTGTGTTGGATTGTGTATAGGTAAATCCAGAAATTATCAGTTATTTCACTCAAATTGGATATTTTTGAAATGAGATAATGATACTTCACATTAATTCATCTGTTCGAGTAGAAAATTGTTGATTGATCTTTATGTTATTTCACTCAAATTGGATATTTTTGTAATGAGATAATGATACTTCACATTAATTCATCTGTTTGAGTAGAAAATTGTTGATTGATCTTTATGAAAATTCTCGTTATTAGTAGTGTGAGATAAATGCATAGTTATCAGTGAAATTTTTATTAATTCATTTGTGATAAATCTTCTAATTTGTACTTGGTATTGAATCAAATCTAATCATAATCATAACCCAGGAAATTATCGTAGTGTGTGTAGACATAATGAAGAATTTTTTTCAAGGAACAATATTCAACCTTCCGTAGAATGTTAAATATCCTTCCTTGAAGGAGCTGGTTTTCTGATACGGCCAGTTGTCATTAATAGGAGCAATGGACTGCAGTTTCGGCCTTATTGGACCTCGTCAGCACTGCCCACCTATTCAAAACAACCAGTCCATACCGCCCCTACTTCATCTCAATCATTGGAGCGCAACGAAACATGCGTATGTTATAGCGCCTCCAACGGACCGACACAGAAGCTATCCACACGCCACTTCTCTGTGGCCCAGGTTGACGGTGATTTTGAAGGGTGGATCGGAAAACCAGCTACTTCAAGGAAGGATATTTAACATTCTACGGAAGGTTGAATATTGTTCCTTGAATTAAATTCTTCATTGGTATTGAATGTTTATCTGTTGGTGTCTTTTCAGTTTAAAGGCTGTGGAGCTAATTTTGGAACATGTTTTGATCGTTGATTCGCATTTCTAATCCAAAAATGTTAACTGAGCATAGAGCTCAACAATGAAAACACGTCTGGAAGAATCTAGAATGGGGAGAACTTCTTGTTCTCATATCGTTGAGATTACGAAACCATTTCCTCGTAATATATCTGGAGTATGTTTGTTTCTTCTTTAACGTATTTTTCTAGGTCAGCTAAATAGGTTAAATAATTTGTACCAAATGAATATTAATCTAATATAAAAATGTTGTTATTTTTCTGCACTTTCCTTTATAAAAAATAATCATAATACAAGTAAATAATGTGCCAATCAGTAAATAGAAGTGTTTTTTTTATCCTTTAACGTGCTCTATTTCTGCCTTTTCGGCTAATGACATGCCGGGGAACTCTGTCACCTTACTAACCCGGGAATTTTGCCGAACCCCTCTCGTGTCGAGGAAAGGGATCTTTAATGTTCAACACATCTCTGTTAGACTTGACTGACGGCTTTACATCTCCTCCGAAAAATGCACACTCAAGCGATTCCCAGAATCCGAAAAATCGCACCGACTATGTGGGGATTGAACCCAGGTAACTCTGCGCAGGAGACGAGCATCATATACTCTACGCCACCGAGCCGGTTATGTCTGGGTAAATTCAATAGCAGATTGAATTTGCGCAATTTGTAAATGAGGGAACAAAAAGAAGTCGCTCGAGGCTAGATCTGGTGAGTAAGGCGGAGTTCCTTTTCTGTAAATGTGGCTGTTTTTCCGCAATAGCTGCTCTTAGCTGGACAAGTAATGATGTGTATCATGTCCTGTGATAGTTTTTTTATTTTTTAGATAATCGATTAAAATAACTCCATGACTATCCTAAAAAACAGTCGCCATCTCTTTCCCAGGCGAAAGAACAGTTTTTGCGTTTTTTGGAACTGGTTCCCACTTTGTAGTCCACAGTTCGGCCAGTATTTTTCTTTCTGGCGTATAATGGTGTATCCAAGTTTCAGCTACATTAATTAATCGGCATTAAAATTCGCCAATAGAGTCTTAGAAATGTTCATTCGAATTTTTTTTTGGTCTAATGTGAGCAAACGCGGCACCCAACGTCCCAAGCTTTCTTATGTGTAAATGTTGATTTAATGTGTGACAAACACGATCTTTTGACATGTTGATAACTTCTACTATCTATCTCACTGCAATTGGGCGGTCATCTAACACCATTTGGTTACAATGGCTGAAACCTCTAGGCAATTTCAAGAGGAGTCTTGTACACTCCACTAGAAAATAGGACTCCGAAGACATAAGGCAGATGAAGAATAATTTTGTTCTTCAATTTCTCTCATGTACGATACGATATTATGCATATTTTCAAAAAATAAGAGTTAATACCTTTCAATTGTTGTAAACTGCATTATCATGTCAGGGCATAAATCGAAATGACCATCCACTTTTTATCAGTTGTAAAGAATGGTACAAAGGGTAACGCATGCTAAAAACGTGACTGTTTGGTTCAAAATCATTCTGCAAGATTTCATAGACCTTTTGCGATAACAGTACTAATCCAGTGATAATATTTTTAGAGTACTATTTGTTAATAATCTCAAATTACACTTTTATAACATTGTTCTCGAATATTTCGATTTATTAAGCACCCAGTTATACGAGGGATACGCTGTATGTTTTGAGACATTAGTTTATTTTTGTTCAAAGTAATCACACTTCTCAGTTTATTTAGATACACTGAATATATAATATTCAAACTAATTAAACATCCTCGATCACCAGTTGAACTATCAAATATGAATTCTATTTAAATAACTAGTAAAAAAATGTGCGAACGCTTTCTCGATAATGTGTCTCTTCAGTCGAGGCATTTACGGAATGAACAATCGATATTTTGTGCAGTAAGACTAATTTTAATGCAGTTTGGTTGGTTCGTTGGATTCGTGAGATCTGTAGAAACTTTGCGAATTGATCTAATCGTGAAGAAATCCCAAATTGCATTTGTGCATAAGAAAACTGCACTACAGAATTGTATATTGAAGTAGACAATTATAAAACATTTGAAAATCGGTAAATGAGCCTGAAAATAAACCCAAATTTGTTACTCGGGGATTTTTGGGGTCGCTGAAACGAATACGAGGTAGGCGAAAACCTAACCTAACCTGGTGCTCGCAGCGGGCGTTTTAAACGTCTTCTTCAAGAGTATTATGACAATTTGTCTTAGAATTGACAAAAATTTGTAACTCGAGGATTCATTCGTGACGATATTTGTTTTCAGCAACTCTCGAATAACAAGTTTGGTTTATTCTATGACGAATTGTCATAATACTCCAGAGTGTATTGTGTCAAGGAGTAGTTCACTTCACGATTGAAAAAAAATCAAGGAGAAAGATGCACATCACACAGATATTGTGGAAATGAAAGCTCTCTTTGGGCTTCTTTACTTGGTATAAGTCACGCCAACCATCTGAACTGCAAAGATCCCTGGAAAACAAATGGTAATGGCATTGAAGCATTTCGCCTTACAATGAATCAACAAAGGTTTTGATTTTGCTGAGAAATATATCATTCGATGATTCCGAAACTCGTGAAGAGCATCAGAGCATAGATAAGATGATACTCATATGATTTTTTCTTGAAAATTCAATAAGAATCCAAAAAAATACTACGCCCACTCTGAGTTCATCAATGTCGATGAGAAATTAGATGTCTTCCGAAGATGTGGCTTCAAGCAATATATACCTAGCAAGCCAAATAAATATAGCATAAAATTTTCCCCCTCTCTGATTCCAAGAAATTCTATACTAGCAACATAGAAGTATTTGTTGGGGCACAACCAGAGTCCATATCAACAAGAAAATTCGGCAATGGATCTTGTCGAACGACTTTGTCAACATATAAACACCTCAAAAAAGTCTGGGGAACACTTACCAATATCTTTAAAATATGAGTTTGATGATTCGAATTTATAGAAATCTTTCGGTTTTTGTTAGGATGTATTGTATATAATGTATTCTCAAGAAAACAAAATAATATTTGACTTCCCCAAAGCACCTATTATAAGAAAAAATTTTAAATTTGAAAATGACCAAATTTGGTAAAACAAAGAAAAATCCTGAACTAATATTTTCGAAACGATATGGAAGCACTTATATTTTTCAGAACCAAGAAGGTCCACCTCTGTTATTAATCACACTTTGGCATCGTCGCGGCATGCTCAATATTAAATTGTCTATTACATTTTGGCCTAAGTCATTCCAAGCCCCCTGAACTGCTAATCGAAGCTCCTGTTCATGATGGAAGACGTTTTGACGCAGGAGATTTCTTTTTAGGGCGTCCCACACATGCTCGATGGGATTCAGATCGGGGGAGCAGGATTGCCACGGTAGAAGATCGATATTATTCTCTCCAAGAACGTTCAAGACAACTCTTGCACGATGAGGAGGGGCATTATCTTGTTGGAAGAGTGGATTTTGACCCATTGTTTGGAGATACGGTACCACTACAGGTAAAACTATCCCATTTGCGTAAGAATTTCCCGTGAGGTTGTTCTGTATGAAAACGAGGTCAGTTCTTCCACCAAGGCGTATACCTCCCCAAAACATCACTGATCCGCCCCCATGTCTAACAACTTCTCGAGCATGCTGGAGACGGTTTTTCTTTCCAGGTTCCCTCCATATTCGAATTCTTCCCGAATCGGGATAACTTAATCTAGATTCATCACTGAAGAGAACTGTGGCCCACCTCTCTTGATCCCAGTTTACGTGTTCTTGGCACCAAGCTAAACGAGCAGCGCGATTTCCATGGGTCAGTTGTGGAACTCTTAAAGGACGTCTGGAGTGGAGTTGACCTTCGTGCAGTCGATTTCTCACAGTTTGTCGGAAATTTGTACATTATGAACTCGTGATAGTTCTTGAGCTAATTGAGACGGTGTGGTAGTACGATCTCTTCTGGCTTGTAAAACAAAAATCGGTCTTGGGGACTCTAGTAATCCTGAAACGACATGTATGGCGTTCTTCTACGCTATCTGTTTCATTGAAACGCGACGATAAACGGTTTATGACACTTCGGCTACTTCCCAGAACCCTGGATACTTCCCGTTGTGAGCTCCCAGCTTGGAGCATGCCAACGGCTCGTAACATCTCTTCTCTAGTCAAGTGTCGTCTTTCCATGGTCGAATCACAAAACTTGAATCTTATATTTGTGCTTACAACAGAAACAAAGTGCCAACTAACTGATTTCAAACACAGAATACATGAAATGATTATAAAGCAGCGTCGCATTTGCTGCATTTTTAGTTTTTTTATAAAAAAAACTGAAATTTGTTGCGGCACTCTACATAATTTGGTGAAAAATTGATGCAGGTGTTCATTTCTTTAAAAAAATCATCAAAATTGATCGTTCTGGATACGATATATCGATATTCAGTAGTGTTCCCTTGACTTTTTTGAGGTGTTTATATACAGGTAGAAACAACAGTCGATTTTTGGTTTACAAGTATTCCTTTGGCCAAATCTTTGAAAATAAAAAATTCTCTCTTCTCGGAACCGTAAGAATAAACAAGAGCGAGCTACCATCTGAATTTGTTGTAGAGGGATGTACACCGATAAACTAGTCCATGTTCGAATTCAAGAAAGATTGTTCCCTGGTATCTTTCATTCCCAAGAAGAAAAGAATGTACTTATCACTTTGTACAAAGATAACATTATCGATCAAGAGACAGGAGAACTGGAAATGATAATTCAGTACAACAAAACAAAATGAGGCGTAAATACTGTTGGTAAACTTTGTGCTCAATACAACTGCGCTCGTAGTATAAGAAGATGACCTATCGTGGTTTTCTACAGTCTTATGAATGTGGCTATAATCAATGCTGGTATAATTTTTATCTCAAACGATACCGATACTTCATTGAGCTGAAGTGAATTTTTAGAAACACTCTGTCGAGAATTGATTTTAGACCATCAAAAAGTACGAGCTGAAGAAATAAAGCAGATTAAGAACAATGTTTTTTTCAGAAAATTTTACTCTTTCCAATTTTCTCTCATGTACGATATGATATTATGGACATTTTCAGGAAATAGAGTTAATACTTTTCGATTGTTGTAAACTGCATTATCAGGGTATAAATGTGAGTGACCATCCACTTTTTTATCAGTAGGAAAAAATGGAACAAAGGGTAACGCATGCTAAAAACGTGTTTGTTTGGTTCAAAAATCATCCTGCAAGATTTCATAGACCTTTTGCGATAACAGTACTAATCCAGTGATAATATTTTTAGAGTACTATTTGTTAATAATCTCAAATTACACTTTTATAGCATTGTTCTCGAATATTTCGATTATTTATCAGCCCAACCTTTTCGGTTGACGACAATAAAGAAAACATCCTAATGGGTGTAACTTTATAGTGAAATTGTGTATCAACATGAGAAATAACAACATTTACAAACGGACTTTCACAGCGCGGGAAATTTGAAGAAACCATATATTCAAAGCTATCAAAAACTTACTATAGCAAGAAGAAACTTGTATCGATATACACTAAGGCTTCCTGCGCACATGGTAGCCGAAATTTTTGAGCACCTAGTTATACGAGGGCTACGCTGTACGTTTTGAGACATTGGTTTGTTTTTGTTCAAAGTAATCACACTTCTCAGTTTATTTATATACACTGAATATATAATATTCACACTAATTACACAACCCCGATCAGCAGATGATACGAGCATAGATAAGTTGACACTCATAAGATTTTTGGTTGAAAAATTCAACAAGAATCCAAAAAAATACTACTCCCACTCTTAGTTCATCAGTGGCGATGAGAAATTAGAAGCCTTCCGTGGAAGAAGTGGCTTCAAACAATATATACCTAGCAAGCAAAATAAATATGACAAAAATTTTCACCTCATGTTGGAGCACAACCAGAGTTCATATCAACAAGAAAATTCGGTAGAAACAACAGTCGATTATTGGTTTACAAGTATTCATTTGGCCAAATTGAAAATAAAGGATTCTCTCTTCTCGGAACCGTAAGGAAAACAAGAGGAATGCAGACCGATAAACTTGTTCATGTTTGGATTCGGGAAAGATTATTCCCTGGTATCTTTTATCCCCAAGAAGAAAAAAATATCCTGCTTCCTTCGACTATACACAAATATGACATGATAGATCAAGAGACAGGAAAACTGGAAATGATACTTCTGTACAACGAAACTAAAGGAGGCGTAGATTCTGTTGCTAAACTTTGTTATCAATACAACTGCGCTCGTAGTTCAAGAAGATGGCATTGTGGTTTTCTACAGTCTTATGAATATGGCTGTAATCAATGCTTATATAGTTTCTCTCTCAAATGATACCGACACTTCATTGAGCTGGAGTGAATTTTTAGAAGCACTCAGTCAAGAATTGATTTTAGATCATCAAGAAGTACGTGCTGTCCCAAAATATACGAGGATGGATTGATAAGTTTCCGGCATGACCAAGAGAAACAACGTTTTTGAGAATTATTTTATTTCTCAACATAATCTCCTTTAAGGCTGATACATTTCTCATATCGGTGTTCTAATCTAGTAATGGCATCTCTATCGGCTGATTCGTCAAGTTCCTCAAAATACCCATTCACAGCTTCGATTACTTCTTCATTACCAGCAAATATCTTACCGCCAAGCCATGTTTTGAGGTTAGGAAATAGGTAATAGTCGCTCGGGGCTAGATCTGGAGAGTAGGGAGGGTGCCGCATCAATTCGAACTGTGATGAAAAAAATTTCCCTTGCCAAATGAGGTCGTTTAATTTGCACCTCGTGACTAAAACGTTGCAATAAGTCTGCGTAGTATTGACCCCAGTCCACTGTTTAGATTGTTGTTTGGTTTCAGAAGTGTAGTGGTGGACCCAAGTTTCGTCAGCAGCAACGAATCGACACAAAAATTCGCTTGGATTATGCTTATACAGCGCCAAATTGGCGGTAGAAATGGTTTTTCGAATCAATTTTCAATAAACACGGCACCCATCTTCACGGAGCTTTTCCATATACAAATGTTGCTGCAAAATATTTTGCACACGTTCATATGACATCTTATAGGTCCCAGCTATCTCACGCACTTTTGATCTGCGGTCTTCCAGCACTATTTTATTAATTTTTTCGATCATACCTGGAGTTGTGATCTCAACGGGGCGTTCTGAGCGTGGCTCATCAGAGGTGCTCACACAACCCATTTTGAACTCGGAAATCCACTGCTGAACGGTTGAATATGATGGGTATGATGTCCCCAGTGTTGAATCAATCTCTTCTTTAATTTGCTTCAGCGTTAACCCCTTCAAATAAAAGTATTTGATGACAGGACGCTTTTCCACAAACAACTCAGAGGCGTCTTGTTCAGCGTGCTCTCAAACGTAAACTAACATGGCGATCGGGCTGAAACTATACCTACAAGCTATCTGAGGATGGTACTGTAGAAACCCGCCTCCGAAGTATGCCTAGCGGCGCCATCTCTTGATCAGACCGGAGACTATCAATCCAGCCTCGTATACCACTTCCAGTAAGAGTGAAATTTCAGAAAATTTGTAAAATCAGCCAAACAGAACAAGAAGAGGTACCAGATAATCAGGTGGGAGCGGGACGATGTTTCTATTGTTTTTGAAAGAAAGATAGGAAGACAAAGTATACATCCTTTCAATAAAGTACCGAGAATAGATAATTTGAAGAATCTGCTTAAAACGGTTGTCGCTTAGTTGGCAGAAATGTATTTTATACTGACACGGAGTTTGTACGCGACCTGTCATTTAGTTTGTTTACATTGCTCGATTTTGTCAGTTCTCACAAGTGTGTTTTGCGATTTTTGAAATTGATATTAAATATCGAAGAAACAATTTGTCTCAAATTTTATATTGCAAATGGAATTTTGAATGTCGTATCGCTGTAAAAGTTACAGAAGGCTTACGGTGAATCGACTTTATTAAAAACACCAATATGAGTGGTTCAGTGCATTCAACAATGACCGAAATGTATTAGAAGATTTGCCTCGCTCTGGTCGGCCATCAAGATCTTCAACTGAAATTGACATCGATAAACTGAAGGAAATTGTAATTGAAAATCGTCATTTAAGTTCCAGATAGACAGGCAATAAATTTTCTGACTTTACTTTGACTTTAACATATTCTTTATTCAAGTACCAGTTTTACAACTTTTAACTTTACATCTCATTGATTTGATAAGGGAAACAGAACAGTTTTTGGCTTCTAATCCGTGATCTGAATGTCACTTAAAATAAATAAATTAAGTACAATTCATTTTGTCGTTCTAGCGACGACGGTCTTAACATATTTATTTTTACAAGATTCTTATAGCTAATACGGGTCTTCTCGAAGCATCATCCTAGGACTCTTGTATTTTCTCGGTTCGTCTACCTCGTAGTCTCCTAGGGTGTTTACCAATGGATTTGGGTGGTTGTCAACTGCTTGGAATGCTTTCACTGCTGTCTCTCTGATGAACTCCATCACACTCGGGATCTGTAGATCTCTATATAGCTGGGAGCTTCGCACGTACCAAGAGGCGTCCACGGTCATCCTCAATGCTTTGTTCTGCACGACTTGGAGCTTACGGGTATGACATGCAGCTGCATGTCCCCAGATTGGGGACATGGGTCTGATGATGGTCTTGTAGAGCTTCACCTTGTTCGCCGCGTTCAAGTTGCTCCGCCATCAGGGGGTACAGAAAAGTTTGGGGCATGTCAGTCGCCGGTCGAGTGTGACTCCCAGGTATTTGGCCTTGTTGACTCACATGGCCGTTCATGGTGATCTGCTCCGCAGGGCTACGTCTTCTTCTGGACAGATAAAGTGCCGAGCTCTTCTCTGGGTTGATGTTGATCAGCCACTTGGTAAACCATTCCTCCAATTATGGCCGTGTCATCCGCGTAGAGGGCTAAGCTCGTGTTGGGGATCTCCAGGACGTCCGAGGTGTAGATGTTAAACAGCAACGGCGCTAGTAGTTCTTGTGGTACTCCTGCTTCCATTCTCCTGGTGGAACAGCGGGTATCTTCTATGCGTACCACGAAAGGTCTATTTCTCAGGTATGACTGGACCAAGCGCACCAGGGCAGGTGAGATGTTTGTCTTCAACATCTTGAAGAGTAGATCTCCATGCCAAGTCCTATCGAACGCCTTTGCGCTGTCGAATAGTGTCATACCGGTTGAATGGTTCTTATTGAATCCATCACTGATGAACTCAACCACTCAGAGAAGTTTCTGTTGTGTGGAATTACTTTCTCTAAAGCCAAATTGCTTATCTGGGATGATTGCGTGGGCCTCCGCATGGTCCTTCAGGCGTCGCAGGATGATCTCCTCTACAGTCTTGCCGATCGTTGATAGGAGACTGATGGGCCTATGATGCTGTGGAAAGGAAGCAGACTTACCTAGTTTCCTGATGACAATCACATCCACTGTTTTCCATTTTTCAGGAAAGTTATGGAGCCGCAGATTCGCGTTGGTGATTGATGCCAGCTGTCCAAGGGCTCGCTGAGGGAGGTTCTTCAGTGCTCTGTTGCTGATCCCATCTGGTTCGGGTGCTTTTCGCACTTTTGATCGAGATATTATGCTCTTCTATGGTGGTATGTTGGATGATCTTGGCTAGAAGTCTCTGGACTTCAGTTTTCTCCACGTGGTCGAGGTCGCTTCCACATAGTTCACCGTAAACTGTCGTTCAAGGTTTCTGCTTTGTCTGAAACAGAAAATACTAACCCTCGTTCTCCTTGTATGGGTGACATGGCTGTCGTCTTTTGCCGTAGGATTTTGGCCATTCTCCACAGTGAATGGTCATCCCCTTCTAAAGATTCGATCTTGGCGGCTCAGCACGCATTGCGGTGGTCCTCCAAGATCTTCACCTCCGTCGCCATAAGGTTATATTCTCGTCGGTGTTGTGGGTTCCAGGTTCTCTGGAACCTTCGTCTGGCCCTGTTTCTGTCTCTGATCATCTGACGGATGACATCAGGGAGTTTGTCCGGTCGGCGTTTGGTTTCCTTTGTCCTCGTGCACGCTTCTACTGACTGGCGTAAAGCTGTTTCGAATACTCCGACGGCTCTGTTCAGGTCGTCGGTCGACTCTAGCTTGCCAAGGAGCGCATTAATTTTCTTTGTCTCACGAATCAATTCGTACCATTTTGAACGATTGCTTGAGCATGAAACGCGTTGCTGTTGGACTAGTTCGAAAAGACCTGAATCGCTAGAACGAGTCAATTTCAACCTCACATTCATAAGACGCATTGTAACTGGTGACGAGACTTGGATTTATGAGTTTGACCAGCAAACCAGCCAACAAGCTTTAGAATGGCGCCTTTCAACTGAACCGAAGCTCAAAAAAAACACGACAAAGTTGATCAAAAGTCAAGGTAAAGTTGACTGTTTTCTTTTATTATCGCAGAGTTGTGCACTCGGACTTCTTGCCAGTAGGTCAGACGGTAGATAAAGAATGTTGCCTGAGCGTTATGCGGAGTTAGAGAGAGCAAATTCGTGGAAAAAGGCCAGATCTGTGGAAAGAAAACTTATGGATTCTGACACATGTGATAAGTAACCATTTCTAGTCATTCTAGGAGGTACAAAAGAACTAAACGAGGCACCTCATGAAGAACAATCATTTTCATTGACCCATCCCCGGTACATTTTTGACAAAATGTACATGTAAGAAATGCAATCAATTCTTATGTAAACACCTCAAAAAAGTCTGGGGAACACTTCTGAATATCGATATATCGTATCCAGAACGATCAATATGGATGATTTTTTTAAAGAAATGAACACCTGCATCAATTTCTCTCCGAATTATGTAGAGTGCCGCAATAGATTTCAGTTTTTTTATAAAAAACTAAAAATGCAGCAGATGCGACGCTGCTTTATAATCATTTCATGTATTCAGTGTTTGAAATCAGTTAGTTAGCACTTTGTTTCTTTTGTAAGCACAAATAAAAGATTCAAGTTTTGTGATTCGACCATATAAAGACGACATTTGACTAGAGAAGAGATGTTACGAGCCGTTGAATTGCTTCAAGCTGGGAGCTCACAACGGGAAGTATCCAGGGTTCTGGGAAGTAGCCCAAGTGTCATAAACCGTTTATGGTCGCGTTTCAATGAAACAGGTAGCGTACAAGAACGCCATACAGGTCGTTCCAGGATTACTACAGTCGCCCATGACCGATTTCTGGTTTTGCAAGCCAGAAGAGATCGTACTACCACAGCATCTCTATTAGGTCAAGAGCTATCACAAGTTCATAATGTACAAATTTCCGACCAAACTGTGAGAAATCGACTGCACGAAGGTCAACTCCACTCCACACGTCCTTTAAGAGTTCCACAACTGACCCATGGAAACCGCGCTGCTCGTTTAGCTTGGTGCCAAGAACACGTAAACTGGAATCAAGAGAGGTGGGCCACAGTTCTCTTTTGTGATGTATCTAGATTTAGTTATTATCCCGATTCGGGAAGAATTCGAATATGGAGGGAACCTGGAAAGCAAAACCGTCTCCAGCATGCTCGAGAAGTTGTTAGACAGGGAGGCGGATCAGTGATGTTTTGGGGAGGTATACGCCTTGGTGGAAGAACTGACCTCGTTTTCATACAGAACAACCTCACTGGAAATTCTTACGCAAATGAGATAGTTTTACCTGTAGTGGTACCGTATCTCCAAACAATGGGTCAAAATCCGCTCTTCCAACAAGATAATGCCCCTCCTCATCGTGCAAGAGTTGTCTTGAACGTTCTTGAAGAGAATGATATCGATCTTCTACCGTGGCCATCCTGCTCCCCAGATCTGAATCCCATCGAGCATGTGTGGGACACCCTAAAAAGAAATCTCCTGCGTCAAAACGTCTTCCATCATGAACAGGAGCTTCGATTAGCAGTTCAGGGGGCTTGGAATGACTTAGGCCAAAATGTAATAGACAATTTAATATTGAGCATGCCGCGACGATGCCAAAGTGTCATTAATAACAGAGGTGGACCTTCTGGGTACTGAAAAATATAAGTGCTTCCATATCGTTTCGAAAATATTAGTTCAGGATTTTTTTCTGTTTTACCAAATTAGGTCATTTTCAAATTTCAAATTTTTTCTTATAATAGGTGCTATGGGGAAGTCAAATTCATATTTTGAAGATATTGGTAAGTGTTCCCTAGACTTTTTTGAGGTGTTTATATCCGAGCATTGTGTGATGTGTAAAAAATGTTTCGAAAACTCTATTTGAGCATTTTCTTGCAGTTTTCAAAACAATTTTATAATGTTTCGTAAGTAGTAATTTTTTTATGTTAGTTTGAGTTGAATACCTATAGAATAATATTTTTGTTCATAAATTTTGTTTTCCCCATAAAAACAGTCGAAAATACGAAACCCGAAATTCTGGACCGACTGCGACCAATGGTGTTACAAAATGATTGCGATCACTGAAAGGTTTAAGAAAGAATGTCTTCGATATGGACTTTTCAAACTTCTATCGTAGCGACTATTTAAAGGCAAAATCCCATTTTATATTTACACACCTGATGGGAAATATTATGAGCATCACTTTATTATATCATTTGTCGGTATCATGTCGTGAAATAGAGACAAGGTTCTTTATCGGGAACGTTTCAAGTTGCAAACAATGCGAACGAAATGCGACTTTTAATGTAGAAATAATTATCTTGGGTTTGTCGTCATTATCAGAAAATCCGGACAATCGGTTAATTCAATAATAATGATGCAATTACTAACCCCTGTAACCTCGAAAACGGCGCCACACTTTATCGATGGAACTTTTTCTGGAATTCTGTAATTCGGCTGGTTGAACATGAAATGCGTAATTGCGTATTAAATATTTGCGTTTCGGCGATTCGACCAGTTTTTGAACATAGTATACACGCGTGGGATGTCGTGAACTGGTTCATACGAACTGTGTTTAGGGTATTATGTAATGTTTTTATTTATTACTCTTTGAAATGAAGAAACAGCAACGAAATTATTGCCACTTTTTCAAAATTTAAATGCAGATGGCGCATTAAATTGATTTGTTTATTTTGATATTTCAAAAACATGATGTTCAACCATTTTAAAGTCTCTTGAGGCTACTTGATGGGTTATATAAGGGGTGCTCAAACGGTCGATCGCGAGTTCTTTTTGAGTAGATCTCGAGAAGAAAAATTTTTTTAATAAGTAGTTAACTAAACTACAAATATTTATTACGTAAGAAAATAACACTCTGTTAGCGGCAAAAGGCGGCTTTATCAAAGGAACGCGCGATACTTATCAAAGAAAATCTGCGTTTTTTATTCTTTCTACGTCGATCCAAAGTTTATTATTAAATAATACAAGGAAGAATTTTTCTTTTGTCTGGTGAAGAATAAGTGCATTTGTCTGATTTGTCGTGCGTCAGTTGCAATACCTAAGCGTGGTAACTTAGAGAGGCATCTTAAAACGGTTCATAAAAACTATGAAAAGGATTTTCCGCCACAGAGTGAATTAAGAAAACGAAAAGTACGTGATTTGATATCTTGTTTGAAAAAAAAAACAAACCATGTTCACAAGACCAGCCAAACAATCAAAATCTGCTACGATCGCGTCATTTAAAATATCTCATATATTGGCGAAACACAAGAAACCATTCGAAGATGGATCAGTTGTGAAGGAAGCATTTATTGAAGCGGGTGAGACTTTATTTGGGGATTTTAAAAATAAAACAGAAATCATGTCTGCTTTTAGAGAACTTCAGTTATCTTGTCCGACTGTCACAAGGCGTATTGAAATCATGAGTGAGAACATGGCAGATAAACTAAAACATGATATCATGAAATGTACATACTTTTCTTTACAGTGTTAAGAATCCACCGATATGACAGACATTGAAGAATTTTTGACAATCATTCCTCTGAAGGGGAAGACCCGTGGCGAAGATATATATGACATTTTCTACCTATATATAAATTAGTGTGAATTACAACCGATGGAGCACCAGCAATGACTGGAAACAAAAACGGTTTGGTGGCATTGTGTTGAGCTGATGAAGATTTTCCCTCATTTCTTTCATTCCATTGCATTATACACCAACAAATTTTGTGTTCAAAAGTTTTGAACACGGAGGAAATTATGCGCATTGCAACAAAAATTGTGAATTCCATCCGTGCACGTAGCTTGCAACGGCGGCTCTTTAAGTTGTACTTGGAAGATGGGAGTCACCCGAACACACTGATTTAGTTCTTCACACGGAAGTCAGGGGGTTGAGTTGCAGAAAATTCCTAGAAAGGTTTCAAGAATTATTGCCCGAAATAACAGCTTTTCTAGACGAAAGAGGTGATGACACTCAGATGTTGAAGAACGAAAAATGGCTGACTGATTTGGCATTTTTGACTGACATCACAATGCACTTAAACACCCTTAACTTGTAGCTTCAAGGTAAAGGATCATCTATTATTGAGATGATTAGCGCAGTAAACGCATTCAAAAGTAAATTGCTACTTATGATAGATCAACTGAGAAGAATGGATCTGAAACATTTTCCGTCTTTGAAAGCAAGGATTCCTCAGTTGAATTATGATATGTATTTATGAGTTATCGTTTTTCATGTGAAAATATTGAGGAATTAGTTACTGAAATAGCAAGTCAGTTTAATATGAACTCATGTTTTGTTGAAAATGAGTTGGTGGAGATTATATCTGATATACATCTCAAAGCTACAGCATCTGATACAAATTTCTGGTGTTTTATATCTGAAGATAAATATCCGAATCTAAGGTAAATCGCCCTTCAATTGTCAGCAATGTTTGGGTCAACTTACTTGTGCGAATCTGCAATTTCTGAAATGAAGATAATTAAGTCAAAATATCGCAATCGACTAACTGACGATCATATGTCATCATGCTTGCGATTAGTACTCAGTGGTTACCTACCACCTTATGAAAAGTATGCTGAAGACATGCAGTGCCACGCTTCAACATCCAAAGTCAATCCTTAGTTAAGTTTAACATCATATGTAACTCTTTGGTTTTGTAACAACCAATAAACTCGCAATTTTGAATAACTATTAGTGTTTTTATTGATATTACAGAGAAGAACCTAACTAAACCTAACCCAAACCTTGACTAAAATAATGTATATTGTGCGGAAAGCTAATATCTATATATGCTGCGGTACACCCTACCTAAATAGGTAGGTAGGGCGTATTGAGTATGTACGACAACCCTACATCACACATACCTCTCAGAGTCGATCATAAGTAGTCTGAAAATTTTGAGGTAGATCGCCAGCAGTTCAAGTTTGAGCACCCCTGATCTATAATATTACTAAATCTGAAAGCCACAAATTTTTAATAAAAGAAATGTGCTGCGTATTTGTGACTTATTTTTACTCAACATGCTTCCTTCAAAGCGGCAAGCAGTTTCCAGTACGGCATGCTTTCGCTATGTCCATAAACAAATACCAGGGGCAGTCGTTAAGTGTTTGTGTTATTAATTCAGAAAACCCGTGTTTCTCGTATGGTCAATTGTATGTTGCCTGTTCGCGTGTTGGAGAACCATCTGCTCTGTTTGTTTTACTACTCTTAAGCGGTACGAAGTTCGCCGGGACAGTTAGTTACCTATATAAATCTATTTGTAACTTCTAAGGTTCTATTCTGAAAGTGCACTTATTGTTCTAGCTTAATCACTAATGCCTAATCAATTTCAAATATTGTCAGACTTGCATAGTCAATTGATTTTCTATAGTCTTGCTTCTCGCTGTTGCTTCTGCGATTTGAGTCTTGTAATTTCTGATTCGATGCATCCATAGGTCTGAGACTTCTGTCTCTTATTCCAAATATAATAATAATTATAATAATGACAAAAGACCAATGTTATCGATACCACAAACTATCATTTTGAATTTTCAAGAAATTTGTTATATTGTATTACTAATTTCCATTGAAAACCTGCATACTATCTCCAGTGAGTCCATATATGCAATAATGACGAAGGTTAATGATTGTACACAATAAATACCCACGCCTATGTGTAAACCAACATGAATGAAAATCATTTTGATTGAATTAAAAATATTTTTATCGACAAACATTATAACTTTAATAATGAATGGTGGTATAGGAAATCTTAATTTACCATTGTTCTGGCAGTACTTATTCCTTATTCATAAATATCGTTTGAGTGATTCTTATCCATTCAGCATCTGACAACGTCAACAATTTCAAAGAGGTGCGAGATCAAGTACGATGGTGATATCATTTCCGGCGTACTTCACTTCCGCGTACTATGAACTCCTATCAAAAACAATAACAGAACAGTTTGTTGTGAAAGTGTAGTAACGGGAATTCGTGCTTCAGTTACAAAGAGCTTATGAGAATTCATGGGTTTATCACTTTTCAGGAAATTGCTGATTTATTTATTTTGTTCTAGAGATTGTCGAAAATATGAATATTTATTTATATTTTTGAAAGATGTCATTGAAAAACAAATGAATTCTATTGAAAGATGGGAAAAGAGAACACTATACTGAATAGCTCCAACTAATCAAAAAATCTAGTGATTTTGGAGTGTCTTTTGATCTACGTATCTGATCGAAAATCCCATAATTTGAATAAATTTACGAGAAACAATAATGTTAACCAAAGGTTTTACATGTTCCAAGTAGAAAAATCGGTAAAAGTAAAAAAATCCGGTCAACGAACTGACTAAAATTCAAGTCCTCCTCGACCTATCCAGTGAGATCTTGACACCGTCGCCCTGAAGGGTCTTACTAAAAGGCCAAAAGTGTATGATTGGAAGAACGCAAGAACGATCATCAAGCCTGGAACAATTAGGTGGGCGATTCGCTCATTTAAGCCATTTAAGGCTTGTGGTGAATTAGATATTGTTTCTTAGTTGTCATTCTGACATAAGTTATTTAATCGCAAATTTAAATGTATGCTCGTTCTTTTAGTTTAATAAAGCCTTACTGAAGGTCAATTTGTCAATACTATCACAATTTATTAAACTAAAAACTCAATTCACCAAAAGATGGAGGAACTTCTGGCTCCTGAAAGATTTGATATCGATCCCGACTCGCCGACTGCTGCAATCGAATGGGAACATTGATACAGACGATTTCTCAATTTCGCATTCGAGAGATCAGACTCTGAAAAGTTGAAGTTCCTGTTCAACTATATATCGTCAAGAATTTATCAACATGTAAGCGAATCTCACTTATACCACGAAGCCATCTCTATTCTGAAAACTTTATATGCGAAACCTATTAATGAAGTTTATAGTCGTCATAAACTTGCCACACCTGATGAGACAATAGACCGATATCTACAAGCTCTGAAGATTTTAGCTAAAAACTGCATGTTCGAAGCTGTTACAGCTGAGAAGCATCTAGATGATTTTGTGAGAGATGGCTTTATACGTGGATTATCAACTCCGCACATTAGACAGAGGGTTCTTGAAAATTCTACTTTGAATTTGAGTGATGCTTAAGAATCGGCAAGATCTTCAGAATTGGCTCAGCAGCAGGCACTATCTTATAATCAAACTGTGAACGCAGTTTCATCAACCTCTACTAGACCTCAATACTCGAATGAGAAAATAAAATCTGCAAAAAAAACGAAGGGTCATTGATTACTCGAAAACAGTCAATATATTCACACAATCAGATGCTTAACTGAATGCTGAATACGCTCTCATCAAACATCCCGAGGGAAGAGAATCTACTGTTTCAACTCGGCATCCCGCTCCAATGCGAAAAGATAAAGGGGAGACTCTCCCAGATTCAACTATGACAGATGCAGAATTGTCTGAACCCCAAGATAAGGTTACAAGTCAAGAAAATGATGGATCAATTTCAGATGGTACTATCAGTGAATCCGTTGAGGGCAATAGGACTAATTTAATTAATCAAATTACTGATCCAAGAAATTCTCCATTCATCCGACGAAGTTGTAGACCTCGAAGAACTCCTGCTTATCTTGAAGACTATGAACACCATTAGTTTAAGAATGGGGGTGAATGTGGTGAATTAAGTATTGTTTCTTAGTTGTCATTCTGACATAAGTTATTTAATCGCAACATTTAAATGTACGCTCGTTCTTTTAGTTTAATAAAGCCTTGTGGGTGGTCAATTCGTCAATTCTATCACTAGGCTCCTGGTTAGGATGACATAATGCTTGATTTGCTACAGCAAGGGGTGGACGTCCTTTTCCATACCTCATTAGGATCCTCCGGTCGAGTCTGGCCTAGAATGTTGTCCCGACCAGCAAGCAGAAGGTTAGGGTTATATGCATACCTAAGATAGGTAAATTGAACTCAGCCTAAATCGTTCTCATGTTTTCGTTCTGAAAACCCTGAAGGTGTCAGATGGATTCATCAGGACCGAGGTGTTATCGCTCAAGCCTCTGATCAATCAACTGATCTGGCACATAACAAGGAAGGATTACTCAGTCTCTGGACAGCAAGAACACTATAGCTGCAGCCTTCATAGACATTGACGATGCATTTAATGCGACACCCACTAGTTCATTATGCGTAACTGCGAGTCCAGACGAGTACCAAATATTATTGCGGAATGGATTAGGAACATGCTAAAAGCCAGAGTGTTAAGCAGTTTCCTAAAAGCAAAAGTAGTCCTTTTTGTGACTGACAGGGTCTACCCTAAGGGACGAGTATTATCCCTTGTGTTGTGTTCCTTGCAGGTTGATGACCTTCTGGTGATAATCATCACACTGGATGTTTATGTACAATCGTACCCTGACGATATAGTCATTCTGTTTTTCGGAGATGACGACGACGTCTCCGACAGACTTCAGGACGCTGCAAGTCAAATACTGACGTGCTCTTATTCTAAAAATGGGTTGGAGCCCCATCGTGCATATTCCACATTTCCACTCTATCACGTAAAATAATAGGATCAAGTAGAAGTGAATATCTCCGCCCAGAAACTGAGTGTATCACCATTTAATTTTTGTGGAAAGAAATGTCAGTCAATCAAATGATCTACAATAGTTTCAACCTACACTTTCAAAGATAATTTTTCCTGATTTCAACAATAGCTTGTGGAGTTTCTTCAGCTCATATGTGGTTGTGATAATTAATAATGCCTTCCTTTGAAATTCAGGATATTGATCTAGCATCCAAAACGAAATGCAAGATGGTTAGGAAAATCTCGGGATAACAGTCCCTGGACTTGTTGATCATGATCTGTTCCTTTAAGATGGTAAATATCGTCATATGATTAACACGTATTTGCGAAGCAATTTTTGTTGTACTGATGTCGGTTTGCTCGTTGATTAAATTGGGTACAGATTCTTCTAATGGTGGTTTTCTAACACCATATTGGCGACTACGATCATGTTTCTTGTTTTTAAAATTACCTGAGGATGAGGCCATGCAAACAAAGTATGATGAGGGGCCACACGTTTAGGATACATTTCAGTATATTTTCTCGATGAAAATGCGCAAAAAATCTTACACAATTATTTCTGTGTATCAGCAAAAATCAACGAGTGTAAATCAACAATAATTCTATCAGATTTGGTTTTAGAAATCAACATCGCCTAGTAGTTGAATAAATCACTGCACGATCATTGTTTTCATTCATTTGATATTGTTTTTTATTCGAAAAAATGCAAGAAGCAAAGAAAGTTACAAATTGATTAATGGTTCATTATCAATTCTCTTTCAATTACTAGGGGCGTTCAAGGCAAGAAAGAACAACGACCCATAAGAAAATCACCCTGTAGAATTTCATATCCATTACAGTGGTTTAATTTTGATGCTAAAGAGGAACCGACGTCCCAAAGTTGTATTAAATATTTCAAAAATTGACTTGAGGTTTCAACCCCTTAAATCTTTCGTACTTATTTATTTACACCATGTACCCATTGCTTTTCTAAGGCGAAGCAGACGGAGCTTTATAGAAGTCATAGATTGGCGCATAGCACGTATGCGCCTGCAGAACCGAAACATGACATAAACTTTCGACTTTTTTCTTATACAATTGTTTTAGGCATATTTGGAAGTCCTTATTGTGTTCTTGGTGGAAAAGTGGGAAAAAATGGACATATTCCTCAATGTAGTGTAATTGCTCCCCCCAACTTCAAATATCGTCAAATTAAGGTTATGTTGGAGACTTTTCCATTCAGTGATGCCATGGCAGATTTTCGGTCACGTGATTTTGACGGGTCTGTCATACTGCATGAAGAGCTACCAACTTTAAATTACTGTTTAACATCGTGTTTTGAGAGCGATTTTAGAACTGTTTTGATTCATTTCATCAAGATTCGATTTATACTGTCACAAAGCACATATGAGACTTCCTCAGTGGTTATATAAAATGTCCATATCACCAGAAAATGTAAATAATAAGCCTAGGCTTGAGTATTTCACCCATACTAGGTTACATTGATCACCTGAATTACTCAATATTCATGCACAACAGGAAAGTTTATCTCTCACTTCTCTGTCCACAATTACTTACTGGAGATCATTTAAGTTTTACAAATTCCTTGAAGTTCCAGCTTTTGGAAACTCAGTTTGCCTTCAACTCATTCTTCATAAAAGACTGAATGCAGTTTCAACTATTTTTCTTCAAACTGTTGCATTGAGGGTTCTGGTAAAAGTTCAACGATCTATATATTTGCATCCATCTCCTCCGTAAAAATTTATCGAATGAAAAAATTCAAAGGATGAAGTTTTCGTCTATCTAGAGGATTTGGGTGCCTTTAAATAGCGTGAACAGTTTTCGTTTTAAAGTGTTATAACCCATTTTTGGAATAGAAATCCAATCAGGGTTGTTTTTATTCTTAAGGGAGGTAGACTCCTGATCTAGTTAGACTTAGATGATACACGGTAACATAACAAATATGCTGAAATTATAAAGGCCTTGATTATTATGAGAAATTACAAGATAGATTGTTGAAATTTTTAAGTACTAACCTGTTACGAAGTGATTAGTGCATTTTTGGGAAACTTTCATCAAAATGTCCCCGTTTTAAGGACCTAATCCAACATTCTCGAAGCTCTCTGTATAACAATTCTAAAAAACCGTTCTCTGGTACTCTTTTTGAACATTCAACAATAACCAAAACGACGGTATTTTTCGTATCAACGATTTTGTAGAAAGTGTCGCGAAAGTTCTTATGGCAAAATACAAATAAACACCTTTGTGCGCCCCTCTGGGAAAATAACGAATTTCTTGTGATCCTAAAATGATCTATTATTCGTTAACAAAACGCAATCTGTTGTCTCGAAGAAAGTTAGGTTAGGTAAGATAAAATGCATATACGAGGGACGATTGAAAATTTGAACGTTTTCAGAATCATTAAAAGTAAAATTTACTCTCGTTTCAATAAATGAATCTTCACATTATCTGCTGGTGATGGTAGCTGATTTTGATTAGATGAACTATTCAAACTGTCTCTTTATGTTTAAGGATAATTAAAGAATTTGTGCTATCTTGCTGATTTTATCGTATTATTCAGCATAAAAAGTATTGATTATGTAGTATTAAATGCATTATATATAGCAAGGCGTTCAGTATATTTGAGATGAAGTATAACAATATGTGAAATTAACGTGTTATTCTGTTGGAATTCCTATTACGGTTTGGTGATAGTTACGATTTTATTGCATACCTGCAGTTTATACGAAATTAACATCTAACGGAGATTATGAACTGTCGATTGCTAGATCTGAAAAGTTTATCAAGTATTCTATTCTCATGTAATTATGTCGATTCTACGAAACAGTAATAAAAGTTACGATGCAATGAAACAATAGGTCGATTCTGAAGGTTTCCGTGTAAAGTTTGATTTGGAAAACAGTCTTTCCCGAATACCAAACATCCAAACAACATTATTGACGATTTTATCACAAATTAATTACACGATCGTTTCTTCCTTTACTGTTTCTGCTGTAGAAATCGATCCGGTTTTTCCGTATTACATCGGTGGGAGGCGGTGCGCTCCCACGACGAGCGTCAGTGCGCGATTTCCTACTCCAACTGTCAGCCAGTCGGTTTCACATTCAAGAACACAGTTCCAGTCGTCGATAAACAGTCGAATTACGTTGACGTTTCGCGCTTTCTCCAGCGAGTTGTCAGTCAGTCAGTCGTACTGTAGATTGTATTATACCATAATATCATCTGACGAAGCATCAGCTCTCTCGAGTGGAAAGTGTGTCAAGAGTGCAGAAATTTACTGCGTTATAACCTAGTGGAATTCAGAACGAACGTTAACGACAATCTGTTACCTGTTCCGTTCTCCCTTCGCGAAAGGATAACAGGGAAGTCAGATAAATCGCCCCATAGGATAATTTGATAATTTTTTGGGAATTTAGAAGTTGTTAAAGGTATGTTTTCATTGATTATAATAAGGTTAATACAGATATTTCTCAACCGTACTCAATTTCGTAAATAAAGGGATGTACCTTGTGAAAACTTTATTCTATGATCACTACTGGTTTTTAGGGTTAGGTTTTGCATCTGTTATTTTCTTTTTCATTTAAAATTTCTTAATTACCAATGGGCCATGTGTTTGAACGTATTTAAAAATGAATATTCAGATATTTACTTTAGTTCTTCATCGATCACAAATAATAGAACATTAAATAAGTAAATTTTACTTTATAAATATTTAGTCCTTTCCAGAATCATTCAACAATATCATGAGTAACAAAGATGAAGAATTACATCATGATTTTGACTGATATAAAAGGAGAAAGTGTATATTTTCAGATATTTGATTCAATATTGGAAAATGTGGCATATGATAACTTATCATTATGAAAACAGGATACCTGAATCCTTTATTTACTGTGATTAATTGAGTATGGTAAATTCATGTACAATATGTTCATTATGACGTTCGTAGAAAATAATCCGAATGAAAGTTTAACAATCTCATTTTGTACTTTGTTAGTTCTACAACAATGTTCATGGATGAGATAGTTACGCGTAATATAAAAATACTAACAAATTTTGATGACGTTTTGTATTACCAGTAACCTATCATTTTTCAAGCTTTACGAACTTGGTCTAAATAGTTAATTATTTTGCAACATAGTCTTTTGCTTTTAACATTGTGGTAGACGGCCTAATTAGCTTCCACGGAGATGTAAACCTTGAAAAAGTATAATTTTCTGGACGTTTGGGGAACAAATGAGAGAAGCGATAGATCAAACCTTTTCAAGAATATGTGGAACGTAAATATAGAATGAATTAAAGTGTTCACAACAGTCGAATTTGATAAATTTAATCTCAACGGTTTTGCCAGCTCTTATTATTCGTTTGCATCGATCAATTTACTTCTTTATCAACTTCAACTGGCTCTCTAGATCAGAGAGCAACTTCAACACCACAACTGACTGATACACTAACATTATGTCACATCTTCAGCATTTTAACATTTCAGGTAGTGAAAGAATGATGCTTGATAAAATTGTTGATCGTTACTTTTCTTATCTGAAAGGGCACTAAACAAAAGCCATTGCGCAGAATCAAAGAAACAACCGACAAGTAACCCTTGTATCCTTGCTGTATAACCTGTCAAAATATGACACTATTGCTCACGTCAAGTTGGTTGTGACATACAGCTGAATTTTGTTATTTCGTATTAAAGTAACATTGAATTAATAATTTTGTGGTATTCTTTCCGTTTTCAAGTTGCCTTCATTTTTTAAGTTTCACGTATTCACTTATAAAACAGCAGCGCGCGTTCAAACTGCGCTTATTTTCATTAGAATAATGTATAAAGGCCACGTAAAGTCTAGATTGCGTTTTTTAAATCGAGGTTATGTATGGTTTCCTAATCAATCTTCAATGCGCTTGACATACATATCGCCGTTTACCCTGTATTATGGTTTCCTATTAATAGTATGCGCGTTGCATAAAAACCGATGTATTCTTTACTTCCTAGTTCTTAGAAGTAGAGGAAAGTGGACTTCGTGAAATATATATTTGTTTAAAAGAAATTCCTCGTTGAACGTAACTGTTTGCACTTCGAAATTGCTAATTTCAATGTCAGCTCTACCAGTTTGTGATGATTTCAACGACGTAATGCCTAAAAAGTTTGTAGTTGATTAACTTTGGCTTTGTGAAGCTATCTCTATATGTGTCTTTTTGAAGAATCACAATGTTACCAAAAAATTTTTCATTACTGGTTACTTTGATGTCGAATAAGCTACTTGACAACAGGTGTCACTATATTACAATGTTTGTGTTGCTCAAAAGTGTAGTATCGTCATTAAAAACCATTTCAACTTATGAATTCAATGTGAGATGGCCATGAAATTTTGACCATTATTCAAACGTTCCAGAATTGGAAATATACAGCCTTAGGCGCGGTTTGTTCGAATGTCGCGGATGGTATATGTCACTGACGAGTCCTCAACGGGGACGAAGTCTGTTGTTCAATGCTGGCACATTCGATTAAATATTACCACTGTTGTTGTTTGAACTTGGATATCAATTACCTGAACCAGTTTATCTGGAAGAGATGTTTGATAATCAAGGAATTATATGATATTTCCCTTGATATCGTCTATATTTAATTCTTAATTAAAATATGCATTCGGTTTGATTGAAGTGATTATTTTAGATAATATAAAGGTTGTTCGGGAAGTCATTTTGTCCTCTCTCAATGAAATTTAGTTCTTATTTTCTCCACATTCAACTTCATACTTGAGCGAATTATCATATTGTGACAGCTGATGTACTGGCGATTAAATTGGTTAGTATTTAACACTAGAGCTTCTCTGTGCATAGCGAATTGTATTGATTTTCAGGAGAACCTACGTGAGATAACCCAATGCTGATTGGTCATACTTGATTATTTCCTACAAGAGGCATATCTAATACTTTCTTTTGATGATCGATGATGTTTTGATAAGGTTCATTACCATTCCTCCCGGTTTATACAGGGTGTTTCATAATAAGATGCCGTAAATAGTGAACGTGATTCCTTGAGTGATGTCAAGAAAAGAGTTCATATAAACATGGGTCGAAAAATGCTTCGTTTCTGAAATATAGGATGTTAAAGTTTCAAAAAATTGTCAGTATTTTGTTCATAAAAACTAGTGTTATTTCCAGAAATATACATCTTTGAACACCCAAATATTTGTAAGAGTATACAGGATGACAGTTTTTCACGGGTCAAGATGCCTTTTTTCTCACCCAACTTTTTTGTGGTGCACCAGTGATTCTTACGGTTGTTGAGATTTCGAACTCAAATTAGATAAGATAAGATAAAAATTATGTGAAAGTATACAAGGTGATATTTTTTCCGAGTCGTCAGCTTTTGCCTCTCAAACTCTTTTCGATAAACTACCGACGTATTCTGTATATCAAATCTGATTATTTTTCATCTTCTGTTGCATTTTTTTCGTGTCTCCGACTGTTTTTTGAGATAATAAATATCGTCGAAATGTCTCTCCAATTTTAAAAGCGTCAAAATGCTTGAATACCTAGTAGGCTTTGATACCAGAATGCAATCATAGAATAATCACAGTGAAATTCAATTTGTTGGTTTTGAAATTTGGTCTATCGTGCTTTCATTGAAATGGCATGTTTGTATCTATTAATGCATATTAAATGGTTTTCACTCATGCCGAATTTACGGATATATCCTATATTTATGGTATGCCTGATGAAAATATGTGGAAGGAAGCTAAGCGTTTAGTCAAGAGCGCTCTCCAAATAGAATGATTTCTAACAGGCGAACATTTTCTGATGATAGCTTTTTGATTTGAATCATTTCAGCTATTTCTTTATTTGCCCCTCAAACTGCAAACTTTATTAAGTTCAACTATAATGTCCACAAGAAAATCTCAAAATCAGATAGAATATTTCAAATCCCGAATCGGTTCGTCGTGTTGTCAGATACTTTCTCATTGAAACGTCAGTGCACGTCCTTAACGTAACCAGCGGACTTCAGAGTGAATGATGGATTTTATAGGGATGGAACGTGTAAGCTTATTCAAATATACGAAGGAGTCTGAAAAGTTTTCGCCCTAACAAAGATACAAGACATTTTTTCTAAATATTTCTTGTATCTTCCAACATAGTATCATTGTTACTCTATACATTTCCCAAATATATATATATATATATATATATATATATATATATATATATATATATATATATATATATATATATATATATATATATATATATATATATATATATATATATGCAATGATCTTATCTTTGTAACCCGTCCAAATAGTACTCGGCGTTTTTCTCTGCAAAATAGTGGTTCACGGAGGTGATTGCCTCTACATTTGACGAAAATCTCTGTCCTCCGAGCTCAAATTTTGGATGGGGGAACAAAAAGGAGTTGCTTGGTGCTAGATCTGGTCAGTAAGGCGGATGGTCAAGCAGTTCCAACTGTAATTCGTGGATTTTTGTCAAGGCAACCGCTGAAGTGTGAGACTTGTTGTCTTGGTGAAACAGAATTTTCTTTTTCTGTAGTGACCGCTTTTCCGCAAGTTCACTTTTGGCTGGTCAAGTGATGATGCATAATATGCTCCTTTGATTCGAGGAAACATGTTTTTCTTTCTGAAGATAATCATTAAAATAACTCAATGTCTATCCCAAAACAGTAGCCGAGACTGTCCCAGTCGAAAAATTTCGATGATGCAGTGTCAGCATTTGCTTCTTTTCGAAACGGAACCCCTCCTCAATCCACTGTTTGACTGTATTTTCGTTTTATCGACTTCACAGAATTACAATATTCTGGCGTATAATGGTGTATCTAAGTTTCAATTACAGTAATCAATCGGCGTCAAAACTCGGATTTATTGCGACTAACTGGGCCAACAGAGTGTTGGAAATGTTCATTCGAACACGTTTCTGGTCTAACGTGAACAAAACTATTTCATCTGGAATTTCAGCTGAAATTATGGAATCAATCTCATCTGGCCTTATTTTGTCCACTAACCAGACTAAAATGTGCGCATGTGGCAATCCACGCTTTTGCCATTCTACAGAGTACATCCAACAACGGACTCCCGGCGGACAGCTTTCTCATGTGTAAAAGTTGAATCAGTATGTGACAAACACAATCTTTTGACATGCACATAACCTGTGCTATCTCTCACTTTAAATCGACGGTCTAGCACCATTTGGCTGCAATTTTGTAGCAGCTCGAACATTCATCGTCTCTAAAGCTCTTAAGGCCACGTTCATTTTTAATCTGCATAGTTGGATTGTGAGCACAACGATTTTTCCGCATCTGAATTGCCCATAAAATAAATTTTAAAAATTGATGATCTTTAGTGGTAACAGCTCGAAGTGATAAATTTGTCCTTGTATCTGTAATTTTTAAAAATTTATCCATTAATTATTTCCGATATATATTTATTTTAGTACATTGAATAATATAAAAAATATTCTTATATAATTCCTTGAAAGTGGGCATCACCAAATGATGTCATCTGGAAACAGTTGTTATATTTCTGAATGTTGGTCAAAAAGTGCTTAAATCATTTCCAATCCCAGAAACTAAAGAGCGTAACTGGTGGTGGGACCAATTGTGGCAATTTTACTTTGCCTTCAGCACAACATAATCCAGTAGATTCACCAGTGTATTTTAACGCCTTACAATATTTACAAATTGTTTTCATTTCCCCAATTGTTACTGATTTGTCGGCACAATAATCAATTGCCGGATCATAGTGGAATGCAGCTCGTTCAAGAATCACAGGAGCACTGCGTCTGCGGATTCGCTCAATTTCATTATGTCTAGCTTGCTGTTGTTGTGTTTGATGTGCACGAACTCGTTGCATTCTAAGCCTATCTCCTACATTGTCACTCACTAAAGAACGCAATTCTGACATAGCAATACGACTATTTTCTTGATCTCTCTGTCTCTGGTCATCAGTGCGGTTAGCACGTGAGGTAGCTCTTCGCACATTTGATTGACTACGACGACCTACGTTAGGTCGTCTTCTCCTCGGCATCGTAAATTGTAATTGAGAAAATTTCCCGCTTATTTAGCAGTAAAGTGTCACTATCACAAAAAAGAGCACATTACTTGGAATGTCACTATCACAAAGGATCACCAAAGCAAAGAAAGTTCTCGCGCACGTAGCCAAAGATAGAAGGATGCACTCATAGATATCGTAACTCGTAACACAATATAATATCGTAATACTTTTTTCCGTGCTCTGACTGAAAAGCGACAGACAGGATGGATTGACATATTAGTTGGTTGTCAAATCTAATGTCAAATATTATGATTGCGTTCAGAAATTTAACTTAAGATTTATAATTTAACGTTTGTGACAAAACTTAAGATTTATCTTTCGATTTCTATATAGTCTTATTAAAAAAATAATCTGACAGATTAACAACTGAAGTTAGCTAAAATTAATTTTCTCGAAGCTATATGAAGCTGTGAGACTATGCAATTTTGTCGCGGTCGCGATTCACTTTCACTTTTTGAGTTTCGAACGCGATATTAGATCCTCCAACGCGCATGCGAATTTGAACTTTATACAGCGGTAATAAATTACAAATTGACTCTCCATTTTATTTAGAAAACGTTTGTATGGGAAATAGAAAAATACTGTTTTGAGGATTTTCCCGGCAATTAATCGAATTTTTCTCACCTTTTAAACCTTCCTAGACCTCCACGAATAATTCAAGACCAAGATAAGATAAATGCTTATTTTATCTATAATTATGCTGTGTGTCAGAAAAAAATACAAGTGTGAGCTCAGGATATGTAACAAGGGAACCATACTATCTTGCGTATGATTCAATAAACTAGTCAAAAAACCTGAGAAAAAACTCGTTTCCCTGTCGCTATTGCACTAGCAATAGCTTGTCTGTTTATGTTGTGTTAGTGTCGTGTGTACATAAAGAGTACCAAAGATTTTTCTGCTTAGCAGCTTCAATTCTCATCTTGCACTCCATGATTTCCAGACGAAGACAGGGGTGAAAGGAAGGGAGTTTGGGACAGGAATCTGCAACAATGGAAAAAGAAAACCAGCAGAAAAATATTCCAACAATCATACCTGACTCTTATATGTCTAAACTCAGTTCAGTTTAAGAAAAATATTACATAGCAAGCAAGGCTATAAAAAGGACTAAGGAGATGATGAAAAAGTACATAACCTGCGATATTTCCTCTTTCGCGGAGATGTTCTTCAGTCGCAGTGTGAGTCTCCTGAAACATAATCCCTTGTTCTTGCTTGCCGATTTTGAAGTATAATCGCAAAATCCCTTCAATATTCAAACTCAACAAAACAATTCCCTCTCTGTTTGACCGAGAGAGCCCCGATGGCCAGGTTCGGTCTTCTAAGTGTTGCCTATTATGATCTATAGATGTTCTAGAATCATTATGAACCCAATAATTTGGGTTGACATCTCCCATATATTATTTCTTCGTGGTTCTTGTTCAATTTAAAGAAAAATTTGCGAAAAAAATTTGACAGTCATTTTAAAAATATGACATATGTCATATAACAACTGCGGTTGAAAGTTTAGTGCGTTAATATCAACAGATGAAGAATGAAAATTCACTAGCTTTTATTTACGAGTGCTGCCATCTTCACGTAGAGGTTGAAAACTTTTCATGCCTTCGTCGTATGGTAACAGTGGGTTCATGAAAACGAATATTTCTGTTCGATCCCTGGATGTTCTCAATGTGAGTAGTTTGTTAGTCAAAGAATTTTCAGAATCAATTTCGTTAGTTTCAGAGTTTCTCCACAAGCTTTAAATAAATAACAACATTCCTTCACCTCATCTTATTATTTGTGTTATTTGAAAGGTAAATTAGGTATTCCCTATCTAATTTTAGCGTTGTTTTAGCCAGAAGGCGTGAGGAATATTCTCTTATGCAAAAGATTTGTCCGAAACAAATATTAATATTAATACGTTAAGGAGAAAACTTCCGCCTGGTCTATCTCAAGGTTCTCTTGCAGGGATTCCCAAAGCCAACGATTTCTCGCGAATTATATATATTCTCGCGTTACGAAATGCAAAAATAATGCGTAGTTCTGCAGAACATGGGGAGCGCGATATCTTGGTTTATGGTTTTACTGTTAATCCGTCCGTTTATCTGCGATAACACAACTCAAAACTTCCAAGAACGATGTCGACGGACTTTGGAATACCCGTTGCGGTCACACCGCAATCAGGCGGCGTTCGTTCGGTACCAGGCGCCCGCATTCAGTTTTGTTCGGAAAAATTTCGTTCTCAATTGTTATATTGCTAATTTGATATCGCGAGAGATGTTATTCTTTTTAATTATACTCAATGTATCTTTGGCACCTCAATTATTCATATAATCATCATTTGCAAAGCAGATTCAAAACGTACATGGACATGGGTGATTCATAGTAAAAAATTGCTCATTGAGATATCTGTTATACTTTGCATATATTTTAGATACACCCTCGTAGGTACCACCTGGTTCTGGGTTGCGCACAGGAAAATATCCTAAGACGGAGAGAAGGCTGTGCCCGATCCAGGACCAGGTGGTGCCTACGAGGATGTATCTAAAATATCACCAAGCAGAACTTCCCGACAGAGCTATGTCGAAGATGTGGAAAGGGCCAGGAATCTTTACAGCATGTAACATCTAGCTGCTCTATATTGGCTCCGAAAGATTACCTTACCGACATAACGCGGTAGCGAGAGTGTACCACCAAAGTATTGCTGTCAATTTAGGACTTTGCAAGGGAACAGTAGCAACATACCAATATCGACCTAAATCAGTGATTGAAACGCCTATGCACAAGATGTATTGGTATACTCCCCTAGTGACACAACAGACCTGACATAGCAATTTTCAACCATTATGATAAAACAGCAGTTATCCTAGACGTCAGAATACCAGCTGATGAAAATGTGAATAGATCTTATAGAGAAAAAATAACAAAGTATCAGGATTTGGCATTCGAACTGAAGTTCAAAAGAGTGACGCTGATCATATCGGTAAATGTGCTTGTTGAGGCGCACTAACCTAATAGTATCCAATTTCTTGAACATCGCTGGAAAAATTGTTGAAAGGAGATTATGCTGAGAAATAATGATTTTTTTTCGAAAATTTTGTATTTTCTTAGGCCAGGTAATTCTGAAAGCAAATATGAGTTTTGAAGTATATAAATTGCAAAGTATTCATTGTGTAAATTTATGTAGTGGAATGCGCTGCGCTGCCGCCGGTCGCTTGTCGTCATTGCCAGCTAGCGGAGCTGTGGGTTTCAACTAGATTCACATCATTCATGCCTGAATTTGTGAAACGTCCATATGAATTTCAAAATGTTGAAAACTTCTGTAATACCCGAAATACTTGTTTGATAACTTTTTTATGGTGTTACGAGGTTTCAAAATTTTGCGTGGAAATATTTCAACGGGATTTTTTTCAAGCTGGTAATATCTACATAATTCCTTATAACCGTTGATATGTTATAACACATGTCACTTGATAGACGATTTATAGTAACCTTAGAGCGAACCAAATCAATTTAATTTAAAATTCAAATTTTCATAATAGTTTTTATATTGATAAGTAGTTTTTGTTCTCTAGACCCACGACCATAACTGTTGGACAATGATCAGTTATTAAAACTTTGCTTATCTTAATGCGTATTCTTATTTCATTATGATTATGGAAGATGCTGAACCCTGAAATGTTGTTTCGGAACAAACAAATGTGTTAAGTATGTGAACTAAAAAAAAAGTTTTCCATTTTGCACACAATCTCTTTGTAGCATAAACAATTCGTTTCATTATTCAGAAGGATGGTTCTGATCCAATTACCATTGGGAAAGTATCGAATATGTTCTTATTGCTAATAAATCTTAATGAGTAATTTAGAAACGCGTGGTTCGTGATTCACCGCACGACATTGACGTTTTTTTCGGTCGTTCGTTATTTAAAATGATCGAATATAGATGAAGGCTGAGCCATCGATTCGTGACAATTCATTCAACGATCCCGATCAGGTTAACCCTTGAGAAGTCGAGGTCTTCGTTGGTCGTCACCCTCGACAATCGCAGTTAATAGCGCGAAATTTATTCGTTTACATTAATGTATTAATTATTAATAAGTCCCTCAAAAACACACGTTGTGAGGTCTGTCAGATATAGTTCAATATGCAAATTTCCTTCTATGGACGTTTGAAGGCGGAAGAGATCGATATGAGGTTGAGGGTCGAGCTGCAAATTCAATTAATTTCAATATTTTCTGGAAGTTATATTGAAAAGTCGTAACATTGTCAACCCATCAATAAACCAATGGGTAATGGCAAAGCTTTCTCTTATTAAAAAACTAGTCTAGTTACCAAAGTCAATACGAAGTATAAATGCCCAGTGGTACAGTACGGATTCCGAAAAATGTTGGTGGTGATCAAATTTCATTCTGAATTTGCCACAACAATAGATCGGCAGTCAAAAGATAACTAAACTACCAAAACTTATTACGTAATGAAATAACACTCTGCTAGCGGCAAAAGGCGGCTTTATCAAAGGAACGCGCGGTACTTGTCAAAGGAAAGGCGTGTTTTTTATTCTTGTCGTTTTTCTAGAAAATTTGGGCGGCGCGTTTGACGGGAACATTCGAGACTTTCGTTCAAGCCGATATAAATGTTGCGCCTGCAGGAATTGGGGTCATTCTGAATTGTAACTTGAAAGCAATACTACGTCGATTCAAAGTTTATTATTAAATATTACATAATGAGTGCAGCGAAGAAATCTAAAACGTATCATTTCCATAACGATTGGGAGGAAGAATTTTTCTTATGTATGGTGAAGGATAGGTGCATTTGTCCTATTTGTCGTGCGTCAGTTGCAATACCTAAGTGTGGTAACTTGGAGAGGCATCATAAAACGGTTTATAAAAACGATGAAAATGATTTTATGCCACAGAGGGAATTAGGAAGACGAAAACTACGTGATTTGATATCTTGTTTGAATGAAGAACAAACCTTGTTCACAAGACCAGCCAAACAATCAAAAGCTGCTACGATCGCGTCATTTAAAATATCTCATATATTGGCGAAACACAAGAAACCGTCCGAAGATGGATCAGTTGTGAAGGAAGCATTTATTGAAGCGGGCGAGACTTTATTTGGAGATTTAAAAATAAAACAGAAATCATGTCCGCTATTAGAGAACTTCAGTTACCTCGTCCGACTGTCACAAGGCAAATTGAAGTGATGAGTCAGGACATGACGAACATATACATGACGTTTTCTTCAATTTTGTAAAAAACTTCAATCTACCAATATATTAAATTAGTGTGCATTACAGCCGATAGAGCACTAGCAATGACTGGAAGCTGTGGCATTGTGTCGAGCTAATGAAGATTTCCCTTAATTTTTTCATTCTATTGCATTACACATCAATAAGTTTTGTATTCAAAAGTTTTAAACACGGAGGAAATTATGGGTATTGCAACAAAAATTGTGAATTCTATCCGTACACGTAGCTTGCAACGACGGCTCTTTAAGTTGCAGTTGGAAGATAGGGGTCAGCCGAACACACTGATTCATTTTTTCACACGGACGTCAGGTGGTTGAGTCGCGGAAAATTCCTAGAAAGGTTTCAAGAATTATTGCCCAAAATAACAGCATTTCTAGACGAAAGAGGTGATGACACTCAGATGTTGAAAAACGAAAAATGGCTGACTGATTTGGCATTTTTGACTGATATCACAATGCACTCAAACATCTTTAACATGGAGCCTCAAGGTAAAGGATTGAGATGATTAGCTCAGTAAACGCATTCAAAAGTAAAGTGCAACTTATTAAAGATCAACTGAAAAGAAAGGATCTGAAACATTTTCCGTCTTTGAAAGCAAGGATTCCCCAGTTGAATTATGTGATACGTATGAGGCTGAATTATCAAATATTTTGGGACAATTCGAAATGCGTTTTTATGATTGGAGTTAATTGGCAAATATAGCAGTTTAACACCATATGTAACTCTTTTGTTTTGTAACAACCAATAAACTCGCAATTTTGAATAACTATGAGTGTTTTTATTGATATTATAGAAAAGAAACTAACTAAACCTAACCCAAACCTTGACTAAAATAATGTTTATTGTGCGGAAAGCTAATATCTATATATGCTACGGTACACCCTACCTAAGTAGGTAGGTAGGGTGTATTGTGTATGTACGACAACCCTGCATCACACATACTTGCAGCCTCTCAGAGTCGATCGTAAGTAGTCTAAAAATATTGATGTAGATCGCCAGCAGTTCAAGTTTGAGCACTCCTGATCTAACAGATAGACAGCTACGAGCGGCTGTGGAAATCACCCTGACGGACCAAACTGGTATATGTAACAATGTCGAAACAGTACAGAAACCTTTCGCCATAGTTGAAGAACATCCACCTTTGGCTGAAAATAGAGCAGAGCAGCACCTACAACCACAATAGATTTGGATTCGTGATCGTCTAAGGAAAAAATTGGATACCTCTTGGATAGGAGGCGATTTAGAAACGGGACTGATGATATAATATCTGGTTGAAGAGACTCAAAAATATGCGATTTTTCTGAATCAGCTAGATCAAAAAATTACAGCAACTGAAATTCGATGTTTCTTTGCAATTTTAATTCTGAGCGGGAATAATACCCTTCCATCAAAACGTATGTAGTGGGATTCGAATAATTTCTTCATTTTGCGTTTGAGATAAGGTGTGGAAAATTCGTCCTCTGATGAATGAAATTATATACAAATATGTTTGGACAATTTTGTGCCAATTCACAATGTTGATTGTGACGAGTCAATGATTACATACTACCGTCGTCACGGATGTAAGCAATTCAATTGGATTTTGATACAAAATCTGGTGTTTAAACCTGAAGAGGGTTATCTGATAAATTTCAACTTATATCAGGGCAAAAATCCTAGTGGGAACGGAAACTATAATAGAAAATGTGCTTGACGAGCTACGACTTCCAAATGTACGGCACAATATTTATGTCAATAATCTGTTTACAGAGTTTAATCTATTCAGTTATCTTCCATATTTACGCTATGGTGCTATAGAAATGATAAGAGAAAACCGGATACCGAAAACATGGCCTTTGCTCAATATCATGTCTTTCCAAAAAAAATAAGGGCGAATATCAACACGTGTTGGATAAAAATTCGTGAATGCTTAGTGAGGTAGCTAGATTACCATGGCTCCCATAGATGTAGGAGTATCCCCTGTCGTATCGTGTATAAGGAAGATTGTCTGAGAAATCAGCTGTCTACGATTGGGCAAAGCGGTTCAGAAGCGGCAGAGAGTCAGTGGAGGATGATATGCGCGATTAATGGTTTTCCAATTATAGGATTGGTGTGAGAAGCAAGAAATGGTATTGCAATATATTCACCTGCCTATTAGATGTTGCAATTAACAACGCTTGCCTATTATATAGAAATCACCATGGAAAAACTTCAAATTTTCAGTTTAGAAGAGAATCACTGCAGGTATACTTACAACGTTACGGCGTAGCTCCTCAAATGCCTGTAAAACATCAATTTCATTGACTCTTTTACACCAGACATACGTTTCGATGGTACCCGTCACTACGTTGGACCGTGCAATAGACACCGTTGTGCTGGTATTGATTGTAAATCATTCGGTAAAACCATGTGCATAAAGTTTGATGCATGGCTATGTGTACCTTGTTTCGCTAAATATCATACATGTGTTACGTTTTATAGGAATATTGATATTGAAACTCTTTATTTTTTATTGAAAGACGGGAAGGAAATTATAGATATGTTAATTTATTGTACCTCAACCCCAGTGATTTCGGTAACTTTCTTTTTTTGCTATTAAATACACTAATCTTCACTAATTTATAATATAAACCTGTAGAAGTCATTTCGAAAATAAAAAATAATTGCGGGCGTTAATGAGTTAATCAACTGTCTATACTATAGAATAATCCCTTTGATTTGTTTATATAAATCCAAAATTATAGTTCTAAGCGTGCTGTGTTTTAGCCATAGAATGTCTTGAGAATCATCCTTTAAAATCTTTCGCAGTTATTTATTTGTACAATTTCAAGTATTTTTCATGCATATACAAGCTTTTTATGTTGCATATAATTCGGACTCTACTAGTATTTTTCATCAATTTCTTTAGCAAGTATGTATTTTGACGCCTACTTTATTTGAACTTGTGGTCTAGACTACCGAAAGTATGTTAAAATCAATAAGTAACCTTTCTATGAGTATAGGAAAGTTTTCGGATAGCAATTCGTGTATTGAGTCTTCCAAGATTGCAGTGTGTTGTTTGCCGTTTCAATTCAGCAAATTGAATAATGATCCCGCGAAATTCAATTATCGCCATTAAAGCGCCCTCACGTGGTCGAGAATTGAGGCTTATCACGCCGCCGAAGGCTGAACGGAAATTTAAAATTGCGACAATAAGTAAGTTATAATATTCGGTTCATTGAATAATTAATTCAATTGGCGACATGGCGAATTTTGTACGATGAACCTACGGTCTTGGGTCATCTGATCTATTATTAACCGTATCACGAGAATCGTCGGGTTATTCGCGAACATTTCCACTCGAATTATACGTAGGAAATGGCTTTGTATAGATGAAAATAGATCCGTGAAGAATGGAATTAAATTTCTACCTATTCGAATCAATGAAATCAATAAACATTGAAAACACATCAATGTTTTCAAAGATCGCCTCTTAAATGTAAGCTCATGAAAATGAGAAGAAACGGGTGATCCATGCGTTATCTAGTATATGATTCAAGAGAACAGGGAGAACGCATACTCCGTCACTGACACATCAGTAACAGCTAGTCTGTGAGTGAGGATTATTGTGTTCACGCTACATTCTGTGGGATTCCAGAAATCTGCAAAATAAAACACTCCACACGATGCTGATCCCCGGCCGAAGCTTATGTTTGTTGTTAGATTTTTACTATCGGTTCAAGGGATATTGATATTAAGAAATAGGGAAATGAACATCCTTGAGAGATGCATTACGAACGTCGAATTTGTGGATCAAGTACAGTTTGACTTTGTGCCACGATGATGTTTTCTCAAACAAAACCTGGTTTTTTGACCACACTGTATGAATATCCTTAAGCAGGCTCCGTATTCACCCTAAATGGCTCCGTGTGACTTTTCTTCCTTTTGACAGAATTACCATTCCGAACAATGAATTGATCCTTTTTGAGATACGGCACCCTAATCAGTTTTCAGAATATTCTTCGAGTTCGTCAAAATCCATGAATTATGATGAAGTGACATTCAAGTTTGTATTGGAATCAAGTGGCGTCAATTCTCGTGGACTCTGACGAGACAAGAAACATTCCATACGTAAGAGGAGTGGGGCAGGGATGCGTGCTTTTGCTTACACTTTCCGACCTATATTCGGAAAGAATCATGGCTGAGGCTTTGGGGGTGCGACTGAATGAGTTTCAGGGAATGGAATACATCAACTACGCAGATGATACAGTTCTCATTAGCTTGTCGGCAACAGGCCTACAACAGCTACTAAACCGAGTTCATGATGCCAGCAGAAAGTATGGTATTCAAATAAATGTCAGAAAGACGAAGTTTATGGTAATTAATGAGAGAGATGATGTAACGGCTACGCTACAGCTGGAAGGGCAACAAATTGAGCGGTGCAAGCAGTTTAAATATTTTGGCTGCTTAGTAACCAGCAAATGGGAGATGAAACCCGAAATACAAAGCAGAAACGAACAGGCAAGAGCTGTATTTGTGAAGATGAAGAGGCTGCTAACGAACAGAGATCTCAGTCTCGACTTGCGTGTGCTGTTACGTCTTTCCCATCGTGCTGTATGGAGTAAAAGGCTGGACTATAACTCAATGTCTTGAGAATAAAATAGCTGCATGTGAGATGCTGGTGTACCGGCGAATGCTTCGCATCTCGTGGCGAGACCACGTGACCAACACCGAAGTTCTCCGAAGAGTAAACAGCGACGCTCAACTATTCACCACTGTGAAGACGAGGAAATTCCAATACTTCGGCCAAATTATGAGAAATGAAAAATACAAACTGCTTCATCTCATCATTCAAGAAGAAGTAACATACAATAACTCCTATCGATCAAATACCCTGGCGGACAAAAAATTTATTGCACTATTTAGACTAGGCTTGTGTACAGGTTTTTTTAATGTTCTGACAGTTTTTCAGCATCGTTCTTGATAATTTCGAGGAATTAGCATTATTTTTGCAAGTTTGAAAAGTCGCAATTTGGCGATTCTGTTTGAGTTTTTAACAATTCTGTTCAGTAAATGAAAAAGGTGCATTTGTTGAAGTCGCGTAGAGTTTAAATAATTGGTTGAAATATCTTTGGATGCTATCGGAGTAGCAAGAATTGTTACGTTGTTACAAGATGGCCGAGGATAACGTGAAACAGCTTGAATTGTTGGAATGAGTCTTTGTGCAGTTCGCAGAGTGAACCAATGGTATAGGGAAACAGGATTGATGACCTCACTCAACCTAACCTGTCGAAGAAAAATCAACACGCAAAGAGATGCCCGTTTTATATGCGGTTTTGCTACGAAATCAATTACAGAAAGTGAGGAATGTTAATGGTTGTGAATGGGTCCGATGGCGGCTTCGAGCAGCAGGAGTCAGTTGTAGAATGGCTACAGGTCCATCCCTCGCCTCAGTAGCTTGTATTACCTCCTCTTGCCTTGATACAAGCCTGAATCCGTCTAGGCATGCTTTGGATTAGGTCTTCCACCTCTCTGGGGTGATATTCTGCACCCTTCTGTGGCGGCTTGGATGAGCTGTTGTGGGGTTCTTGGATTATCCTGGCGCGATCTAATTTTCTTTCCAGTTTTTTTACAACAAAAAACTTCATTCTTCGCAAGTATTCAAAGATCCATGGTTGAGAACAATCAGTAATGTGAAATACCAAGTGACAAAAGACATTCAAGGATATTGATGTATTGATGGTACGCCAAAATCTTGTTGATTCATTTATTGATTTGTTCATTCAATTTCCTGGATGAAAGTAACTAAACGAAAAAATTTGGAAGATTTTTAAAAATTTGAACATCATCTGTTGTAGTTTTATTGTTTTTCCTGTAGCCAGTTGGAAGATTCCACTTGACGTGGAATGATGGATACTGGATCAGGGTTATGTTTTTGCCTCAATGGTTGGTATAGACGTCGCAGGTTATGTAGGAGACTGAGAACTCCGCATTGCGGATATTTCGAGAACCATTCAATACCATTTATGATAATTATGAGCGGTGGGAGCATTTTATGCAATATAATACCACGCCACAAACAGCCATAAACGTTATGCAATATCTTGATGGAAGTGCAATAGGGCGTTTTGAGTGGTCTACCCTTAGTCCGGATTTAATCTCATTGGGTATGTCTGGGATGAGTAAGGAAAACGTATTCGAAGCTCCAACAAAAGGCCAGCAGCTTAGAGAACTGTTGGAGAGCAATATACGCCAAAACGTTATTCTCAATATCGCATACTAGTAATTTTTACACTTCCAAATTTGTTTTTCAACGTTTTCACTATATTATACCTAGCCTTCACTACGCCTATTCTTTTTTCTGAATAAATTATTTAAAAATCGATAGAAGATATTTTTTTAGTTTCCTCATTACAAAAATGCATTGAAGAAAGGTATTAAATGATTCATATCAAAAAGAGCCGAGGTTCTGATCAAATATGCCGAAAAACAATTATTTACGTAATGATCTTAATTTTTTGCCAATGTATCTTCTTCTGTAGAATCGCAAGACGTGCAAAGCTAAATGGAGAGAACAGCTAATGTGAGAAACATTTGATCTTTGATTTGAAAAATGAATCTTCTCCTTTCTATTCCTTTCAATTCATTAATTAATCGACTTTCTCCTTCGATTTAAGTATAGATTGTACTCGAGTTCATTCGGGAATTATATAATTCGGAAAAATTAGCTTGTGTGTTCTTTTTTATGCACAATTTGAAATTCATTTCCATTTTATATTTACATACCTGCACGTTATTGTTATTATTTGTTTTGTTTATAATTATTTGACATACCTACAATCAACACGTCGCTATTTTCTTGTTTGTAACTTATCCGATTATTTCTAAAAACACGATATTCATTTCGTTTCAATTGAACTCATAGTTTATCTGTTTTCTTTGCTGGTGGTAAATGTTGTAATCATTTCGCCGCGGCAAAACAAAAATAGTTTCACTGTTGATAAGAGAACGTGATGCCTGTTTACTTGGTATAGCACGTCAGAATCGAATAGAAATTTCTGGAATTTGAATTTCGATAACATCGTTGAAGAATGTGTTTGTAATTTTGAAAATATGAGTTGGGCAGAAAATTTCTCTTTTATTCAATATAGGAACTTTAGTTTACGCATATGATACATCGACCAGGCCCAGATTATCTGTTAATTTGGGCATGGTCGATGTATCATATGCGTCAACTAAAGTTCCTGAGCTACACTCATCTAAGTAATCAACAAGGTCAGTGATTAATAAAACATCGGATCTAGGGTATTACCCTACGGAACACCACTCTCAAGTTCAAACTAACCTAACCTCATATCTGTATTCCCGCCAATCTGAGACCTATCCAGAAGGAAGGATTTAAGCAATTCCAGAGCAGCATCTCTCACTTCATAGTTCTCTACTTTACTGCGTAACTTCTCCAAATTAATGGCGAAGACACGCCTATATATCATACACGTTTCTACGATATCTTTAGAGTCTTACTTAATTCAATCAACTTTACTTCACTATCATTCGAATTTATTTTGTAAACTTGATTACGGAATATTTTTTCCATGGGGGATATATGAAATCAAGAGTTTTGATGATAATTGATTTGAGAATCGTATAAAACACGAAATTTGGCAGATCTCATCGGAAATATTACGAATATGAGAAATTTTTTGGCGTGGATTAAAGTAAATGGAGTATATTTTATACCTTCAATTGAAATATCTATTCATTCAGAATATTAAGATGAAGTTAATGATGTTCCTGCACTATTCGTAGCTAAGTTGTTGAATAGGTGTTTCCGGCAGATGCAAACTTAAATAGTTGACCTAGTTTTTATAAGATCTCACATCTCGAACGTTGTGAGACTTGAAGTTTTGACATTTTGTTTTAAAAGACGGTAAACGAAATAAATGTTACATTTTATCATTATAATGTTTGAGAAGTTTCGTTAATTTCAGTTTTTTTTACAGTGCGTTCAAGCATGTCCCTTGCAAGCGTTCACCCTGCTGAAATCCATTCGAGTCATGGGTAAGTACCTTTTTTTACGGTCGCCTGTCACCCGACCAGATGACGCGATCTTATCTAATATTAATGATATACAAGAATATACGTATCTAACGTGTCGAATAATTACGAAATTCGAGTTACGCCAGTACCAACGTTGCTACATTTATTTCTTTATCTTTTGGTCACAAAATGTGATATTCAAGATAATTGTTTGAACTGATATAACCGGCCTGAAGTGGGTTGAATCTAGTAGAAAATTTCACTAGGAGTATATTGGGAGAGGGGATTAATTTTCTCCTAATTTGTTATTTTCTATAATCTAAGTTCACAGCAATCTAAGAAAGTGAGTTTCTCAGAACTGCGGTGTTGACTGTAATGTCGAGTACCAGGTTGTTCAATAATTTTTGTCGTTAGATATGAAAAACACATTGTTATGGTTCAAAATACACTTTATTATTCAGTATAATCTCCCTGAGCATTAATACACTTGCTCAAACGATCCTCCAATCTGTGGATCCCATCCCTGAAGTGAGAATCCGGAAAGTCTGCAACATACGCTCCAACAGCCGTTATGACCTCTTGATTTGATGAAAATCGCTTGCCACGCATAAATTTTTCGAGATCTGGAAACAAATGGAAGTCGCTGGGGGCCAAATCTGGTGAATACGGTGGATGCTCTAACAATTCGAACTTCAATTCATGGATTTTAGCCATTGTCAAAATGCTCTTGTGACACGGTGCATTGTCCTGATGCAAAAGGAATTTTTTTCTTCTGCAAACCGGGTGTTTTTTCACGAATTTTTTCCTTCACCTGGTCCAAAAGGTTGCAATAATATTCAGAATTAACTGTGTTACCAGTTTGCAGCTAATCCACAAACAAAATTTCTCTCGCATCCCAAAAAACTGATGCCATAACCTTCATGGCCGATTTCCGGAAACGAACTCGTTTCGAAGCCGAACAACCAGGTTCACACCACTCTTGAACCTCTTGTTTTTATTTAAGATCATGATGATAGACACAAGTCTCATCCATAGTGATCAATCGACGCACAAAATCCACTTTATTCTTTTTGAAACGCTCCAAATGTTGCTGAGATATTCGCATTCGAATGTGTTTTTGTTCCATTGTTAGCGAATGCGGTACCCATTGTGCACACAGCTTTCTAAAACCCAAAATTTCACTTAAAATATGGTTCACACTGCCTAATGAGATGTGTAGAACCTCCACTAAATCCCTCTCAGTCAATCGACGATCTTTCAAAACCATATCCTGTATTTTGGCTACGATTTCTGGTGTTGATGCGCTTTTTGGACTTCCTTCACGTGGATCGTCTTCAAGGCTTGTACGACCACGTTTTGAATTCAGCAACCGATCTTTCTACTGTTCTAATTGTAGGTGAACAATCATTATACACTCTTAACATTCGTTCGTGAATTTCTTTTGGTGCTACACGTTCCAAAAATAAGAATTTTATTACTCAACGATATTCAATTTTTTCCTTTGTACAAAAATACTGTGACACGGCGACACTAAATGGCTTGTAAACAAAGAATGAATTGACAGATTGAAATGAACCTTCACATACGCTCATATGAAGAGTGTACCAACAAAACAAAACAAATTTGGACTAGTAGCAACGCCCTCTCTTATCGAACGGATCAAACTTGTTGAACAACCTGGTAGATGCATGTTCGTTACTGAGGAAATTGGATGTTCTTGCATGATTACAGAAGGTTACCCAGTAGTGACTTTTATGGAAACTTCGTGTCTTGTTCGCGTTTAAATTAAGTTCGACTGGTCCAACTCTGATAACTTCATCAAGTCTGAATTCAGTGACATGCTTGGTTGGTATCTTTGTCGGTGTCTCCGCAGGCTGACAAGAAAATTAGGATACCAGAATGCAGTATAGAGTCTTGGAGTTCTCTTACATTAACCTGAAGGGTTCTCTAGTTACATCTGAATCGATCTACTGAAGAGAAACCTTCTAACACAACCTTGCAATTTTTCGGAAGTCCATATGAGATTACTTTCTTCATCATGACTGCGTGCCAAACCCTGTCGAAGGTCTTTCAGAAATCAAGAGCAATGGCTACTAATTCGCCATGCTTTTCGATTGTTGATGTCCACAAATGCGTTACGTATGCAAGCTGGTCCCCAGTTGATGGTTGCGGAAACCGTAGTGTCGATCACTGATGATATCCTGTAATTCCAGATATTTTATAAGCTCATCGTTTATCGCTCTTTCCATGGCTTTCAACATAATGGGCAACAATGCGATTGCATAGTAGTTTTGGGGTTACTTCCCTCTTCTCTAGAATCCTTTGAACTCTGGCAACTTTCCAACACTCCGATTTTCAAAAACTTTTATTGTAGTTTGCCGTAGTGTACATGTACAACATAGCAAGTTTTAAAGTTGGCAAGAATCACAAAAATAAACTAAAATAGCCGTTTTTGGCAGTTTTTCTGATTTATCTGCCTATATTAAAGAAAAACGAATCGATGGGACACTAATTTTCTCTATGAGCTCCTGTTTCTATTTTATTTGCAAAAAAGTGAGCGTAGAAGTCTCCGCGCAAATCCGTCCTCTTCATAATAGAATAATCTAGAAGGCGTCTCTATAAATTAATAAAACTAACCCAAAAATTACTGTTTTATGAGACATTTCACTGAATTATCGAGCGAATCGCCACGCTTGAACCATTTCATTGTCTTCATTTTAAATTTCGTAAATTTCACATTCACATTTTGCCACCACATTTCTCGGAAATCTCGAAATATTCCTTTTGATGTGCCGCAAACGATCAAAGTCTGTTTAACTACATTGTTTTCTCGCACTTAAACTTGGCCCGTACCCATGAACTTGACGACCCGATGAAAAATCGGCGACGAAGGCTTTTTGAACGCGCGTCGATTATGAAAAGTTGCCAAATTTCGGGACGCGTAATTTTTCAACGTTCGTTTCGATTTAATTCAAGTTCTCACAGACGTTTTGGACGTGTACACGTCAAGCGCGATATGACGCAGTTATTCCATATCATGAATTGGCATCTCATAAGTTTTCTACTAATATTTATAGTGACTATCAGAATTAGACATCTTCATTTCTATAATTGATATTATAACTTGCCAATCGCATGACATCATCACGATAAGAACTTCAATGTCTATTAAGGCCAAACAGTGTACAGAGAAATGAGTAATCAGTGAGTTCAGTCAAATTTATAAGACGAAAAACGAGATGATCTACTTGGATAATGATCAGGGCGTATCCCACGCTCGTCACGTGTCTTTCATAGATATTCATTCCACCTGAATTTCTGAATGAAAACATAAATGGAACCTTTACTGAGTTTTTACAACTACAAATAAATTAATAGATCACGTTTACTGCGGTTTCGAAATCTCGTTTACCGTCGGACAGTATGAAAACGAATTGTGATAAAAAATATGTGTGAATAGGTCGTTATTTGGATTTGGAGAAACTAGATATAAGGTATGCAGATGACAATTATTGAAAGGTAGTTCTCATTTCAATTCGTAGAAAAAATTGGGATTCACATAGACGAGTCTAGGCATTCATTATCTGAAGTTGCCATAACTGAACGATTTGAAAATTGAGTTTTCTACCCTTTGGGGCAATGTGTAGAACTCAAAATTCATTTTTACAAGGAAAACATAGGTCATTTTGATGCAGTGATTACTAATGTTGAATATTGTTTGTTTTTAAGGAAAGCAGTTTAATATTAATTATATCTAATCTTGAAGGAACAAATAGTCTGACCTATGTATGAATTATTGTAGTCTGGACCAGATAACTTTTAAATTTTCCATAGGATTTACTGCATTAAATAAGAGTGTCGACATTTTATTTTGATGTCCGAATGCGATTTTAGTTCTCTGGAAAGTTTATTTGCGACATTTTCATTCATCTGTCCAAAATATGTAAGGGGAAAGGATGAATTTATCGGACTTGTCTTTATGAATGGATATATTTGGCTAATAGATACTAGTTATCTGGGGTCGAATCATCTGATCAATGGAAATCAGCATGGCTTCAGAAAGAATCGATTGACTATAACAGCCATGATTGAAGTTATTGATTTTGTGTTTGAAGTTTTGGCTGATATGGAGGAAGCGATGCTTATCTGCTTAGATCTTAGTAAAGCTTTTGATTGTGTGGACCACAAGCGCCTTCTGTCAAAGTTAGATCATTGCGGTATAAGAAGAACAACTCATTCGCTGTTGTCTTCATACCTTTAGAATAGGAATGGAATGGAACCAAGTCTAAGGCTAGGACACTCAACTCCGGAGTCCCCAAGGGTGGATACTTGGCCCAATCTTCTCTTATATTGTATATATATATATATATATATATATATATATATATATATATATATATATATATATATATATATATATATATATATATATATATATATATATATATATATATATATATTCTTTTGAAAAGAGAGGATTTACAAAAATTGAATAATTGTATTTACAATAAATGCTTATATCTATAATTTTGGTGTGTGTCAGAAAATGTAACAGGGGAACCATACTATCTTGCGTATGATTCAATAACCGAATGAAAAAATCTGAGGAAAAAACTCATTTCCCTGTCGCTAGTGCACTAGAAAAATTTAGACTTGTAAGGTCCGGAGACCTAGCTGGCCATCTAACAGGACCACCACGTCCTATCCATTTGTTTGGAAATACATGATTCAAATGCTCCCTAACCTGATGTGAGTAATGTGCCCGTGCTCCATCCTGTTGAAACCACAAATTGTGTCTTATATGCTCTGGTTCATTGGCAAGTAACATTGGTAGACGATTTTGCAAAAAATCTAAATACATTTCACTATTGAGGTGCCCGTCGAAAAAGTGCGGCCCAATTAGTTATCTCTACTATAGCGGCCCTTATATTCAAGGACCAACGATGCTGGTGATCTATTTGTCTCATGAGGTGTGGATTTTCCGTGGCGTAATAATGAAAGTTGTGCCTGTTAACAAGCCCATTCTTGTGGAAACCTTCCTCTTCCGAGAAAAGAAGTCTGCTAAACATATTTGGATTTTTCGCTACTTTGTCACTTGCCCAATTGCAAAAATTGATTCGATTTTCATAGTCTTGATTGTTCAGTTCCTGGTGCAGCTGTACAGGATATGCATGAAATTTATTCACTTTCAAGATTCTCTGGACGGAAGTTTGACTTATATCTGTTAACTGAGTAATCTCTCTTGGGCTTTTATATGGGTCCTCTATCACTGTCAACAAAACTGATTACTGGTTGTCTTCAGCTGTAGCAGTTTTTGGTTTTGTAAGCGATATTACCCGTTTCGATAAATCTAATTAGAAGTTTTTCAAAGCATCTTGCATCAGGATGCCGCTTATCAGGAAAACTTTGTGCATAAACTCTACTTGCCAACAAAGAATTTCTATCACACTCGCCCAGAATAAAAGTCATTTGAAATTTGAGTTCAAACCTCACTTTAACAATGTTTAATATCGAAACACTGATGAGTTCACCATGTTAAATGCAGAATATGATATGTCCGGACACTTGACAGAAGGCACAAATGAAAAAAATGTCGACACATACCTCGATTTACGTTTTAATCATCTTGATTTTATCATTCGTTAAAAGAATTATCTTGTTTAGGTTTCATTTTTACTACTTGAATCGTAACAAGAAAAAATTTTCTGTGCATGTTGATGAGTTTGATAAGGTGTATAGAATTTTCATCAAATTTTTTACAAATAATCGAATATTTCGAAAATGATCGAAGATAAAGTTACTTCTGCAAAAATATAGCACAATATTTTATGCGTTGACATGAATAATAAAATACAGGGTGTTCCATTTGAAAAAATCAAGATATGATATTTTTAAAATTACAATATTCAATAATTTTTTTGAGTCGCTCCTGTATAAAATGAGAATAATCTATTTCAATTCATCAATAAAGCTATCCTTGGGCAATAAGAGAACGAAAGGAAAAAAGTATTCATCCTCTCTGGCAGAAGGAGCATGCGATGATGTGAGAGCCTATTTTCATGAATTTTTACGGAAAAAAATTATTGTGACGAAACTACTCACCAAAAAAACTTATTACTTAAAGACATTATAGGAGAGTTTAGATCGCTCCTGAATCTTTGACGAAAAAGTGGTCTTCCAATCTGAAAAAACCACCCAAGATTTTTTATAGAAAATTGGGACATTGCAAAATAAATTGCTGAAGTAGATTCTTACTTTCTGAATACAATACCGTTGAAACAAAAATGAAATCTTATGAGTGTACGAGCTACAGAGCACCGCGCCACTGGTGAATCACCCAATATAAATCTTCAAGAATAATAAAGAATTATTTTAAACCTGAAAAAGTGATTTTAAGTAAGCTTCAGTCGAATATTCTCAATACAGCTGTTGAGCAATTAATTATAACGTATTTCATTGAAGCTGTCTCGAGTCTAGACAATTCTTCAATTTATATCGACGCAAGATATTGGCATTTCGCATCCGATGATAGAATTTTTCCTTGAGTTTTTAATTGATTCCGTATTCATAATTAATTGGAACTTTCGCGAAATTTACACCTAGTATAAAAAAACCGATTACGTTTTCTATTGTAAAATTGTTAATGACGTCAATCATTTCGTTGTTTGTTATGCAAATAATCGGTTTTATCAGCGCAAATAGAGTCATCGAGGCCAATTCATTTTCCAGAATTGTTGTCGTACATGGCGATGGCAAATATTGCATTTTCGACTTTTATTTACTAGATGTCAATATTTCGATATATTTCTAGATTTTCTTCTAAAATTTTAATATGGTACTAAGGATGCTTAGACAAATCTTTCAAAAGCTACTAAGATTTCCGATACTCATTTTCACTAGTTTTATAATATAGTTATTTCTTTTATTGTTTTCTATTTTGTTATTATTTTCTTAATATTTTATTTCTGTAACAATACATTTAATATAGAAAGTAGCATATTTTTTCCAAACGGGTAAAGTGGATCAGGAAACTGAAAATAGAAATGGACAAGTCGGATAATTTTTTTGAACATAGTGATATACCAGGTGTACCGGTATGAAGTGAGCGTTAAGATACAAATGTGTTGGTAGAAACATTTGTTGTAGACGACCCTTAATATTTTTCGTTTGGTTGACGTGACATATGTCAAACTTATTCTATAATCTTTCAGTCATTGATCAAAAAGCATCATATTTTTTCATTTTGTTGAAACTGTCAAATTTTGTACCGGAAAGTGATGATTTCTGGAAACCATTAATTTTTTTTCCATTTGAAGAAAAGTGCTGCAGAGTTGATTAGAATGCTTGTCTAGGCATATGATGATCATGCTCTATCAGAAGCAACATGCAAAAGATGGTTTCAACGGTTCAGAGATAATGCTTTTGATGTGAGAAATGAAGAACGTGGAAGACCATCGAAAAAAATTGAAGACGCCGAACTGCAAGCAATATTGGACGAAGATGATACTTTGAGTCAAAAACTAATGGCAGCCATGTTAAGTGTTGCACAACAAACAATTTCAGATCGTTTGAAAGCTATGGAAAGATCCAAAATGTGGAAAATATGTGGCACACGAATTCAATGAAAGGCAAATGGAAAACCGAAAAAACACTTGTGAAATTTCGCTTCAAAGACACGAAAGAAAATCAGTTTTTCATCGAATTGTCGCTGATCCTAAACGGAGAAAATCATGAGTTAATCCAAGAAAACCATCAACATCGACTGGAAAAACAAATGGATTCGGTAAGAAGGCAATGCTCTGTTTGGTGGGATCAGAAGGGTGTGGTATATAACGAGCTTTCAAAACCTGGTGAAACTGTTAATACCAATCGCTACAGACAACAAATGATCAATTTGAACCACGCATTGATCGAAAAACCATCAGAATGAGCCAGACGACATGGCAAAGTAATTTTGTTACACGACAATGCACCTGCTGTTAAATTCCACAATTTAACCCAGCTCTGTGAAATTCTATAAACCAAATATTCTAGGGAAAACTTTCATAAAATCCCAGCTTAGGTACTATGAGTAATAAACACCCAGAGTGGGTATATTTTTATTGCCAGTTGTTCTGGCCATCTGGGTGATGGTTGGTATATACCGACATTTACTCTCTTTTAGATCTCATGTATCATTCAATACAATTTCATCTTCCGAACAGTTAACATACCCATTTGCTTGCTGTAACCTTAAACTTGTGCACGTTTGTAAATACTATTTTATATAATAAACATATATCGAAGTTAAATCAAAGTTTGAATTGTGGAGGCCGTTACTTGATGTAGATCCATGATATAAATGAGATAAAAAACACAAGGTTTAACTTTAATCTACACTTTATTTGAAAAAATTCGACGACGTTTCGCTGACACAGCAGCTTTATCAAGAATGAAAAACAGAATGAAGAGTATGGTATTATAAACAAATCGTAGAACAAGTTGGATGAATAACAGGAAAATCCACACCGAGCCATTGTACAGTTAGTATGAAAGGTAATAAAAACTAATTAAACAAGTTAAGTAGGGGTGAGTAATTCACATCTACCTGTTCATTCAAAAGCTTGTCCGAATGTTTGTATCTATTTATTTCTAATGCTTCTAGGAGATCTAATTTTGAACTTTTTGATTTTATATGTAATATGTCAAAGTTTTTATTGAATGAATGGTTTTCTTTTATTAGGTGGTTTGAATAATTTGAATCAGATTTATTTTATCGAAGCTACGTTTATGTTCAGATGTTCTTATGCCAAAACTCCTATAGGTCCTACCGATATAAATTTTATCACAAGAACCGCAATTGAGTTTATAGATTCCTGATTTACTTGATTTTTCAACACGAGATTTATTATTTTTAATATGTTTACCTAAGTTATTAGAAGTTTTGAAAGTTATATTAAGATTTTGTTTGACGAGAAAGGATTTAATATTTGTACTTGCAGAACCGCAGAATGTTAAACTGTTGAATATTTTATAGTCTTTATGAATAGGATATACTTCATTTATTGCTTTCTGATACAGTTTTTACGAATGATTAGATCTATCATATCCGGATTATATGAATTATTAATGGCTATCTGTTTGATGATGTTTAACTCTTTATTATAATCTTCTACTGATAAAGGTAAATTGAGTAACCGATGTACCATGCTGTTTAAAGCTGCAACTTTGTGTTAAATTGGATGTAATGAGTAGTTATGTATAATTGTATCAGTATGTGTTGGTTTACGAAAGACCGAAAAAACATGATTATTATTTTGTTTAGTGATTTTTAAGTCCAAAAAATTAATGGAATCGTTCTGTTCAATTTCTATCGTGAATTTAATGTTCAAATGGATGGAATTAATGAAATTAAGAAATAAGTCTAATTGACGAGTAGTTCCAATGAAACATACTAAGATGTCGTCAACATATCTATACCAATAAAGAAATTTGGAAATGAGTGGATGTGTATGAATTCATACACATCCACTCATCACTAACCTTTCATACTAACTGTACAATGGCTCGGTGTGGATTTTCCTGTTATTCATCCAACTTGTTCTACGATTTGTTTATAATACCATACTCTTCATTCTGTTTTTCATTCTTGATAAAGCTGCTGTGTCAGCGAAACGTCGTCGAATTTTTTCAAATAAAGTGTAGATTAAAGTTAAACCTTGTGTTTTTTATCTCGTTAAATCAAAGGTTTACTGTGTACATTCATCAATACCCGCAACGAGGAAACTCAATTAGTTTTGACTAATTCCCAACAAAGCACCTGCACACAAAGCAAAATCGGTTCAGGATACAATCAAAGCACCTGACTGGGAGCTGCTACCCCACCCACCTTATTCATCAGATTTGGCCCCTTTCGATTACCATTTGTTTTCATCGATGAGATACGAAGAAGTCGAAAATTGGGCGTCTGATTGGTTGCTTCGAACAAACATTTCTATTGAAATGGTATCTACAAATTGCTAGAAAGGTGGTCAAAATGCGTGAAAAGCAATGGTCAATATTTTGAATAAGTTTTGTTCACTTTTCCATCCAAAATTATTATTTCATTTTCACAAAAAACTCTCTAACCTGGTCGAATCTTCACTGTTCTGGAAATTAGCATAAGCCATATAATTTCATATTATTTCAACGCTGATAACGAAGACATCAGGGAAGTTGATAACATGCATTGATTGGCCCAAAAGGTATCGTAACTCGGTTTTCTTCTTGAAGATCGGATCGTCCAAAAATATCACTTTCGTGGATAAACAAGTCGTAGATATCACATCATGACACCTTTTTCAACAAAAATACAACAAATACCATCTTACAACCTCCAAATTCGCCTGATTTGATTTCATGCGACTGCATTCCATTTAATCGTCTCAAGGAACTTCTACGAATATACTTTTTGAGAACGGCGAAAAATTACCGAAAAATTGAAGATTGTTGAAGCTAAATAAAGTGAATTATAATCGGTGGCGATTATTTTGAAGGAGACAGCATCAATTTAAATGTTCAAACTTGTATTTTCAATTTAGAAATGAATTTTTAAAATTTTTTTATCAAGGTGATATTTTCTGTAAGTGGAAGTCCTTTTCTTGAACTTCGTTGAAGAAGGTTAGACAAGACCTGATTTTTATCGAAAAATCATCGACGTCATATATCTAAATGGTAATTTCTTCCCTCCCCTTCTAAGCAATATTTCAGACAACAATGGAATCGAACTATTGGTAATTGATTTATTAAAACAGATGTTACAATGCTAATCTTTATCTTTCACTTGTGTTCTTAGATAATGAAAGAATGAATAAATATAACAATGTCTACCTGGTGAGATAGGACAACATTTGTATCGCGCGAAGTTGATATTGTTTTCCGCATTCCCTAAATTATCTTCCTTATTCTTAACCTGAATTTTAAGAGTTTCTTTACTAGTTATCTCTATATTTCAAACGTCAAAATATGTATAACTCATTTTTTCTTATTTCCTGAATCGAACGATCACCCGACTGGAAACGTTTCAAATTTCATTGTGGATGAAATTAATTGGAAATTAGATGAGAATTTAATAATAAAAAACGCGATAATAATTGCGATTCGTAACGCGTTTCACTACACCGTAGCTTCTTCAGACGAATGAATGTACAGAAAATAAGAATGAGAATATAAATATAAATGTTCTTGAGTAATTAAAAGCTTATTGGGTTGCTTCTTCTTAAGTGGTTATTTATGACAGGTGTATCCAATAAAATTAAGGAATAGATTGCTCCCCGAAGAGATTCAATAGAGGTGAAGGGCTTAAATCGACTTGTTCATTGATGAGTCTACCTGAGTGTTTGTATTTATTGATTTCTAAAGTTTCCCAAAGATCTACCTTCCAATATTTATTATCTGTATGCAAAATTTCAAACTGTGGGTCGAAAGAGTGATTATTTTCTAAGAGATGATTCGCGTAATTTGAATCTGATTTTTTATTTGAAAAACTGCGTTTATGTTCCGATATTCTAATATTAAAATTTCTATGTGTTCTACCAATGTAGAAATTATCACAGTCATTGCAATTCAATCTATAAACACCTGATTTATTGTTTTTACCTGATTTGGTTTTATTATTTTTTATATATTTGCCTAAATTATTATTAGTTTGGAAAGCTATGTTGAAATTATTGCTACTCAAGAATGATTTCAGTTTCTCACTTGTAATGCCAACGTAGGTTAAGGTGTTGAATTTTTGTTTCAATTTATCGACAGGGTAAATTTCATTCAAAGCGATTCTACTTTGTTTTTTATTTAAGATATTATTTATTAGTTTGGGATTGTAACCATTATTTTGGCTATTTGTTTAATCAAATTTAATTCTTTGTTGAAATTTTCTGGTGATAACGGGATGTTAATCAATATATGAATAAAACTATTGAATGCTGACATTTTATGTTGATACGGATGACACGACGAGTTATGTATTATAATATCTGTATGTGACGGCTTATGGTAAATTGCGAAAACGTGTTTTCCATTTTCATTCGAAATTGTTACGTCTAAGAAATTTATCGAATTATTGCTTTCTATTTCAGTTGTGAATCCAATTTTTGTATGTAATGAATTTATATGATTTTCGAAAATTTTTTCGTCCATCTGTTCCTGTGAAGCAAATAATGATATCGTCTACATAGCGATACCAGTATAAACAATATTTACTAAGTGGATGATTATGAATGAATTTCTCTAAATTATTCATGAATATTTCTGCTAACAGAGGACTTATGATTTTGATAAGATTTCAGTTCTTTGTGTAAGCCTTCTTTCTGTTCTAGAATAATATTTCTTGTACGTCGGATAATAGTTATCCTGAAGCTTCACATTTGAGCCAAAAATCCTGGGACTAACAAATAGATGGCGCCAAAAATATCGGGTGCGCTATTGTTTCAGGCAGTACCAACAACTTGTCGAAATTTCATGACATTTCCGTCGGTAATTTTCGAGATATTGAAGTTGAAGTGATGCTACTTTTGTGAGTTTGTAAACAATGGATCAAAACGAATTTCGTGTCTAATATTTGATGGGTATAAATATTGTACAGGTCCAGGAATGGCTCGAAAAGTTTAACCAGGAAAATTCTCCGTCAAAAACAACCATATGCTGATTTTAAACGTGGTCGAATGACCATCGAAGGCACAAGACGCTCTGGAAGGCCATATAAGGTGATAATGCCACAAAATATCAAAAAAGTGTTGAAAATTGTTATGGGTGATCGCAAAATGAAATTGCTGTAGTTAGTTGACATCCTAAAAATATCAAAATAATCGCATTCAATATTTTACACGAAAATTTATACACGGAAGAACTTATTTTTCCGTGTTTGCTCATAAAGGAACAAAAACAACAAATTGGCGAATCTGAGCGTTATTTGGAGATTTTTTGCGTCGATATATAACCATGGATCCTTCAATACATGCCGGAGTCGAACAAAACATCTGTCAAGTGAAGAACAAAGAGGAAAGCCGCCCAAAGCGTCCCAAAGCCCAAAAATCGGCTGGTATGGAATATTGTTCATCTTAAGAAAGGCCAGACAATCAACAGTGACTATTATTTAGCCTTACTCGACCGATTGAGTGCTGAAATTAAACGCAAACGACCTCATGAGGCTAAGAAAAAATCATTGTTTCATCAATGATTGCACCAATTCACAAGTCGCTACAAACCGTGGCAAAAATCAACGATTTACACTAGGATTTCTTGCTTCTCCCACCCTATCTTCCAGGTCTGGCACCTAACGATTACTGGCTCTTTGGTGATTTGAAATAGATGCTCCAGGGAAATAGACTTGGCTCGAACGAAGAAGTTATTGCCGAAACTAACGTTAATTTTGGGAAAGGCATAGAGAGGAGCGTTGGAATTATTGTACCATTGTAGAAGGAGAATATATAGATGAAAAAATATGAATTTTGAGAAGAAATTGTATTTCATTGTTTTTTGACCCATGTGTTATTTTTAACGTAACCAGTGAGTACTAAGCTTATACGTCATCGATCATTACATTTTAATGAATAATATTTCAGTAAAGCTAAGTCGATAAACTAACCCACACCGCTGTCTGCTAGAAACTTATGGATAATTCTAACCCTTTTTCATGTAATAAACAAATAATTTGTGTTTGCATATGTAGATATTGTTCAATTGCAACTATTTGGATTGTTTAGTAACCTATTCCAAAATAATTTGAACAATTTTCCGTTGTTCAGGACTGAAAATGAGTATCTGAGAATTTATTTCTTTGAGTAAACAAATCTTTGTCATGATCAAACATAAATCGACCATATTTCTCCGTTAACAAACATAAAACCATGGGTCAATCCTCATAACTTAAAAACTCTCAGCTTTTGCCATAAATAAGGAACAGATAATGTAATTCCATGACGAAGCACAATCAACGTCGATCTTTATTGACGTTTCCCTCAACCAATAATACTCTTGCTCATGGTTAGATGTCAAAATAAGGTCGCCAATTTTATCGCACTAGGTTATTCATGTTGGCAATATTTCTCTAAAACTAACATCGTTATGAACGACAGCAGCCTACTGGAATTTTTCGGATTTTGGAGTTTCTTGAAAATTTGTCCGAAAATATGCATTTTCAAGAAAATACATGAGGCAAAAAGTTATTTGTTATAATAGGGCTTGAGGAAATTACTTCATGATTAATTTATACTTCTTAAAAAAAACCAGAAGGAGAGGAATCTCGGTTATTTCCTGAAAACGTGGATAAATGACCAAATATTGACATGAAAGCCTTTGTTAAGTTTTTTTCGCAGAAATTTAAAAAACACATTAATGTCATATCTCGAAAAGGAGGACTATAAGAAAGAAAGGTTTTCGACAAATCTTCCTCATATCATATTAGCTGAGGAAACACCATCTGAAGTGAAGATCACTCTGTATATAATTTCGTGTCACACTTATCGGACAAAAGAACCACTGAATCAATGAATTTGTGCACGTTGTGTGCAGTTTAAAATATAGTATCTCAGTTCATAGTCGCAATTGTTCATTATAACAAAGGGTCCCATAATTTTCTAACAGACGGCGGTGTGCGTTAGTTTGTCGACTCGGCTTTGATGAGATAGTATTCATTAAATTGATAATAGCGATTGATGATTACCATCAAATAACGTAGTATGTACAAACAACCAAATTAATAGGGAATCACCCGATATTTTGAATATTACTTCAGGGATTTTGGAAATGTAGAAGGATTGTTAGAATTGATCGTTTTGAGATACAAATAAAATAAAATATAAGAGACTCTCTCCGCATGTAGTATAAAAATTTTAAATTGTTTGCTCACGAAGTAGGTGTTTGTTTCTCGACCTCAGTAGCTTGTATTACCTCCTCTTGCCCTCTTGATTCAAGCCTGAATTCGTATAGGCATGCTTTGGATTAGGTTTTCGACCTCCTCTTGGGTGATATTCTGCCACCCTTCGGTGGCGGCTTGGATGAGCTGTTGTGGGGTTCTTGGATTATCCTGGCGCGATCTAATTTTCTTTTGAGATTATCCCATAAATGTACAATAGGATTTAGGTCTGGAGAGCAAGCTGGCCAGTCGAAAATAATGATTCCCTCTGATTCAAGATAATGTCTCGCGAGGTTGCTTGTATGCGGATGAGCATTATCTTTCATAAAACCGAAATTCGCAACGTGGGCACCTCGCCAGAGTCGCACTAGGTCCACGTGCTTTCTAGCCGTTACACTTGCATCCGTTTTTCCTCCCAGCATAATGCCACTTCAAAACAACACACTGCACTGGTATTTCGGAACTTGTCTTGCTGCTCGCAGTCTAGCTTTTCTTCCACGACCCCTTAAAACCCGAAACCGGAGGTCATCTGATCGAACACCAATTCTGGTCTCATCCGAAAATAGAACATTTCGCCAATTCTCAATATTCCAATTTTGGTGCTCGATACACCAATTAAGTCTGTTAATTGAACGTCTTTGACATATCGTTTCGACTGATACACTGATGCCTGTTGCTTCCAGAAATTGTCTTTGCGATATGGAGTGCGACGCACTAGGGTCTCTTCTTGAAATTTGACACAAAAAGCGGTCTTGTTTGTCAGAAGTGATCTTCCTACGACTTCTTCTAGGTCTATTTTGCAGAGATTGTAGGTCCACGTATTGGTCGTAGGTTTTTGAAATCACCCACATTGTGGCCGTTATATCCTTCTGTGTCATCCCTTCTTCAACGAGAGCAATTATTCGACCCCTCTGCACACCGGAAAATCCAACGTAAGGTATTTTCAATTATTATTATAGTCTTTTTTTTAAATTTTGAAATTCACAGTTTCAAATCACAGTGATAATTCAAAATTTTTTATCAAACTATCCTGTTTTTTTACAACGAAAAACTTCATTCTTCACAAGTGGTCTAAGATCCATGGTTGTTTGTTTGTTTTTCCTTTGACGTGCTCTATTTCGGCCTTTCGGCTAATGACACGCCGGGGAATTCTGTCACCTCACTAACCCGGGAGTTTTGCCGAACCCCTCTCGTGTTGAGGGAAGGGATCTTTAATGTCCAACACATCTGTGTTAGACAGGACCGACAGCTTTACATCTCCGAAAGATGGACACTCAAGCGATTCCCAGAATCCGAAAAATCGCACCGACTTTGTGGGGATTGAACCCAGGTAACTCTACGCCACCGAGCCGTCTAAAATCCATGGTTAAAAACAATCAATAATGTGAAATACCGAGTGATTCCATATTAATTTGGTTGTGTGTATATAGTATATCTCTTCGTCATTAGCTTTATATACAACAAAGTTACACAGGGACCAAAGTGCTAGGAGTGGTTTCATAAAAAGGATTACAATTATGGTTGTGATCTTTGCTCCACTTGGCGGAGCACTAAAGTGCCCCCAGATCATATAATTCCCAAGTAATACTCTTATAAATCACTGAGTTATGTGAATATGCCTGTTGTCATATTCCTTTTGAATAGCGATCCATTTGTCACGGTGTGTTCAATGAAACCCAACCCGACGAATTCCTGAAACCGATATATTAACGTACAAGCGATATAAATTTCTCTAGAAGACTTCCGCTTTTCTAAACTTGTCAGCCGAGTAACATTATGATTCGAAAAAAATGTTCACGAACACCCAGACATTCGGTCTTTGTTGCAACCACAAAAGGTGTTACGACAGTTCTCTGCATTATCGTCTTTGTTCGTGACAATGCCTGGGTACTTTCATTACGCCTTACCTCGATTTATTCGACACGTTACGTAAAACTTGACGCGTTCGACAAGGTCGCACAATGCGAATGATCTATTTATATTTGACGTCCGAAGGGAACGCAAAGCGAAATTTACATGAAACTTATAAATGGGACCGGAAAAATTGTAATAAATCTATACCTTGAAGTAAATTTGTTAATACATCACTACAAGAAATTATCGCAACACCTTATAAATGTGAATTGTAGTACTTTCATCGAGGCACCAGATGTTTTCATTATTTTTCTGTCGTTTTATGCATTTACAATATGGTTTGATTTGTTTGGTTGCGATAACAGTGACTTTACTTCAATTTGTTGATCGTGAAACAATTCAAGGCATCTTGACTGGAATTAATGTGCCTCAAGATGGTTTGAGCTATAATAAAATAAATCTGATCATGGCGTCACTCGAACGACGATTTTCCGCGTGATATAACGATTATAAAAAGCGAAGATCGTTTTATTCGACTTCGTGCTTTGAGAGAACGCTTCACCATCTCTGGAAGTTTACAAACTCAACTCATCACGCATAAAGTTCTTGTGAGTACTGAAACGTTTAAACGTCTCTTTGAACCAGATATAACTATCAGTTCCACTGCCTTTAAAGTGCCAACCTTGTTCAAGTGCTACTAGGTGTAGACACAGCATTAACTTGGACAGGCGATAAGCTCGAGCATTCAATCAGGTGCCCCTTTGTTGCTTCGCTAACAAGTGCTCCAGCCTTACTTTACCAGCACAAGCTAAGACTTTGACCAAGAGCTCTGGTTCTATTAGAACAGCCTCTCGATCTTATTTCTCCTGATCCTGATGTGACCCGAAACCTAGAGGAGCCAGATATAGTTGTTTATCGCAATTTATTTCAGTTCCTTCAGACACTCCTAGAGCACCTTAGAAGTAATGGTGTGTGCGCCCAGGGGACCCAGAACCGCCTGACTGTCGGAGCAAATCGTGATTCACTCAATAGTTGTACCCAATTCTGCCAGACAGTAAACTCTGCTACCTGACCCCTCTTCTTCGAGCCGTCCGTGTATCAGATGTCCCCTCCACCTGGCAAGAACTCCTTCGTTTCCTCCCACTCTCATCTGGATGGGAATTTTCACTTCGATCAACGAAGTGGTAGCTCTGCGTGGTTCTATCATAATTCAATTTGAGTAAGTGATTAGGAAACAGGGTATGTCTCGCACCGTCCTTATCCTATAGTCAAAATTGCCTTTACCATCAGTGCTCCAAGCCCCTCTACAGCCAACTTCGCCGTCAGTGTCTTCACCCTTTCCACCACATCAGCAGAGTCTGGATAGCAGAACGGGTTTGCGAAACAACATCAGCACGTGTATCTTCAAGCCCCTCGTGGCCCGGAAGGTCCTCCCATATGTTATGAGGCAGCAGAAAATCTTCCACTCTGCAGCTTGAGATCCTGAGCTTCCTATTCAGTACTACTCCCGAATACTTTTATGTTTAGACTCAACAGGAAGGTAATGGACCTTGAACATGATGGTATTTTTTTATGCGCGCTTCCCAGTAATAGGCGAACCTGTTACACCACATGAGTGGTCGCCTGGAAAGAATTGAGGTGTCTGTTTACTCGCTTCTTGAAGAGGGCCAAATTGTAGGATGCCGGGAAGGTGTTGGACGGAAGCGAGTTCCACAGCTCACCGGCCCTGTAAACGAAAGGATTCTTATAGAGAGAGGTTCGAGGGGTCGTTAAATGTACCGCCATATGATGAGAACTCCTTGCCAGCCTAGTGTTGCGGCAAAACAGGAGTTATCCCGGAACAAGGTCTTCCATCTCCTTGGAGCATCCTCCGTGGAAGTATCTGTAGAACAGAGAAAGGAGAGAAACTTGTCTTCTGAGAGCCATCGGTTGGAGATCGCGTGTGATCTCCGGGTGGTCGATAAGGTGCACACTGTCCAACATCCGCAACTAATATTTGGACGCAGATCCCCATACATGGGAACAATATTCCAAAGCAGGTCGAATCTACGCCTTATATAGAAGCAACAGCTGAGATGACGTGAAGTATCGCTTGGCTCTGAAAAGAAAACTAAGTTTAGCTGATGCCGACTTAGCTATTGCTGATATGTTCAGAGTTGACCGTTATTCCAAGAAGGTGCAACGAATTTTTGGATGCAATTTGTTTGTCTTGCATCATTAGAGGAAGTTCTCCAGCGGGGACCTTTCTAGTAAACATTGTTGCTTGCGTCTTGTTCGCGTTGAAGCTCACCAGGTTCAACTGACCCCACTTAGATATCCTCTGTAAGTCAGAGTTTAAATTATTGATTTGTTGACATCTCTGACGCTGAGATTCCGCAGCTGTAATCGGCCGCAGACTACTGAAAAACGATACCAGGGTATAATCGTCTGCAAAACCACTGATCTTGTTGTCTATAGATGACAGAAGATTGTTAATCTGCAACAGAAACAAGGTTGGCAAAAGAATGGATCCCTGAGGTACTCCTGCTTGCAACTGGAAACAATCAGATGTTATACCATCGACCACAACTTGTATTGATCTATTTGAAAGAAAGCTACTTATCCAACCCCGCAATTTTCGGGAAGCCCATATGCAGCAAGTTTATTCAACAAGGCTGCATGCCAAACCCTATCGAAGGCTTTAGAGATGTCGAGGGCTATTGCTCTAGATTCCCCATGCTTTCCCATCGTTGATGTACAAACATGAGTGACGTAGGCGCGCAGATCTCCTGTCGATTTTTGCCTGCGAAAACCATACTGACGATCGTTAATAATTCCCTGCAACCCAAGATATTTGATGAGTTCTTCATTTATGACTGTCTCCATCACTTTGGACTTAATGGGAAGAAGTGCAACAGGGCGGTAGATTTGGGGTAAGGACTTCTTTCCTTTCTTTGGGATCAGTTGAATTCTCGCTGTTTTCCAGCTGCTCGGAAAAGTCTGGCTTTCATAAAAAATCTGAAACAGACTGTTAAGAATGGGTGCCAGTTCGGAGGCACACTTTCTCAGGACGATTGGTGGTATTTCGTCTAGACTGCCTTCTTGGAGTTCAGCTGCTCGAGAGCCCGTCTCACAGTGCGGACTCTGAACTTGATTTCTGCCACGGAAGAATTTGTAGGTGGAATGTTCGGTGGTTTTGCGTTAGATGAATCTAGGACAGAATTCTTTGAGAACAAAAGAGCAAAGAGATCGGCTTTCTCTTTCGGAGATGATGCTATACGCAGATTTGCTGAAATTGGCACTGACAGTCTTCGCCATAGACCAGAATTGTCTAGTCCCGCTTGCCTGTTCAAGGAGTTTATTAGTTACCCCTTCGTTGAAATTGGCCTTTGCTCTTGCAGTTGTCTGGTTGCATACGTTCCGTATTCGTATGAAGGTTGTTCTTGTTTCCTCTTTTGGATTCATCTTCCATGACTTGTTAGCTCTACTCTTGGCTGCAGAGGTTCTTTCGCAGTCTTTGTTGAACCATGGCTTTTTGATGTTGTTCTTTTCATGGAACGAGGGATATATAGAGATCTATTCCTGCATGAATGATTGCTGTAACAGATTCAGTGCACACATTGATGTCAGGATCTGAAAGGCAAGCATCACTGAATTGGAAACACGAAAAGAATTCACGCAGATCATCCCAATTAGCACGGTTATAGTGCCAAATCCATCTAGGTAGTTTAGGTTCTTGTTTTAGCGGCAGCAAAATAGTTCCAGTAGCAGATATAAGGTTGTGGTTTGAGTTGCCTAGCGGTGCTGAGACCCCCACTCCAAAATCATCAGGATCTGGAATCAAAAAGAGATCCAAGGAGTTCGGGAAGTCGGTTGGGTGATCAGGTATTCTTGTCGGTTCGTCGACTAGCTGCGTTAGATTATGGCTGATTGCGAAAGTTTCAGCCTTTCTTCCCGCTTCATCTGTTCTATTGGAGTGGCGGAGCCAGTTGGTGTTGTGACGTTGAAGTCACCCAGTACAATGATCTCAGCTGCCGGATGATGTGTCTGAATCCAATCCACCTTATCACCTAGATACTGAAACAGTCTAGGGAAGTGAATATCGTTTGGCGAGCGATATAGACAGCATAAAAACAGTATTTTATCCTGCAACCATGCAAGGTCGAAAGCGTCGTCCTCGATCGTGTCCTCTCTCTGGCATGCAACATCCGATCTGGCGAAAACACAGAGGCCCCTTTAAACCTAAATCTCGTAGGTAACTCATACCCATTAAAACGCAAATACGTTGTGTCGGTTGTTTGACTTATTTGGGTTTCGGTTAGGGCCAGCACATTGTGCGTTTTGCAGGTGCTTGTGCACTGCATCGACATTCACGTTTCTATGCCCCAGTCCTCTGATATTGCAGAAATCTATCAAGAGTTTGATTACTTTCCAGAACGTGAATGAATTAGTGAATTCGCCGGAGGAGTGCTCGACTTACCCGCATCATGAACCCCCCGAGGCAGTCCCCCTCGGAGATCCGACTATTTTAACTCCGGATGATTTTATCCCAGAAGAGCTCATCAAGCTTCGTTGCCAATCCTTTCCACCCTGGAAATCGGACCATCCGCCAGATTCCCAAACTTAGTCACACAGGTTACCAATTTAAGGGATGTGGTGGTATTACCGGGAGACGGGGTGAGGCCGCCAGCCACCTTGATACTTGATGTTGCGATACCTCATTTTGAAGATCTTATAGAGTACTATCTGACCCTAAGTTTTCGCTTTGTGATTAGTTTATTAACTTGGCACGACTTTGTCTAGATTTCATTACTTTTTAGAGATAAACAAGCAGTTCTATCGAGACTAGACTAGTATTTCACAGAATGTTTTTGGTGGTATTTTACTTACACCTCAACTTTTCGTCTCAAATCATGTTAGGCAAGTAAAACAGGAAAAAATTGTTTTCAAACTATTCGGCAAAATATTGTTTGCGATAATTTCTTGGAATAGTGTACAAGTACGAAGGCAGTCCATGTCCATAAACAATTACTTGACTTTTGCAAATGTGGGAGAATCGTGATCACTTAAAATAAACTAGCAACTAGAATTTTCCAAGTCATAGAAAATATACATGTTATTAACTATACCTAATTGCCTATTTCCAGCAGAATTTTCCAGAAAATTTCGTGTCTAATTATTGTTCACCTCCACGCAACAACCGATAATTCGAAGTAAGGAACTCAGTAATTGTGATATTTCGAGTACATCAATTTATCAAGAGACCTTCAAATTCTGACTGTAATCGTTTCCTACTACGATGTTTCTGTAATTATTTTATTGGTAAATATTATGCTGACGTGACATGAAAAGATGCACATGCGATCGTTGTCAATTTCGTGAATACGCGCTTGTCAAAAATTTAGGATATTCATCTACTAATATTATACAGGGTGTTACATAATAGTATGTCACAACTTGAGGGGGTAAATCTACTTGCAATTTTAAGAAAAAAAGTGGGTGTTGAAATTTCCGGAAAAAATTGTTTTTTTCTTCCAAACTTCTGCAGTTTTCGAAATATTGAGCCAAAATTTGGAATGTAAGCTACTTTTTTCAGCCTCCATCATTATACGTGTTAAAAATACTTTGTACATACATATTCAATGTGACGCCACTGACCACCCCCTACCCTTGCGCTTCTGTAAATACGGCCCGAATAGCCTCTAACAACTACCTGACTACTCATTGGCATAAGAAACTGTTGTAAGACCAGTCGCTAAAATTTCTTGTACTTCTTTCGTTAATAAAATATAATTCGTTAATAAAATATAAAATATCACAAGAAAATATTCCTTTTCTTGAATTGAACAACCTAAAAAATAATTGACAATACGTCCTAGATTTTAGCTGAAATTCACAAGGTGTTTTATTTTCCGAGGCCATGTCTCCTTTCGCCCTTTCAAACTTTTTTGCAGTACGCCACTGATCAGCGTACAATCAATTTAGAAACTTTTTTGACACTTGTGATTTTTTCGTATCTCCACCTGTTTTCGATTGAGAAATTATTGAATTTGAATTATTTGAATTGTATGTTATTCGCTAAATAAATAATATATTAGAAGTACTCGATAGGTATACCCAAAATTTGCTTTTATTTTGATAGCTCGTCTTCTGGGACTCAATTTATACTTATTCGATTTCAAACTGAACACAAGATTATTTAAAAACTAAATAAATTGCTGAAAGTATCCTCCACCTGCAAGAATACAAGCATTTGTCCTTCTTCGCATATCATCACGCACTTTTTGAAATATTCTTGGGGTATTTCTTATCGTGTCACAAGATGTTATTATTCGATTTCTCAATTCTTCTACAGTGTTCGCTGGAGTGGTATAAATTAAACTTTAGAGATATCCCCTTGAGAAAAAGTCTAAACTATTTAAGTCTGGGGACCTAGGAGGTCATGGTTCTGGTCCACCATGACCTATCAATCGGTTGTTGAATGTATTATTTAAGAATTCCCTTGTTTCTCCAATAAAATATGCTGGTGGTCATGCATGAGCCACCTTATGTTTCTCACCAAAAGTGGCAATAAAGGTAACTCCTCCTCAAGAAATTGCCGATAAGCGGTACCGTTCGGCAAAAAACTGGCCCAATCAAATAATTTCCAGTTATTCAGACCCAGACATTTAGTGAGATTTGTTCTTGATGATGAGATTCTTCAATCAAATGGGGGTTTTCCCCAGCCCAATTGTGAAAATTTGTGATAGCAAATCTCGAAAAGTTAGCTTCGTCTGTGAACGTTATTTCACTATCAAAATGAGCATTTTCTCTAATTTTATCTAAGAATCATCGGCAGAAATTCAGTCTCGAAGGAAAATATCGAGGAAGTAGAGTTTGCACGCGTTGAATATGAAACGGGTACAATAAAAAGTCGTGCAGAATCCTCCAAACTAGAACATGTGAAATATTCAACTGATTTCCAATTTTTCTTGTACTCGCATGAGGATTCAAATCAATACAATTCAAAACTGCTTCCTCAATGTCTGGAGTTTTCATAGTTTGAGTTGCACCTTTTAAATGATTATTTGAAGTAAAAGTACCAGTTTCCCTCAACCCTCTGTGGATATTTCAAAATATTCGCCTGTCTGGTGTTACTCGATTTGGAAAGCGCACCTGATATAATCGCCTAGCTTCTGTTGTGTTTCCGTCAGCCAGACCGTACATGTAATGGATATCAGCCAATTAGACGTTAGTATAATAATTAGCCATTTTTTCTTACAGCAATAACTTCAAAAGTCTTAAAACTAATCGTTAATTTAATAAACAATTTGAACAGACACTGGTTCAACTTCAGCAACTGTCAAAATAAATAAATAAATGAAAAAAATCAAAGCCTACTAGGCATTTTTTAATCAGAAATGCTTTCAATTCAGCTGAATATCTCAAAAACTGCAGGAGTTTTGAATAAAAAACAATTTTTCCGGAAATTTCAACACCCTGTAGCTCCGTAATGAAGCTTTTGCGGACCTATGTTTATATGAACTTTTTTCTTAAAAGCGCACGTACCCCCTCAAGTTGTGACATACTATTATGTAACACCCTGTATGATGTAAAATTACTGCAAATGATAAATCAGTAGGGGGTTATATTGAGTGACTGTTTTCAGTGTTTGTATTTTGAAGATTAACACATGTAGGTCGAACCATTAATTTTTTACAGAAAATTAATTTGAGTTAAAACAAAAATGCAATAAAATAAGATATAATGTTTAGTAATGACAGCTTTGCTGCTATGAAAGCTGCTATGCTTCGGAGTATGCTCTCGATACATGCCTTTGCAATTTCGTGGAGCTTGGAGTTGTGATGCAATTCCTTGATAAAGGTTCAAATGAACCGCAAAATAATGAGATATAATGATTGGAGTTGGGGGATATTATACCTTACCTTTCACCTGTGGAGTTCTGGGGCGAGATAGGTAGTAGTAGTTTATTTTTCCATCGAATATACATGGACCGTCAGCATCAATACATAAAAAATATATACATTAAGTGTAATTAAATATTTTCCATGATTATTAAAATAATAAAATGTCATGTACATATTAAGTAAAACAGAACGTTTCAAAGTAATTGTATAAAACTATGGGACAACTTGACATTTCGGACCATCAAACTAACACACAATATAAATATAACAATTTAACAAGATTTTTCGTATTACACTCTCATTGTTGCATCTTCTCTCAGATTTCATCTCAATATTATTTTTGCTTTTAAGTTTATAAATATGTTCCTTATTTCACTATATCTAACCCTTGTTGAAAACTTTTCGACTTTATATATAGCTTCTTGTATTGTGTATTTTCCAAATGTCATATGTTAAAAAGGGTTAGGGGCCCAGGTGCGTACCGAACGTCACTTTGTCTTTATTTGTGCCCACAGTAGTAGTTATATTTGAATAGATCGTCACTAATGAGTCCATAACAAGGACAGGTACATTTTACAAGTGTTATTTCAAATTTATTATAGTGAATTGAATGCATCTTCGTAGTTCGGCATTCAAATTTGTATTCAGGAAAGTTCAAGGAATAGTTATAGCCCAAGGTCACAAACACAATCGCCTGATTTCGTAATCGTTGCAATAAAGATAATAAAAGTTGGGTGAAAGTTCGTCATAACGCATTTTTACTACCTGTGTCGTCCACTCGACGGGTGCATGGGAGGACTTCGATCTAGGCGGAATATTTGACATCGCCAAACCTGCTACATAGCTCTTGTACATTTCCATTTAACATTAGATTCCGATTTACCGATTCAAGGTTTATTTCTATTGTGTGAATTTAACATTTAACGTTTCCCAGAAAGGCATTCTGTGGACTTCGGAACCGCTTATCTTGATATTCAAAACGTTGGAATAATCGCATCGACATATTGACTTATGAAAAAAAGGGAAAGAACCTGAAAGCGGCGTAGTTGCCTTCATGCGACGATCACGTTCTACGGATTATATTACGGCTTCTACTTTTTTAGCTGCTGTCTTAATTGATTGAATTATCTGTGAATTATTTATCGAATCGTTTTGTGAATCCATAAATCAAAGATTTTAATTTAATTATTTGATTTACAGGCCGATATTTTTTTAATTTTCTGAGGTGGACCCTTATTTCCGAGTAGAGTGTTTTTGACAATCTTTAGGCACTTCAATAGTGTTTGAGATATTTTGGGTGAACAAAATATGTGAAAAACTCACCTCAGGAACAAACTGCTGAAAGAACAATTTTCTTTGGTCATCCATGTAGTTTAAGTTTTTGTAGATGAGAGGATTATTGAAATGTTTAAAACATCTAGGTGACTGCTTTCTCGAATATCAACGTTGTTAACTTGTGTTCAACTGATGCATTGACACATCCTAGGAAGGTTATTCCTTGCTTTGCTAATTTCAAATCAGGGTCAGTCTTTTCAGAAATCGAAACATAGGATTTATCAGATAGAAGTTTCCAGTATAAACCAGTCTCATCTACGTCGTATATTGGTTTATCTGTTGAATTGAGAGTGGTAAGAATATTCGATAGTTCTTCTATGAATGGATGAACTAATTCATGTTGCGAGGAAAGTGTTTCACCTGCTATTGAACGTCGAAACCATTCATCGCTTGCATTGAATTTTTTGTTAGGAGACATCAACTTCTCATGTAGATTCAGAGCTTTCTTTTTGAGCATTTCTTTCGAAACGGAAAAGTTTCGTTCTTGCTTCACGAACCATTTGCAAAGTTTGTTTTCCATCAAAGGACCTTGTGTATTTGTAGTAACATATTCAAGTTCTTTTAGGTGAGGTTTGATGTGATTCGTCGCTCAAACCATAGGTATGGAAATTAGAAAATCAAAAATAGATTCGGTAACAATGTCTATTTGACTTCTGCAATATTCATATTAATTTCTTCACATTGCCATCTCTGGCGTCTCCAACCAAATTCAGAAGCTGGCCTACTTGGCCCTCACCAAGTTGTGGAAGTTGGAAGGATTATTATAGACAGGCCCAATCGGCCCTCACCCATATTAGGAGTGGAAGTTGAGATATTAGATGATTCGTCCGCGTATTTTCAATTGAATTCATATAGTATTAATATGTTTTATGGGACTTGATGTAAACCCGCAAAAGCCATACGTGCTATTTTGCTCAACCGAGCGCCAACAGGCCATAATATGTCACTGACTCCGAAATATACTCTATTCCCATCTTCGCGAATTTGCCAACCAAGAAATCATGCAATCTGACCATACGCCTGTATGTACTACAAACATCAGATACATGCCCCCAACTCAAACATTCTTCGAAACCTTCATATTGTCTGAACATACAAGCCTCAATGTCTGTGGGTTCATATCGGACATCAAGTCAATATTTGGGAGTAAGAACCTTTCGTTACAGTTCAAGTATATCTTCGTCAAAGTTATGAAAGTGAGATAAATATGAATACTGAATAAACGGATTACGATATTCCATAAAAAAGTGGCCCATTTATAGAAGCAAAAATAAGAATCAATATTAAATGTTTATCATATTTACAAGTATCATTCATCAAATTAAAAACAAAAGATTTGAATTGATATAAAATAGTTTCGAAACAATTTTCTGAATTATAAAAGTATTAAACTTCATTACATTTCAAATAGTTACCAAGTTATTGGAATTAATATACAATAGTTCATTGTGTTTCAACAATGCTCCAAGTTAGGAGAACAAATATTATAATCAGTATTAATTAATTTGAGCACACTACAAATAATTTGTCTAGTTAGGGCAACTGCGAAAATCAGTATAAAATATTTTCAGTACATTCCAAATGTTGCTAAGTTGTGGAAACAAATGTTATAAATCAGTATATGAAAATAACTCTTCAAAATGAATATTAGATAATTTCCATGCAGTTCAAATAGATCATTTGCCAAGTAAAAATGTATAAAATAATTCGGAATTCGAGGTGATTTTTTAACTTTCCCTCACACGATTCGAACCAGCGACACGGCAGGTCGCTGGTTCGATTCCGGCAAAGACCTAGATGTTGTGTTTGTCCGTTGATTGGTTACAAATGAATTACTCTGCTGTAAAAATGGCGCACATGACAAATCCATGGCCTATAAGGTCAAAGAAGGACGGACGTGGGAAAGCATGCTCGCGTTCCTTCTTCCTTAAAAAAACTTCAATTCTAATTCTGATTCACGCGAAAAAGTAAATTTACTGATTCTCGAAACTCCTTTCCTAACGTCGCGATGGTGCCCTTTATATATGCGTTGCCCAGAAGTACTTACACCCGTACACCCTTCAGCCCTTGATTCTCGATTACATATTACATAAGGCATGTTCGAAACGCGTTTGAGAAAATACCAGTTGATGTCTGCGATCGCCGTCACCAAAGGGTGTTTAATAACTATCGGGAATAACGTCGAATTTTGTTTGCGATCGATTTCTTATCTGAATTTGGCTGCATTCCAACGACACAATTTTAAAGCTTCTGGGTGATTTTAAGCTGCTTTAAAAATGCGTAAAATTTCACTACATTGAAATTCTAGAATGAAATTATTCAATAAGTCTCAAATTACCTTATTTTCACTGTAATTTTGAATTCAGATGATATTGTTCAAATAGATCTACACAATGCATTATTCACAATTGGTAATAAATTCAATTATATTAAAATCAAGAAATATATTCATAATTTTAGCGACTCAACAAAAAAAAATGGACCCCGGTTCTCTTTGATTAACTACTTCCGAAACTTTTGTTTGTTTATTTCTGATGGAGCTTTTTTGATAAGTGGCACTGACACCCTTTGTGAGCTCTTCTATAATTAAAGAATTCTCATAAACATTCAGAAACTTTTTGTTGTTTTAGCCATTATTTTATTAGCGAAATCAATTCCCAAACACTGTGCACATCTGCTAATGAACTCCAACAAAAAAAAGTAGTACAATTCTATTTGATAGAGTGATAGGTCTCCTTTCATTTTCGTAATACTGCTGGTCTGAACAAGTTAATGCTTGTTCACATAAAGGTGCCGTCCACACTCACGCAAATTCACATTAACGCGAGTCTACTCTACTTGAAATCGCCTAGAATAGTTGAAATCATCCGTTGGTCCCCAATGACACATAATCGAAGGCTAAAGGTGGGGCCACTTAGAATTTGAAATTTCATTTCGCTATAAAAATACACTCCCCACAAAAATTGTCGCATCACCCTACTTTTACGACAATACTATATAAACTTTTAGGTTGGTCATTCAAGAGTCGCTTGGTAGCTTTCAGAAGTGTAAAATAAGAAGACATCATTCAAAAGAGATGAGTTTATGATTGAAAATAACAATTTTCGAGTTGATGAAAAATTGAAAAATTCTACCATCTTCAAACATTCGCGAAGAGTCGACTAGCATCGAATGGTTACTAATCATTTTCAAAATCGAGTGTTTCCTCCCCGGGCCCTAATTACTGCCAGTGTACGTCTCGGAAGCCCCTCAAACAAATTTTGGATGTACTCTTGAGCCACTGAGTTCCGAATTTCAGGAAGCAGATTATATAGTTGTTGGATTGTTCTACAAAGCATTCAACTTTGCTGAATTTGCCATCCCCATGTTGTCCCAAACATGTTCTATGGGATTCAAGTCGGGACTTCTGGCTGGCCATCTTAAAATATCAATTTCGGCATTTTGCAGAAATTCTGTAACTACTCTAGCTGCATGAGGCCGAGCATTATCATGCATATAAATGAAGTTTTCGCCAATCAATGGGCCAAAGGGTACAACATGGGGTTCAAGGATATCTGCGATGTATCTGGCCGCAGTCATTTTTCCATTATTCACTAGGACTAACTCAGTTCGACCATGGAAAAAACGCCTCCCCACACAATTACTGAGCCCCCTCCGAAGTTTTCGGTTTGCCGGATATTGCATTGCTGATACCGTTCCCCAGGTCGTCTGAATACAGGCATGCGTCTATCATTTGATACTAGATAGAACCTGGACTCGTCGGAAAAGAGAACATTCGACCATTCTGGAATACCCCAATTAGCATGTTCCTTCGCAAACTGAAGTCTTGCAACTCGATGCTCTCTGGTGAGACGCGGGCCGGTAAAAGCCACCCTTGGTCTGATATCGTGTTTTCTGAACCTGTTCCTAACAGTTTGCAATGAAATATGCACATTTCTGGAAAGTGCAAGTTCATTTTGTAGCATTCTAGCCGTACAGTGCCGAACTCTTACTGCGGTTAAACGAAGCCAACGATCATCAACTGGTGTTGTTATCCGATTTCTTCCCTGTCCGGCCCTTCTTCCATATTCTCTGTTTGGTGGTACCGATTAATGGCTCTTGAAATAGTGCTTTGGTTAACATTCAACAAGTTGGCCACGTAACGTTGGCTTCGCCCCTCTTCTAGAAGTGTTACAATTCAAAGATTCGAAAATCAACAAGAAACACAGAAAACTTGCATTAATTTAGCGTGAAAACTGAAGAGAAATTGAATGAATACTGATAGTCAAATAAACTCATTCTTGTTTCAGACGTGTTTGAGATCATATGGAAACAAATGCTACAACATAGATAAGATTTTTCGCCCTCATATGTCCAAAAACATATGTTGACAAAGCAACTGCGATCGAGCTGCTTAATCGATTGTGGAATTCAGAATACCAGGTGATGCGACAATTTTTGTGGTGTGTGTAATACTAGTAGACATTTAATCGAAATTATTTTTTTATTGGTAAGACCCATCATTGACATTTACGAATGAAACAACACAACATCGTTAAGATGGTTGCCCCGTCTTGCCTTACAGTACCCCATTCGATCTACCCAATTTTTCAGTATATTTTCGATTGTTGAGGCCTTTATTTCTTCAATGGCAGCTTTGATTTCGTATATTAAGGCAGCAATAGACTCAGGATTGTTTGCGTAACACTTTCACGGCGCCCCAGAGATAATAATCTAACGGTGTCAAATCGCACCTGCAAGGTGGCCAATTGACTTCGGAACTTCGACTGATTATGCGGTTTTCGAACACAGTGCCCAAAAGTGTATCGTTTGCTGTGTGACACGTAATGCATTGGATGACCATGAGTCTTCAGATCTTGAACCAATTGAATTTTGTGAGCCTTCATACCGAGGTCTTTATGCAAAATTCGGCGTAAAGACGTGCATGAAATGTTCAATTGTTGCGAACGGGACGAGTTGATGTTTATGGCTGTTCGACACTTTAGCAACAGCTGCAATATTTTCCTCCGAACGCGCTTCACAAATTGATCCACAAACTGAATTGATGGCACTTTATTTTTACCGATAATTTTTCGCATATTTCTTACAGTTTGAACTTCGGAAATATGTTTTTAATATTTCCCAACTTTCTTCAAGCGAAAAGCGACCCATTTCGTAAATGTCAAACCTTTTACTAAAAATATGCCGCTTCATAAGTGTTCAAAATTCAAACGCTAGATGGCCCACCCCGTACAATTGCGCAGAAATTTGAAGGTGAATTTTTTTTCAGGTCCTTGCTGACTCTATCGCACAGTCTGGACGACTTGGCCTCCCTGGGTCTCCAATGGCCCAGCCAGGAACACGTCCTCACCATCGAACAACTCCGCCTCGAGATGACCACCTGTTTCACGTGTGGAGTGTCTTGGAACGACAGCCACGTATCGTTGGATTGTTCAGAGTGCGGAGGGTACGCTTTGGAGAGGCCGTGTAAGCAGTGCGATGGAAAATGCGGGAAAATATGGAAGCGAGACCTTTCCTTGGTAAGTTACAGTTTTTTAAAGTACAGAGGTTCTTGCGTTTTAAGAAATCACGCCACACATCCAACTTATTTTTTAAGCTGACTCAAGTTTTCAAGATTTGTGTCAATCCTATGAAATACCCTCCCTGGTTCAATCAATGGTGGGTTAATTGTAGAGATCCTTCAGATTATAATGTATTTAGTAAACTTCGTTTGGATTGTCAGCTACTGTCGAACACTGTGTACAATAGTTACATGCGTAGAGTTGAGAGAAATATCCCTTCGGACCCGCAGAGTTTTGGAGGCATATCAACACTAAATTAAATAATTTTGGCCTTCCGAATCAAAAGGAATTTAACGATGGAGCCGAAATAGTGAATCTCTTTGCTGATTTTTTCACAACTGTATACAGTACGGAAGTTATTGTACCACCAGAGATAAAATATGATCAGGTTGTAAACATTGACTCATGTCATTTTCTTCCGACTGAAGTTTTTGAATTTATTTCGAGTATGAAGTCCAAGCTGTGTGCTGGTCCGGATGGCATACCCAATTATGTCTTTAAAAAGGGCCCTGTCTGCCCTATTAGTCCAATATTTAATTCATCCCTAAAATTGGGGAGATTTCCAACTTATTGGAAACAAAGTTTTAGGTCAGAAATCACTTACTGAAAATTACAGGGGAATTTCAATTCAATCTGTCATTCCTAAGATGTTGGATAGTTTAGTATGTAGCTATTTATCATGGAAATGCTGCTCTATAATCATTGGTTATTTTAAGGGTCGTTCTACAACATCTAATTTGGTGTTATATATTACATTAAATAAAAGTGCCTATAGTTTATTCCTAAAGATTTATTATGGGTACTAGTTTCGCTCTCTATACATCAGAACATCTTCAGACCAGTGACTACAAGAAAAACAAATAGTAAAAGTATAACGTAACAAATTATGCTTTTTGAAAAAACCTACCCAATCTCTTCATATAATTGTCATATGCACAATAAATGAATACAAACGGAAAACCCCCTTTTCAATCTAAGTTGAAACATAAATTTATGTGATTATTAATTTCTAAGTAATCTGATATAGGTCTTGAAACAAGGAAATGAAATACTGAACAATTCAAGACTGACACCAAGATCATTGACCAAAGACACCGATATGTATTCGAGCCATAATTGTACCTGCAGAGTTTTGGACGGAATAAAGCAGTGTGTCGAGTGACCCTTAAGGGTAGATTGAAATCAATCAGTCTCAACAGATTCGGGCAACACACCAAACAATTCACTATCTTGAATAAGAAACATAAATCGAAAATTTTTCTCCTCCTTCGAAGAGGATTTAGGCCATATGTAATACGCAGGATATCGCGGTCAACAGTCCGACGATGGCACCTTCTCTAAACAATCTATATCACAAGAATAAAAAGGAGACCATATGCAGGTTCCATATTCTAAGTTAGATCTTCCTAACTAACAGTACAACAGTTTAAAGGTATCAGCAGAAAATCCCACTCAATGTCGAACATTGAACACAAGCATCCAGAAAGTAACTATGCATAACTGCCGTATTGGAGCGATAGAAGGTAATAGCTTGACACTTGTCAAAGTTCAAATACAGTGAATTAACATGAGTCCAACACAGCAGAGAATCAATTTGGCGTTGCAAGTCATGTACATCTGTAACATCTCTGATAACACGATATAATTTCATATCATCAGCGAATAACAAAAATCCGGAACCCAAGCCATCCCTGATAATAAACAAATTGAACAACAAAGGGCCAAGGTGTGAGCCCTGAGGTACACCAGAAGTAACAGAAATAGCTTTAGAGCGAAAATGTTTGTATTTTACAATCTGCGACCGATTACATAAGAAAGAACGAAACCATGAAAGAAGAGATCCAGATATACCAAGGGCGCCAATCTTGGCTATTAGCAAGTTGTGATTAACCCTGTGGAAAGCCTTTGAAAAATCAGTGTATATTGCATCAAATTGAAAACCTGCTTCAAAACAAACAACAATGTCATTAATTATAAATATTCAACCTTTTAGTAGGAAGTTTATGTAATTAAATAAAAGTACCTATAGTTTTTGCTAAAGATTTATTATGGTTACTAGTTTCGCTCTCTATACATCAGAGCATCTTCAGACCAGTGACTACAAGAAAAACAAATATTAAAAGTATAACGTAACAAATTCTGCTTTTTGAAAAACCTACCCAATCTTATCTCAGCAAGTAAAGTCAGTTATAGTAAAATTAAAAACAATCAATAGGACCGACATTTCACAACAAATTAAACTGGTATTTGATCAATATACCTATTAAAATTTTGAATTAAAACTTAGAACAATTCAAGCTAAAATGATTTTTATTACAAGACAATAACGAATAAAATTCAAACGGAAAGTGTGGTTATGTCAGCTAACCACAGAACAAAGTATCACAGATCTTATAATTGTGAGTCATCTTCTTTTTCAAAAATAGCAGACATGGTTATAACATTAAACAATTAAACAATCCATAATTTGTATGTCTCTGAAAATCACTTGACTATTTATCAATGTCACATTACAATTTTATTATGTTTCACAATTTCATATTCCTCCAGAAAATCTATTAGTCCAATATTATAAGTTATGTTAAGTTCTCGGTTGGTATATTTGTAAATAAGTTTTCAATATCCATTGTTTTCAGTTTGTAACCTTCATTCACCTGTTTATTCTTTATCTTGTCTACTAGATCTTTTGAGTAGAATTTGTGTTCGGGAAACAACTCATGAAGAAACTCAGTTCAGAAAATAGAAATTTTCCTGTGTTGTATGGACTCATGAAATTACATAAGTGATCGTATAGAAGAGATACCAATTAGACCAGTAGTAGTACATTGCTACAGTCCATCATATAAAATTGCGAAATGGTTGAATAAATATTATAAAGAGGTAACTGGTTTCAGAACAAAACATACTATCAAAAGATCTAGTAGACAAAATAAAGAATACACAGATGAATGAAGGTTTCAAACTGAAAACAATGGATACTAAAACTTATTTACAAATATACCAACCGAGGACTTAACAGAATCTATAATATTGGACTAATAGATTTTCTGGAAAAATATGAAATTGTGAAACATAATAAAAATTGTAATGTGACATTGATAAATAGTCAAGTGATTTTCAGAGACATACAAATTATGGATTGTTTAATTGATTAATGTTATAACCATGTTTGCTATTTTTGAAAAAGAAGATGACTCACTATTATAAGATCTGTGATACTTTGTTCTGTGGTTAGCTGATATAACCACACTTTCAGTTTGAATTTTATTCGTTATTGTCTTGTAATAAAAATCATTTTTAGCTTGAATTGTTCTAAGTTTTAATTAAAAATTTTAATAGGTATATTAATCAAATACCATTTTAATTTGTTGTGAAATGTCGGTCCTATTGATAGTTTTTAATTTTACTATTATTGACTTTACTTGCTGAGATAAGATTGGGTAGGTTTTTTCAAAAAGCAGAATTTGTTATGTTATACTTTTAATATTTGTTTTTCTTGTAATCACTGGTCTGAAGATGCTCTGATGTATAGAGAGCGAAACTAGTAACCATAATAAATCTTTAGCAAGAAACTATAAGTAGTTTTATTTAATTACATAAACTTCCTACTAAAGGGTTGAATATTTATAATTAATGACATTGTTGTTTGTTTTGAAGCAGGTTTTCAATTTGATGCCATATACACTGCTTTTCAAAGGCTTTCCACAGGGTTAATCACAACTTGCTAATAGCCAAGATTGGCGCCCTTGGTATATCTGGATCTCTTCTTTCATGGTTTCGTTCTTTCTTATGTAATCGGTCGCAGATTGTAAAATACAAACATTTTCGCTCTAAAGCTATTTCTGTTACTTCTGGTGTACCTCAGGACTCACACCTTGGCCCTTTGTTGTTCAATTTGTTTATCATCAGGGATGGCTTGGGTTCCGGATTTTTGTTATTCGCTGATGATATGAAATTATATCGTGTTATCAGAGATGTTACAGATGTACATGACTTACAACGCCAAATTGATTCTCTGCTGTGTTGGACTCATGTTAATTCACTGTATTTGAACTTTGACAAGTGTCAAGCTATTACCTTCTATCGCTCCAATACGGCAGTTATGCATAGTTACTTTCTGGATGCTTGTGTTCAATGTTCGACATTCAGTGGGATTTTCTGCTGATACCTTTAAACTGTTGTACTGTTCGTTAGGAAGATCTAACTTAGAATATGGAACCTGCATATTCTCCTTTTATTCTTGTGATATAGATTGTTTAGAGAAGGTGCCATTCGGACTGTTGACCGCGATTTCCTGCGTATTACATATGTCGAAGGAGAAAAATTTTCGATTTATGTTTATTATTCAAGATAGTGAATTGTTTGATGTGTTGCCCGAATCTGTTGAGACTGATTGATTTCAATCTACCTTTAAGAGTCACTCGACACACTCCTTTATTCCGTCCAAAACTTTGCAGGTACAATTATGGCTCGAATACATATCGATGTCTTTGGTCAATGATCTTGGTGTCAGTCTTGAATTGTTCAGTATTTCATTTCCTTGTTTCAATACCTATATCAGATTACTTAGAAATTAATAATCACATAAATTTATGTTTCAACTTAGATTGAAAAGGGGTTTTCCGTTTGTATTCATTTATTGTGCATATGACAATTATATGAATAAATAATAAATAAATAATTAAAAGGGCCGATTCGTTAATATTTTGAAAACTTGTGAAGTCGTCATTACATTAATTGTAAATAGGTTGCTCTATCTCAATTCCTTATTAATTTCACACTTTTTACGTTATGACGATATATCATATTTTCTATTTTTGTTTTTCCTATCACATGTCGACTGCCAATAACTCTTATCAAACTTATATTTCGATAATTTATTATCTGCTTCCTTTTGTATGATTCTAATGATTTATTTTAGTTGTGTTAAATTTTTAATACTGCAGCATTTGTCATGGTGGAAGTTCCAGCGGATTTCGAGGCCCCGGAAAACCACCACCACCCCCCACCCCTTCAAAAATTAAACACATAGACGCATAAAAAATGTTGAAGAGTTGTTTTTCCAGTAATACAGCAGCCCTAATGAAAAATGTTAAATAAACTTCAGTCACCAAAAATCTTTTTATACCGGATATTTAAACCCCTGGCTAAAATTACTGCATGACATCTATGATTCATACTCAAAATCAATATAGTAGGGATGTCCATGTGCGAAAAATATCGATATTTCGAACCTCTTCATTTGCACCCCATATAAGTGATTCTGAAATAAGTTGCCATACTATTGCTAGCGCAAAATCTATAAAACACATCGAAAAATTGCAGGACACTCTATCAGGCGAAATTTAAAGATATTTGTTTTCGATTGCACCAGTCTATGTTCATTTATTTCCTTGTTGAATATCCATGAAATATGTGAAATTAAAATTTTACTGGTAATTTCGTAGATTGAATAAATTTTTTTTATTGTTGTTTATTGAAAACAATTACCATAAAAATTTATAAAAGTTTATCAACAAATTCAGAAATCAAATTATATCATTGAAGTTTTTCAGTGGCGTACTGAAAAACGTTCGGTGAAGAAAAGGGGAGATGACCTACGTTTCGAATTTGAACGTTATTAACCCTTAACTACGGACACGGGGTCTGGCAGACTCCGCGTGATACATTTGTGAGCATAACCCCCCACTATAATTTTTTTCAATTTCTCTCTTAGTACCTTCTGCATTTTCAGTTATTTTCGAGGTGTTATCGTTGGATTTGCTATTTTCAAGTTCTAACTAGCCGGGAGTTTACGTAATTCTTGTCGTTATCTGCTATGGCAAGTTCGAGTGGTAATAGGGCCTGAACGCGTGAATGTGCTCGACCCAAATTCTGCGACAGTTGCACGGAATGGTATGAAGATCTTTTGAGGGACGAACCTGACGAAAATGTGTTTTTACTAAGTGATCATGAATGAATTTCTCATAAAATAAATGGTTTACCTGGAACACGCACCGCTATAATAGAAGATGAGAAAGCTAACCCTGTTATATTTTTCCATAAAATGCTTTCCGAAAATATGTGTAACCTGATGACAAATGGACAAAGCTTAAGGACATGCGTCATAAATATAAGCAGCTAAATAAACCTGAGCTATCCGACACATGTCTCGTTGAATTGAAACCACTCTTTGGGTTACTGTTATATTCAAATATATTCAAATCAAACAATGAAGATACCAGAAGCATTTTTGCTACAGATGATACAGGGAGGGATATATGCTGTGCACTCAGGTCCAAAGAGAGATTCATGATTCTATTAACAGCTTTACGTTTCGACGATCCAAAAAATCGTGAAGAAAGAAAAAAAGAAAACCATTAGCAGCAATCGGCGAACTCTTCGACCTGATTATTAAGAATACTAAATCAGTATATACAGTTGGAGCCACGGCATGTGAAGATGAAATGCTAGTTGGGTTTGGAGGCCGGTGTAGATTCAAGATGTACATTCCCTCTAAGCCAGAAAAATACGACATAAAAATAATGGAATTAACTGATGCAAAAACCCATTTGCATTATGCCTATAACTAGTGAAGAGGAAAAATTGAGCAAACCAACTCAATCAGTTGTCAGATTAGCCAAACTAATACATAATGCGAATAGGAATATCACGGTAGATAATTTGTTTTCCTCGGTAGAAATAGCAGAACATTTACAAAGACATAATGTAACATATGTAGGAACACTTAAAAAAAAATAAGAGAGAAATTCGTCGGGAGTTTGTACCGAGAAGAGACCGAGCACAGGGTGACAACATCTACGGTTTTACTAAAATGATGACACTCATTTCACATGTCCCCAAAAAAAGGCAGTTATTCTTTTGTCCACCATGCATCAGTCTAAAGCATTTGCTACCACAACAGGAAAACCTGAAAAAATTACCTTTTATAATTCAACAAAAGGAGGTGTAGATGCAATGGATGAAAAATGCGCGAAATACACTTGTAGTTGTCGCACTAGAAGGTGACCAATGGCAAAGTTTATAAAATATTGGACATATGCAGAGTGAACTATGTCATGTTCTCTTCCTTTGTTGGAAATGACATGAAAGGATTTGATTTTGTTAAGAAATTGGCAGGACAGCTAGTCGAACAACATATGAGTAATAGACTGGAAAATCCTTTTGTGAATAGGGAAATAAAATCACTTATACCGCCTAGAAGAACGAAAATATTGTTATATTTGTCTGCAATGCTCAAGAAAATGCTGCATCAATTGTTGCTAGAGGAAATAACGTGCATCAAAAAAATTGTCGATATTAAGTCGTGCACGTTTTTTTCCTTTCAATTCTCCTACCGTTTAGTGTTGTTTTAATACATTATTGAATGTTTTTTCAAAGCAGGGTTCGCATCAAAATATTAGGTGCGCAACTAAGTTCTCGCTGTTTGTCAATAGATGGCTCCAGCAGTGCTGTTAGATTTTTACATATCAAGAACGTCTTGAACAAAGCTTAGACATATAGTAAACAAACCACTGTGACACATTCGTGATTTTGTTTTTGCGTCATATACTTTTAGTTGTGAGAAAATGTCTGATTTTATGCCAAATAATCGTCATTTGCGGGAAGTGTTGATTTTCTTCTTTCATTCGAAGAAACCGGCGGCTGAAGCACATAGAGAGCTCCAAAAAGTTTACGGAGATGCTGCTCTAAGTGAAACAACGTGCCTGTATTGGTTCCGTCGCTTCAAAAACGGTGATTTCGATGTGGACGACCGTCCCCGTGAAGGAAGGCCAAAAATCTTCGAAGACCAAACGCAAGAAAAGTTTGCTTCAGCTTCAGTTACCCGCCAGGCCATTTCCAAGCGATTGCATGCGTTGGGAATGATTCAAAAGCAAGGAACTTGGGTTCCTCATGATTTGAAGCCATGAGACGTTGAGCGTCGTTTTTCGCCTGTAAACAACTGCTCCAACGGCAAAAAAGAAAGGATTCTCTTCATCGCATCGTAACGGGTGATGAAAAATGGATTGATTACAGCAATTCAAAGAAAATAATCTTGTGGATTGCCCGATCATGCTTCTCCATCATCGCCTCGGCCGAATATTCACGCGGCGAAAGTGATGCTGTGTATTTGGTGATACCAAGTCGGTATTATTTATTATGAGCTGTTGAAACCGAACGAAACCATCACTGGGGGAACGGTATCGGACTCAATTGATGCGATTAAGTAAAACACTGCGCGAAAAACGGCCACAATACGAGCAGAGACACGAGAAAGTAATTCTACAGGATGACAACGCTCGGCCTCACGTTGCCAAACCTGTTGAAACCTACTTGGAAACGCACAAATGGGAATTCCTACTCCAACCGCCATATTCACCAGATATTGCACCATCCGATTATTACTTGTTCCGTTCGATGGCACATGGTTTGGCTGTTCAGCAGTTCCGCTCATATGAAGAGCTCGAAAAATGGCTTGATTCGTGGATATCCTCAAAAGACGAACACTTCTACCGTCACAGTATTCGAGCTCTGCCAGAAAGATGGGAAAAAGTTGTAGCTAGCGATAGGCAATATTTTGAATGATTCATTTGTAATCATTTTTCATAATAAAGTTGTATCTTTATAAAAAGAAACAGCGAGAACTTTGTTGCGGACCTAATAAAAAAATGGCGTTTGTTAAGTTTTGACAGCAGAATATATAGTGTGTGATTTCCTTGGCGCTTTCAAGATATTTTTTATGTTTTTATATTAGAAATGAGCTGTTTTCCTTTCGTTCTAATGAAAAGGTGAAAATTTCTTGTAAGATACCGCATTTGAGACGCCAGACTCCCTATCCGTGTTAACGTCGCTAAAACTAGTGTCCGTGGTTGAGGGTTAACAAAAAACGAAATTTGTTGGCACACCCTGTGTCTACATTCATAGGGCGAAATCATCCTTAAATAACCGGTTCTGTCCATTTTGTTTCAGAAAAGTTATTCACCCAAAATAGATTAACTTCAAGGAAAAACTTTCAAAATTATTTTGATCCACAAGAAATTTTAAGTTTCTTCTGCAAATTTTTCTGTAACACTCAAGCGTTTCTATAACTTCTAGCGTTCACCAATGCAGTTATTAACCGAAGGATGGTCGTGAATCCCAAGCTAATATATGGCGAACACTTGATTAGCGACATTTCCACGTGCCTAAGTTAATATCACGTGGCGCATAGATATAGCGCACTGCAATGCTTCGTCATCATCTGTAGTTTAAAATAATCACGACAAAACAATGTGCATGTGCCATGTCTGTCTGAGAGAATTAGAGAATCAGCTTTCACGAATTTACCGCATGCTCTGGGTTCGGTAACCCTCAAGGTTTCTTACGATCAAAGTGAAGAACCACTTTTATTGGATTTGAACAAATTCTTCATTAAAACACAACGAAAGCTTATAATCAAATATAATTAATACTGTTCCCTTCAATATACTGCGTCGGTTTAGAGAATGAAGTCCTGTCACTTGAACAAATAATTTTGTAAACAGTAATTTGGATTAATTTCTGAGGCAATCATGTACACGTGCCCACAAAACCATGATCACGTAATCATTTTTTGTCGCCAGTAGGTGTTAGATATATAGTGGCAAGATAGGAAATGATTAATGTAATATTTTTTTATGCGCTTTCCAAATGCATGAAACTGATCTGCAAAAAAGTTCCATTAAATTTTATGTTCAATAATTGGTCAATTCTGATATTAAAAATTTACCATGTATTAATAAATCTTACGCACACACTAATATTAAGTATACTGTTTTATAATTTATCTTCTGCGAAGAGAATTGCTGTGAAGGTAGCGGCATATAAGTTCGTGACATTGTCTCACGATACATTCTGTCTAAAAAGGACCGGGAATTCGTCAATGAAACAAAAAATATGTATTTTGCATCCAAATTTATTGTATCGACTTCAAAGTAGGCATCTTTCGAAATAATACATTTACGCCAAAAATTAATCCAATCATCAAAATACACACACCACAAAAATTGTCGCATCACCTGGTGTTCTGAATTTCACAATCGATTAAGCAGCTCGATCGCAGTTTCTTTGTCAACATATGTTTTTGGACATATGAGGGGAAAAAAATCTTATCTATGTAGTAACATTTGTTTCCATATGATCTCAAACACCTCTAAGCCGGCTCGGTAGTGTATGGGATATGATGCTCGTCTCCTACGCACAGTTGCCTGGGTTCAATCCCCACAAAGTCGGTGCGATTTTTCGGATTCTGGGAATCGCTTGAGTGTTCATCTTTCGGAGGAGATGTAAAGCTGTCGGTCCTGTCTAACAGAGATGTGTTGGACATTAAAGATCCCTTCCCTCGACACGAGAGGGGTTCGGCAAAATTCTCGGGTTAGTGAGGTGACAGAATTCCCCGGCGTGTTATTAGCCGAAAGGCAGAAACAGAGCACGTTAAAGGAAAAACAAACAAACAAACACGTCTGAAACAAGAATGAGTTTATTTGACTATCAGTAGTCATTCAATTTCTTCAGTTTTCACGCTAAATTAATGTTTTCTGTGTTTCTTATTGATTTTCGAATCTTTGAATTTAATGTAATGGCTGCTGAAGGTCCTGGACGCTATTTGAGTGATCATGAAGTGGTAGAGTATAGGTGCCGCTCCGCTGTCGAAATACGTGTTAAAGTAACAAACACCCGTCATTATCAGTGTTCATAGGGTACTACACTAACTTGTCGTTTTCTATGTTTAGCAATTAGCATGAGCAATAAAACTTCCAGAACTTTGTGTGTGGCTGAAACACTCAACATTTATTTTGAATTTGAATATGTTATCTCCTCCTATGTTTTTATTTCATAATGATTTTTCGAAACTCAAAACATAAACTTTCGCAATTAGCATGTGAAATCATTCACTTTCGCCATCAACGATCGCGGCATTCACGAATCATAAAAATGAACGCTTCAGGGAAACAACAATTACAAATAGATTTGGGATATTGTAGTCAATACGTGTGTGACAACACGCCAAGATGACGACCGAAAATCTTTTCGAATCTACCTGTAATTTAAGATAAATTCAAGTGAAATATCATTTTGGTCAGATAATAATTGGTAGAAAATGATGGGAATGACTGAGTTGATTATATCATTGTTGTGAATTTGTTTATACCAACTTCAATGAGTAATTTCCTGTAATTTAAAAGTATTAATGAAAAAGGAATGAATCATACAGAAAGATTACTGTGAATCAATGGTGAATCTCATTCCTGAGAAATATATTTTTATGAAATATTTATACGAATTCTTCCACGGAAATATATATTCTGTAGTTTTTTTCTACATCACTGATGAATGACTTGTTAATAACACATTAGTTTGGTATTGTGCTATATATATAAAAAGAAATAAGTTTCCTAAAAAGATGTCTAATTTAAGTTTAAATACTACCTTATTACATCACTTGCACACAATGACGTGATTATTCAGTAAACACTCCAAATACTATAAATTTCCTTGAAACTAAGATTGATTTATGAGAAAATAATTAATGTTTTTTTTTCAGAGCCATAGCAGTGGTAAAGCTAGGTGGCAAGGTGAATGTGCCCTTCCTAAACCAAAAAATGAGCCCAAGCAACCTTCTGACGCAGACAAAGCCTCCACCATCACTGAACAAGAAATTACGAAAAGGCTGGCCAAACTTAGCGCCAATTCATGACGTCATTTCACCATTTAAATTTAAACTCGTTTTTTCGCATTGATATCATGAATTTAACCATTCATCATCAATTTATATATAGGTTATCTAGCGTAAAATCCATTACAGGGTTGCAATATTTATTTATGTACTTTCGGAACTGAAATTCCTTTGTTCTAACTAACAGGAATTGATGCATTTTTAAACTCTATCACATGTTTTTATGTGCTTAGAGATTAACGTCTAAACATTTATATCATCTGTCCTTAGTTCCATCACAATAGTTCCTCTCGTTGATTTTTTGTTTTTAGAAAAATTGATTCTTCATTTTATAATATTCGACGAATCTCTCCATTTTATCACAAAATTGACAAACTGTCTTTCAAAATTGTATGAATAAATTTATAAATAGAACTTAGAAGAATCTTTGAATATCATTTAAATAAATCTATTCTTTTTGTATAAAATTTTAGTTAAATTCTTGTTTATATGAATATCAAAATAAAGAATTCTTATGTAATATTTGTATAACTAAAATTAATTTAATTTAAATAAATGATTTTTTGTAAATTTTGTTTTTTTCAGACAAGGTTAAATAATTTGAAGATTTCTTTTTTGTATTTTTTAGTACCTTAGCAGAATTTTACAAGTCAACAAACACATAGATTGAACAAAATTCCAACAAATTCAATAATATTTACAGAAATAATAATACTCTTTGACATGGAAAAACATTCCCAGATATTAGTTATGGAATGTTTTTACATATTCTATATATTTACATTAAAAGTTAAATGGCTTCAAAGTGAAAAATAAAAAGCCCATGGTACAAAAAAATTTAAAATTTCAAATAATTATATTGAGAAGTAATGTCAAGATAATAATACATTTATGTCTCGCCTAAACCTTTTTATTATTTCAAACAATATTCACATTGAGAAATATATTTCGGCAGAGCTATTTTCCACTTTAATCTCGTTTGTATTGAACAATTATTTTACTTTTATATAATAACATAATTAAATTGGTGGTTTGATTTTCTAAATATAGCTAGTTAAAATGCATTTCACCTTAACAAATTATGCTTTGCCAGTAACTGCTTTCGCAGTTGTTTTCTCAGTACCTTGTTCTTTTTCTAATTGCTTGCCAAGATACTCCCAATTATGAACCATCAATTTCTGGACAGCAAGCAAAGCTTCGTAACGTACATTTGGATCTTCATGGGCCAATAACTGCATTACCAGCTGTTTTCCACCCAGTTGTTCAATGACACTGAAATCATAACATTTATGAAAGGAGAATAATCAGAAATGGAAAAATTAATTAGCATTTGAATAACTTGATAGCAGAGAGGTGATTCAGTTAATGTAGGCACCAAAGGTGGGTGAGGAGGTCATTGCTTTGCATATTTTTTGTTATGATTCACTTTTTTCATTTGAACAACATATGGTAACCCTACTTATTTATGTTCTTCAATTAAGGTAAAAAAACCCAGTTGAATTTGTTCCATCGCATATTGGTTCAGTTCAGTATCATTGAAGTTGACCTGTTCTAAGTTGATGTATGTTTCACCATTGACACACTTTTTTGTTGAAATATCCTCTGGTATAGACTAATAAAAACTACAAAAGTGATTTAAATATACACACGTCCAAAGTTCAAGGATATTATGAAAATTCCCCGTAATTTCCACAAACTACAAAGAATGAGTCCAGTTTTTTTCATGAATTGGCACATCATTGAACAACAATAAGTCATGGTATTTTTTAATCTGTTGTTATTAGCGCAGAGGTTGTTTGATATCGATTAAATTCAGTATCTTTGAATTTATCAAACACCCAAGACAAAAATTCGTATTTGCTCGGACTAATAATAGAATGGAGGGGAGAGGCATCATTAGTGAAATGTACAAAGCACTTGGCATACTGTGGTGCGACACAGACACAAGTCCAAGCGTTATTTCGTGATTGATAGCTCGGTATGTAGAAATAAGAAGTGTAAGGGTACAAACAGTTGCACAGGACTCCTTCATTCAAAAAACGGCTTGCAGGAATTCCACTGTAACGTGCTGGAATTGCGTAATCGGCTGAGTCGAAAGCATAACCTCAATAATTCCAGAACTTTTGGCAATAGATTTTATTAAGTCAATCTTCACACCAGACGTGAAAGATGCATTCTACGAGTAAATAGAAGAACCTGCGAGTCCATACCGCGAATTGACATAATGATTCTGTTGGATGATTTCGATACCAAAATTTGTTAGGAAAGCTTTATAAGCAAAATCGCCGGTAAACACACAATACATACGCACACCAACAACGATAGAAACAAAGTCTGCAATCTTGCAGCCACAATGAATCTTTCAATTGCAAGTACGAAAATTGAGCAAAAACGGGAACATTAAATAACATGGATGATACCAGGTACAACATCAGGAAACCTAATAGACCACATATTGATATAAAAAATAGGAGAAAATTGTACATGATGTAAACTCCTTCAGAGAAGCAAACACTGACTCCCACCACTTTTTAGTGATAGCTAAAATCATCAGGACAAATGAATCAAGGGGGAAAAAGAAGAAATGGGATATAAAAAACTCATAGAAGGGGAGATAAAACAATTAAAATTCAAAATAAACGACCTACTACGAAGTGATCAATCAGAAGACATAGAAGAGGAGTGGCTGAACATCAAAAGCAGCATCCTCACAGCAACTGAAGAAATCATAGGCAACAGTTAAAAACGGTGGTTCGGCGAAACATGTATGAGATACATTGAAACGAAAAATGAAGCAAGAATGAAGTGGTTAAAAACAGGAAAGAGCAGGGACTCAAACGACTATAAAGAAAGAAGAAAATTGGCTACAAAAATATGCTGAAATAAAAAACAGAATGGATAAACGAACAAATGGAAGGAATAGAATACTACAAGGACAATACTAAGTTATTTAACTATATTAGGAGAATGAATAACAAGAAAAAAACAAGATTCGGAAACATAGAGAACGCAAATTGGGAAGAACATTTCACAAGACTATAAGAATAAAAAGGCAGAAGAGGATACAGAAGAAGACATAGGTAATGAAGTCCCGAGAGACCATCATATGAAGAATTTTCAACAGTCATCAGAAATATGAAGGCTAACAAAGCAACAGGAACAGACGGAATAAATAATGGAATGCTAAAATACGCAGGGAACACTCTCCTTTAGAGTTTATACAAACTGATTCTGCAGATATGAAAGAAGGAAATAATGCCAACGGAATGGAGAGCAGGCGAACTGGTACCCATTCTAAAAAAGGAGACCCCACTGAATGCGAAAACTACAGAGGCATAATACTCTTGAACAGTACGTACAAAATACTTACTGATATTATACGAAACATACTGGAAACAACCCTCGAATCAGAAATAGGAGACTACTAACAACGATTTAGGAAAGGCAGATCTACCATAGACGATATCCATATTTTAACCCAAATCATCGAAAAATGCTCGGAACAGGACTTCGTAAAAGCCTTTGACTGCATCGTAAGGAGCACATTATGGAAGGATCTGCACAACTTGAACATATCTACCAAACTACAGAGATTAGTAAAAATGACAATGAAAAATTCCAAAGCTGCCGCAAATCGTAAGAAGATAGTTCTTCAATATAGAAGCCGGAGTAACATAGGGTGATGCACTGTCCACAACGCTATTCAACATTGTGTTAGAAGGGGCAATAAGTGGCTTGCAGAACAAAGGTTTGATAAACACCAAATCGGTACAACTCATCGCAGACACAGACGATATCGTGATAGTTGCACGGGGCAAACAGAGCCTAGCAGATACACTGATGAAGTTGGAAAAAGAAACAAAAGAACGAGGTTTGAAAATTAACCAGAACAAGACAAAATACATGACAAGTAATAGACGTGGAACTAATGTAGTTAATATTAGATTTGTAGATTATCGAGTGAAAACTTTCAAATGCCTTGGAGTGACAGTGGACGGAAATAATGACAGAAGTGAAAGATTTTACACCTGATACAATTTGGAAGTAGCATACTACAACATAAAAAACCGTTACAAAACGCTCAATTGACAAAAAAACGAAAATGCGAGTCTACAAGACAAACATCCGACATGTAGCACCTACACAAGCGAAACAATGTGCCTGAGGAGAAAAGAAGAGGAAAAACTGCGCATCTTCGAACGTAAATGTGTCAAAAAATATTTGGGCCAAAAATAGTGGAAGACGAAGAACATAGATATTGAATATTGAAGGAGAATATTGTTACGTTCTTAAACTCGCAGAGGATACGATGGTTAGGACACTTAGAAGACCCGTAGATGCCACCATAAAAGGAATAAGCGATTGGAAACCGATGACGGGTAGACAAAGAAACGACGTAAGAGCAGATGGAAGGACCGAGTAATCAACGACCTGATGACTATAAGCATAAGAGACTGTGGAACAAGAGCCAAGAACAGAAGAAAATGGGCGAAAATTGCTAATAACGCGAAAATAGAGAGCAAGCTATAGAAGTACTAAGAAAATTCGGAATGATTCACATAACCAAATGAATCACTGAGCTCCATCAAGGAACGATTCAAATTTCAACCTTGAAAAGTAATACCTTATATATAATTTTCACTCCAGAAGACCTTGGAGGTCTACGTAGAGTAGATGAGCTCGAGATCATGAGGGATGGTTCAATGTTTTATTCTTTTTCTTTTTCGACTGCGGAGATTACCTGGTAATGTCCAAAGACTCAGAGAATTTCAGAAAGTCAGCTGCAGAGGAGATACCGAAATGATTTGGGTTGGCATCTACTTCATCAATCAGACAACTGATCTCATATTGGTGTAAACAATTACTTAATGCAAACTTCTACGTTAATCTGATTCTTCAACTCTCTGTGGTATCATATGCGTCAGCAATTGGCGAAAACTTTCTATTCGTGCATGTATTACTCCTCCTCACTGCAGCTGTAACCATGGATTTCTTAGATCTACATGGAATCAATGGTTTTTCTTCGTATCAATCGCCTGGCAAGAATCCGATTGAGCATCGAGTATTGAAATAAATGTTAATAATTTACTTGAAATAATGATGCAGAAAATTCATTTATAATCTTTAAATTACTATTTCTGAATTTGATAACTGCTGCCGATGAGTGAAAAAAAATTGAACAAATTAAAAATTTATACCTACCAACGTTACGTTTGAATAAGATGGTTGAAATTACCAAAATTATGCCCACATAAAACTTGAATTGTTCGTATGTACACATGCTCCTAAGAATTAAATTTATAATTCAAAGTGTGAGAATTTTGAGTTATTAAACAATAGTTGCAACGCACTCTCAAAACGATATTAGGTGCGCAACTAAGTTCTCGCTGTTTGTCAATAGATGACTCCAGCAGTAAGTGTTAGTCGATTTATACATATGTCTGATTTTATGCCAAATAATCATCATTTGCGGGAAGTGTTGATTTTCTTCTTTCATTCGAAGAAAACGGCGGCTGAAGCACATAAAGGGCTCCAAAAATTTTACGGAGATGCTGCTCTAAGTGAAACAACGTGCCGGGTTTGGTTCCGTCGCTTCACAAACGGTGATTTGTATGTGGACGACTGTCCCCGTGAAGGAAGGCCAAAAATCTTTGCTTCAACCTTAGGAGTTACCCTTTTTATTTATTATGAGCTTCTGAAACCGACTGAAACCATCACTGGGAAACGGTATCGAACTCAATTGATGCGATTGAGTAATGCACTGCGCGAGAAACGGCCACAATACGAGCAGATACATGAAAAAATAATTCTACAGCATGATAACGCTCGGCCTCACGTTGCCAAACCCGTTAAAACCTACTTGGAAACGCTCAAATGGGAAAAAACAGCGAGAACTTTGTTGCGGACCTAAAAATACCGATTTTCACTGCAACAAATTTAAAGCAGTACTATTGGGAATTTAAGCCGGTATAGAGGAATGTTTGCATATGTGCCCGAATGTATGTTTGTATTAGCCAAAATAATTGATAAATTTTCTTATATAAGCTTATTGATAACTGGTTACGAATGAATTGATGAAACATTCTGATCAAGGTATTTTTTTTGATTTATACATGTTAAATCATTCAAATAAGAAAATATTCATTAAAAACAGTTTGAAGTTTGTTATTTTCGTATAGCTTAGAGACAAAATTCTTAATACAATAATCAGAAGGGTTCAGAATGATTGAATAAACCACCACATTTGAACTAACAAGTTTAACCTCTTCTAGGTATCTTTAAATTGTATGATAGTGAGTTGAAGCTCCCGACACTGACATCACAGTAGTAGAAATAATATTTCTAATGAATCCGCAGAACCAAACTTTTTTAACTTCAAAGGGCCTTAAGTTCTAAAAGACATCGACGCTAAGTAGGATATGTATATTCATGGCATCTTGCTATCCACACCAGTCTATGATAAATTTCTACTGGTTCCTTGAGAAGATGATATTTTTCTTCTCTGTTCCTATCGGGGCTAGTGACTGGAACCTTTTCAATACTAGGATTGACACTCAAATAGCACTGTTTCATTCACTATGTCACATTAAGGCAGGCATTTGATTATCCTGGTGGATTCAGATTCTTTATGAGTTGTAAAGCAGGACAGACAGTGTCCTGTACATCCAACAATTTTTCTCATATCCTTTTTACTTAGTGGAAGCAGATCTTTTTAGAAGGCTTTATTACTGATTTTTTCAAGCTTCCATTTTCTGGAATTGATTTCCAAGCTTAAAGTTCATTTTCGGTTAACCATTTGTCCACCACGGTGTGCAGCCTCCCATAGGAAATGCAACAGGCAGGTTTTGTTCCTACTAGCAATGCATTGGACCTATTTCTGATCAGTTCACCCTCTGTCTCATTACCTGCGAGGTAAAAATGAGCCCAGTCTATGCTTAGAAACACTGTTATCGCAAGTGTATCATTGAAGATTGTGCTAATAACCCCCAAGTAATTTAGAAGTTACCTGGTATGATATACCTGCCTGAGCCCACTAAGTAATTTCCAGCACCAGTATGTTGGTTTGCTCTGGAAGCATCATTGTATCACACCGCATATCCAAAGAATCTAGAGTTAATGAAGAATGGTGAAAGTAAACAACGGTTGAAGAACATCCGTGACTGGACGGGAATGAACATGCAGTCTTTACTTCACAGTACACAACATCGAGAAGAATTTGCCAGAGTTGTCGCCAACCTTCTCTAAATGGAGATGGCACATGAAGAAGAAGAAGGTGGAAGTAATATTCAGCTTGAAAAGTATAGAACTTCAATTATTCACTAATTGGATTGGAATAATTATATTTCAAAAAGCAGTCTTAACCAACTGTTATTTTGTTCTAAAAAGAGTCACACCTACCAATTTATGCTATATGCTGAATTCCATCAACATTATTAATTCACAGGATAGCCAAAATCATTTACACATTCGTATTTCAATTTCAGTAGCGGGCAAATGTACTCACTTTTTTCCACGAGGATAGTGTCTGACGTATTCCCCAATGTCAAAGCTGGCAACACTCAATACGAGGGGGTCTTTACTGGTTTCCAAAAGGTGAATCAGAATACGTAAAAGTTCATAATTTTTTTCATTGAGACGTTGTGCATTTTCCCGCCAAAATTTGCTCTTGTGCACAGGAGACCATTCCAAACGACCTGATTTAACCTGAAAAAAAAATTGAACAATTCCAGTACTATATATGTACATTTTTATATGGAAATCTTCATAAGATACATTATGAAAAAAGTAAAAGCTAAAACCAAATTGATGAGTGTAAATGAATAATATAAAGAAAATAGTTTACCTCAGTGGCATACTCGTCAAATGAACTTAAATCTTGTACAGAGCTCTGTAATCTCTCTGTGAGGAATTCCACATCAGCAGTAACATCTTCATCCTCAAATTTACGTTGTTCCAAAATTGCCAGTTGCTTGAGGACCTGAAAAAATGTTTATCAGCGGTTGCTACAAAAAGATCTATGGAAAAATTGTTAAACTAAAACAAAACACTCTTATTTTCGGTCTGGATCTGATGAACTTTTTAGATCAGTTATGAATCAAAATGTATCAACTTCCAAAAATGAATGATGTGATCAAAAATTTGTGAATTATTGTAATATGGAACCACTATGAAAAAAATAAATATTATTTTATTAAAGCTGCATTCAATTTGTGTAAAATCATGCCAAAAACTACGAAAATTACCATTGAATTTTTATAAAAACTTGTTTTACATGTTTGAAGTTTCTGAAAAGGAAGTTCATGATACTATAAAGTCTATGAAAAATAAGCCTTCATATGGTTATGACAGTATCCCAATTAAAGTCATAAAATTTTCGATTGATACTATACAGAGTGTTACATAATAGTATGTCAAAACTTGAGGGGATAAATCTACGTGCAATTTTGAGAAAAAAAGTTCATATAAACATAGGTCCGCAAAAGCTTCGTTACGGTGTTGAAATTTCCGGAAAAAATTGTTTTTTTCTTCAAAACTCCTGCAGTTTTTGAGATATTCAGCCCAAATTTGGAATGCAAGCTAATTTTTACAGCCTCCATCATTACACGTCCTAGGTTTTAACTGAAATTCACAAGGTGTTTTCTTTTGCGAGGCCATGTCTGCTTTTGCCCTTTCATACTTTTTTGCAGTACGCCACTGATCAGCGTACAATCAATTTTCGTCATCTTAGTTCAATTTAGAAACTTTTTTGACACTTGCAATCTTTTCGCTTCTCCAACTGTTCTCTAGCAAAAAATTATTAAAAGATTGTATGCATTGGCTGAATTCCAAGTACTTCTAATTAAAAGAATGACTAGTAGGCTTTTATTATTTTCATTTATTTATTTATTTTGACAGTTGCTAAAGTTGAACCAGTATCTGCTCGAATTGTTTATTAAATTAACGATTAGTTTTAAGACCTTTAAAATTAATGCTGTAAGAAAAAATGGCTAATTTTACTAACGCCGAATCGGCTGATATCCATTACATGTACGTTCTGGCTGACGGAAACACAACAGAAGCGAATCGATTAAATCAGGTGCGCTTTCCAAATCGAGAAACACCAGACAGGCGAACATTTTCAAATATCCACAGACGGTTGAGGGAAACAGTAATTTTACTGCAAATAATCATTTAGGAGGTGAAATTCAAACTATGAGAACTCCAGATATTGAGGAAGCAGTTTTGAATAGTATGGATTTGAAACCTCATGTGATTCCAAGAAAAATTGGAAATCAGTTGAATATTTCACATGTTCTAGTTTGGAGGATTCTCCACGACTTTTTATTGTACCCGTTTCAGATTCTGAAGACTGAATTTCTGCCGATGGTTCTTAGGTAAAATTAGAGAAAATGCTCATTTTGATAGTGAAATAATGTTCACAGACGAAGCTAACTTTTCCAGACCTGCTATCACAAATTTTCACAATAAACTCCCATTTGATTGAAGAATCTCATCATCAAGAACAATTCTCACTAAATGTCCGGGTCGGAATAATTGGAAATTATTTGATTGGGCCATTTTTTTTGCCCAACAGACTAAACGGTCCAGCTTATCGGCAATTTCTTGAGGAGTTACCTTTATTGCTAGAGGATGTGCCACTTTTGGTGAGAAACATAATGTGGTTCATGCATGACGGGACTCCAGCACATTTCAGTGGGAAATCTCAAAAGTTTAGTTTATACCACTCCAGTGAACACTGTAGAAGAATTGAGAAATCGAATAATATCCTGTTGTGACACGAGAAGAAATACCCCAGGAATATTTCAAAGATAATATGCAAAGAAGGACACACGCCTGTATTCTTGCAGGTGGAGGACACATCCAACAATTTATTTCGTTTTTAACTGTTCTTGTTTTTAGTTTGATATTGAATAAGTATAAGTTGAGTCTCAGAAGACGACCTATCGAGCAAATTTTGGGTATATCTATTTCTAATATTTTTTCTTATTTAGCGAATAAAAACAATTCAAATAATTCAAATTCAATAATTTTTCAATCGAAAACGGTTGGAGATACGAAAAAATTACAAGTGTCAAAAAAGTTTCTAAATTGAACGAAGATGACGAAAATTGATTGTACGTTGATCAGTGGCGTACTGCAAAAAAGTTTGAAAGGGCAAAAGCAGACATCGCCTCGGAAACGAAAACACCTTGTAAATTTCAGTTGAAATCTAGGACGTGTAATGATGGAGGTTTTAAAAAATAGCTTGCATTTCACATTTGGGCTGAATATCTCAAAAGCTGCAGGAGTTTTGAAGAAAAAAACAATTTTTTCCGGAAATTACAACACCCTGTAGCTCCGTAACGAAGCTTTTGCGGACCTATGTTTATATAAACTTTTTTTCTTAAAATTGCACGTAGATTTACCCCCTCAAGATGTGACATACTATTATGTGTATGTAAACCACTCACTTCTATTAGAAATGAATCTTTTATGAAAAGTATTTTTCCGGATCGTCTATAGAGAGCTATAATAAAACCAGTACACAAAAAAGACCACTGTGACGATTTTGCAAACTATCGCACTGTTATTACCACTAACTATGGTATGTATCTTTATTATGGAACACCCTGTATAGTGTTATGTATTTTTAGTTTGTAGTCACTACAGCACTACATATTACTGCACAAAAAAAATTGAAAATCGTTCGTAAAATATGCCTAATCTTCCGTCACGAATGTGGTGTATAATACAGCATTACTTTTGGATGGAAACATATCTTTCAAACGAATCAATTACTTGACCAAGTTTTTCAGAATTGGGTCTACTGAAGCAAATGATAAAGAATGACGGCTAAGATTAGCGTTTTAAATTTGCAAAGCAAAAAATAGCTAACCTGATCCAGCCATTGTCAAGTGATGCGACCAGCATTTCATTTTCATTTATTTAAATATACTCACTTTACATTGAACCATAGCGATGCAGTGTTCTTTCGACACCTGCGGATCCTCGGGTTTCTCAATCAAGTTTCTGAAGACTGCCAGGATAATCCTTGTAACTTTCTCCTTGACGGAATCGCTAAGAATATCGGCCAATATCGGGATAACGTTGAACTTGTTCATTTTCTCCGCCAGCAGAGGGTTGAAGGTCAGCACCCACAAACAGAATATGAGCTGATATTGCACTTGGAAGTTGACACGTCCGGAAAGAACACTCAGTAAAGTTGATATTCCATCCACGGATACGAAGGCGAATCGGTACTCGTCTATTCTGAGCATCATTTGGAGGCAACGCCCGACGGATTGGATGTATTCGTTATTCTGTACAGAAAAGTATATGAATGGCCTTCGCCTTTTTTAATTCAACTTAAAATACATTTCCAATGCAACAACTCAATATATTCGATGTCACAATATCACACCTAACACAATTTTTAAATACTCATCATCAATAATAAAAACAAATAATGTTTTTAAGAATTTTACTGAATAATTGTGATTCGTAACCATTTCACTTACACCGTAGCTTCTTCAGACGAATGAATGTACAGAAATTATGACAACCATACAGGGACATCCACTGGGACCGTCCGTTAAAAACTTTTTAAGTTCCAATTACAATATCAAGCTGAAAATTTATACGCGGCCATAACTGGCGATTTCCAATTGAAGTGAAATATTTTCGAAGTGATACCATTTCCGGTTATACCAGAAATCGGTCATCACTTTGTTATTTCAAATGGCAATCTACCTTTTTTATTATACATCTAGAATCGACATTTGAGCAAGGCATAAAATACCCAAGTTGTTGGCACTTATCTGTCAAAACTTTTGACAGATTTAATTATTTTTGTTATAAACTCGATTTTTGAGGAAAATTCAAAAAAATTGTAGCTCGTAGATCTTTTGCACTACGGACACAATTTTTGCTTGGGTGGATAGAAGAAGGATCAAGGAATTAAGCAGTCTACACATGACAAATGTTTATTGCATTGTTTCGTATGATTTTTTCAATTTGGCCTTTTTAAAACAGCAATAACTCAATTTTTTCAAATTGCACGTGCCAATTTTTATATCGCCATCAGATGAAGCGTCAAATTTCAGATGGAATTGTATAAGCATGTACTATACCCATTTCTTATAGTTCCGAAATAATTTGGGAATATATTGAATTTTGATGATTTTGCAAGAGCTAACAGAGAATGCTTTGAAATATTTGAGTCAAGTAGCTGAACTGGCTACGCTCACCTAACAGGTGCCTAAAATTAATGTACTTGTCACTTCGTTCATTCGAATTTGATATTTCAACAAGAATTGTCGTTATTTCAGATTGAAAATATCCAAAAATACATTGAGATATTACACATTTGTAATAAAACCACTGATTTATCAAACGAAAATTTATTTAATCTTTTTTAATTCATTTTGAATGTCAAAAAGTAGTGGGTAGATATTGCAGGCAATCCAATGACCAATTTCCAAATTTACTGTCTATGAGTAAAATAAAATTTCGAAGCATTAGAAGCAATTTTCTACAATTCGGATGAATAAAAATTGTAGGAACTAAGTGAAAACCAATCATCGAAGATAATTACATTAATACGAATAAATGATAGCAAACATCATAGGAGAAAACTAATTTACGATCTGAATAAATGTTCAATATGGGCCCCATTTTGCTTGATACACTTGACAGCTCGTACACGAACATGATGAGTTGCCCTCCTAGTTTCCTCAGGATCAATATTACGAAAAGCATTATGAATGCGCTCTAGTAACTCTTCTTTACTTCTTACAGGAATGAGATACATTTCACTCTGGATTTTGCCCCATAAATAAAAATCAATTGGACTCAGGTCCGGAGAACGCGGAGGCCATAAATTTGGTCCTTGATTACCCCACCATCTATCCCCGAACATTTCTGTTAGCTGCCGATCTACAGCTCGTGTTTTATGTGCTGGTGCACCATCCATTTGGTAATAGCAATTCCTCAGAATGTTAAGGAGTAATACATCAAAAAAATTTGCTAATGTTCCTCTAAAAATTTCCAGGTATCTTTGTCCATTAAGATTTTCATCATAAATGTGATAAGCCAACAAATCATTCATTAAAATTGCAAAAACGTTCTCGCTGAATTTATTTTGGAAATCAATAACCTCAATGAAATGTGGATTTTCTGTGACCCAAAAATGTCGATTTCTCCTGTTGGTTATTCCACTTTTTTTTTGCAGAATTGTCTCATCTTCTTGAAGCCGAATTAATAAATTTTCACAGAAATTTAGCCGCTTGGGAAGGTCAGCTGATTTCAATTTTTGTAGTCTGATAAAAGTATACGGGTGCATATTATGTTTCTTAAGGATTCTTTGAATGGAAGTAAAACTCAATCCAATATCCATTGATGCTGACTTAACGGACGCATGTGGATTGGCACGAAAATACGCTAGCGTATTAATTTGATTGTCGTCGTCCTCGAGAATTGAATTTCTTCTAGTTTCTATGTATTTTGTTCCTCCAAATTGCAGAAAATTGCTTCTAATCCTCGGAAATTTTATTTTACTCATTGGCGCCAAATTTGGAAATTGGTTATTGAATTGCCTGCAAGTTCTATCCACCACTTTTTGACATTCGCCATGAATTAAAAAGTGATTAAACATATCCTCGTTTGAATAATCAGCCATTTTATTATCAATCTGGTGTTTTTCAAAAATTTTCACTTCAAATTACCAACAATTCTTGTTGAAATATCAAATTCGAATGAACTAAGTGACAAGTACATTAATTTTAGGCACCTGTCAGGTGAGCGTAGCCAGTTCAGCTACTTGATTCAAATATTTCAAAGCATTCTCTGTTAGTTCTTGCAAAATCATCAAAATTCAATATATTCCCAAATTATTTCGAAACTATAAGAGATGGGTATAGTACATGCTGATACAATTCCATCTGAAATTTGACGCTTCATCTGATGGCGATATAAAAATTGGCAAGTGCCATTTGAAAAAATTGAGTTATTGCTGTTTGAAAAAGGCCAAATTGAAAAAAATCATACAAAACAACGCAATAAACATTTGACATGTGTAGACTGCTTAAAAAATTCCTTGGTCCTTCTTCTATCCACCCAAGCAAAAATCTACGAGCTACAATTTTTTTAAATGTTCCTCAAAAATCGAGTTTATAACAAAAATAATTAAATCTGTCAAAAGTTTAGACAGAACAAGAAAAAAATGAATTGCACGTTTTCGAGCTATATTTTTAGAAAAAATATGTCAGATGAAAACACGTTTTGGTTATTTTCAGATATGTTGAAATCTAAAGTTTGATAGATATAATACTTGATACGAAGTGTGCAACAAAAATAAAAGAAATTTAGAAATATTTGAGTAAAAATTTCAAAAATAAAATTCTGAATAATATAAAAATTAACTAATGAAAACCAATTATTAACATAGACAATTTTAAAATAATCCCAAGTAATATGGGCGATTAGAAAAAAAAGCAACCATGTCTGGTGGTTGAAAATTTTCATCATGCTAGTCTTCACGGCTTTATGTACATGGCTTCTGTGAGTTCTTGCAATTTGCAGTGTACAATTCAAAACACCTCGAGAATCATAGGTATGTGAGATCTCATGCTGAGCGAAAAACTCTACATAGTTCTCCTTCATAAACCGTATGCATTCCAAAACATATAATGAGGGTAGTGTGAGTATCTTCTTGATCTTGAATAATTCTCTGCATGAATATCTTCTATTGAGATGATATATACTTCTGAGGCATTTCTTTTGAAGGACAAAGATTATATGGACGTCCACAGAATTTTCCCTGAACACTATTCCATAGGTAAGCCGTGAATTAACATAAGCATAATAAGCTCCCAGTGCGTATTTTGCACTCACCTGATTTGATATGATTCTAAGGGCATAATAAAAGCTCGATGTCCTTGAGGCAACCTGGTTAATATGCTCCTTCCAGTTCAATTGAGAATCAATTTTTAGGCCCAAGAACGAAGTACTGCTGGCTAACTGAATAATCTCTTTATCTGCGTAGACCCTCATAGGCAAACTAGAGGTGAAATAATGTATGACCATCACTTCAGTTTTGCTGATATTTAGTCTCAGATCTTTTTCTGCAAACCATCTCTTCTATTAGGGGCTTTATTCAACTCATCTGCTGGAGATGTGCTATAACCGATGTATCATCGGCCAACAGGACTGTTAGGTACTCCGAAACGTTAGGCTAGGTTAGATATATACATAATATACATCAGGAACAACATAGAACCAAGAATCGAGCCCTGAGGAACCCCCCGCTCAATCTCCCTCCATTCTGACACATTCTCTTTTCCAGATGGCGATACTTATAAAACGCATTGCAGTCTGTTCTCCAAATAAGATTTGACCAACACATAGGCAATTCCTCGGATCCCCATCTTCTGTATTTTCGAAAGAAGAATAGAATAATTTATGTTGTCGAATGCCTTCGACAAATCCATGAAAACTGCCAGAGCTCTTCCATCCCTGTTTAATGCATCCAAGATCACTGAGATTAGTTGGTAAACTGTTATTGTGGTTCGATATTAGCCTGCGACTACACATTCAGGTATCAACGGATGATGTTGTGATGGCACCACCGAAGGTCCGGTCTAGACGAACCACAACCAATGTTAACTTATGGGAGCGACTTTTATATTGACTTGGTATCAAATTTCACAACGAGAGGCATCTATATAATATTTATAGTGTCCCCATTCCAACAAAAATTGCTCTACATGGAGAATTTCTGCTAATCTTGCAACTTATCCTTCCATTTTTTTGGTGATTCTGAGACGATATATATTTGGGAAGGAAATTATGATGCTGCTTAAGGAGATAATATACATTAATAAAATTGAAATCTTTTCCACTGAATGAGTTGCTCCATTGGAAAATTAAAAATTTGCTCATTGCTCTTTTAAAATCATATACATTTATAAGTAATAACTACAATTACACCAAATATCGTAATATCAATTAAGTTAGACATACATACAGGGTAGACCTGATTCCTCAGTTAAAATGAGATTTTTTTCATATCTTGCCCTTCTTTTCTAAATGATTATCTGAACGAACTGAAGTTGAGTGAATTAAAATTCAAAAAGGCTGTACAAAAAACAGTTTGATACATTATTGTAATATGTGGAATATGTGGTTAGGTTAGGTTATTAAGGATTATGTGGAAGATCTGTTTGCAGAACATAACTCCTATTGTGCAATTTTGTTCAACTTTGCATAATAAACTCAATATTTATTTATTTGTCAAATACGTTTTGACTCTTTAACGTCATGTCTCTGCTCGAAGTGGAGACCTAAAATATGATTAATAAATAAATTAGTCAGTATTTTCTCATTCCATATCCTTTTCTGCAAATAGGTAAAATCCGCAAAGCCGTGACAAAATATTTTCTCAAACCCCGTTTCAATAGAAATTTTTCTTTTCATATTCCATGCATATTTTTCGAGAAAAAAGTTCACCAAATGAAGAAACGTTTGCTAGCGTTCATAGAAGACTATGTCTAACTGGGAGTTTCATTTTCAATGCCAACCGAATTGGATGACCATGACCAGTTAGAATTGAAAGATTCAAGGAACAAGTCCTAGATATGAATTTTGTGGAATTTCAATTTGTGAACGGTATCAACATAGACCTGAAAGTGCGACGAATGCAGTGACTCTTTAATATAGTTCGAAAGAAAAGCGACTGAAACGCAAATTTGTGAAAATACATTCGGAAATTCTGACTGAAAAATTCAATTAAAGTGGGATTGTTCGCCACATGTTCCATAACAGATGTGTGAACAGATACCGGCAGGATTGATGAACATTTAATCAAAACTACAAACAAAAAATGGTAAAGCCTAAAGAGGTGAAGCCCCTTGGCAATTTACCAAGTATGGAGGTTATGCACTGTGATAAATGTAGTAAGAAATTCTCTAGAACGGAGTATAGAATCTTGTGCTGCATTTCTACAACGGAAACGACTTAAGGAGATGGCTGATTCAAACGTATCTTGAAATGCAAAAAATATTTGAATGAAAACAGAAAGTCAATAGTCAGAGAATTAAGTTCTGATAACGATGATAACGATAATGTCAATTTAGTAGGAAACGATGCCAAGTTCACAATAACCGATGTTTTGAATGAAATGCGGAAGAATCATAACTCCCAAACGAGAGCAAAGCGGACTTTTCAACGAGAAGTAACAAAGACACTTCAATTTCAGTCTGATAAATTCGAAGAAATGAAAAGTGAGAATCAGGCAATGAAGAAGCAATTAGTAGAGCAGAATAGAGAATTGCTGTCTGCAAATGCTCGTATAAAAACATTGGAAGACAAATTTGATTCCCTTGAACAAGAAAAAGGGAGAAGAACATTGTATTGATGAACGTTCCAGCGCAAAATCAGGAAAATAGTAAAGAATTGGTAACAAATATATTCAATGGATTGGGAGTTGAGATAAGCGATAGCGACTTTGAGTCAGCAAGGATAACTAAAAAAAGAAATGCACCCATCCTGATAAAACTACGAAAAATAGAAATGAAAAAAGATATATTGAAGAAGAGAAAGGAAATTGTATATCTCAAAATGAGTGACTGTGGACTTGCTGGTGATAGTGTAATATATTTCAATGAAGACATCACACACTATAAACAAATGCTTTATTCCAAAGCACGGCAAAAGACTTAACCAACTTGTGTCAGGTATAGTTTTTCAGTTTGTAATTGACATATTTATTACAAATATTACACCAGGAATATTATGAATGCCTGGGTAGATAACAGAAAATTATCAACTTGAGACAAGAACTATTAATAGCATTGACGAATGTAATGAAGAGTTAGGCAGGTTTGGAATAGGACAAGAGAGTTTCAGTGTATTTCATACTAATATTAGAAGTGTGACGGAGAACAAAATTAACTTAGATTTAATGATTGAATCGTTGAATAATAGTTTTGATTTGATTGTATTAACAGAAACTTGAAAAATAAATAACATAAATGTATCGTCCATCGATGGTTACATTTCTCATTGTAATGAAAGCTTTTTTTATAGTTCTGGTGAAAAATACTATCAGACATAAAGTGATTGTTGAAAGTTTTGGATCTTTCAAATTTATTAGAGTAGAATTACAAATAGCAGGTAGAGTTATAGCAGTGACCAATATTTATAAGCCACCATCATATAGTACAAACTCTTTTTAGAACAACTCGAAGAATATATAGCGAATAAATGTAATTTGAAAACTGAAATATTATTAGGTAATATCAATATAGATATTTTAGATCCTGAAGAAAATTCTAGTAATGACTATCTCAATCTGCTTTATGAAACTGGTTTCATATCACTAATTAACAAACCAACAAGAATAAGTAAGAATAGAAAGTCTTGCTTGGATCATATTTTTATAAAAATTCATTATTGAATATAGATTTTGGAGTACCTCAAGGTACGATACTTGATCCCCTACTATTCATCGTGTACCTGAATGAACTTTTACTTGCTGAGCGGGCTGGTGTGGACATTGTGTCTTTTGCCGACGACAGGGTAGTGTAATGTAACTGAAAAAACATGGAATGAAGTATATTCAGCAGCTTCCAAAACTATAAACGAAATAAAAGAATGGATGGATTGCAACCTTCTTTCACTGAATATGAAAAAAAACCGTTCATCTGGCTTTTTCAGCTAATTTTTCCACTCAACTAGTCAATCATAGTTTGCAGATTCATTCAGCTTTATGTAGAAGTGAAACATCTTGTACCTGTGTTGAAATTGAAAAAGTGAATCTAGCCAAATACTTAGAGATAATTGTTGATGAGAATTTGAGATGGAAGCATCACATAACTTATATATCTGATAAATTGAGGAAAACATGTTACTTATACTACACACTTAGAGACGTCTTACCACCAGAATCGCTCAGAACATTGTATTTTGCACTGGCTCAGTCCATATTGTCGTACGGTATAATAGTTTGGGGTAGAGCATATAAAACCCATTTGAGAAAAGTTGAAATAATACAGTGATCTATCCTTAAGATAATTATGAGGAAACCTAGAAGATTTCCTACAAAATCTCTTTTTGATGAGGCAAAAGTTAATGAGGTAGTACAGTTGTATGCTGTGGAGGTTTTTAGATTCGTTTTTCTGAATAGAACATGTTATAGACTTTTGATCATGAATGTTACTCGGAATCAACATCTTTCTATTATAAGAATCAATAGAGTAAGCATGGAGGTAACTGCTCGTAATTTTATGAATGTAGCTGTTTCACTCCATAATATTTTGCCATCTGAACTGAATAATGTAAATAATGAAGATTTCTGCAGAATTCCAAACGTATTGCTTTCTAGGTTGCAAAAAAATTGAAAACCATAGTTTGTCGTCACTTTGACCTGCCTCATGAAAAGGAGGATAGGAGGGTCCTAAATCTTCGTCATTTTAGCTGAGGAATCGCCAGGAAATATTGTAATTTCAGAAATTATTAGGTGCGCAACTAAGTTCTCGCTGATTGTCAATAGATGGCTCCAGTAGTAAGTGCTGGTCGATTATTACATATCAAGAACGTCTTGAACAAAGCTTAGACATATAGTAAACAAACCACTGTGACACATTAGTGATTTTGTTTTTGCGTCATATACTTTTAGTTGTGAGAAAATGTCTGATTTTGTGCCAAATAATCGTCATTTGCGGGAAGTGTTGATTTTCTTCTTTCATTCGAAAAAAACGGCGGCTTAAGCTCATAGAGCTCCAAAAAGTTTACGGAGATGCTGCTCTAAGTGAAACAACGTGCCGGGATTGTCGCTTCAAAAACGGTGATTTCGATGTGGACAACCGTCCTCGTGAAGGAAGGCCAAAAATCTTTGAAGAAGCTGAATTGTAGGCGTTGCTCGATCAGGATCCGTGCCAAACGCAAGAAGAGTTTGCTTCAGCCTTAGGAGTTACCCGCCAGGCCATTTCCAAGCGATTGCATGCGTTGGGAATGATTCAAAAGCAAGGAACTTGGGTTCCTTATGATTTGAAACCAAGAGACGTCGTTTTGCGTCTGTGAACAACTGCTCCAGCAGCAAAAAAGAAAGGGTTTTCTTCATCGCATCGTAACGGGTGATGAAAAATGAACTCATTACAGCAATCCAAAGAAAAAAAATCTTCGAGACTACCCGGTCATGCTTCTACGTCATCGTCTCGGCCGAATATTCACGCTGCGAAAATTATGCTGTGTATTTGGTGGGACCAAGTCGGTGTTATTTATTATGAGCTGCTGAAACCGAACGAAACCATCACTGGGGGACGGTATCGAACTCAATACCAGCAGAGACACGAAAAGGTAATTCTACAGCATAACACCGCTCGGCCTCACGTTGCCAAACCCGTTAAAACCTACTTGGAAAGACTCAAATGGGAATTCCTACCCCACCCGTTCGATGGCACATGGTTTGGCTGTTCAGCAGTTCCGCTCATATGAAGAGCTCGAAAAATGGCTTGATTCGTGGATAGCCTCAAAAGACGAACACTTCTACCGTCACAGTATTCAAGCTCTGCCAGAAAGATGGGAAAAAGTTGTAGCTAGCGATGGGCGGTATTTTGAATGATTCATTTGTAATCATTTTTCACAATAAAGTTGTATTTTCATAAAAAAAACAGCGAGAACTTACTTGCGGACCTAATAGACTAATATTTTTACATTTCTCTGAACTGAACTACCACATTTGGAAGGAAAATATTCTATAGTAGACCTTCAATATGTCTAACATGAATCATTATTACGACTATTAGCCTAACAAAATATACATGCAAAAACTTCATGCGCAGTGTTTAAAAAAATCGCATCATGCAATATACTACAAGCAAACATTTAGTTCCACATTTTGGAACACACACAATGAAATATTTACATATATATCCATTACACATTTGATGAACAAGTTCATGGGAGAAGGGAATTCACTGAAGCAATTCCAAATTCAATCTTAGAGAGTATATGAAGATCAACTTTTTTTTAAATTACAAAAATTCTTCCCCCATTCACTTATTGGAAGTACATTACCTTCATTGTAATTTATATCATCCTATAGAAAATATATACCTAGTTCTACGACAGAGTAAAATGGAAGCAATAAGACAACTATCTATATCGTAGAAACACAATATACAAAATACCGTTATCTCATCATGTTTTTGAGGTTCATCAATGCTGAACGATGCTTCCTTAAATGTCCCCATGGGCTGCTCCCCCATAGCGCCTCTCAGAGCATCAGCTCTTGTAACCGAGGTAGCTAACTGATCATACTAAAAGTGACAGATATTCTTTAGAGATACATTTCAGAGGATAGTGATGAAACCTCTACGTTAGTCTTTGAAGCTGATGCAGACACTTTGGGCAAAAGATTTGTTGTTAAATCTGATATTGATAGAATAAAGTTAGAACTGTGAGATGTAGCATTCACGCCATCGGAATAAAATGATACTATAAGTTAGATTGTTAAAAAACACAGAAGTATAAGGAAGAATCGCCTGTATAAAACAAGTTTATGATCAGAACTTAGAAAAATTGATATAAAGCATCTTGGAAATTTCAGAATAATTTAAATTTTCTCAAATTTTAGAATCCAATATATTCCAATTTGATTAGCATAGAGAAGATCATATCGAATCAAAATCAAAGATGATTAAAGTCACCACTATAAGCACAATAGCTACCACTTCAAGCCAAAATGGGTTGCAATGCACAAAAAGCAAAAACTACAATTGCTTCTGTACTCTAGACTCACCTGCATCTTCAATTGGTCTTTTAACCAAGTGAGGTAAAAATGCAAATCGGACCTCTCCATCGATGTATGCGACCAACATGCTATTTTAGCAATAATTCTTGATGTCATGTTAGTAATGAAACCATCTTGACGATTGAGAAGATTCAAAAAGGGCCCCCAGACGGACTCCTTCTTCTTCCTGGCATATTCATGGAAAATTTCAACTCTGCTATGCTCTTCCTGTTGAAAAAATATTAAAACTAGCATGAGGAACAAGAACATGTAGAGGTGAGATAAATATACAGTAGACTCGCTATAATGTGAACTTGAAAATTTCGGTGCTGTTCGCACAGTCAACATGTTCAAACCAATGCATGTATGAATCAAATAAAACACATTTACATATTCGTCAATTTTTATTAGGTTTGGGAACTGATTATTTAAAAAATACGCTCAAAACAACAAAATTTTGGTTGTTGGTCAGTTGGCGCATCTGTTTTCTATACTGATGCGGAGTTGGAAAGCGATCTGTCATTTAGTTTGTTTACAGTGCTCGTTTTTGACACTTCTCACAAGTATGTTTGGGATTTGGATAAAGTTATCGAACGAAGAACTGGTCTCAAATTTTGTATTGCACATGGAATTACGATTGCCGAATCGCTGAAAATATTACAGAAGGTTTACGGTGAATAGACTTTTTCAAAAACACGTGCATATGAGTGGTACAGTGCATTCTACAATGGCCGAAAGGTGGTGGAAGATTTCGCTCTGGTCGGCCAACTACACTCGGAGGCAAAATTAGCGGAACACTCGAAAATTTAACCAAATTCGAAGTCCGATATTTTTCCTAATTCTCAACCGATTTAGATGATTTTTTCGGCAAGTTATAGATCAACTCTTCTGCTTTGTAGAAATTATAAGAGAAAACAAAAAAATTTGAAAAAATTTTATACGGGGGCAAAATTAAGTGTTTTCTTTTTGTCAAAAATTCGTAACACCCTGTGGAATTTCGTGGTCCGAGTTGAAACGTACAATATCATGGTCTGTCAAGACACATCTTCCTACAGTAACGCCCTTCTTGTTTTATGCATTTATCTCTATTTTTACAAAAGATATCCAATTTGAAGCGAAAAGTCACAAATTTCAAGAATTTATTTTTAATCTTGCGTAGGTGCATAACATCGGAGTTTAGCCAAAAAATAAAATCAAAATTAGAGAAGCGGAAATCTAACGAAATGAAAATTTTTGAAATTCACTGACCAATTTCACGCTCCGGGAGAACTCGAAGTACACTGGAAAAATCGTTGATTTTGCACATTTATTTTTGAATTTTTTTGTGTGACACTATAATAATTATCATTCCTGTCCAAAATTGAGAGCAGGTGTGTATCCTGGCGATACACTCGTGAAATGAAATCAATATGTTGAGAAAAATGTTCATGATGACCCACAAAAAAAACATTTGATTTTAGTAGCGAGTATGACCCCCCCGAGCTCTTATTACAGCGCGCATACGATTTCGCATACTCCCAATGATGTTGTCTATCATCTGTTGAGGTATGTTGTCCCACTCTTCCACCAAAGCCAATGTCAGCTCTTCAACGTTGCCTGGATTCCGTTGTCGAACCCTTCTTCCAAGAATGTCCCAAACGTGTTCGATCGGGTTTAAATCCGGTGACCGCGACGGCCAGTCCATTCGTGTGATCCCAACTTCATTTAGATATTCTATCACTATGCGCGCAGTATGAGGGCGCGCGTTATCGTGCATAAAAAGGAAATTTTCCCCAATGTAAGGAGCAAAAGGCACAACATGGGGCTCCAAGATTTCTGTTATATACCGATGGGCATTGAGTGATCCATTGCCAATAATCTCCAGTTCTGTTCGTACTCCCAAGCATATGTCACCCCATATCATAACTGACCCTCCACCGTATTGCTCAGTTCCTGCGAAGTTCGCTTGATTGTACCGTTCCCCTCGATGCCTCCACATTCTATCTCTACCATCCACGAAATTCACACAATATCGGCTCTCATCACTAAATAAAACTCGTCTCCACTGATTGATTGTCCATGCTACATGCTACCTAGCAAACGCCAATCTTGCTACCCTATGGGCTCTATCGAGTCTTGGTGCTCTTGCTTGCGCGTATGATCTCAGACAGACCAACTTCATGTAATCGTATTCTGACTGTCCTCACACTGACGTTAATGTTATCCACTGCTTGTAAAAGGTTACGTGCCTGAACAGCAGTAAGACGAGGATTTCTTATGGTTTGATTGACGATGAAACGGTCATGTATAACGCGGGTTGCCCGATTTCTTCCTTATCCTTGCCTCCTCACGTACAATCTAGTTTCCCCGTAACGTCGGTAGATTCGATGGATAACCGACGTCGAGACACCCAACATGGTACAGACTGAGCGGTAGGTGCGCCCTTCCTCGATCAATGTAACTGCCCTTGCTACTGAGGTTGGTGGTAAATCTCCCATTCTGAATGAAAAATACCGTTTCGAATCGTAAACAGTAAAAGAATCACAAAACACCGCAACCGATCGAATTTGTATCAAATCAAAGAATGGAAAACTCTCATTCTTTAAACAAGTGCAAATGTGGTCATATACAAAAAAAACGTGTGTTGTATTTCATATTTGATAAAAGAAGGTGTGCACATGTGTAAATGAAAAGTTTTATCAATGGTCCCAGAATTCGGTTGTGTATTTTAATACCTACCGATTGTTATCTCCTATGAATTCCTAATTTTCACCAAATTAACCAAATTGTCATCAATAACTAATGCAATTCGAACATAAAAATCGCAAACGACAATTTCGACACACCTGAGTGATAATAAGAAAATTCCAAATTGATAGACGAATTTTAATGACAATTTCTTGATTCAATGGAATTTCTCCAAAATGGTGATTTTCCACTTGAAATTAAATATATTTTGCAAAAATAGAGATAAACGCATGAAACTAGAAGGGCGTTACTGTAGGAAGATGTGTCTTGACAGACCATGATATTGTACGTTTCAACTCGGACCACGAAATTCCGAAAGGTGTTACGAATTTTTGACAAAAAAAACACTTTTAGTTTTGCCCCCGTATAAAATTTTTTTCAATTTTTTTTTGTTTTCTCTTATAATTTCTACATAGCAGAAGAGTTGATCTATAACTTGCCGAACAAATCATCTAAATCGGTTGAGAATTGGATAGAGGCCTCTTTGTTGAAGGTCTTTTCTTCGACTTATCAATCGCGTTCGAGGTGCTTGCCTTCAACTTTGTTTCGACAAAATGTTATCTTTGGGGTTCAGGGGAATAAGTGAAGAGTGGTTGAGGTCATATTTGACTCCTTCGTCCGAGTGAACGGGGAATGTTCCGAAAAATTTGAAGTTTTAACTGATGTCCCGCAGGGGTCAATTTTGGGCCCTCTGATTTTTCTAATATTCGTGAGTGAACTGCCCGACATAGTTAAGGCCGATGATATGGTGTTATTTGCCGATAACACCTCTCTCGCTCTGTCAGCTGGGACTCTCCAGGACCTCAACCAAAAGGTTTCGCTGGACTCTACTAGGTTCGAGGGCTGGTGTCGAGATAATGGCTTGATTATGAATGGTGCCAAAACTGTTGCTCTGAAATTCTGCCTCAGAGTGAAGGACCATGATCATGAATTTTATGTCTGAAACAGAAATATTGGTACTTCCCCTTCCACAAAATTTGTGGGACTATATATAGTACACTCCTCAACATGGAGCAACCAAGTAGACTTTGTATGCAAAAAATTGAATAGTGCTCATTTCGCAATGCACAAGAGTGTTCTGGTTGTCGATCAGCTAAGAATGGTGTATTACTCTATGGTCTACAGCTTCCTTATTAACAACGTCACACTTTGGGGCGATTCAACTGAAAGTGGTAGAGTATTTGTCTGTTGGAAGATCATTTGGCTGATTTTTGGGCTGGGACCGTTAGATAGCTGTAGACCCATATTTAGGAAAGATAAAATTTTATCCCTTCCATCCATTTATATATTGAAATTACTATTGTTAGTTAAAGCTAACCTGTCGATACCACCGGCGAACTCGTAGTCACATGAGCACTTTACCCGCTCTAGAAATGATGCTCGTGCGATGCAGTGCATCGCACCGCAGGTTTGAGACGCTCCTTTCTACATAGGTTCAAACTCTGGAACAAGCTGCCTGCTGAACACAAAACAAAATCCTCTTCAATTTTCAAATGTAGAATAAAGGCTAGACTTCTCGACTAGTGGTATTACTCAATAGATGAATTTCTTAACAACCCTTTTTAGGATTGTGGGAAAATAGTTGTAATTGCGATTAGTTATCTCCCATTGCAAAATTTTTTATGTTTCAGTTTTTGTCTAGCTAGCCCTTTAATTATTATAACTGTTTATCTGTAAGTTTTGTATCCGATTGACCATTTTTTTATGTAAGTTTCAGTTTGTAATTGCCCTATATTATTATTTGACTAATGTATATCTACATATTTTGTAACAGAAATACGTATAATAAATTCAATTCAATTCAATTCAACTCAATATATATATATATCCTTACCCATCTCAATTTTTTCGCCCCTCGTACTTCAAGCAGGCGTTTCCGAAAACCGCGGAAACTTTGGGAGAACAGTTGAAAACGAGACGACCGGTCGTAAACTTGAATTCGAAAATTCTATACGAGATAAATTGTGCTCTAATTTTGGGATCAACATAGAACCCACCACGAGTTCAGGATGTCCTGAGTCCTGATCGCCCGTGCAGGAAGGTAAGGAAGAGTTTCATGCATATTTCTTTGCAATATAATTTGCTCACGAATACAGCCACGGTGTGGAAAGGAAAAGTCTGTCGAATCGATCAACTGAGGAACGGGTGTGACCTATACAAAATGTACAGTCCACTTCAATGACCCAACCCAGTTTAAAACTTCTCTTCTGATCGGAACCGCAAGTTATTATATGGATTTTCCAATTGTTCCCTTTGTGCCTTTCAACTTACCAACCTGTATAATTATTTTACCTGCAACATATCATCAGCCAAAACAAGAATGTATTGTAGAGTTTGATCTTTCGACACATGACCCAGCAAATTCAAAAACGTTTGGGCACACTGAAGACGATCTTTCTGCAAAAGAGCTTCACGCTGTTCTCTCGAAGGTACGTCAAACTGTGTTATGAATTGAAAATCTTCTTGAGAAATCATTTGAGACCTGAAAATTATCAGCATGAAATTTAGAATTAAAAAAATCACACATGAAATTACTCACTGGAAATATGATTGCCAATTAACATTTTGGTTTCTGATATCAGTGGCTTTTTGTTGTAGCACACTGGTTGCCGCTAGCATATCTGTAATATCCATATAGCTTTATTTTAGAAAAAAAATATTGAACAAACTAAGGAAAATAGGTTATATTGCCAAAAATAAATTCAGGCAGTGACAATTAAATTTGATTTTTTTCATCAGTTGTCATGATTTTACTGGCGGAATGTTCCTTTTGTTCGGCTCGGTGGCGTAGAGGATATGATGCTCATCTCCTGAGCAGAGTTACCTGGGTTCAATCCCCACAAAGTCGGTGCGATTTTTCGGATTCTGGGAATCGGTTGAGTATCCTATTTCGGAGATGTAAAGACGTCGGTCCTGTCTAACAGAGATGTGTTGGACATTAAAGATCCCTTCCCTCGACACTAGAGGGGTTCAGCAAAATTCCCTGGTTAGTGAGGTGACAGAATTCCCCGGCGTGTCATTGGCCGAAAGGCGGAAATAGAGCACATTAAAGGAATAACAAACAAACAAACAATGTTCATTTGTAAAAGGAATGCTAAACAAGTATGCATTGGAAAAACTGCCCTGAATTTTTTCACATCTTATAGATTGTGCAGAATGTAGAAAAAATATTGAAAAGTTTGGTAATTATTTGGTATAGTGTCGATAGTCAAAATTCACTGAAAAAGTGTTTACTTACTAATTTTGGGTCCCAGAATCCAAATCGGAAATCATTTTTCCCCGCCCGGCTATCGTTTAGGAAAAAGAAAAACCTAAATTTCCTTGAAAGTCCTCTTGTTTATATCCCTCAAACTCTATAATTGCTTCATTAATATGCCTTGTTACTATTACAATGGATAATATATACACTCATATACCATTAATTAGTAATTCTACGCCCAAATATACATTAATTTCTTATTAAAATGCTTTTCCATTCGAATGTTTATTTTCTCGACAGCTAACCCGCCATATTTACTTTCCAGATATGATTGCACCTCAAATCTCAATATTAGGCAACAATTTCACACATTTACAGTCCAAGACCTACGTGACATGAACCCGTCAATTGTGACGTACTCGCCATCTCCCGTCATAACAGAGTGGGATATTCAAATGGAGATCTCTTCAAACCAAACCTAACTAACCTAACCGAACCTCAAACCTAATTTAAATTTATAATTTTGAATTGAATAGGTTAGGTTAGGTTAGGTTTTAGGTAAAATTAGGTTAGGTTTGGAAATATTCCCAATTGAATTTCGGTCTCAGTTATGAACGAGAGAGATAGATTCTATCTCTTTCTTGCATCGTTTTGAGCCGTACGTCGTATAACAATGTAATGATATCATTGTAAATATGGCGGGTTACCTGTCTAGAAAATAAACAAAATTAGTAAGTAAACACTTTTTCAGTGAATTTTGACTATCGACACTATACCAAATAATTACCAAAAGTTTATATCACGTCACGTTTCCTATAAAATGTGATATTTCACTCTTTGAAAGAATGACTGTGTATATTTTTTACCAAGTCTTAACTAGAATCCGCAGATATATTGCTGTTATGCCATTATTTATTTATGTATGCTTCAATACTAACTGAAAATGTACTATATCAAATATCTAATTTTGTCTAAAATAGTCAAAAACTCAAAATTAGGCAAGATAAAAGTATATGTTGCAGTTTTTCTGGATACATTTTGTTGTTAGAATACGCTTCCTATACAATCAAGTTCTAGAGACAAACAAGAGGGCAATAAAACCGAGATCATATCATTTCTAATTGGAACAAAGAGTTATGAATAAAACCCATTAACAAAAAAATTCACAAATCAATTTGAGTTAATTATGAAGAAAGCCATAATACATATGAAGTACATAGTTCTCCATGAAAAACTTTTGATAGTCCCTGGGTTTCCAATAATTAATAGTGTCTACACTACCTATAGAATATGTCACGTGAGATATATCCACACCTAAAAGTTCATATTTTCTCAATTTATATTCAGAAGTAATTATTAGAATTTCATTAAGCACGTGAGATTATTTCAATATAGATATTGTGACGATGTTATTGGAATTCTAGCCTACAAAGGTTTATAATTAATTACGATAAGTAGGAAAAGAATAGGCGAACCTAGGGTGTATACGAAAAACAACAACATACCTATTTTTCCATCATCGAAAGATGTGATAATTTCGTGAAATTTAGGATTATTCGTAGCCATGATTCCAATTTTTTCTTTCACCTCAATTCAATTCAACTTTCTTTATAGGGCGACTCAGCCAGCTGATCAGTCTTGTGATTTTTAGATAAATCAACACCCACCATAGAAAAATAGAGCAGAAAATAACATCGAACACAGAAAAAGATATCTAAATTAGTATGTTCCATGTACACCATTACAATACAATGGTCTGTCATTTCTTATTCAAAACACAGAATAGATCAAATCAATTGTAGAATTAAAATGACGTATGCGCCAATATTCTGTGCTCAAAAGATGAGAGTATGTGAAGAAAAATATTTCTTAACTTTTTTTAATGTTTGACAACAAATAACTTTTAAAAATGCAGGAACCTTACAATCACTGTTCAGATTTTACTTCCCTAGACCAAAAAAGAGCTGCAGACTACCAAAACCAGAACCATTGCCATTGATTTCAACAAAAAAAGACGAAATTTATAAATTTACAGGAATTTTTGACGGGTTTTCAGTTATTATTAACCAACTTGATGAGATGAAAAAACTTGTATCCATGGGTTCCTTTGGAAAAGCGAGTTTATCAAGAAGCTATCCTCAATTCGATGGAACTATGGAAAAACCACAGTTAATTCGTAAAAGGCAATATCTAAATAGGAAAAAGCTTAGTGACAATTTAGCTTTAAAAAATACTGAAAAAGTTATAGTACTTCCAGATAGTGATGATGACGATAAAGATTATTTCACTAATTTACAAGCAATTTATGAAATTGATAGATGTGGGGAGAAGGAAACAGTAAATTTAATGCTGGAAGAAGCTTTTTTTCTGCAAAGGGCTTTAGGATGTTTGAATATATTTTATGAAAATGAACTTTTAGATCATTCTAAAGCTTGGGAATTATTTTCTGAGAGTGATTCCTTCTTTAGACAAAAATATGTGTATACTATTATTTCAGAAGTAAGAGATGGATTATAAAGCCTGGAATTAAATTTGGGGCCACTTTTGTAAGAAAGAATATCATTTTGTAATTATTATTTGATTCTCAATTCAATCAACTCTATATTACTATTTTTGATTAAAGATATCTACATTTTCTATTCAAAGTATGAGCATTTGTAATTGGGTACTATTGGTTAGTTTTCTTTAAAGTGTAATTCCTATTTCTTTCAGTACTATATAAAGATGGACCTGCATACCATCATGCTTCTTATGTTGTTTTAATTCAAGAACATGAAAAGGGAAATCTGGACACAAGTTTAATGGGTTTACATAGAATGTGTGAAACTGCTGGTAAAGTAAGCATCTCGTGATTAGTTATTTTCATTAATAATCTATAACTGTGGAAAGAATACAATTTCAATTTTAGGAACTTTTGATTTGCCAAGTTTATTGGCCCAATGATGAAGTGAATCCTGATAACTTATCAAACATACGAATAAAGGAAATTTTAATGAAAAGATGGATTTCTTCACAAGAAAGACAAGAAACTACTTAAACTATATTTAATGCAAATAAAATACACTATTTATAATTTAAAATAATAAAGTTACCTACATGGATACCCCAACCCGTTTTTCAAGGTTTTTAACACCAGTTCTCCTATATTCACTTCTTTCCCTTAAGTACTCTTCCTTGCATAAATTTTTGAATCCTTCATCGTTGTACCATTTTGCAAGACAAGATTTCAGAGAAGTGTTTTCCTCACGACATTTATAAACCATGAGAATACTATTATTGGCACAGCACTCTGTGAATCTTTTTACCTCCTCAGCACACTTTTCTTCTTTAGCCTTATCCCTCATTTTTTGAGGTATTAAAATTTCTCTTTCCACTTTTCTAAGAAATAAATCGTCTGGATCTCCTGAAAGGATAGTTTTTGGTTTTTCTTTTGGTTAAAACATTTTTTTCTTTTACCTAAGCCTTGAGGTCCACCTCCATACTTAGGAGCAATATCAGATTTGACCTCTTCGGGCATATTTTTTGAAATATTTATTTTTACTTATAAAATCCAAATATTAAGCTGATCAAAATATGACAATGTAATAGGTTACTCATAGAATTATAGAGATCTTCCTCATCGCTTCTTTTTCTATGTGCTTGACTTCATTGGCCATCTACACAAGTGTCTATCATACAGATGGATCTCCGTGACAGAGGACTTGGATTTACCAATACCCAGCATTTAAATTCCATTATCACTATTCTTTCCAGATTTTTATTTCTGGTTACAGGGATTTTATAGTTTTGTTAGTAACTGTATAGAGTATTATGTTTTTTTTTAACATTGGGTTTTATTGATGGGGTGATGGAATCAACAGCACTACACACACAGAATCTCAGGAATGTAATATAAGACAACACATCCCATTGATTAGTGGACAAGTAGGACATTTTTTTCCAGATCTAATGGTTATACTAATCCTTATAGTTGTAAGTTAGATGCTGCAAGAAAATCAACTATTAAATATATGACATCTATATTCAAAGGGCCTTCAACACCTTTATGTATTTTTTAAATAAAGAGGTATTAAATTTATTACAATTTGCTATATTAACGGGGCACTCAAAGAACATATGATTCAGATCTCCTATATTACCACATTCACATTCATCAGAGTCCGATACATTTATTTTGAATAAATGCTTGGGACACGAACAGAGATTGGATGTAAGTCTACATATGGTAGTGACTGCTTTTCTAGGGAGGGTAGTGTTAAAATACCATGGTTTATCTCTTAATTTATCTTTGTTTTTTATACTTGTGTATATTATTCCTTTTTCTTTTCCGATATTAGCCCATTCATCACCCCATTCTTTCCAAATTGATTCAGTATAAGAAGGGAAAAAATCAGATGCGTCTGCTTTAATAACTGTTCTTTCCTCTAGATCTTGATTGCAACCTAACTTTGCCAATTCGTCAGCTTTTCCATTGCCAAAGATGTTTGTATGACTTGGAACCCATACGAGAACAATGTGGAAACCTTCATTTTTCATTTCTATTAATTCTTCTCTGATTCTGAGGGGTAAAACCTCATTTTTTGAGTGGAATCTCCACTATGTTAGTTTTAATAGAGCGCTCTTAGAATCTGTTACAATAAGACATTTTTTAAAATCAAGGTTTCGAATGAAATATATCGCTTTTGAAATGGCCAGTAATTCCGCTGAACATATTGAAAGAAACTGGGGAACATTTGAGTAAAATGATACACCTAGAGAACTGAAAACCCCCACATTGCTTTTCTCATTTTTGGAAGCATCAGTGTAAATTTTGTTATAATCGGAAAAGTTCTGACATACCTTTTCCAAAAACTTTATTGAATTGTCTGAACTACTTTTCTTTAAACCTAGGTCAAAATAATCTATATTACTATAATGAATAATTAGGGAGTTTGTATGACATAAAAGTTTGTCATCTGATTCTATTGCATTCTGGTTGATGTATCTAGAAACTAGAAACACCGCTGGGCCATTCGATTCTGTCCATAGAGGTCGGCAATGGGGTAAAGAATTAATTTTAGGGAAGACTGGACTATTTTTAAGTCTAACAAGATTACTTACATATTTCATGGCTAACCTAATTCGTCTATATTTCAGGGGTAGTTCATTGCCTTCCGCTAACACTATATTAGTTGGTGTCGACTTCATTAGTCCAAGGGCTGTTCTAATTGCAGAATATTGGATTCTATTCAATTTCTCTATTATTGTTCTAGAGTATTTACCTAGAATCAAACCTCCATAGTCCAAAAATGGTATTACAGCCGTCTTATAAAAATTAATTAGAACTGAGGGGTGTGCCCCCACGAAGTTCTACATAGGGACTTCATGATATTTACGCTTTTATACGCTTTTTGACACATTGAATCAATGTGCGCAGTCCAATTCAATTTACAATGTATAGTTACTCCTAAGTATTTAACTTCAATGGGGGAAGATTGATCAACTTCTTTGCCTTATGAAAGCAAATAGTCTTTGATTTCGTTGGAGATATTTGAAGTCCTTTAACAAAACACCATTGATCGAACTCTTGAAGAGCGGTCTGCATCCTGTTAAAGGCAGTTCTGAAAGAATCACTTAAAGCGATGATGGCTACATCGTCTGCGTACTTAAGTATATTAATCCCTTTCATATTTAACATATTGGTTATATCCATTACAAAGAAATTAAACAGGATAGGCCTCAAAGGAGATCCCTGTGCGAGACCTATATTTGCAACTCTTGGTCCTATAAGTTCGCCCGAATATGGATCTAAAACACTTAAATTGCGATTCATAACTAGGTTTTTAAGAACCTCTATCAGTTTGGGAGGTGTATTAGCCTTCATTAGCTCATCAGCTAGTAAATTAAAAATTATACTATCATAAGCACCTTTGATGTCTGCAAATGTTACAAGAATCACTTCATTCTTGGCAAAGGCCAAGTAAATAGATGAGGTTAAGAATGTGAGTGCATCATTTATTGATCTGCCCTTTCTAAATCCAAATTGAAGCTCATTCGAATCTATATGTGACTCATATATTATCTCCAGCCTAGATGCGAGAATTGACTCAAATATTTTCAGCAGACATGGACTTAGCGATATCGGTCTATAATTTACAGAATATAATATAATGATTCAGGTTCTTTACAGTTAATAACGATGAATATGTATTAAATAAGTTTTTCTAATAAAATCATTAAAATCCTATTGATTACAACGTTGTCCATTTCACACACCTTGTTTCTTTTGTTTGATTTCAATTCCAAACCCTACTCGCAATAGTGCAAAATGATTTTGTATTTTAGGCTAGAATCTTCACATAATCAAATTTCACACTAAAAAATGAGGATAACTAGGAAAAACGTCCAAGGAGTATATCTTCTTTTCGAATGCACATTTTAATTGAACGCACAAAATTTCTCCTAACATTACTGAAATTGTGCAAGGTAATAGTAAGGAATGCTTTTCGAATTATTTGCGTCCTAGCAAATTTAAATATAGCACCTGTATTTAATGTCTACAAAGTTATGGACTAATCATGCAATTAATAGACTTTCTGTATACATGGTCTATATTAATAATACTTGAATATTATCAATCGCTTTAATCTTAACTACATAAAACTGTTTAAATGATTTAGCTGTTATATACAATACAAAGGTAAATCCATACCATGTGCTCAACGTGACAACATGGTTTTCATCTTTTTGCTCTAGAACATTCTGTAGAGTTCTATGCGTTTCTAGCATGTTCCATGGATATATATAAAGAAAACGAGCGTCTCCATGAAGTGAATACAAGTTACTCTTCTGTGCTCAACTCAAGTGAATTCGTGCTAATTCGAATCCGGTAGTTTTGAATACATAGTGGTGATTAGTAAATCGTTGTCTTGCTGACTGCTACAGTGTGTTGAATTGAAAGGCAAAAATATATTTGGTTATTAGACATCTTTATAATGTCTCTTCGAAAATTATTCGATTACCCCATAGATTTGTGGAGACCTACCCGCTTGTTGGATCAACACTTTGGACTCTGTTTGGATGATGATGACTTATTATCCATGCCAGCTATCTTGGATAGAAAGTTGAGAAGAGAATTGTTAAGTGCTCCCTATTACCGCAACTGGAAACCGAGAAACGCATCTAAGAGTTCTGGTCAGTTGGTTTCATCTGATAAGGATGCTTTCCGCGTCAATTTGGATGTGCAACAGTTCGCTCCGGAAGAAATTACTGTGAAAGCTACGGGGGAAAATCAGATTACCATTGAAGGTAAACATGAAGAAAAGGAAGATGACCATGGATATATTTCTAGACATTTTGTGAGGAAATACACTCTTCCAAAAGGTCATGACATTTCTAAGGTGATGAGCAAATTATCTTCTGATGGAGTACTTACTATTACTGCACCTAAAATCGATGCTAAGCCTGAAGTGAGAGAAATACCGATTCAACAAACAGGAGCTCCTTCCAAAATAATACAGCAAGAGCCATCTGATGGAAATGGTGTTACTCAAATGGATATAACCGAGAATGAGCAAGTCATTAAGAAGAAAAAAGTTAAATAATGATACAACATTGAATTTTTCTATTGTAAGTGTTTTAAGTATTGTAATTCAAAATTTTTCTCATTGATTGAAGACTGAATTAAGTTAGGATTTTGTACTTCTTTTGTATCCACATTAATTTGAAAATAAAGTTCTCGAAACAAAATTTTCTTTAAATTTACAGTTTCTTGAAATTATTCATTCTATTTTAGCATAATAACATTTATAGGGGTATTCTGGTCTAGAGTCCTACTTTTGGGATTTTTCAAACTAGGAAAAAAATTAAAAACATTTTTACTATATATATTATTGATTTTTAAAGTATATAAAAAAAATTCATCCAGAGAAGTGAGGGTGGCCAAACGGTGCTCCCTGGTTGGTATGGTTCTAACCCTTGTAATGATCTAAATCGAACAAAGCAAATTCTTAATTAGTAAAAATGTCGCTATCTCTTGGACCTTGGCTGAAAAAAAAATTCACAAATTGGTGTCCACTTGAAAAAAAAAATTTTTCTACCCGTTTTTCGCGCTCTACGAATTTTTTAAAAATACTTCAAATTAAAATTTTTCAAAATCCAAGGTCCAAGTGATAAAAAGATGTATAAAGATTCTCACAACATTTTTAAGGAATCGGTCAGATAGAACTTGAGATATCTTGTCAACCACCTCAACAATAGGAGTTTTAAGAAAAACGCATTTGAAGTTTGACAGATTTCCAGTAGTATAATAAAGATAATAATATTTAATACTCACTTTGGATTAATTGGCGATCCCATATTCATAGATTGGACCTTCTTTCTCTCAAAATCGAGATTTTGTGAAGTTCTTTCTTCCAAATGAGCTGTTCTGACTGCTTTTGAAGCAGCAGAAGTACAGAGCGATTAATCATCGGCTGGCTTAGGTGCCGCATCACAAAATCCGCTGTATCTCCCAAAATAATTCGAGTTTTAAAAATCCTTTTAACCCATTAGTGCATGTGGAAAAAATTTTTTGATTTGATTATAATTTTTTCTTGAAATGGATATAATTTTACTGTTGAAACGTGGTTCTGTCGCTATTTTTAAATTTTCTCTCTGTTTAGAAAAAAAGGTGATCCGTGTTAAACGCATAAGAGCATATTTGGTTCAAAAATTCATTTATTTTTTCTACGAATGAAATATTGAAGATAGTAATACTTGAATAAACTAAATACGATAACATTAACATCATATTTTTTGGAATTATTTCTTATGAAAATCGAAAAAACAGTTTTTAGGGCGTAAGCCAATATTGCACTTATCACATATGAATTTTTATGGCACATTTTACATTTCCTGTCACTTTCAGAGTATTTGACCAAATGTCCCACATTATCGAATCTAACATCGTTATTGTTGACAAACTGTCGGTAGTTTCTGACTCATCTGGTCCCACATTTTTCCAGAAAGCTCACGGCTATGCGACGTCTGAATGTTAGAAGATTTGCACAGTTTGGATCTTCAGGTCTCAGTTTCTTCATCAAAATTCAGCCATTTACCACACACATCAAACAAATACTGAAAAATGGGCCAGTGCCATTTTCTTTGCCGCATTCTCGATCGGTACGCAGCTACTAATCCATCCATCTTATCAACCCCTCCCATGTATTTATTGTAATTTGATACCACTTTTGGTTGGGGAACATTCTGTTTGGATTTGGTTTCTTTGCACCAACGTCTAGCGGTCATCATAGATTGATCTTCGAAGTTGGTGGCCATCGTTACCACCTTGTTGTCTTTACATTGAGCCATCAGAATTTTCTCGTTCGATAAAAACTGAAAAGATCCTCTTTTTTCTCTATTCTATACATTCTTCTCTGGAAAAGGACATCCTTCTAAACGATTTTGGCGTATAGTATCAGTAGCACAAATTTGCGGTCCTCTAGATGGGACATTAGATCAATACCAGTAAAGTAGTTATCGAAATAAAGTTTATAACCCTTATTCTCTTCCAGTCCTGCTAATCGAATTAGAAATAAAACAACATCGCCACCCAAACCAAATTGTTTTTCATTATCAGATTTACCAGTGTATATTTCGAATGCTAACATATACCCTTCTCAATTTTTAAAACCAAACCTGATTGGCTTTCCTTTGATATATTGCTTCGCATAATGCTTTCCATAGTATGGTATCATGCTCTCGTCAATCGATAGATGCTCATCTATACCGCCGAGCTCTCGAAAATTTTGATTCAATCCGTCAATAAGTGGTCTCAATTTGTGAAGTTTGTCAGTCGAAACATTGTTGTTATCATTGAAGTGAAGATGACGTAAGAGAAGCTCAAAATGGTTGAGTCTCATCAAGTCCCGAAGTATTGAAGGGGTATCATTAGTGGCCTTCCAATACATGCGTTCATTAGGGTACTTGGCATATCCACTGGGCAATAAAGCTCCAAAGATTACATACAGTTCATCCATAGAAAAATTTAGAGGAATGTTTTTTTGTGCCAAATTAGTCTGGTGAACGATATTTTTCATGATTGCCTCCGTGAAAAAAAAGTTTGAAGAAATCGGCTGGAGATTCGGCCGACTGTGCATCGCGAGATGGAGGCACAGAATCACAAGTGGTGTTCATACAATATTTGGGTGTATCCCCCGTCCACTTATGAATTTTTCTTTTTTTCTTTGAACAGTTTTACCTTTCTTCTTCCTAGAAAGCTGTTGTATAACAGAAAGTGGTATATTTTCTTCATCATCACTCTCCGATGAATGGGAAAGTGTGGTGGCTTGAGGTTGAAGTCCACTTGTTCTAGCAGAAAGTTGTTCATGAGTTTCCTCATCTTCACTATTCTCGAAAGAAATTTCGCATCCTTGACCCAGAATACCTCTGGGTAGGTGGTTTATATCTCCAGCTTCTTGGTCTGAAACATCGCTGTCTTCCTCAGATTCTGCTGTATTTTGATTGGGAGGTTCAATATATATTTTCGTATTACTTTCATAGAAATCATCGCCCTCTACGATGTCCAAAAGTTGATGCAGAGATAATCTGAAATGGAAACAGAACTTTTTAAGCGGATTGCCGAGAAAAACTTGCATTAGAAAAAAACTTGGTAAGAAAATATAACATCGAAGTTGTAAACAAGAGACCATAATGCGTCGGAATTTTTCAATAGAGTTCCAAAAATATTTTTGTTAGATAGTAATTGAATATTACTTACCCGCCATTTGTAGTAGAATATAAACTGGGATCTATGGTCGTCAATGAATTCAACACTATCGTATTTCACGTCGTGCCAAAGACATAAATGCTTCTGAGAAAGGTCTAATGAGAAGATTCACGTGTTGCCGGCTCCCCACCACTCTCTGAACATTTACGACATGCATTTATATTGTGATCCTTTTAAAAGGACTGTATGCACTAATGAGTTAAGAGCATATTTTCGAAAGTCTAAGCTTTGAAAATATGTGATTTTTACAATTGTCTAGACCAGAATACCCCCTTAAGGATACTGATTCTAGAAAAAAATTGAAGCATTAAATATTTTTAATCAACAAATCAACCTTTATTAGGAACTGACTGCAGTTCAACTAAACTGGAAAGTTTAACTTACATTTATAGCTTCAATAAATAAAAATGAACGTTCAATTCCTAACAATATTATAATTCTTATCTCAATACAATAAATTTTATTTTTTTCTTATATTAAAATTGTCCGTCTTATCATCCCTCCTGTTGACAAGCTCTGACAGCAATTAGTTGTAACAAAATATACAAAGGTGCAAATACTTCTGAATAATCTAAACTCAACTGCCCTAATAGCTTTTTACATAATAAATATTTGAATAAGAATGTTGTTAACAGAAATGTAGCCGACCATGTTAACCTTAACATAGAATACCTAACAGACAATTCAAGTATCATCCTGATAAATAAGATAATACAAAAATAAGTATTTAGAGCATCACCTATGAAAAGAGGAGAGAAAATTAACCACCAGTCATTACTATAAACCTCAACTTCAGGGTCATATTTCAGAGCTAGTAAAATAGTAAAAATTAGAAAAGCTATTAAATTGATCCATATTTCAAAAACAGTAAGTCCAAGCCACCGGACAATTTCTTTGGTGGTAAAAAACATGTCGCTTTTAGGACTGGCTTGGTTTATTTTCAGTCTGTAGTAAGTCTGTACGAAATAGTCTTATCTGAATTGCTGACTTGTTTCGTGTATTAGTTTCGTAATCTTCATCATCCACAATTGGCTCAAAATCATCTGAAAAAAAATGGTGTAATACACAAATATTTCAACTCAAATTTTCCTATTTTGAAAAATAATTATGGCAAAACTATTAAGTGTAAGAAAGTTCATTTGTGCTACAATAGATGCTCTCAAAATAGGAGTATTTTAATGTTTTTCTAAAATTTTTATGTTAGCTTATCCATTAGTTTCCTGTGAAATCAGTCTTACCTACAACTGTAGAAGTAAATGTATTCGTCTCTAACTTGTAAGATACATTATTTTCACATACTTGAAGAGCTAACAGAATTCCTTTGGATATAGCAGCACCAAGACAATAAATAATTATTTCCTCTTGATTTTTGTTAATCAACTTATTACAGCGCTCTACAAATGCCTAGAAATTCAAATATTTTAACCCTATTTGAAGGAAATTATTGATAGTTATACATACTTTGAGATGTGTTTTTGAGTTAACATAAATAATATTCTCGTCTTGCGAGAATTTAGCAGGTGGTCTTTTTCGATGGATGTGTTTGGAACTATGGTTTTTATTATTTTTAAAACTTTTCCGTTTATTATTTACTTCTGCCATTTAATAATTGATATTCTAGTTCTCACGTTTTCACTATGTTCACTTCGTGTGTTCATAACACAACAGGTTAACGATATTGTTGAATAATAACCAACACAAAGGTAAGAACACACCACAAAACAAACACACTCAAATATTTGGCTTTAATCTTAACCTATAATTTTTGAACCGTCACAAGACGATACCACAGAATTCGTTTCTGCAACGATACTGTAATCACAGAATTTCAGTTTTTCTTCTACATATAAAGGATGTATGCTTCCTAGCTGTCGTAGCCATCCTCTCGTTTTATTATGGACAATTAGTTTCTTCGATGAACAGATTTATGAGTTAGCCATTGAAATTTACCAACCTACAATCCCTACATACGACTTAATTTCATGTCAATCCTGAAGGCGAGGATATCACCGCAGTTTATTCCAGATTATAGCAAATGCAGAGCGATCATTAGGGTAAACTGCGGTGGTGGGGGTTGGACGAAATAATGTCATTTGATGCTGTCCCCTCCATCTTCTGTATCCAATAAGCAATGTATCTGTGCGCAAAAGTTACAACTGAACCGCCTCGATATCTGCACAGTTAGTACGCAAGCATATTGGAACTGCTTAGCTAAGGTGCCTAGTTCGAATCCGGGTTCGAGTTATGGATGTTGTCCTTGAACAAAAAAGTGAAACTGACAAAGACATACATAGAGTTTGGGCACATGGCCTAACGGCTAAAACCTATAAAAACCATCGAAGGCCAGATAACTTGTAATGAAAGTGGTGGCAGTTTAGTAGGGTGATTCGGACTCCACTATAAACTGTAGGTCCCAAGAGAAAAATGAAAAGCTCCAACTGTAAATAAACGAATGTAGCTATTGTAGACAGCTTATAAAATGTTCAACTATTTACGTAGTTCAAAATAATTCTATAAATATAACCTAACCTAAAAACTTTTGGCGCTTGTTTTAAAATTTATCTTTTTGTTGCGACAGTAAGGCCACCCTTATTTCTGTCCTTTTGATGGAGACTTTTTCAAGAAGGTTCTCCTTACCTCTACTCTCTATAGTTTTCTGAATGTTGTGGTTCAGCTGTTTGAATTCCTAATCGAACTGCAGATCTGATACTTGTCATTTGTGAAACAATATCGAATAACGTTCAGGACGTTGGAGTTTTGGCCTTCCTTTTTTGCATATCTTTTTAAAATCACACCCTCACCGATATAACTGTTGATCTGTTAGATGATTCAAAAATTCTGAAACTGCTATCTAAATGAACTTACATCCTTGAAATAAATGAATATATACTCCTCACTTAAGTTTGACTTTATTTACAAAGCAGAACATACAAGCATTACATAGGTAGACTATCAATTACTAATGTGATACTTGTAAACTGTAAGATACCCAGAATTCGATAAATTATTATCTAAAGAGTCATTCCTGTTTGCTATAAATTCACAACTAAGTTGCTTCACTACTTTGTTGAACCTGTTACATCATACTATAAAAGGAAAGGAAATGATAACAAATGGTTGCACTGCGATTATATAAAACACACTCATTCCTATTAAATCTTCACCTGTTAATGGATATACATACATATGTAGATAATAATATTGTCTTCATTAACATATTGGTGACATTCTTCAGTCTGTTTTTCAAAGTTGGTTATAATCATGTCAAGAATTATGTAAATTAATAACATTAATCATTTGTGAAATTCCAATATGGTCACATCCACAAGAAACAGTTGAGCTCAAGGTAGAACATGGTTTTGTCAAATTAAATGTGCTTAGGAATGACTCAAAATTGGTGTTTGGAATATAAGCATAGGGCAGAGGGTCGAACAATTTCATTTTAAAAAATTGCTGCAGTAAAACTTTTTCAATATCTAAGTGCCAGTTTTATTTGATTTGTTCTTATAATAGAATTATAGAACCTAATATAACAAACATTTAATCTGGTGAGTTCCTGTAGTAGAATGACCCTGAGATTCAATCTGATAATTCAGATGGAAACATTTCAGTGTGGAGTGAAGGAAAAGGAGAGAAATAAATGTGAAATCTAATCAACATACTAGAATACAAGTCCACTAAATATTTTATATTTTTAATATTTAAATGAGAAACGAATTTTATTCATTTCAATTTGGTGCTTAATTGATAAACAAAGAAAATATTGAACCCATGCTACTCTTGTAGTAATAAAAATGATTGTTGATATTGCAAAATGTTCCAGCAAAACAAATTCCAAGTATTAAGTGATGAAAATTAGTTTTTGTGAGATAGGTTAATAATATTTGAATTATTAAATATCCACATGGCTGCTTGAATCTAAAAAATACATATCCTACAAATTGGACAATTTAGCTGCAGCACATATTCTTTTTTTTTCTGAGGTATATTAATATATGCACAATACTTGTGTTAACAATGTCGAATATTTAAGAAAAACAACGAATACAGATTTGCTATCAAATGCTCAATGAAACACTTCTTCTGAGAAAAAGTTAAAATGGAAATTTACTGAAGAAATTAAGGTTCAGTGTAATAAAACCAATAAAAGCTTTCAAAATAAGAGCAAAGAGTGTTTGCCAATAGGAGTTATGTTTTCAAAGATGACAACCACATTCAAAATGCTAGAAAGTTGCTGTCTTTCTTCTCCGGTGGCTGTCATTCATTGTTAGTATAGTTTGACAATTTGCTGTACAAAATACCACAAGAAGACTAGAGACTAGGAAGACAAACTGCTTTAGTGGGAGGTATAGTGCAGTTCGTTGGTCTCCCCTCTCTTACCTGCTCTCACTCTACGTATTGCGCACAGAACGAAATTTGATATTGTCAGAAATGACAAGTCCTATAACAGATTTGGCGACCATTATGAAAAAGGTGCGCACAAGTATATTGCGCAAGTGGGAACTAGAGTTGGAGAGGATATCAGCAAAGCGCACTACTTCGTCCTACCCTCACCAACGCAGTTTGCCTTCCCAGTCTCTAGTCTTGTTGGAAACATGTTTCAACAAAGTTATTATTAAAAGTTATCATTCAAAAGCTCTACAAAAATTATATTTATTTTATTAAAAATCGACATGGGTTTTGTGGATATTATAGACCAAAAAGTCAACCTTTCGTTCATGTAATGTGTCAACTTGTTGGAAATTTTAAAACAGATCACCTGATGGCCTAAAATTGGATCTCGAACACTGCACTTATGAAGTAGTATCCATCTATTATGGTCACCGAAGATTGAATCATCGAATTTAATTCAGTGAACGCAGTCAAAGGGGTAAATTCATTGATTTGTTGTTCAAAACATAATTGTGATAAGCTATTAATTGAAATATGAACGAAATGTTGCTTTAATTGTTATGATTTCTTTAAAAATTCACGTCTCATGCAAAGAATGAAGTATTCAGATAAATTGAACAAGGTTTTGTTCATAATTAATGTATCTTTGAAGTTGATTGAATTTATAAAGGGAATTACAGTTCTTTTCAAATTTAGAGTGTTTGAAACTCAGTGCAAAAATTAATGTTTTATCTGACCTTTGTATATAACAATTCACGACAGATGATTTTAAAGGATGGAAGTAAACTTGACTAATACATCAACATTCTGCTACAAAATCAAGAAAATCTCCCACTCATAAAAAAATAACAGCAGAATTTTGTGTCGGTTAGTGTTTTGTATATTATTTAATTTTAAAAATATATTTTAATAGATAGTCAAAACAATGAGGTTTAAAACTCAAGTTAAATTCAACAAAAATATTTCTTAGATACCACAATGAGAGAATTAGAGTATTCTTGTTCATTTGTTAGCTTCATAAAATCATCACCTACTAACGTTACTTCGAACTTGGTTGTATTTATTTCATTTTGCCGGAACTTCAAATATTCATACCATGTAAAACAAAAGAATAAATTCGGTAACTAATCGAATCAATTTTTCACAAGAAAATGCTTTTCATTTTTTGCTGATTCAGCTACTTTTGATTCGTTCTTTCAATTATATATATACCGTATGTTTTTGAGGTATTATTCATACAGATTTAAAACGGATTTTGCTTTTGTTTACTCTTTTCCTCTTCAATCAAAATTTCGAATAACTAGTTATTTAAAGACTGAAAGGTATTGTTTAAAGGCATTCAGAGATGCATACTCTCCTCACAACTGACTTAAAGAAAATTATAGTATTGAAAAATTGATTTGACAAGTTGACACAAGCAATCTAATCAATTTTATTGTGAAACAACGAAATGGCATTAATTATACAAGCATTTTGAGAGATTACATTCATATTCAAACTCGTTTAAACCTTCAATACCACTCTTCACCAGTTTGCTATCAAATTTACACAATAACAATGTTTCAGTCAATGTATGAAACAAAAACTTCCGAATATCTAGAGTTTGGTTCGGAACCGAGGCTACTTCCAAAAAATGTCTACTTTTTATGATATTCACTGTGTATCTAATTTTGGATCGGACGATTTGTTTCAATTTTTTTACATAACGTTCACATAAACTTATCAATTAAGTATTTCAATATTCAGTACAAGTTGTAGCTACGAGTTGCAAAAATGTAATCAAGATCAAACTTTTTACGACTACTTAGAATTTCAGATTATATTCACTAATACTAAAGTGTATTTGTTCCTAACGATTAAAAATATATTGGAAATAAAAAATTAAAATCAACAATTGAAAACCGTGAATAAACATATACTTTAAAAATATTGCAATTACATATTAAATAAATAGAACAGTTTAAAACTTACTTGTGAATATTACATTACTCTTATAATTACTAATTTGTATTTTCGCCGGAATTGTTTGTATAAAAATATGATTGTCTCTGAAAATTTTCAATTTCTTCTGCTAGACACTTTAGGCATGTTTTTTATATCGAAATACGAGGTTAAATGCTTTATATTCTAAGTTGCAATAATTAATTGATGACTATAAATTACCATTTTTTATAGCCTAATTTATTTTTATTAATTTATGTCGTATAAAACGATGTTATAACGGTTTGGTATCCCTGGGGTTCAAATTGATTGAGTTAATAATTACTTTAGAAGTATGTAATTATTTATTATTTAAATTTTAAATGTTACTCTAGCTATTAAATACAGGGACTTTCAAAGAACAGAGTTTTTCGAAGGAGTACTCAGCTTGTGGCAATGGGAGGGAGTCAAAACAAAAGTCATTCTCTCCATATTGGAAAGCACTCTTGATTGGAACAGTGGACGTTAGAGCAGCGCATGCTTGGGTCGGACGCATTTGTCAGGAATGGTGAATTAGTTATAGCTGCGCAGAGGTGATATTGGCGACATTTGGTTGTTAGGGACATGAACTTACTTCTAGTCGAAACACTATTTTCAGATGGGTTGAATTGAAACCTAATGAAAAGTCATCAGGATCTGTTTGTAGTCGATAAATATTGCGAGAGTGAGGGAGGCACTGATCAAAAGTCCAGGACAGTCAGCTCAAAGTCATGCCAGTAAGTTGCACATTCACGGTGAGTATCCTCATGAACAATATGCAACTTACCGACAGCGAATTTTACACGATCTTAAAATCTGAAAATCATTCAACATCTCAATGACACAGACTGCGTGAGAATTTTGATACTACTTTTGGAAAAAACGACCTGTTACCTCTTGTTAGAAGAATCAACAGAACTTAGCTAGAAGAGCAATAAAACTGAACCAGAACAGATCGAGATATATTTATGTCTGGATCGATAGATTTATTCTCGAATTTATAATTTTCTTTTTGAGAATATTAGTTTATTTACTCAAATACTTAGAAAAAATTTTTAACTTTATCAATTAGGTTTCCAGAATCATAGTATGAATACTACAGAAATCAAAACCATAAGATCATTAATCAAAAGCTTCATGTAAATGTTAAAAAGGAAACGAATAAGCTTAATTTATATGAAAGGAAATTACCTGTTTATTATGGAAAACAAACATGAGAAGTTTTATTTTTGGTATAGAGCAAGAAATATGTATTAGCTGCAACTAGCATTCTCATGAAATTTTAAGGAATTTCTTGGTTTCTACAGACATAAAAAGAAGTAACACTATCAATTTCATCTTTTTATTACTTTCAAGGCACTTCCCTATGAATACAAAACGGAGAGAAAGATGCAATGTAATGAACACCTTTTTTCTCGTACCTTGTATCATATTCACTCCCATGCACATATCAAAAAACACTTGATGTTACAATTTTTAAACATCTAAAACCGAACTTGATTCTCTAAATAAAAATTTATTAGGGTAATCAAATAAGAAATTGAATTGAAGAAAGTGATAGTATGCATACTATTTAAATTGTGAGAGCTTTACCAAGAATGATAGTGTAGTTTCTGTATTCTATAACTGAATAAAACTATGAAAATTGTCAGTATAATTAAAACACACTCGAGAAGGAAATCTTGAACAACAAAATAGATGTTTATGCCTTTCTCAAAGAATTGAAAATAGAAATATTTTGTCTATTCTGAATTCATCTCTTGAAATACAATTTAATTCATTAATTATTGGCCAATTTCTTGTTTCTAGCAGAAGAAACGGCGAAAATTTTCAGACTTCATCAGGATTTCCATCGTTTAAAGGTAGGTACAACCGAAATACAAACTAGTATTAAGGTACCTATATCACACACACTGATTGGAGATATATCAGTTTCCTAAAATCAAAATCGGGGAAAAATACGAATGTTTCACATAGTGTGATTAAAATTATCCTCGAATATTCTTGGAGGGTTATTATAAATATGTTTTGACTAGTTGGAATTGCTACTTGTGCCAGTGATGACCCAATCTGAAAAACGAAAATTATGAATGAAATTATTTATACCTCTGTGATCAAGAATTATACAGTTCAAAACAGTGCAGGCATATTGTTGAGAATAAGTTACAAAAAGAAAATATCGTATTGTACATTCTGTCAAAAAGGTATCGGGAATTGATTATTAAAAAATCTGCTTAAGCAGATCGCACATCTCAAATTTCAACCCCTAGAGCAGGGGTGACCACCCTGTGTTATTTTTAAAGCAGAAGATAGGTCCAATTATAACCTTCTGAGAAAGGATTTTTGTTTGTCTCCACAATGGTGTGCAAGTTTTCGTTCTCCATCAAAATTACTGGGTGAGCAGCTGAAACATTGGAATGATTATGAAGGATTATGAATCTTGAAAGAAAACGATAAAACTATCAGTCATAGTAACAGGGTGGTTACCCCTGCTCTAGGGGTTGAAATTTGAGATGTGAATGGTGTTTCAGAAGATGACAGCCTTTGATCTGGAATGAATCTGTTCCATTTTTTCGCAATAATACTCGAATAGCTCAGGGCGATAGTCTCCTCTATTTTTCAGTAGCTCCCTCTGTATCTTCAGTTTTCAATCAAAAAAGAAAATTCTTTCACGGGAATGCAGACAAAGATAATACCTTTCTTTCAAGGTATCACTCGACCCATCTACCCTCTTTCAAATTTTCAAGGGTGGTCACCCCTGCTCCAGTGGTTGAAATTCGAGATGAGGATGGTACTTGATGATGACTGCCATTGATCAGCATGGATCTGTTCCATTTTACTTCACTGAAACTTGAATAGTCTCAGGGAAATAGTCTTCCTTATCTTTCAGTTGCTCACCCTGTATATTTTACAGTTTTCAATTAAAAATGGAAATTCGTTCAAGGCAATGTAGACAAAGATACCACCTTTCTTTTGAGTCATCACTCAACCCATCTTTCCTATTCAAAATGTTCAAGGATTGCAACCCCCGCTTAGGTGGTTGATATTTCAGGCAACTTTTGTACCCCAAAAGATGTCCCCCTTGAAACAAAAATTGACCTGTTTTTGCATTTTGATCAGAAATGAATATCTTGGTAGATATAGACTCTGTTTAGTTTTCGTTGAAGCACCCTGTATGTATTGTCTTATGCTTAATGCCTTTTCTTGTGGTTTTAAGCATATTGAAGAATAGCTTTTGGTTGCATTTGCTGTACATTTCCATTTCTTCACCAAAATCTTCACACAATTTTCATTTGCTTGCTTTACTATTTTCTCTACTCTCAGCCTCTGTTTCTTGTATTCAGTATAATTTTTGTGAGTTTTCGTCTTAAGTATTTCTTATAGAACTTTTTTCTTTGCTATTTCATCCTTAATTTCCTCATTCCAACAACGTGTTTTACTTTCTAGAACTATCTCTTACTAATGTTCCACACATCTCTGCCACTGTGCTCAGTACTTTTCCTTTGAATTTTAGTCATATACCTTCCACATCTAATAGAAGAAAAACTTTCTGCTCACAATCTTTATGGCAATGGGAATCTGTACAATTTGAGCATTTTGTATCACCAACGTAATAATAGAATCCGTAGATTTCAAGCTTATCTGTATGATTTTACCAGTTCTAACATAAACGAAAGATCATCCTCTGATATCAACGTTTGGATTTCCAACGAATTGCCGGCGATTTAAATTCATCTGAAACGTTAATTATGGAAATTGAGAGTTGGAGAGTCAATTGGTACTTGCTGACATGAAAAAATTCTTCATTGCACGATTAATCTTTTGCAGTTTTCAATTAAAAATGGAAATTCGTTCAAGGCAATGTAGACAAAGATTCCACCTTTCTTTTGAGTCATCACTCGACCCATCTTCCCTATTCAAAATGTTCAAGGATTGCAACCCCCGCTTAGGTGGTTGATATTTCAGGCAAGTTTTGTACCCCAAAAGATGTCCCCCTTGAAATAAAAATTGACCTGTTTTTGCGTTTTGATCAAAAATGAATATCTTGGTATATATAGCCTCTGTTTAGTTTTCGTTGAAGCACCCTATATATGAAATTTCTCCATTCAATCTTCTGTCTTGCGATTGTTTTAGCCTCTGTCCAATTTTTGCCCTGTTGTCCCAATATTTCAGGCATTACTCTATTGTAGAGGAAGTTTCAGGGATTTCAGACATATACGTTTGGCTTGCCCTGTATTATCCATTCTCCGAAGATGTCCCCACCAGCTGGGCTACCTTTTCTCTATAAATTTCAAAGTTGATTCTATTCCTCATTCCTTTCCTATGTCAATGTTCTTTAGCTTATCTCTCTTTGTGACTTACCTTACCCTCCTAAGATATTTCATTTTGACAGCTTGAATTTTACTTTTTTGATTTTTACCTAGAGCCCATTACTCACATCGAAATGTCAGTATTGACCTATAGATAGATGTGAATACTAATTTTTGTGACTCTTGACACTTCTTTCTTATTTATGAAATTGTTGCTGATAGCATAATATGCATTCATGGTCTGTTCGTACTTATATTTTTTCGCTTGTTCTATTTTTGTCTCATCTATCTGTATATTTACGTCTTCCTTTTCTGTTCCAATCACCATTATCTTAGTTTTCCCTTTGTTCATTTTCATACCACTCTTCTCTAATTCTCTGTTCCATATATTCAAGTTTCTCTGAAGATATTTTTCATTGCTGGCCATTATCATTATATCATTCGCGTATGCCCCTTCTGATACTTACAACAGAGAACTAATCCCACCCCCTGTCTAAGTCTACTTAAAACGATTGTCAAAATTTTTGTATATGATAAGTTGGCACAACTGTTGTCTACACTGACGCGGAGTTTGAACGCGATCTGTCATTCAGTTTGTGTACAGTGCTCGATTTTGTCAGTTCTTACAAGTGTATTTCGCGATTTTTACAACGGATAACGAATAAGGAATTTATCTCAAATTTTGTATTGCAAATGGAATTTTGTGTGCCGAACCGCTGAATATGTTACAGAAGGCTTACGGTGAATCGACTTTATCAAAAACACGTGCATATGAGTGGTACAGTGCATTCAACAGTCGAGTTCAGGTGGAAGATTTGAGCGAGGCAACACTCTTGTCGACCATCAACATCTTAAAGCTTTCTCTCATCATCAGACAAGTATGAGTTTAAAACAAAAATATGCAATTTTTTTATATATAGATACAGAGAAATGGGTTAAGAGAACAGGTAAAATACATATTAGAAATTAACATTGGGTATTGATACATAATTGAGAACTACTTAAAATCCCAAATATTGGGGAATAACTTAATCAGTCAGGTCGTTATTTTATATTTGATTATTGTGTGTATTGTGTTCGACTTTGAATATTTCTAAAGATTCAAGATAATTGAATTTTATACCTTTTATGCTTGATATAGGATCTGTAGATTGTTTATTGATGGTAACATATGGTTGTTTTTATGCAATATTGTGCTAGAGTGTTTTGCCTTTACAAAAATGTGAATGATGTTCCTTATATCTGATTCTAAACGACCTGCCTGTATGTTCAGAAAATTAAATTGATTAAATCAAATAGGTTGGGTATGCATCGAGTAGAGTAAATTAGTAAAATAGTGATCCCTTACCTATCCTACCGTAATGATTCAGCAGTCCCATTTGGCTCTGAATTAGTGGCAGGACTAGGTTGTGAGCTGGAGGCTCGACCATGTAAATTTTCGTATTCCATCACCTCCTGGTAAATCAGCTCCTTCCACTGCTCTACTGTATGTTCACGCTCATCCACACTATGGTCATATGGACCAGGGGCAGGCTGGAAGGAAAAACACTTGATTTTTGCAACTACTTATGAAGCTAACACGAAGAATGACGCATCACCAAGTTTACAAATGCAATCTTTGAAGAGGAAGAAAACTTTGTTTTTATTGGTTTGGTAACTAGGTCAATATTTCTGAGTAAACTATTGAGTTTAAGCAGGTTTTGTTTGTATTTTAACAAGGGCAAAAATATAGTCTGATTCCTAACCACTCCTCGGGTATGACCTTGATTGATGAATCAGAGATGTTTGGTCAATTTTCACACTCCACAAGGTGGATAATTTGATTATTTACGAATAATGGAATAATATCCCATGATGAAGCATATCAAACTGCAACTACTAAACAAGGACTCAGGGAAGCATATATCATTTTTCTTATGATTCATAATACATAACTGAAATCCCGCAAGAGGAATTCATAGTTATATCAAACTCGGTTGAGCATCTGTTACAAAGTTAACAAACTGCGATATAAATTATTTATTGTATTGAACTCATTTCCATACTCGAGTCATAAAACAAACGGAAGTTAGGAACAAACTTTTGTACCACTTAAATATTGACATTGGCCTTGTATTACTTGAAATTATTTTCCTCTAGTTGACCTATTCCATTTGTAAGTCATAATTTCAATTTGAAGATGGATTATTAATTTGGAAAACTTGTAGCACAGGCGAAATCCCTCTCGATATACATGCTATGCTTAACCATCACACAATAAATTCTCAAGATTAATACCTAAAGGATTCAAGTTACTTGAAACGTTAACTAGAGTTTCACTACTTCTTGAAACTTTTCTTCAGCACATCAAAAATAGATTGAAGAGCCCATATTTTTATTAACATTTCCGGTATCTTCTTTTATAAAACGAAAGCTATTCACCAAAGTATCTTCTATAACTATGTATATTGTGAAAATAAAATGGTTGGCACTAGTGATAAACTTCATATTGTTTAATTGCTCACTTCATAAGAGATGAAACAATACTTTTTTCATTTGTTTTATCAGATTTTACACAGAAAAACGAAGCAGATTGGTTTATTCAATGTTTTTCTTTCAACTTCAAACATTCCAAAAAATTAAAAAACCAAAATATCGCCAAATTAGCAACCCCTTTTGTTCTGCAAAAATACATGAACTTAACGGTGCATGCCAACAGTGAGGTTATTACTGATGGCTATGGGGATGTTATTTCATTCCTCTTGTACAGCGTTTATGAGATCCTCCATTGTAAAGGGTGTCTTTTTATCGGTGTGTGCCCTCGATACCATATTTCACACATGTTCGATGGAATTCATGTTTGTATATGTGTGTGTGAGGGGCGGGGTCATTATCATCCATAATGTGAATTGGTATCCAATTTCGTTTCGTAGTGGGAAAATAATTGGTCGTAAAATATTTTATGCATAGATGTTAACAGCCATTGTTTATGGTACGTGAATACGTGAATGAGAGGAGTTTGACGACCATACACCATTCCACCTCAAAACATAACAGACCCTTCCACATGATGAGCTACTTTCTCGACGATTGTCACTCACCAATATAAATCTGGACTTGTCTGAAAAAGCACATATTGTCCATGTGGTGAGAGCCAATACCTATGTTCCCGAGCCCAATGTAGATGCGCAGAAATATGCCTCGGGTCTCTTAGAGGACTTTTTGACCTAAGATTGGCAGTATGGAGTTGTCTTCCGAGTCTGTCCGAATACTTTCTCAAGAAATGACTTCGAAGTACCGGAACCAAGGTTCTCCTGTTCCGGTGAACAAAATTAACGATGCAGCGGTCTTCTCATTCAGAAGTGACTCTTGGTTTGCCACTTTGTCGCCTGACATCAATGTTTCCATTTGAACGTATGGATAGACTATCCTTCCCACAGAAGGCTATATCAAAGCGCTGTGCATTTTAATATCGAGATAATCCCATTTCATGTGGAGCCACTATTCCCGCTCTATTAAATTGGCAAACAATATTCCCTGGCATTGTACTGCTTTGAAAAGGTAGAACAGTTCAACTATTTAGGTGTAGCATTGACGAGAACAGGGGAGGAGATAGTAGGAATACAGGAAAGGATAGCTAAAGGAACAAAATGCTTAGGAGGATTATACAGAGTGCTCAGGTCCAAAAATACGTCGAAACACGCGAAGAAGAAAATTTATCAGAAGATCATGTGGTAACATACGGTTGCGAACTGTGGAAGTTGAATCAGAGGGAAAAATATACATTAGAAGTTTTCGAGAGAAGAATACTTAAGAATATATCCATTTATTTATCCATATTAAGAGACAAAATCAAAGACCACTGCTTATTTATTGACAGAAGTGCCGGTGCACAGCGGAAAACAAGTCTCCCAAGATTTATCAAGCCTCTCATGATAATGCAGAACAGGGGAGGCCGTATCAGTTACTAATTTGGCGATTTTTCAGTTTTTCTCATACTTGAAGTTTTATTGTTGAAAGAAAAATAATTGAATAACCCAGTTTTCCACTCTCCTTCGTTTTTTCTACGTTAAATCTGAGAAACAAGTGAACAAATGCAAAAAAGGCATTGCTTCATATCTTATTAAAGTGAGAAATGAAACATAAAAATTTCTAAGTGCATTCTCTTTTCAGGAATAGCTGTGGGGGAGGCAAGACTTTGGGGGGTGTGTGTAGTAACGTTAATGAATACTCACTGCATTGACCTCCTGCTCGTCATACCATACGTTTATATAAGGATGTAACAAGGCATCATCTACCGATATTCTCTTCTCAGGATCGATAACCAACATTTTCGAGAGTAAATCTCTAGCCTGGCTCGCCTTCAGTCGGTTATGCTCATTGCTATCCGATGGAAAGAGGACGTCTGGGAATAATTTATCGAATGGAAAGCCTGGATAACGTGGCCTGTTCTCCACATAATTTCGTACTGTCAATTGTAGTCGCATCATGAACTGCTGTGACGGAGTTCCCAATTGCTCTGTAAAGAAATTCAATTGATTAAACGCCTTTTCAAATAAGGTATTGATGCATTTATAACGATAATTTCGTCAATATCCTTCGAAGAGGTCATCAAATGTTATATAAGCAATAAAGAGGATTGCAGGGTGATTACGTTACCAATATATATTTTCAATTCAATTTCCCGATTCTGCATAATTCAGTAGACCATAATTTGAGCTAATGGTAACTCTACTTACCCATACTTAAAAACGAACTATTCAGGTAATAACCAATGATACTCGCCCCATTGAGCTAGCAAGAACCGAATTAGGAAAATTACCGAGTGTTCTATCCACTCGGCTATTTAGCCATTTGTTCAATTCAATATCATTGGATTAGACGTGCATGAAGTGAGAGTTTGTTTTACTATTTTTGTCATTTTTGAACTGATCAATAATGTACGATATACTTGCGACTGATTTAGGCATCGATGGGTTCGCAGTTAGTGAAGGCTGGCTTACTAATTTTAAAAAGTCACAGTATCATTTTTAAAAAACTCAGTGGCGAGAATACGGGTGTTGACAGAACTGTATGAGCTGCTGTCAAATTACGAACCCCACATATTTTTAAAGTAGATGAGACAGCTCTGTTTCATAAATGTCTTCCTGAACGTACAATGTCATTTAAAAATGGAAAATGTTGGAAAGCATAGCAAAGAAGAGGTTACACTGCTGCTCAGGGTGAATATGGGTGGTTTTCAAAAACTCAAACCACTGATCATAGGAAAAGCAACTAACCACAGATGTTTTAAGGGGGTTTAATCCTTTCCAATTTCTTATCGCTCTAGTGAGAAAGCTTGGATGACTACGGAACTCTCCAATGAATGGTTGGTTGGCTTAGATTAGAACATGAAAGGACAACATATAAAGATATTGCTCTTTTTAGACAAATGTATTGTTCACAACAATCCCCTCTCGACATATTGTTATTAAACTTTATTTTTTCCAGACAAATACTACATCAAGATTACAATCAGGGAGTGATTCACAGTACAAAGAAATAGTAAATATGGTGCTGGATTGTATTGAAAACGGACTGACACCCAACATTACAATAGTGAATGTTATGACAATTGGTGACAAAGCTTGGAGAACCGTCAAGTCACTACGATCTCCAATTGTTTCAGAAAGTATGGATTTAATAAAAATTCTATAGAACAGCAAGTTGAGAAAACAAATTTGGATGATGATGCGCAGGGCTGCTGCAGTCTCCTTCCTGCCCTGGATGGAAATGTCGTTTTAAATGATTTTGTATTAGATGTATCTATTGAAGACCTCCCTCTATTGGTTACAGATTTAAACTGAAGACGGAGCCTTAAGGTTCCTTTTCATAAGAGCGTTTTGACGATGATTCGGATAATCTGCGTTAAAGCTAGAAAGTTGGGACTTCTGAACTTTAAAGCGGCAGACGCTAGAACAGACAAGTGACAAGTGATATTTTCGGTCTTCAAGGGTTGCCAATAAAAAACCTAAGGAAACCAGTTCTCTTCGATACAAAATGGCTACGTCTTTTTTATAGTTGTCCAGTTATTGTGCAATATTAACTTTCGATACTCAAACAACATAGAGTTTTGAAAAAGGAAATTCGAAATTAATATACAACATTAAAGATTAAAGAAATGATAACAAATAAATGAAAAATAGATATCTACAATTGAGTGTTTTAACCTAAAATAAGTGACAAATGACGTATTTTGACGCTGAAAACCTCTTTTCATGGGTGCGTCAAGATTTCATAGAAAAATAGGTCACATGAACATTTTGACGCTCGAAACGAGTGTCGAAACGCTCCAATGAAAAGACACCTTTAGGTATAATTTTAATGACATGAAGGCCCTCGCTCTCTGAAGGTTTATTTCGAAAACCCTGCCGCAGCCCGTTCTGTTCTTCTCAGCAAAAAAAATGGTTCAGGATTTATTTCTTTATTTATTTACCTATTAGAAATACACACAGGTGAACATACACCCAAAACCTGTATTCACAACTTCTTAATTTAGTGTTGAATTTACAACAACACTTGATATAATGAGTACTGAATTTAAATTAAATTACAATCGAAAATTACAATTAACAAAAATTAAGTGAGAAGGTTTTAGAAAAGTAAAGGAGGGCGACACTGACTACAAATACATTATAGACTTCAATGAAAAAGCACCTTTAATGACCAACGTTAATAAAAAAATGTACATTTTTCAAGGAAAAACTGAATATACTCACCAATTATTTTATTCCACTGATCTATATGATCAGTTCCAGGGAATAGGACTCCTCCCCTTATCATCTCACCCATGATACACCCTACGGACCAAATGTCCACATTCTCTGTGTATCCCATACCTAAGATCACTTCCGGAGCTCTATAATACCTTGTGACCACATACGGTGTCATCATGAAGGTTGTTCCAGCGGTTCTTGCAAGTCCAAAGTCTAATATCTTTAATGTACAATCTGATTTAACTACAATATTGCTTGGTTTCAAATCCTGGAAAGAAAGAAATTCATTACCAATTAGAAAAACTTGTATTCTATTATTTCAATGCAAAAATCTTCAAACAAATACATTTTAATTATTGAAGAAGTGGTTGATAATAGTTTCGAGGGAAATAAAATGAAATTGATCATGCTATTAGTTATTCATTACCTAAGCTGATCGAAATAGGAAGATAAATGAGTTAATAAATTACTGAATTCTCAAAGGACCCAACCAAATGTCATATAAATTGAAAGTGACAAGAATTTGTAGCTATAGAGTTATTACTTATTAATTAACCAGCTAACAAATTGAATAATGAAATTGAATTTCAAATTAGTCATTTTCAACATCGATGAATTAATTAATGGATATAACTCTTCACCACTACACAGCTCAATGGTTCATTTCGATTCAATTGAATAATAATATATTATATGGCTGGTTGTTACAGTATTTCAGTATTCTATCATCCCTGTTACTCATTCAGTTCAATTCGGTACAATATCTGATGTACATACTTTATTCGAGATAACATGAAATGTAATAACTTCTTGAATTTGTTAATGTTGTTGGAGGAAAATAGATATCAGTAATAGCTTATAGTACTCTTCAGCAGAAAAAGAAAGTTCCGACATGAAATCATCGAGCTTTGGAGGGAAGCTAAATATCGAGGGGTAATTTCAGATCAGACATTTAGCTAAAATACTCATTTAGAGAAACTTTGCTATAGAGCCACGCTATATTCCTGAACGTGTAGAACCATTTGTGGGCGATCATGATGCGCAGGACTACTGGTCTTTATGGCTAAAATAGTAACCCGAGGTTGGCACTTCTGAGTAGTCATTCCCAGAAAGAAAGATTGAGTGCAGCAACCTAGTTTCCTGTTGTAAGACCGTTCTAAGCCTGTTAACAGATGATACCAAAACTCCTGAAGATACGAAAGCAAGATACAATTGTAGCAAACCGTAATAAACCAAAACCAATATCGTGCTGCCATTCCAGATCATCATTCCTAGCAGATAGGAATGGGCTAGAAATATCCGCCATCTACCACTATGTTAAACTCCTGTTTGCGGGAGGATTAATAAGTAGGTCAGTAAAAATCATCGCGGATAGCCAATCTGCACTGAAGCCACTGGAATCTCTCAACTGCACGTCACTTATTGTGCAGGATTGCCAATCAATCTTCGACAAATTGGAAGACAGAAATAGGTTGCGTCTGATGTGGGTCCCGTGCAACTCGGGCATTGAGGTCAATTACAAGGCGGACTCACTGGAGGAACATCCTTGGGATTCACTGGACCGGAGTCTAGGCTTGGAACTCCCATAGAACACTGTGATAACCTCTTGCTTGCGGGGGAATTAACAAATAGGTCATTAAAAATCATCACTGATAGCAAAGCTGCACTGAAGGCGTTGGCATCCGATACCTGTATGTCACTTATGGTCCAGGAATGTCGTTCCACCCTTGCCAAACTAGGAGAATGGAGCAGGCTTATATGTACCCGGACACTCGGGCTTTGAGAAGGCGGACTCATTAGCCGCTCGAGGAACAGACTTAGGATTCATCGGACCGAAGCCTAGGCTCGGAATTTCCCTGGAGACTGCAAGGATGGAAAATTAGCGATGGTTGGAACTGAAGGTACGTGAGCACTGGATGAGTCTCTCAGGTCTCAGACAAGCTCGACTTGTCATCAGTGGACTTTCCACTGCCAGAGCCAAGGCTTGGCTTAAACTCTCTAGGTTGGACCTGAGAGTTCAAACCGCCATACTAACGGGGCATTGTCGCCTCAGAAACCACCTAAACAAGTTAGGATTGATTGAGGATCCTTCATGTAGACTATGTGAAGAAGATATAGAATCAATGAACATGTTATGGGCGTGTGCCCACCTGGGGACAGAGTCTGGATGGAAGAACTTAGATCTAACAAACTGAAGCTGACAGCTTATTAAGCTCTCACCTACAAAGCTCATATCCTTTACAAGAAGGATGGAGTTCGTAGGTGAAATTTAGGTCAGAGCCAGCCACAATAGACCACTGGATTGCAGTGGCAGGGTTGTCCATCAGTCCACACTCAATTTCAATAACAAACTATCGATCTAAACAGTAATAAGTACAAATGATTCAAATTCCTGTTCTTCGAAACCGGCGCGGAATTGCCGTATTACTCTAGTCGGACTTGGAGTCTCGGAATTCCGAGTATTTGAAGTTATTTAGGTAACGAAGTATCAGATAGGTTGGTACAATTCCGAGCCTCGCTTCCTTTGATGGGATCAAAACTATGTTCGAGCATGCTAAGCAGGCAATAACACAAATAGTATCGAACCAAATCGAATCTAAATAACTTTTTCATGGGGAGATAAAATGATGATAATAAAGAAACTGCAGCGAATCAGACGGCAAACTTTAAAAACTCAAGCTATTCGTGAGATAAGAAATTTTAATGATGAATGAGATGCAGTTGCACTATTAAATTAATATAGTTATCCATTCTTCTGGTCATCAACGTTTTCGATGCCACCAAGTGGTTAAAATAAGATTATTGGTGCTGAAATTTCGATATTCTAGTTACTTATTTCATTAATTCAAATATGTATATATTATCTTATACAATACCTATATATAATACGACTAAATGAGTTTAAGGATTCTTACTAAAACGAGTTGAAGCTGACTCGTTTCACTACATATAGCTCCTTCAGCGGATTGAGCTAGCAACATTGATGGAATTTTATCTGTAACTGAATCAAGACATTTAAATAGAAATTCCCGAAGTGAAGGTCATTATAAATATTGCTCCCTAAAGATATTTAATAGGGGAAAGAAGTCAAGTTCGATGATTAGATTTCTTGAGTGTCTGTTAAGATTTCGAATAACTTACTATTCTTATCTGTGTGCAAATCTCAAATTGAGGGTCGACGAACTATGCATATTTATGGAAAGCAAGTACTGTTGTTGATAAAGAGTATGAGTTAGCTTCAAGAGTTCTAATTTATAAAATATGACTTATATACATGATGCGTGGGAAAAAGAAGATAAGTTTGTTTACTAGGACGTTCTTTTCTATATATTGAAACCAATTTTTTTGTAATTTCAGATCAATGAAAATGAATAAATGGAAACCATCTGATGCCGAGCTCGGGGGTTTATGAATCACCATTCCTTTTTACCATTAAGAACTCCGTCCGGACACCTAGGATATTAATAGTTTTTCCTTTCAAAATTTATTCAGACTCAGTAACCTGTTAGCTGCACCTCTGCTGTGGTAGGATGCCAACTAACGAAGATGCATCCTGCCATGTCTGCTGGCTTATTTGCATCACCCTAAACGACGTTTGAACACCTAAACCTCGCTCCCATCTCACTGGCTCGTGGTTGTACCATTCACTGAGCAAGCGGCAGTCACCGTCGCAAGAGCATTATTCAACTGGTTGATAGTTCGTTATGTTCGTTCACTACGTGGACGACGTGTAACAATAGTCGACAGTTCGAGGCAAACTCATTGAAACACATCAATTGTTTTCACTATCATCGCAGTCGTCGGACAGAGACTCTTCCGGTTGTTTCACTTGGGATTTGGTAGTCAAGAAACACGATATCAACGCAAGCGCAGTGAAGACGTTCAATGGCTAACCGTTGCACGTTCTTGATGAGCTCTTGACATGAGGGGGCATCCAAACAAGAAGATGTAATGCAGTGACATTTGCTACAGAGCTGAAAAAGCGGTTGGGTTAGGTTTTATATTTAGGATCTTGCCACATCAGAACAAGTCCCTGTCTGCTATGGCGGTACTAAGAAGCCTCTTGAACACCCATTTGAAGATCCATTCACACCAGGTCGTCAGTCGGTCAGAGAAATAGTTCGTTAACGTAAGGGGCAAAAACACGACGACAACACACCTATGTTCTGTCCGACATCAACGATGAGCCAGAACAACATTTCCGAAATATTTCAAGAGATGATTTGCGTGATTTTAAATCCAATTTCTGTGTATATCAACATAATTTTGTACACACCATACAAAACAAAACAAATAAAAGAAAACAAGAGACTCTTTCTGCATGCAGTTAAAAAATTGAAAATTGTTTTCTCAACCTCAGTAGCTTGTATTACCTCCTCTTGCCCCGATACAAGTCTGAATCCGTCTAGGCATGCTCTGGATTAGGTTTTCGACCTCCTCTGAGGTGATATTCTGCCACTCTTCTGTGGCAGCTTGGATGAGCTGTTATGGGGTCCTTGGATTATCCTGGCGCGATCTAATTTTCCTTTTGAGATTATCCCATAAATGTTCGATAGGATTCAGGTCTGGAGAGCTCGCTGGCCAGTCCAAAATAGCGATTCCTCTGTTTCAAGATAATGTCGCGCGAGGTTTCTGGTATGTGGAGGAGCATTATCTTGCATAAACGTGAAATTCTCACGGTGGGCACCTCGCCAAAGTTTCACTATGGGCTCCAGAACTAGGACTACTTAATTTCTTGCCGTTACACTCGCAGGAAACGAAATCAAATCTCTTTGCCTCCCAGCATAATGCCACCCCAAAACATCACACTGCCCCTCGGTATTTTGGAATGTCTTGCTGCTCGGAGTCTAGCTTATCTTCCACGACCTCTTAAAACCCGCATCCGGCGGTCATCTCATCGAACCAATTCTGCTCTCATCCGAAAAAAAGAACATTTCGCCAATTCTCAATATTCCAATTTTGGTGCTCGATACACCAATTAAGTCTGTTAATTGGTGTTAATTTTTTGTTGTCTGGTTAGCTCTGAAACTCTTAAGAGCCTTCTGCTGTATAAACCCCTTGAACGAGGTCTTTGCATATCATTTCGACATTGATGCCTGTTGCTTCCAGAAATTGGCTTTGGAGTATGGGGTACAACGCACTAGGGTTTATTCTTGCAATTTGGTACAAAAAGTGGTGTTGTACTTCAGAAATAATCTTTCTACGACTTCTTCTAGCTTTTTTAAATCACCCCCTGTGATACCCCCATTGTGGTCGCTATATCCTTCTGTGTCATCCCTTCTTCGACGACAGCAATTATTCGACCCCTCTGCACATCGGACAATCCAACGTAAGGCATTTTCAATTATGATTATATTCTTTTTAAATTTAGAAATTCACACTTTCAAATCTCAGTGACGACGGAGTACAATATCCCTAATATGTTGTGGTAATTCAACATTTCTTATCATACTATCCAGTTGTTTAACAACAAAACTTAATTCTTTACGAGTAGTCAAAGATCTATGGTTAAAATAATCAATAATGTGAAATACTGAGTGATTCCATATAAATTTGGTTGTGTGTATATCAATATAAACCACTTATAATTTATCGATTCATTACTTCCAAATATAAAATTCACCACTTTATTATTAGTTCATTGACCTTTTCATATATAACAATTTGAAAGAAAATCTGTAAATATTTTTGCACAATTCAGCCTGAACCAAAGCATACATCTAATAATACATAACTCGTTATTTCATCCATATAAACATGAAATTTTAATGTTAATGGCTTTATTCATGAATTGATCAATATACCTTTATATAGAGAAAATTACAATATGGAATTGAATATAAATAAGCTAATAGCCTTCAATATGGTTACAATACATTGGTGAATGATATTTTTTGAAAGAAAAGCCGCTCTGAATGAAATTTATACTATGATAGAATCAAAGGAAAAATAAATTCAATATTTCAACCCACACAGACAGTACAGGTTAGAAACCTAAATATTTTCCGAATAAAAAGATTTCAATATAGCCAAATAATTTGAGTAAAGTAAATACAGCAAAAACAATAAAAATAATTCCGACAAATATAGAAAGTCAATTGTTTACAAGTTGAAATGCACCAATTGCAGTAATTTTAATATTTATAATAAGCTTCTCTATTACATCAAAAATATAAATAAACTGAAACAATTTTGTCTGATATCCACAATGTTCATTTTAACATACACGACCAGTTTCGACAGTTAATTTTAAGTTATGAAAAAGAATGTACTAACTGATCTAGTTTAATTCTAGTTGACTTTGACTATTAAGAGAGGTGAATTTTGGGTTTCACAAAGTTTGTTAATTTCCAAACTTTCCAACCTATTCATCGTCATTCCTTTATTGCATTTGTGGAGAATTTTCAAATTATCTCATGTAATTATGTGATTTGTATATTTAATACGTTCAAAGTCTGCGGATTTGTTGTGAGGAGAGATGATTCAGAATCACAACCTGTTTGTCCTATGTAAGCTGTTGGGCATTCAATGCATTCAACTCGACATATTCCAGACTGTTTGAACTTATTGGTTTTTTTTGTTTGGCATTGAATAGTATTTTGCTTATGTTGGGATTTTTTTAAATTTAATTTATTAATCCCAAAAACCCACTGAGGGGCTATAACAGACAACTACATGATGAATTAAAACTAGGCTTATAATCTAATACAGTTCACTTTAGTTGACTTGAAAATATACAAAACCAAAATTTGGCTTACAGTATTATTAACTATTTCTCTTACTCGTTAGATATATTTTTACTTTGTTTGAAAAAGCATGTAAACTATTGCTCTTTGTTATGTCAGGGAGCAGTTTATTGAAAAGGGTTGCTGCATACGAGGTTATCCTACGTCTGTCTGTATTTGTGGATGTTGGTATTATATGTATTTTTTGGCTGTTTCTAGTTATGTAATAATGTATTTCATAGTTGTACTGTAGCCATGTTACTTCACTATCTACAAGATTATTCTTCAGTTTGTATATTACTTTTGCATTATCTAGATCGATAAGTTCATCTATTTTCAAAATTTTCAATTCTCTATAAAGATTTGTTGTACTATAACGTAAGTTTTTTTGGAATAAAGTTTTAATTGCTCAATTTTGAGCTCTTTGTAGTTTATCTAGTATTGTTTTGTTCGCCTAGCCTCAAAATTAGGCGTGAATGGATACACGAGTAATACATTTGAAATTTGGTTTTTGGTTCAAATATCTTGCATTTCTATACAAATGCTATGTGAAGGAATATAATTTATTTACCATATTTTCAATGTGGGTTTTAAAATTCCATTTATGGTCTAGAGTTATACCCAGATATTTGATACTATTGGATTCTACTACAGATTCCTCGCCTATTATCAGCTGACATAAATTGTAATCCTGAGCACCAAAAAACATATAATTGCACTTATCTACGTTGATCTTAATTCTATTTATGTTAGTCCACTTTTCTATTGTTGTGAGATGACATTGAGCCTTTCTTATAAGTTCATCTTTGCTATAAACTATATAGAATATCACCGTATCATCTGCGTACAACAGTTGGAAACCAGATACATCACATCCACTCAAATCGTATATGTATATCACAAATAATAGCGGGCCCAGAATGGACCCTTGAGGAACACCCGACGTTATCGGACAATTCTCACTTTTCGCATTCTGAATAGTAGAAAATTGATGTCTTTTTGTTAAATAATTTCTGAAGATACTTAGAGCTCTGCCAACAATGCTCATTCTCTGCAACTTTTCGAGCAACACATCAAAGGCCTTGCACAGGTCTAAAAACGTAGCCAACACCAATATTTTCCTATCGAGGCTGGAATATATTGAGTCAAGTAGTTTCATTATTGCTGTTTGTGTACTTTTTTTACTTATGAATCCGCGTTGAAGAGTTATGTTGAAACCAGTTGATTTGAGAAATTGTAACAATCGATTTTTCAAGACTGTTTCATATATCTTGGAAAATGTCGTTAAGATCGATATAGGTCTGTAGTTGCCTAAAAGTTTTCTAGATCCTTTTTTATGGATAGGTGTTATTTTTCCTTCATCCATACATATCTATAATTTTCTCTTCTTCCATATTTTTTGCCTGTTTTCACTATTATATTTGGTGAGTTCATCAACCACTAAAAGCCGTTTGTTTTCCTTTGCAGCCCTAATGAAAGCCAATTTTCCAGCGTACTGAGAAACTCGACCTTCACAGGAGTAACACTTCCAGCCTCTCTTCTGCCAATTCGCACTGCTCTCTTCGTTTCAGCTTCACCGTTCAAATTAAGGGTTTCTATGATGGTTTTTACAGTTTCAGAAATGTTTTCTTCTCTTTTAACAACAGGAATGCCATAGATTACAACGTTATTTTTTAATGAATTTTGTTCCACCTCATTATTTGATAAAAAAAAATAACCAACGCAGAAATAATTTATGGGCGATGTCAACCCAAATTATTGGGTCCATAATGATTATCAAACATCTATAGATCATAATCGTCATCACTTGGAAGACTGAATCTGGCCATCGGGGCTCTCTCGGTCAAACAGAGTGGGCATTTGAGGAAATATCGCAGGTTATGTATTTTTTATTATCTCCTTAGTCCTTTTCATGACCTTGCTTGCTATGTAAAATCTTTTCTTAGATTTGGTTAGACAAATAAGAAGTATGATTGTTGATATATTTTTCTGCTGGTTTTTTTCTTCCATTGTTACAGATTCCTGTCCCAAACCCCCTTCCTTTCACCCTTGTCTTCGTTTTGGCTAAGCAGAAAAATCTTTGGTACTCTTTATGTACACACGATACTAACACAACATAAACAAACAAGCTATTGCTAGTGCAATAGCGACAGGAAACGAGTTTTTCCTCAGGTTTTTTCACTCGTTTATTGAATCATATGCAGGATAGTATGGTTCCCTGTTACATTTCCTGAGCTCACACTTGTGTTTTTCTGACATAGAAAAGCATTTATTGTAAATACAATTTTTAAATTTTTGTAAATCCTCTCTCTTCAAAAGAATATATATATATATATATATATATATATATATATATATATATATATATATATATATATATATATATATATATATATATATATATATATATATATATATATATATATTTAAGATCTTGAACTTCTCTTTTGAGGTCGTTGACCCCATTTTGTAATGTTTGGTTTTTGCTTCCTGGGCCACTAATTTATGATACAGCTTATCATAATTTTCATCCATTTGGATGAGTTTTTTCATGAGATCATTTAACGTTACATTTTCAGGATTTGGTGCCTTATTTTCAGAAGTTTTCAGGATTTGGTGCCTTATTTTCAGAAGTTTTCAGGATTTGGTGCCTTATTTTCAGAAGTTTTAACCTCACTTTCAGAGTGAACATTTCCATGTTAACTCGTACCTTTTTTTATTTTCGGTTTCTATTTTCTTTAGTTCTTGCACAGTAATGCCTTCGCATTGCGTGTGAAGCCATTTAGAACACTCTTTACATCTGATACAGTACTTTTCCCAGTGGTCCCAATATAAGCAATTACCATTTAATGCCAAACAAAAAACTAATAAATTCAAACAGTCTGGAATACACAGAATTGAAAGCAATGAATGGCTAACAGCTTACATCGGACAAACAGGTTGAAACTTTGAATCCAGATTAAAAAGATAATAAACCCGCAGTCTTCGAACATATTAATTCTACAAAGCACATAATTACATTAAATAATTTAGAAATTCTTCACAAATGCAATGAAGGAATGACAATGAATCTGTTGGAAATCTTGGAGATTAACACATTTTATAAAGATTTAAAATTCACCACTCTCAATAAACAAGTAGAATTGAATCTTTCCCTCTACTTAACATTTAAAATAGGTATAGATAGCATTCTTTTTCGTAACTGTTAGCTCTAGACACTTGAAAATGTACAAATCAGACGAAATGTTTCATTTTATTTATATTAAAATGAATTTCTATAAAATAAATCCATCAACTTTATCATTAATTACATCGTGGCATGAATGTTATACCACACAGTCGATTTTCTTTTCGGATGGCGTGCCACTACGGATACCGCACGCTCTAGTGCAAACTGCATAGATAATGAAAGCGCCCGGTCTGAGGAACAAAACAGTGTTTGTTGTTTGGGGGTAGCTCAATAATTTTGAGAGTTATATAGATTTTTATTAGAACAGCAAAATAATTCAACATTAAAAAGGTATTTCATGAAAAAATCGAAGAAAAGGTAATAACTATAACTTATACAACAAGAAGAGTTATGTTTTTCAAAAAACAAGAAACACAAAAATTTTTATTACAAAGATTACATTGATATTTTGACCGATTGGATTTGCACTGGGCTTCTTTTCGGCCAACTTTGTTCTTCATTTTGCATAGCAGACAACGCACCTATTTTCTTAGCTTCTATGAGTTGTTTTTTTTCTGCATTCGAATTTATTGAATCCGCATCAGAAAAGTCTCCAAGTAGACCTTCAGCAAACTTGCCTCTTGAAATCTGTGATGGAGGTCTTACTCTGAGTTACTTCCTTATACGTTATATATGCATTTACCAAAGCGGAACCGAATAATAATTCGGTTGCTAACTTGGGGTACCATTTATTCCCCTCCTCAAACAATGGGAATATGCTTTTATTTGATCTGATAAATCGATGAAATCTTTAGATTCATTGTAATCAATGTTAATTATAGGCTTTTCTATCTCTTTGCCTTTTTGTTGAATTTTTCTCATTTCGTCTGTATGTTTTGTGCTTAGCATGAGCACTTCTCTTTTATCGAACCATTTCAACATCCTCGCAATGTTTCATTCTTTTCAATTATTTCTTTGTAACATCGGTGCAATTGAATTTCCTATCGATCTTACCGTACTTACAGTACCGACCAGATGATTTTCCTCTTTATCAGCTCATGCGCGAGGGTTACACTTGTATAATAATTGTCAGTGTAGAGGGTCCTACCAGAGTAAAATAAATTCTTCATCAAAGACATGACGCATTTCCACCCTCATGAGTATCTCTTCCGCAATAAACTTGCAAATCATATGTGTAACCACTTTCTAGACATAGTTTATACAATTTGATGCCAAATTTGTGCTTTTTATTTTTTATATACTGTCTGAATTTGAGACGACCACGAAATGGTACCATCGTCTCATCTATACACATATTTTCCCCAGGACTAATAACGAGTTGGAATCGTTCAATGGGTTTTTCAATCAAAGGCAAGATTTTATGAAGTCGTTCCAGTTTCATCTTCATTGAAATGGAGCATATATAGAAGTTGCTCGAAACGATTTCGAGTCATCACTTTTCCAATATTATTTTGATACAAAAAACTCTTACTCCAATAATCTCGCAATTGAGGGTTTTCAGTAATCCCATCCAAATAATGATCTCAGAAAAACGTTCCATTTCTTCGCAATCGATAGAGAACCACGGTTTCGATTTAGCCTTCGGATTCATTGGCTGTTGCGTTAGTTTTTGCTGAGCATAAATATTTGCTTGTTCAACAATATAGACGACAATTTCATCAGTGACAAACAGTTTAAAAAAAGTAAGGCTCTCTATTATATTCTGCATAATACTCGGTTTTTATGCCCACTTTGACTTCAAAATCAAATTTCTTTAGTTTGGACTCATCAACAGTATCCCAGTTCAAGTTAGAAACACTACTTTCGTCGTCTTCTGATTCATCGGACTCTATAGTGAAATTTGATATGATAGATTCAATGGTCCTCTGAATATTGGTGTCCTGAGCAAAAAGAAACACCGATAGTAATGATTGTAAACGAATCGAAAAAACTTACCGCAGTATGAGCAGGTTGATCATCAGAACCGTTTGATGATTTAGCACAATTCGAAACACCTGGCTGATCATCTGGTGTGCTCTCGTTTACTTCTGATTTTTTCAATCTTTCAGCTTTTTTAGGCAGTACTTTGTAATCATCATTAGAGCTTTCACTCTCGCTAGGTTCATATTCATCAGATGTGTTACAGTCGTCGTACGGATCAGCCACATCTATATCTTCATCATACAGTTTCTGAAGATGTTTCATCTCCTCTTCATATGATCTACTCATTTTTATTGCACAACAACGATACGCACTCCACAAACAACCGTTTCATTCTGCAGCGTACAAGACGATGCATATGCATAGATCACATAGCAAAAGATGACATAAATCGACATGTCTACGTGAGGCATTGCATTCATGCCTCGCTGTCTAAAAGGAACACATTTGTGTTCAGACCGCGAGGTATCAATGTGATGCCTCATCTTTTTCTACTTTAGCCGTAATTTTTCTTTTTTAAAAAAACTCACCCTTGATATGAATTTCTGACGGATGCATGAACTCTACACAGCAATAAAGAACTACTGGTCCACGGGACCGAAAAAATTTTTTCCAATATGGGACTCAACGTGTAAACAATTAACTCTCAGAATATAATCACACTTTTAACTCACAATTTGAAATTCTATACCCATATAACAGAACAAAAATACTTAAATTCTTCTCCTCTATTTTCCCATTCAATCATATCAGGGAGCCATCATTACAATTAAATTTATGGATTTACCGAAAGACTCAAAGGTTGATGGAATTTCTATTCATACCTCCTTGATCGAAAAGTTCCCGACTTTTATTAATAAAATAAAAAACACAAAGTTATTCATCAAAATCAATATTGTCTCCTTCAAAGTTCGTTCCATCGACTGCAACGCACTTATACCAGTGCTTTTTCCTCTTCATCTCGCTTGTTTTTCATCTCCTTGGTTTGTCCTGTGGTTCTACTGGTTGGTTATCCTCCTTTTATGTTCTGGAGCATTTATGCTGGCATGTTGTTTTCTCTTCCATTGTACTAGGGATGTCCTCTTTCCTGTTGCCCTCGGTTGTAGTTCCATTATTTGGTTGATCTCCTTGTTTTTGTGGTTTTCCATCTGGTCCGTTGTCTTCGTCGTTAGTTGTGTGATGATTTCTTCCAGTGTGTTGATTTCCATTTCCATCTTGTAGTTCCATGTTATGTTCTTCATGAGTGCGATGTCCAGTTTGTCCATGGTTCCTGTGGCTGCGTGCAGGTGTGTTGGTTCCCTTGGCCCTATTGCGATGATGTTGTTCCTTTCTGTGATTGTCTTCAATATCCTTCCACTTTTGTTCGTTTTTCTGCTGTTCCAGTCCGAATCCTTGGCATTCAAGTCCCCAGCTGCGATGGTTGGCGTGTTGCTGTTGAATATGGCTTTGATGTCGATTTTCTTCTCCTCTAGGTAGGTCGTCAGTTCACGTCGTTTGTTGGCGATTGAGTTTGCGTTCCAGAATGCTATTGTAAGTTGTGCGCTTGATCCAATCCTCAAAACACTTTTTATATTCGATTTGTGGTATGGCCTTTAGGGCCATCTTCGATTTTTACATTATTTCCTCTCGGCTGCTAAAACGCGTTCCCGGAGCGGTTTCTTTAGTCGACCGAACAGGAAAAAGTCACGGAGAGCCACATCAGGCGAATTTGATGGTTGTTGGATGGTATTGGTGCTGTTTTTAGCCAAATGGTCACGGATAATTGAGGCATTATGAGACGACGCGTTATCGTGGTGTAAAATCCATGAGTTGTTTTGCCACAATTCTGGTCGTTTTTGGCGAACAGATTCACGCAAACGCCTCATAACGCCCAGATAATACTCCTTGTTGTTAGTCTGCCCTTTTGGAAGGAATTTATGGTGCACAACACCATGGTAGTCCATGAAAACCGTGACCATCGCTTTTTTTTGACTGAAAACGACCTGGTTTCTTCGGTCTTGGCACATTAGGTGTACGCCATTCACTCGCTTGATGTCTGGACTGCGTGTCATATTCATAAACCCCTCGTCTCCCATAATGAAGCGTTTGATGAACGTTGCGTCGGATTCAGCCTTGGAAAGTCTTTGGCGACATCAACACGGTCTCTTTTCTGCATGAAATTCAGGTCTTTAGGCACCAGCTTTGCAGCGACACGTCTGAAACCAAATGCTCTGAGCGGAACCAAATGCGATACTCAACTCCTCTGCAAGCTCTCTGATGGTCAATTTACGGTTTGTAGCCAACAAATCACGAATTTTGTCGACGTTTTCCTCATTCGTTAAGGTCGACAGCCTGCCATAACGGTCATCGTCGGCAGTGGACATGCGTTCGCTTTTAAACCGTCCATGCCACTCGCGAACTGTTAGCTTCAAAGCATTGTCGCCGAAACACTTGTTCAACATTTCCAACGTGTTCAGAACACCAATTTCATTTTTAACACAAATTTAATGCAAATTCGTTGCTCTTTTTTCGTATTCATTTTTAAAAATTAAAGAAAAATCGAAAACACACAGAGATTAATGTAAACAACACGACGTAACTTTGTCAAATGTCAATCGAAGCCGCTGAAAATTAGAGGGAACATGTACAACAGTTGTACCAACCTAACCTAAAGAAAATAATTGAAATCGGGTGCCTTAGGGCGCCACACGATAACACAGTCGGGAACTTTTTGATCAAGGAAATATTTCCCACTTGAGAAGAAGCTTCTGTGTAGTGAAACGCATCATGATCCATCTAATTTTTGGTAAAAATCTTCATTCAATTGAATCATTTCATTGTAAACTATTTTCATTTATTTGTGAATAAAATGAACCTAACATTTGATGATTTAATGCAGAAATCATGAAATAGCTTACCCTATGTATAATCCCGGCAGAATGTAGATGCTTGATACCACAAAGCATTTGATACAAGAGATAGCTCATCCGTTCATGGTCTAAATCCATTTGTATCACTTGACACAAGTTTGCGTCCATCAGTTCCATCACTAAATAAACGTCCTGAAATTCTTCCAACGACCTTTGCGGCGTGAATGCATTGTAAAGACCAATTATCTGCAAATAGAATCGATTTTGTATCCGATTATGCTAAGCTGAAGATAAGGGTATAGTCGTTCATGTCATTTTCAAGAAATATGATAAAATTATTTTAGCTAACCAAGAAATACAAAATGTATTTGTAAGTAGAACGTCGGACACGTTTAATTTCAGGCAATTTATTAATAAACTGCTTTCATCAGGTGATTTGATGTAAAGTGAATCTTAGGTTCTAGAGAAATATTTTCGACCTGGTTTAGCAATCATACAATGAAATCATGTCCAACAATTCATACCAGAACCTATATAGAAAGCTTTGAATTAGATCTGAATAACATTCATGGATTTTTGAATGTTTCCAACACTTCTATTGGATCATGAAAGATCTTTATGTTATGTTGTGTTGGCCTACAGCACAGGAAGATTTGAACTAACTCTTTTAACATCAGTTTACAGTTAAAATGCTAATGAATTGAAACATTTTTGACTTGCAGCGTCACATGGGTGTAATACCTGAAAATTTCAGATCCATATGGATATACAGTCAAAACCGGATATAGCGTCATTGAAGGGACCGTATAGTTTCCGACGTTATATCCGATAGTTGTTATAAGCAATCAATACATAGCATAAGTATGTAGTTAAATTATCATGAGTACATATATCTAATATAGAATAAAATATTGTTTTCAAATGAAATATCAAAAAAAGAAATAAAAATGTTTCTCAAGAAATAATTGGAGATACAAGATGTACTTAGCTGCACTATAAGACTTGAACTAGTTTTTAAAGTAATCAGCCATTTTAGTCTGTTTTTTAAGCCCACTCTCAAATATGTTTTGCATTTTACGTTTTATACTCCTCAAGCTATGAGTATCATCAGTATTAAACTGGTCGTTAAAGGTAACACATTTTTCCAAAACTGTTATAGCGCTGAGAGCTTCGGAAACTGTTATTGGCCTAAACTGTTCTTCAGGATCTTGCTGGTCTTCGTTTTCTTCGTCAGTGATACGATTGTTACTTTCAGCTTCTGCAAGAATTTCTTCCTCAGTAGCTAAGGCGCACACAGCAGCACTGTCATCTATTCCAATAAATTCGTCTATCTCAATTCTTTGTTCTGTACCAGCAGATCTTTGCAACTGAGTAACCAATTGAGCGAGTGGTAGGTTGTCGTCTTCATCTATGGGAGATCGTATCATTCTTGCTAACGGAATATTATCGTCGTCCTCCGCTTGTGATGGAGAGAGATCTTTGAAACCTGCATTGCGAAAGCAGTTGGCTATAGTGGTCTGTGTGACCTTTTCCCAAGCTTCCGATATCATTAGAATTGCATCCAAAACACAAAGACTTTTTGTATCTTTCCCGTTTTCAATATTCTGTATCATTTGTAGCACTTGAAGTTTTCTGTATTGTGTTTTTAAAGCTTTTATCACACCTTTGTCCATGGGCTGTAAAACAGAGGTGACATTGGGCGGTAAAAAGGCAAGCTTTATGCATTTCAGATTGGAGACTACAGGGTGAGCGTGACAGTTGTCTACTAGGAGAAGAATTTTTTTCCTCCAGATTTCAATTCTGCATCTAAGCTACGCAGCCATTTTTCAAAAATTTGCGATGTCATCCAGGACCTAGTGTTGTTTTCATAAGTTACAGGCAAAGGAATGTTTTTAAAGCAACGAGGTTTTTTAGCTTTTCCTATCACCAAAAGTTTTCTTTTGCATGAACAAATCTTGTTTGCCGCAACCAATACTGTAATTCTTGTTTTGGACAACTTTCCGCTCTTGCATTCCTCGCCTTTGAATTTGAGTGTTGAGGAGTTAAATTGTAAAACAATCCGGTTTCATCAGCATTGAAGATTTCCTCTGGTGTGTATCCTTCGCACAGCGCAGGCCACTTATGAGAGAGCCACTCTTCACTCACTCTTTCAGGAACGCCAGCCGCTTCATCGCAAACTTTTCCTGCCACAATATTATAACGAGCACGAAAACGTACCCAAGACGACGAACACTCAAAATTTTCCTTACCCATAATACGAGCAAAGTCGTTGGCTTTTTGTTGCAGAATTGGACCACTTATTGGGATGTTGTTTGCCCTCTGATGTTTAAACCATGTTAATAAAGCATCTTCCATAACTTTATTTTCACTTGTCCTCGATCGTTTAAGTTTCAAACAGTTGTTTTCGAAAAAAACTCTTATTTTATCTCTATTCTTCCAAATGGTACATATTGTAGAATGTGAAACTCCACACTCCTTTGCAATTTCACTATTTGACTCGCCATTTTCTAATCTCCATATGATATGAGATTTTTCTTCAATAGTAAACAATTTCCTCTTTTTTTGCGACATGGTAACGCATAAATATAGTCTTATCAAAGGCAAAACTTATAAATCAAGCTGTCACTCACGCAGTCATTTAGCGCACTAAACAATAAATATGCAAGGTCAAATGGCCGGGAAGAGATTCGAATGAGGTGGGAGAAAGAGCGTAGGTAATAATACGCCTAAATATTACTTCAATGCTTAGTAATAAGATCTAAGATCGTTCGTATTGTTTTGTTTTGGTGGGACTAAATGCGGTTGGTCGTAATAGTCGATGAATATCAATAAAGTTTCTTCGTTATAAGCCATATGTCGCTATATCTGATGTTGTTATAGGCGGTATGTTTACTGAAGATTCCGTCGGGACCTTAAAATCTGGTCATAATAACCGATCGGTCGTTGTAAACGATGTCGTTATAATCGGTTTTGACTGTATTCAATATAGAAACATTTCCACATATAAACAAAATATTACTTACGTTTTTATGATTAACTAATTTCATAAGTTTGAATTCCCTGTAGGCCCTCTTGGCATGTGTCACATTTTGGAACGGTCTACTCAATTTTTTTATAGCAACATTTTGATTGGTAACGGTGTCAACAGCAGCACTGAAACAAAAACAATTGCTTTTGAAATATTCACTTGAAGATATAGGTACATGTGAATGCAAGAAAAGTAATCACAGTAAAATTTTCAATTAGTCTGCATGCACTGGGTTCAGGGAAAATTCTCAAGTACAAAACTGTAAAGTTTATTTCAATTAATCAATTACAGAAGTAGATAAAGTGCGGTATATTGCTCTTGCTGAAACATTACGACGTAATAAATTTAGTTGAAGTTATATAGTTGTCTCAGGACAAAATACGATTACTTGACAGAAATCTTTACTGGAACTTGCTTTAAGCACAAAATTGCTCTTATGTAACTACTCAGAGCCTCTGAAATGAATTCATCTAGCAAATAAACTGTAGTAATCATATTTAAAGTTTTTCCATGACCAAACATCACCACTTATTAACTTTATAGTAAGACTAACACAATAAAACTTCAATTTTCTTAAGAAAAAAGTATGAAAATAATTTTGTAGATAATTGTATGATTTACAATTATATATTATATAAACTCATAATTATGACTGATTTTCAGCTTATGCTTCATGAAAATTGAAATGTTTTATTTGACAGAACTAATTGCAAACATTCTAGAGAAATCTAAATTTATATTAAAATTCCTTCACCAGGTTAGAGTAAAATTATTATTCACTCCCCACAAAATTATCGCATCACCCTACTTTTACGACAATACTATATAAACTTTTAGGTTGGTCGTTCAAGAGTCGCTTGGTAACTTTCTAAAGTGTGAAATAAGAAGATATCATTCAAAAGAGATGAGTTTATGATAGAAAAAATCAACAATTTTCGAGTTAATGGAAAATTTAAAAAATCTACCATCTTCAAACATTCGCGAAGAGACCAATCAACTAGCATTGAATGGTTACTAATCATTTTCAAAATCGAGTGTTTCCTCCCCGGGCCCTAATTACTGCCAGTACACGTCTCGGACGCCCCTCAAACAAATTTTGGATGTACTTTTGATTCATTGAGTTCCAAATTTCAGGAAGCAGATTTTCTAGTTGTTGGAGTGTTCTACAAGGCATCCTACGTTGCTGAATATGCCACCCCATGTTGTCCCAAACATGTTCTATGTGATTCGAGTCGGAACTTCTGGCTGGCCATCTTAAAACATCAATTTCGGCATTTTGCAGAAATTCTGTAACTACTCTAGCTGCATGAGGCCGAGCATTATCATGCATATAAATGAAGTTTTCGCCAATCAATAGGCCAAAGGTCGTCTGTATACAGGCATGCGTCTTTCATTTGATACTAGACATAACCTGGACTCGTCGGAAAAGAGAACATTTGACCATTCTGGAATACCCCAATTTGCATGTTCCCTCGCAAACTGAAGTCTTGCAACTGGATGCTCCCTGGAGAGACGCGGGCCAGTAGAAGCCACCCTTGGTCTGATATCGTCTTCTTTGACCTGTTCCTAACAGTTTGTAATGAAATATGCACATTTCTGGAAAGTGCAAGTTCATTTTGTAGCATTCTAGCCGTACAGTGCCGAACTCTTAGTGCAGTTAAACGAAGCCAACGATTATCAACTGGTGTTGTTATCCGATTTCTTCCCTGTCCGGCCCTTCTTCCATATTCCCTGTTTCGTGGTACCGATTAATTGCTCTTGAAATAGTGCTTTGGTTAAAATTCAACAAGTTAGCCACGTAACGTTGGCTTCGCCCCTCCTCTAGAAGTGTTACAATTCTTACCACTTCATGATCACTCAGCAGCCATTACATTAAATTCAAAGATTCGAAAATCAACAAGAAACACAGAAAACTTGCATTAATTTAGCGTGAAAATTGAATGAATACTGATAGTCAAATAAACTCATTCTTGTTTCAGACGTGTTTGAGATCATATGGAAACAAATGTTACTACATAGATAAGATTTTTCCCCTCATATGTCCAAAAACATATGTTGACAAAGAAACTGCGATCGAGCTGCTTAATCGATTGTGGAATTCAGAATAACAGGTGATGCGACAATTTTTGTGGTGTGTCTATTTTATCATCACAAGATCTACAAGTGAATATATTATCAAAGATTATGAGATCCCCATCCACAACGAAACCGAAAATTATTTTCAAATACTTAATTATAAAGTACTAGAGCAACTTACCAAACCAAACCCTGCGCTCCGCCATCTCTGGGCGAGAGATTGACATAACGTTCGGGCACCCAGAATTCTGTATCACCAAATACGTGCTGAGTGTATCCCTCTCTGATAGACATTTTTGTCTCAAAATAAAACCACACACAAAATCTACACAATTGCAAATCAAAAACCAAGCACTAGGATCCAAATCAACTAAAAGAAAATAAAAATGAAATGAGGCAAAAACCAGCATGCAACTATTTTGTTTTTCTACTTTCACCAAATGATTGCTGAACTTCCAAGAGAGGAGTGTAATAGTTTTTAGGTCACATCATAGATATTTTATGATAGTATGAAAGAAAATTGGGTACATTAAGCGGTCAGAAAAATAATTGCCAACTTGATTTATTTTGTTATTACAAGTGTATTAAATATAATTATATATACAAGGTGTAACACAGTACTGGCGTGTTTGAAAGCCTCAGTAGTAGGTGTTAATATAGAAGCACACAGACAGCTTATCACTTAATATATTTTTAACTTCCAATTAGAAATTTTTGCTACTGTTACAATAAGTTAAGGTGGTATCAGTACAGATTATTTCAATATAAAATAGTGTACAAAATGTATTAATGAAAATCTACGTTTTATAACACAAAATATTCAACTCTGTGTTCAATTCAGAGTTTGCATACCTGCATTTTGTCTATGATTTGGCTAATGAAACTGCGTACTAAACATTTCCTTTTTGTCGACAGATAAACTCATAGACGCTCATGGTTTTGAAGATTTTTTGTTGATATTCATTGATTTAATGGGAAAGGTAAGTAAGTAAGTAAGTGCATTTAATTTAGCTTTTAAAGCTACATTCATAATTACAATATATTTATATTCATATACATTCAAACAAATATGTGAGATCTTTATTTTGAAGGAAACAAAACAATCAACAACACACCTGAGAAACATTTTCCATACATAAGTATCCAATTTATTTGAGAAGAAAATTTTTAAGTTTATTTTGAACTTTTGAAAACTATGTTCATTCTGTAGTTCATTTGGTATAGAATTCTGCTATGCCTCTGTGTAAGATTGAGTTGTAACTGTATCTTCCTGTCTTTGCCATGTCTTTTTCAATTGTTTCTTACTAAATCCGTAATGGAACTTTGATGTTTTCCATACTGCATTTTTGAAATGAACAATAGCACATTATATCTGAGATAGGTTTTTACATCCATCCATTTATGAACTTTCAACATATGAACTATTGGGGTATAACGGTTGACCCTTAATACTGTTCTCATAGCCCTATTCTGGATTTTTTGTAAATGTTGGAGATATTTTTCCTAAGAAAAATACAGCACACTAGAACAATAAGTTAGCTGTGGCAATACAATCAGGTTGTAAAGCATTTTTCTTGAATTATAATGTAAGTTCACTGATACTCTTCTAAGATAACTTACTTTGACTGATAATTTTCTAATTATATTTGTGATGTGATTTTTGAAGTCAAGTTTTGAATCAATTTCTATACCCAAATATTTGAAACTTTCTACCAACTCTATAGTTTCTTTATTTATTTTGATTTGCAAATTCTCCTCTTTGGAAAGTTGTTTTATTTTTTCCCTAGAATCATAGCTTTGGTTTTTTTTGTATTCAAGCACAATTTATGAGAATGCATCCAATTTATAACTCTGTTCAGATCTTCTTGTAGGTTGCTAATAATCGAGTAGATGTCTTTACCATTTGTATTTCACAGTATTTGAGTACCTCGGGTAAATCATTTATATATATAGAATAAATAAGAAGGGGCCTAGTATGGCACCTTATGGAACACCCATATCAATATACTCAGCTTCAGACGTAATATTTCCTATTTTGACTTTTTGGGTTCTACCATCGAGATAATCTGTATACCATTCATGTGCCACCTATTCCTTTCAATTTCTGAAGCAAATATTGCATGTCTACTGTCTCGAAGGCTCTTTTCAGATCCAAGAAAATTGCCACCACTACCTCACCTCGATCCAATGAATTTTTCCAACTTTCCACTGGTGATACTAAAGCAGTTTCTGTTGAATATCCCCCTCTAAAGCCTGCTTGCTGGTCGGATAATATATTATTTTCTACAATATGCTCTTTCAGACTATAATACACCAATTTCTCAATAATCTTTTCCAAGATCGGTAGCATGTTTATGGGTCTCATGTCAGATGCTTGTATGGATTTTTCGATTTTTTTTATGGGAACAATTCTTGAACATTTCATGAGATTCAATGTGTTTGACAATGTTCAAGTTTGAACCAAAGAAAATAAGATCTCAAATTTGCACAAAAGGTAATTATTGTGAGTTCCTTCCATTCATAACTCATAGTTACTGTTTCTCAGGAAATTTTATCAAGGTTGTTGAATGAATGACAGGAATTCCTCATTGATTTGAAGTTGAAAGTTTCTCTGTTATAGGTGTCTGATAGTGGGAAACATGATGTTCAAAAATGTAGAAGTAGCATATGAAGTTTCATTTTGTACAACTACAACTTTCAATCCAAGATTTATGAAAGTCACAGGAAACATGCTGCTACTTATGCGACTCATATTTTGGAAAAAATTCAACTACTACTTGGAGAATGCTAAGCAATTTGACAATTTTCGTAATGGGTAGTTGTACTATAGGTATTTCATATAATTGTGTAAAATGAGTATGCTTATCACGTAATATGGAAATATAAAGTTGTTTTATTGCAATTTTTTCCTTTCATTTTCATTTCATAGTATATTATAAAGATTCACAAGAAAATGAATTGAAGAGAAGTAATATTGAAGAAAGAAATTTCAATTATTAGAGAGCAAGTTTATAAGGAGCTGACTGCTCGAAACCAACTGCCAATTCGACAGTTAAGGATCTAGGAAATTGACAGTTACAAGAAACAGTGAAACTGATATATATTTAATATCATTGTATTGTGTATGAGGCTCCATAATGTAATTTACAAATTTGTGGATCTCATTTCTGCTTTCCTTAAGATCACTTCAATTCAGAAGATGTTTGTTCTTTCTGGTAAGCAAATTGTGCGAATTTTGGTCAATTTGAATTTATACAAAATAGTTACATATAGGGCAATCACATAAGGTGAAATTTTTATGTGTTCAGTAGTGAACACTCAAATTTTAATTTGAGAAGAACTTTCATTTTCTATTTCATTAATATACTTGAGAAGTCATTCTTCCATCTTGCTGTTTCAAGCTCATATTTGTTGTTTATTATATTTCATGAATCTTATTGGATTCTTATCTGATCTAATACGAATCAGAACTATTGAGTAAAAATTAAAAATTTGAAACTATAGATCTGCTTATATTGATCTTTCTGAAGTATATATTTAATGCTTTTGGAACTAGAAATTTGGAATATTGTGAATTAATATTAGAGTTGTTGATGATTGAATTTCTATGCCTAAAGGGTGATTGAACAATTCGTTTTTTTGAATCAATGTTGAAATGTTTTTAATTTCATCTTATGCTAGCTCAATTGGCGAAAGTTGAGATTTCGAATTTAATGTATCCCTTTGAATTGGGATAGTAGTGATAGTGTTGAAATTTGTGTGGTTGATGATATCCATAAAACAACACTGGAAGCTGCGTTACCCTGACTGAGGTAATATATGAGAAATTTCCATGTAACATAAAGAACTATTGAGTAAATATATGAATAATTAAGTGAAAATAATAAGGCGTTTAGTATAGATAGAGTTGGATATAAAAAGGCGTTCAGTATATTACGCGTTTAGTATATTGGCTATTTAGATATAAGAGGCCTCCTGACAAGGACGTTTTTATCAGTTTGAGAACGAGTGCCTGCAAGGCATGAGGGGCACAAATTCCAAATTCACGTGTAGAAATCCCTTTTTGATACGGGCTTGAGTCTATCCCAATATTTTACCCAATGGAATCAGTTTTTAAAAGTATTTCCAGTTGAATGAATAAGAACATTCGTAGCGACGGGACATCCTGTATAATAATTTAACTTCTCAAGAACGGAATATTCAAGTAGAGACCTTTTCAGAGAAATACTCGACATGTTTTCCTTACGATGAGTCACTGACTTATCAAACCGCCCTCGTATCATAAATAAACCATCGAAACCTTTGTTCAAAGTGGCATATCGTCGATTCAACTGAAACTGCGGCGCATAAAAGACGACATCAATTTTAAATTTCAACTTTGCGGAGTACAGTTCGCGCCGATTATTTCATGAAAATGGAAATAAGCATTCATGTTTTCCTGAAAGGTGGAAATATAAAAGCCATCGCCATCGACGCGAAAAATGAAACATTCAAATGGGTTAAATAATTGGGTACAGACTGCATGCTACGCTTTCAGCGGAATAGAGAGAATTTCCTCCGACTCTCGTTGCGAGCACTTAAAAAAATTAGTTGCAGAACCGATCTGAAATATGAATTATCCCGAGAACTCTGCATAAAGTCCCGACTAATTGAGCTCTTCAGAAACTGAATTTCGAGACGATAGACATGGAAAAATATGGAAATATTACCGTAATGATTAAAAAATCAATTAGAGTGAATTAAGCAAAGTTTCGGAAAGAAGTGTGTATCGTTTTGTCGAGAAATACCGTAAACTTGACTCGAGTGAAATTGTACTTCAACTAGATCTTCTAGGCGTAGATAGATATAAAATTAAGTGTGGTCTGATTGACAGCCGTGACACTGCGAGCTACTCTCTCCTAAATTTCACCTACAAGCTCCATCATTCTTGTAAAGTTGTAAAGGCTACAAGCTTTATGGGCGAGAGCTTAATGAGCTTAGTCAGCTCCAGTTTGTTAAATCCAAGTTCCTCCAGCCAGATTCTGTCTCTGGCTGGGCATTCGCACATGACGTGCTCTATTGATTCTATCTCCTTCTCACATAATCTGCATGAAGAGTCTTCGATCAATCCTTACTTATTTGAGTGGTTTCTGAGGTGCAGTGCACTTTTCAATATGGAAACTAGAACTAGCCTAGGCTCCAGTTCGATGAATTCCAAGGTTGTTCTTCGAACGGTCAATGAGTCCGCCTTCTCATTGGACTCAATGCCCGAGTGGCATCTAATGTACACACATTAGATGGAGTTTGTCGAGGGGTTAAACGACGGTTGTCGGATGCAAATGCATTAAGTGCCGGTTGACTATCCGTCATAATTTTTATTGACCTAATTGTTTATCCTCCGGCAAGCAGGATGTTAGCAGAGGTCAATGGCGAATATTTCTGCTTGAAAATCAACCGCAAATTCGCCATGACATAAAGACTTATCCTTTGCAGCACCCCGACCATATATACCAGCTTCAACACCTTGGGCAGTTTTGGAGCTGTCTGTGAATCAGCACTGAGGTAGACAGTCCTTGGAGCTAGCCCATTCCTGTCTGCTATGAATTATGATCTGTCTTGGCAGCTCCATGTTGGTTTTGGGTAATGCTTTGCCATTCTAGCTGTTTCTCGAATTACCAGGTGAAGAGGTCCAAGGTCGCAGTAGGTGTAGAGCCAAATGCTCCAGACAGTCCTTTGCAACTTAGAGAGCTTAAGTTGGGATTGTCTTTCAAGGCTTCACTTACCTAGCAATGCAGCCACATATGATAGTCTCACCACTATCACATATAGCCACTCGAGTTGTTTTAGGGCAGGGCCCCAGTCCTTTCCATAGGTCATTAGTCCATAAGGAATATCTAGCTTTGCGTATTGTGTTTTCCAGGCGCGAATTCAACGCGAAGATCTTATTATCTAAGATAATCCCCAGATATTTCCTCCGTAACCGGAATAAACACTCCGTTCAGGAAAAGGGGATGCCAATATCCTCCTTTTCCTAGTGAATTGCACCGTAAGGGTTTTGTGGGAGTTTATATTAAGTTTTTTACCCTCACAAAACCTCTGGATAGCTGAAATGGCCTCCTGAAGTCTGTCAGAGACGTCGTCGTCATGTTCGCCAGCCAGAATTACTATATCGTCAGCGTACGTTCAGAATCCAACCAGCAGGGACCACTACAAAGGGTATAGTACTCCTCTGCCAGCCACAAAACTGACTCCTCCCCCTTTCAAAGGAGCGTTGAATACTCTGGCATTTAGCATGTTGCTAATCCATTGCGCAATAATATTTGTTACTCTTCTAGCTCCCGCTGTATCGCTGTACCGCTCTGCTGTATCAAGGCAGGTAGGCTGCCATCCACATAATGAACTAGTGGTGTAATAAATACACCATCTATGTACATGAAGACTGCAGCTGCAGTATTTTCGCGGTCCAGAGATTGAGTGATTCCTTTCACTACATAATTAAGTGCCAGATCAGTTGATTTACCTTTCTGAAAGGCGTATTGATGCTCACTTAGAGGCTTCAGCAATAACACCTCAGTCCTGATGAATCCATCTAACACCTTCTCCAGAGTTTTCACAACAAAATACATGAGACTCGTCGGTCTGAGCGATTAAGGTTGCGAGTTTGATTTACCCACCTTAGGGATGTATGCAACCCTAACCTTCTGCCAGCTGGCCGGAACATCATTCCAGGTCAGGCTAAACCGGAAGAGACTAATGACGTATGGAAGGACGACCTTGATGTAGCAAGGTAGGCATTATGCTACCCTCCGCAGGACCCGTAAATGGCTTTAATGAATGAAGCGCCCACCTAACTGCTCCGGGCTTGATGATCGCTCTTGCGTTCTTCCAATCGCCTTTTAGCAAGAACCTAAGGAAGACCATAACTATCACCGATATATCATATAGCTTCTCACCAATAGTCTATTTCTTATGGCTTGGGTGTCATTTCTAGGCTATTAATTTTTTTGGTAGATTTCTTGATACTATAAGCCTTTCAGCCTTTTCAGTTCTTTTTGTCAGATATAAAGGTCAAACGTGTTTTGCTGTGTTTGGCGAAATCAAGAGAAAAGAATCAAATAATTTTTTTTGTGAAAATATAACTGGTTGGAACAAGTGATAATTGCTCACTTCATAAATAATACCTTTTTTCATTTGTTTTTTCAGATTTGACACAGATAAAAACGAAGAAGAGTGAAGTATTCCAATGTTTTCTTCAACTTCGAACATTTCAAAAAATAAAAAACTGAAATATCGCCAAACTAGCAATCTGTCTTGTTCTGCAGTAAGACATTAACTTAACGGTGCATATCAACAGTGTCTTAACGGTCTGAACGATTTAGGATGGGGTTGAAACAACATTTCAGGCCAGTCTCGACCGGACGAGTCTACAGAGGTATGGAGGATGTCCACCCCTTGTATCAAGGCGGGTGCTGCGTTCCTCCCCAGGAGTCTTAGATGGCTTGAACGAACGGAACGTCCATCTAACTGCTCCGGGCTTGATCATCATTCTTGAGTTTTTCCAATCGTCCTTTTGGCAAGACTCATCAGGGCTATGATGTCACAACTATTACAGATATCAAGAGATTCCTAATCAGCTTAATCGAATTGCTGATTTTGAAAATTAAGCTGACATTGTATAATATAAAGTCTCTTCGCAATGTACACGCTCAATCGGATTCAGGTCAGGCGATTAAATAGGCTAACGTAAAACATTGATTCCATGCAGATTTGAGAACTCGCAGCAGCTGTAGAGCGAGGGGCAATGCATGAATGGAATGTTTTTATGCAATTGCTGAAGCATATGGTAGCACAAGAAAATCTGATTAACGTAGAAGTAAGCATCCAGACAATTGTCAACCAAAACGAAATCAGTTTTGCGAATGAAAGAGATTATACTCCAATCACCTCTTCTATAGCTGTGTATGTTTTCGACATATCTAAGCCTTTGAACATTACTAAGTTGTCTCCAAAGTGGCACTAGCCTGAAATCTGAGTGTAGTTCAAACGGAGATTCATTTGACAATTAAACATCAAACCCACAATTCATATGATATTGAGCTCAGTGTTATTAAGCAGAATGATTAACTTTTGTCAGGGATTGACACCTTCAAGGTCTGGAGTGAAGATTGACTTCATGCATTCATTTGGCAATGTTCAATTGCAGTTTTTTATTTGCGTTATTGATGTGATTCAATTGATGCAAATTTAAAAAACTTGAAGATTCGCTGATTGCTCTAGAAGCATTTTGCATTATCCTCGTTATTCTTCGTGAAACAATTTTTATATGACTGACATTTATGAAGTAGGATATTTTCAACATCATATATATATATATATATATATATATATATATATATATATATATATATATATATATATATATATATATATATATTATCCGGGAGTACATCCGTTCGTTAGATTGCTCTCCATTGAATGGAGTTTGCAGACGTTTCGCCAAAATCTCACTTGGCATTTTCAATGCGTAGTCGTGGTAGGTAACTGAGGATTTTCGATATTGTTCACGGTATTTAAGCCTCGTCGTTGCCGAAGATTGTATCGGCGTTCTGGATTGGGTGGAGTTAGGCCCCGCTTACTCGGGGTTGTGAGTAGAGTTATTGTTTCGATGTTCGGCGTTGTTTGTTGCGTTGTGTGTGGTGTCTTTTTTGAGAAGGGACTTCCAAGTAGTTGGAAGGTTGAGGGCATCGTCTCTCTTATTGAGGATTCCTTTTTTCTCTATTTCTATTGCTTCCTGTATTGTTCTGGTTTTGAAGTGGTTTATGTTGGCGATTTGTTTGCAGCTATCAAAGTCTATTTTATGGCCTGTATTTATGTGGTGTTGAAAAAGAGCACATGTCATTTGTTTATTCTTGATGGATAATTTGTGTTCGTCCAGTCTCGCAGACATTTTTCGGTTGGTCTGTCCTACGTATTTTGCTTGACATGTTCCACAGGAAATGCTGTAAACGCCCTGGTTTTGTAATTTGACTTTGTCCTTAGGGTTTCTCAGCAAGGCGCCGATGGTTAGGTTAGAGGTGTGTATGTGGTTGATATGTCGTGTTTCCGTAGAATTCTTTCGATTCGATCCGTTATATATATATATATATATATATATATATATATATATATATATATATATATATATATATATATATATATATATATATATATATATATTAATTATATATTAGTTTCGGAGAAACATTCAAAGGTAATACATTAAAAACTCAGGTACAATCAAAATTGTCATTGCACAAGTATTCTTCCACCGAATAAAACCAACTACACAACAAGAAGTTTTTCACCTAAGCTTTAAACCTAATAAGAGGAGATTTTCTCCACTCTGATGGTAGTCTTTTATAAAGTTAATAGAGTTCTTTGCTGCCTTCGTTGAACTGAAGCGCGGGCACAGTAGATAAATTGCATACCTAGTAGAACTGAATGCACATCTACGTGAGAAGAGTACCTTTCCAAATTTGAGTGAACGTACATGATCTGTGAATAGATATAGAGAAAAGGCAGTGACATGATTTTAGAGTGTATGAAAAGTGGCCTCAATGATCCAGATATCAAGCTCCTGCTATTGTTCTAACTGCCCTTTTCTGGAGCCGTAAAATTCTATCCGCGCCGCGAGAATTTCCCCAAAGCACCACACCATAAGACAAAATAGAATGGAAAAGGAGAAATATGTTGACCTCAAAATGTGGTCAGCGTAATTGTAATAGTGCATAACAGATGACAGTCGACCAGCCTCAGTGGAAGATCCAATGGTGGAGGGAAAGATCATGGTTTGTTATATCTCGATTGAGTTTCAAAGTGTTCGTTCTGAACCATGTCTCAGCCTTGGCCAAGGCCACATTTCCCAAATTAGACACAGTAAGCCTGTCAGCAGCCGAGCAGAAATAGTCGCGTCATCTGCAAAGAGCACACATCTAAAAGACTCCAGACTTAAAGAGTTTAGCTAAGATCGGAACTATAGAAATGGGACGGTATTTACCCAGTTCCGTGGGGTCCCCTTTTTTGAAGATGGATATAACTTTAGTTTTTTTAAAGACGTCCGGGAATACCCCCTCAACCAGGCATCTATTCGAGAGCGTACAAAGTGAACAAGAGATAACAATAAGCTTTCTGTTCGAAAGTTCGTTTCATATTTACATACTCAGTTATCTGTTGGACAATTATTTTCTAAACCTGACTCAACTCGAAAATAATTTCGGTTATAGATATTAATTCAGAATCATCTACATCCTCGCTTAGCAGGTTAAAACTCTTGCATGTTGCACAAAATTCCATGTAATGTAGTTAGGATCTTACCACACAATGCCCTGGGCTCCTGATCCAATAGGCTTCAAGTTCTGGTATCGTTTAAGAATAGTGAATTTGGTATCTCCCACCTCTACGGTGTAGAACTGGGACAGACGGGACATCTTACGCCAGTCCCCGATTAATGGGGGTGTTGTCTGCAAAATAAAATAAAATTATTTTCTGATAATGCTTTCATCATGAATCATTATAAAAGAATGTAAAATATAATATATATATATATATATATATATATATATATATATATATATATATATATATATATATATATATATATATATATATATATATATATATATATATATATATATATATATATATATATATATATATATATATATATTGCCCATATATCTGGTGTATCTGTTGAAAACTTCCTCTGTTTTTGTTAAAATTAAGCCTTTATTTCTAGAAAGAAAATACAGATACAATCAATCAAAGTATCGACCATTATTCATTATCACTTTTTCCCATTTTCCTGGGAGGAGACGAATGCCATGACGACAAAATGGCTCATTTTTGGATTGGATCGAGTTTTGGAAGGTCCTCTCTTTTCCATTCTCTTGTTAGAAGTTCAGTTGCTATAGATCTTCTCAATTCTAGTTGGTCGAGTTTTCCACCATTGTCTTTATGTAAGCGCCAAGAGCACAGCCATGTCAATGCAATGAGCAAATAATGAAAATACCATTTTTCCCCCTGATGCTAACTCTAACGTCACCGAGATTTTGATCGCCACAGTCCACCCCTCCCATTTTTCATTGTAAGAATTTATAAAGTCTGGTTGATCTATATGAATATATTTCTTCTCAGATTGGGAAAACCTTTTTACTCTATTCACCGGAAACAGTGTTGAAGCATTTGATGTTACATTCACAACATTGTTGTCATTCCATCTGATCATGATGATTTCGTCATCCGCCAAAGTATGCTCAAAATAACCTCGATCTTTTTTTTTAGTACACTTGAACTATGATAGATAGGGGTGAGGAGGGGATTCGTTTTTTTCCTCAGCGTTTCAGTAGCTTTTTGGCCCCTCAATTTCAATATTTTGAGCAACGATAGTGAGGTGAAGTAATTGTCGAAGTATAAACGAAATCCTTCAAAGGACATATTTTTCAATATATCTGCATATTGTAAAACTACTGATGCGCCAAGACCCATATGTTTGTATTTATATGGCAATGTACTTGAGGAACCTTGGTATGGTTCAAAATCATTTACACACAACCAAATTTATATGGAATCACCCGATATTTTGAATATTACCACAGGGTTTTTGGAAATTTCGAAGGATTGTTAGAATTGATCCTTTTCGAGATATTTCAACTAAAAAAAGAAATAAATTGAGGTTTATTTCAAGAAAGAAAAAAATAAAAGGAAATAAAAGTCTTTCCGTATGTAGTAAAAAAAATGAAAATTGTTTTCTCATGGTGTATGTGTTTTTTTCTCGACCTCAGTAGCTTGTATTACCTCCTCTTGCCTTGATACAAACCTGAATCCGTCTAAGCATGCTTTGGATTGGGTTTTCGACCTCCTCTGGGATGATATCCTGTCACTCTTCTGTGGTGGCTTGGATGAGCTGTTGTGAGGTTCTTGGATTATCCTGGCGCGATCTAGTTTTCCTTTTGAGATTATCCCATAAATTTAATAGCGTTTAGGTCTGGAGAGCAAGCTGGCCAGTCCAAAATAGCGATTCCCTCTGTCTCAAGATAATATCGCACGAGGTTGCTGGAATGCGGAAAAGCATTATCTTGCATAAAAGTCAAATTCTCACCGTGGACATCTCGCCAAAGTCTCACCATGGGCTTCAGCACTAGGTCCACGTAATTTCTAGCAGTTACACTCGCAGGAAACGAAATCAAATCTGTTTTGCCTCCCACCATTATGCCACCCCAAAACATCACACTGCCCCTTTGGTATTTCGGAATTTGTCTTGCTGCTAGGAGTCTAGCTTGTCTTCCACGACCCCTTAAAACCCGAATCTGGCGGTCATCTGATCGAACACCAATTCTAGTCTCATCCGAAAAAAGAACATTTCGCCAATTCTCAATATTCCAATTTTCGTGCTCGATACACCAATCAAGTCTGTTAATTTTTTGTTGTCTGGTTAGCTCTGGAACTCTTAAGGGCCTTCTGCTGTATAAACGTCTTTGACGTATCGTTTCGACTGATACACTGATGCCTGTTGCTTCCAGAAATTGCCTTTGGAGTATGGGGTGCGGCGCACTAGGGTCTCTTCTTGCAATTTGGCACAAAAAGTGGTCTTGTTCTTCAGAAGTGATCTTTCTGCGACTTCTTCTAGGTCTATTTTGCAGAGATTGTACGTATCGGGCGTAGGTTTTCGAAATCACCCCCTGTGATACCCCCATTGTGGCCGCTATACCCCTCTGTGTCACCCCTTCTTCAACGAGAGAAATACCGAGTGATTCCATATAAATTTAGTTGTGTGTATATAACAAAATATAAAACCGTTAGCTTTTTAACACGTGCTCAGTATTGCTCAGTGTGTATCTCACAACAATATTTGTACAATGAATCCTAATGAATAAAGGGAGGAAAAAGGATAAAAAAATCGAGATGTGAAAGAAAATCTCACGAATTCCATGGCAATCAGCATAATTAGGAAGCCGATCATTCTTATACAAGTGCATCTGCAAGAAAACTAAATGAAAAAAGTGATTTTGACGTGAAGATCAATGATAGCAATAATACGTATTGTATTTTAATTTTCCCTCGTTTTTTCAGAGTTAGCGTCTATGTTAAAGTGGAAAACTTGTAATAGTGATATTACTTTTACTAAATCTGGAATTCTTGGCTTAGGATATAATATTGTAACGATATCCAATCGTCCCTGAAGCCGACCCTGTCACGGCTCGGCGGAGTGTCGAGTACGGGGCACTTCAGCGCACCGTATTACGAAGAAATCAGTGTTGCCGTTTCCGGAAGGTTCTCGAACGAAGATCTGGAACAGAGCCGAAGTTACGCAAATGTTCTAGAACAATTCGTACTTGTACATAAGAAGAGAGCGCGAAGCGCAGAGGATTGAGTTTGAACACAGAGCGCGAATAAGTGGACAAAGTGTTAGAGATAAATGAAGCTGTATCGATTTTGTTATACAAATTAGTCATTTAGTTTAGTGTTATAATTGTTCAGTCTACGTGTGAATAAATTAGTTAGTGTTTTTGTAACGTTGAAGTGTTTTGATTTGAACCTAAAAATAATTTCAAGAATTAAGAAACGTCACAAATATAAATATCGAATGTGCTTGTGGTGACAGAAAAATAAATTCATCGAAATTATTAAATAACTCGTTTGAAATCAATCACCACATCCTATTTATTTTTTGATAGCTCGACCTAGGCTTCAACGGCCTTAATCTTGTTTGTTCTCTTATGGATATGCCAAGTTTCAATGAGACATCTTATCATAAGATTATAGAGAAGATAATAATTGCTGCAAAATCTGTCGCTGAAATTTGTTTGAAAAAAGATGGCATCGAAGAGAAGAAATTGAATCAAGAGAAGGGTTTCTCCGAGTATCTGTATCAGGAGACGTCACTTGGTGAAAGCGTGAATTTAGTTCATTGCTGGGCGTTTCAACACTGATTGGCAAGTATTCTGGCAAAGTTTTAGATTATTTCGTTTCTTCGAAAACATGCAAGATCTGTGAAGGTCTTCAACTTGAAAGTTGAACGAAGTGGATTTTGAAGTATGGCACGAGAGCGAGCACAGTAGCGAATGCTCTTCTAATTGTGAAGGTAGTTCTGGTGGCATGGAGGTACAAGGAATAATTGAAATTTTAAAAATTCTATGAACTTTCATAACGCAAAAGATGCATATTACATAGGTGACGTTGATTCTAAGAAGATTTAGATGTACAAAAACTGGGGTGTGTACTGCATGTTGGCAAACGCATGTTTCGTCAGCTAAAAGAAGCAAAAAAGATTACAATTCAATGAGAAAAGATTAGAAAAGAAGAAGAAAGAAAAGAACGAGAAAGTAAAAATGTCATCAGCCAAAAATAAGAAGAAAGTCTGAGCCGAAACCTCCTCCACCAGTAAAGACCCGATATTTAACTGGCAAAGTCATGAAAGAAATGTCCACAAATTATGCTTTAGCCATTCAACGACACTCAGAATCGGTTGAAAAAATCAAAAAAGAAATATTGGCAGGTTTTTACCATACTATTCTACAGATGATGTGCTGCGCCACGAATACTGCAACCCAGAGTGGTGAAAATACTTGAAGGCTCAATCATTACATCACAAAACAGCGCTCAGTGAAGAAGTACAAAGCTATGTGAAGCCTGTATTTGACAAACTAACTGATGAAGAATTATTGAGAAGGTGTTTAGGAAAATATACTCAAAATAATAATGAGCCATACAACAATACCCTATGGACAATGATGCCTAAACATAACTTCGTTGGAAGGGAAGTTACAGAATTGGCCGTGCATATTTCGCCATCACTGTTCAATGAAGGGCGAATGACACACTTTGCGGTAGATGTTCGAAATTATCTGGATGAAGTTTTTCCAGAAAGATGGATCGGTAGAAGAATTCCTATCGAGTGGCCCTCCTGGTCACCTGATCTATCGCCTCTGGACTTCTCTTTATGGGGCCACTTGAAATGCCGAGTTTGTAGAGAACGACCTGCCAATCTAGATGAGTTAAGGCGTCGCATAATAGAAGAAATCAATTTGATACCCCTACAATTTCTGCAAAATTCTCTTAGAAACTTCACTAATCGATTAGGTTATTGTCAGGAGGTGAATGGAACTCATTTTCAACACTTGCTATAGTTTCAATAAAAAATTTCCTCGTTCGTGCAAAAATCAAAACTTCAACAAATACTTGACAATAATTGTCATCCTGTCACGTTGATTATGAATTCGAGAGTAATTTGATTAAGGTGATAATAATTGTCATTTTGATTTTCGTATGAACACGACATTGAAGAAAAGCATTTTTCTTGATTGTTTGTAAGGATGTTTTTCCTCTGAATCTAAAAATAAATAAAAATATAGGGCAAATACAAGTAAACGATGATTCTACTAAAATGCTCGACGCGTTTCGATACACAGTATCTTTATCAAGAGCGAATGAATACTACAAATATATCTTACTAACAAATTTTTATATATATTAAAGAGGCAATTCACTCAGAGCTATCCGTACTTGAACTAATATTTAGGAAATAAATTTACTAAGGGTGAGTTATTTATGACTACCCGATCATTAAGAATTTCCGGCGAATACCTAAATCTGTCAATTTCAAGTACTTCCAGAAGGTTGAGTTTTATACCTCTGCTGTCAGAATGTAGGATTTCAAATTCTGAATTGAAAGAGTGACTATTTTCCTTAAGATGATTTGAATAATTTGAATCGGTTTTTCCATTAATGAAACTGCGTTTATGTTCAGAGATTCTAACATTAAAATTTCTTCCTGTTCTACCTATATGAAAACAATTGCAACCTGTACAATCCAATCTATAAACACCTGATTTATTTTCTTTATTAATTGGAGATTTATAATTCCTGATAAATGAACCTAAATTTGTTGATGTTTTGAACGCTATATTTAAATTTGAACTTTTAAGGAGGGATTTCACATTATTGCTAATATTGCCTATATAATGTTAAATTATTGAATTTCTTGTCTTGGTGTTCACCGATTATATATATATATATATATATATATATATATATATATATATATATATATATATATATATATATATATATATATATATATATATATAAATAATTTTTGTTTTTTCATATATAATATGCTGCTAACTAAATTTGCATCATAATCATTATTTATTGCGATCTGTTTTCTCAAATTCAATTCTTTGAAATAATTATCATCAGACATCGGTGTGCTCAAGAGTCTATGTATATAGCTATTAAATGCTGCAACTTTATGTTGGTAAGGATGTGCTGATGTATAATGAATTGTGATATCTGTATGAAAAGTGTTTTGATAAATTGAAAACTGATGTTTATTATTGATGGTTATGATGCAAATCTACTTAGCAGCATATTATATAAGATGAAACAAAAATTAGCTTTACAACATATATATCCAATTGGTGAAAACCAAGACAAGAAATTCAATAGTTTAACATATACAAGCAATATTAACAATAATGTGAAATCCCTTCTTAAAATTCAAATTTAAATACGTTCAAAACCTCAACAAATTTAGGTTCATTTATCAGAAATTATAAATCTCTAATTAATAAAGAAAATAAATCAGGTGTTTATAGATTGGATTGTACAGATTGCAATTGTTTTTATATAGGTAGAACAGAAAGAAATTTGAACGTTAGAATCTCTGAACATAAACGCAGTTTCATCAATGGAAAAACCGATTCAAATGATTCAAATCATCTTAGGGAAAATGGTCACTCTTTCAATTCAGAATTTGAAATCCTACATTCTGAGAATAGAGGTATAAAACTCAACTTTCTGGAAGGGCTTGAAATTAACAGATTTAGGTATTCACCGGAAATTCTTAATGATCAGGTAGACATAAATAACTCATCCTTATTAAATTTATTTCCTAAACATTAGTTCAAGTACGGATAGCTCTTAGTGGATTGCCTCTTCAGTATATATAAAAATTTATTAGTAAGATATATTTGTAGTATTCATTCGCTATTGATAAATATACTGTGTATGGAAACGCGTCGAGCATTTAATAATATATTTTAGTAGAAATCATCGTTTACTTGTATTTGTGAAAATGGATTTCTATCACGTAAAAGCCTCGTCAATTGAAACATATAGGGTGTTATATTTGAAATTCTCATGTTGTGGTCATTTCCGGATACACCGGAAACACTATTAGCACAATATATTAACACTGAACTCTTTATGCTTCACGATGTAGGAATACCAATTTTCAAAAAATCGCTCGGTAAATAAATGGGATAATTATCCGTTCCGGTACTTTTGCTTAACCCTGTATAAAAGATCCAAATGAAAAACAAACAGCTACGTACAACGAGCACCACATTGATACAGATCCTAATGCAGTGAGATTGTCATTATTCAGACAACCTGACCTGGAAAAATCGAAGCGACCGTGGAGGGATAATTTCTTTCATTACTCTGAATCAAGTCTTGTAACTCTTCAACTTTGGAAGGGCGGCAACCCTCATTCACTCTCTATCAAATAAAATCATATTTCAATATCGACATATTTGATCGATTTCCAAGTTTAACTTTATTAAATTTACGCTATAAATTCAAACTCACCAAGATCGATCCATCTTATTTGTGTCAGAGAGGACGGTAGAAAATTGAAGTTGAACTGGAAAGAGAAAAATTGCATTAAAAATATGAATTCAATAACAATGGTGAGAAGATGGTGGGGATATCTTAAGAGGTATTATCACTTCAAAATTTATATATATATATATATATATATATATATATATATATATATATATATATATATATATATATATATATATATATATATGCATCGATATCGAGTTTACCTTTCTTGGGGTTTAAGGTTTATAAGAATATAGATATAAACACTATCTAAAATAGACGTTTCAGGATTTTTTCTTCCCTTCTTCAGTATTTAATCTACAACATTACAAAAATATACATTACGATTCATATTAAATTATTCTTAAAATGTATCTCACCCACTAATCTTTGGATGTTTGTTTTATTTCTATTTTTAAGAATTGTGGAAACTTTGTGTTTTGGAGATGAAAACTGACATCTCCAAAAACAATTCTTAAAAATAGAAATAAAACAATCATCCAAAGATTAGTGGGTAAGATACATTTTAAGAATAATTTAATACGAATCGTAATGTATATTTTGTAATGTTGTAGATTAAATACTGAAGAAGGAAAAATCCTGAATGTTAGATAGTGTTTAAATATTCTTATGAACCTTAAACCCCAAAAAAGTAAACTCAATATCAAAATAAAATATAAAAGGTTAAAAAATTCTAAAACGTAAAAGTATATATACAGGGTGCTTCAACGGAAACTAAACAGAGGCTATATCTACCAAGATATTCATTTCTGATCAAAACGCAAAAACAGGTCAATTTTTGTTTCAATGGCAGTCATCATCAAGTACAATCCTCATCTCGAATTTCAACCCCTAGAGCAGGGGTGACAACCCTTGAAAATTTGGAAGAGGGTAGATGGGTCGAGTGATAACTCGAAAGAAAGGTATTATCTCATTCCCTTGAAAGAATTTTCATTTTTGATTGAAAACTGTAGAAGATACAGAGTGAGCCACTGAAAAATAGAGAAGACTATCGCCCCAAGACTATTGGAGTATTAGTGCGAAAAACTGGAATAGATTCATTTTAGATCAAAAGCTGTCATCCTCCGAAATCACCCTCATCTCGAATTTCAATCCCTAGAGCAGGGGTAATATTTCGATCCAGTGATACCTCAGGGCGATAGATAGTCTCCTCTATTTTTCAGTAGCTCACTCTGTATCTTCAACAGTTTTCAATCAAAAATAAAAATTCGTTCACGGGGATGCAGACAAAGGTAATACCTTTCTTTCGAGGTATCACTCGACCCATCTACCCTCTTCCAAATTTTCAAGGGTGGTCACCCCTGCTCTAGGGGTTGAAATTCGAGATGAGGATGGTACTTGATGATGACTGCCATTGATCAGCATGGATCTGTTCCATTTTACTTCACTGAAACTTGAATAGTCTCAGGGAAATAGTCTTCCCTATCTTTCAGTTGCTCACCCTGTATCTTTTACAGTTTTCAATTAAAAATGGAAATTCGTTCAAGGCGATGTAGACAAAGATACCACCTTTCTTTTGAGTCATCACTCGACCCATCTTCCCTATTCAAAATGTTCAAGGATTGCAACCCCCGCTTAGGGGGTTGATATTTCAGGCAACTTTTGTACCCCAAAAGATGTCCCCCTTGAAACAAAAATTGACCTGTTTTTGCATTTTGATCAGAAATGAATATCTTGGTAGATATAGCCTCTGTTTAGTTTTCGTTGAAGCACCCTGTATGTATTGTCTTATGCTTAATGCCTTTTCTTGTGGTTTTAAGCATATTGAAGAATAGCATTTGGTTGCATTTGCTGTACATTTCCATTTCTTCACCAAAATCGTCACACAATTTTCATTTGCTTGCTTTACTATTTTCTCTACTTTCAGCCTCTGTTTTTTGTATTCAGTATAATTTTTGTGAGTTTTCGTCTAAAGTATTTCTTATAGAACTTTTTTCTTTGCTATTTCATCCTTAATTTCCTCATTCCAACAACGTGTTTTACTTTCTAGAACTATCTCTTACTAATGTTCCACACATCTCTGCCACTGTGCTCAGTACTTTTCCTTTGAATTTTAGTCATATACCTTCCACATCTAATAGAAGAAAAACTTTCTGCTTCACAATCTTTATGGTAATGGGAATCTGTACAATTTGAGCATTTTGTATCACCAACGTAATGATAGAATCCGTAGATTTCAAGCTTATCTGTATGATTTTACCAGTTCTAACAAAACGAAAAAATTATTGTTTGTCAATATTCAAAATATAAAACATTTCATCCTCAGATCTCAACGGTTGGATTTCCAACGAATTGCCGGCGATTTAAATTAATCTTAAACGTTAATTATGGAAATTGAGAGTTGGAGAGTCAATTGGTACTTGCTGACATGAAAAAATTCTTCATTGCACGATTAATCTTTCACAGTTTTCAATTAAAAATGGAAATTCGTTCAAGGCAATGTAGACAAAGATACCACCTTTCTTTTGAGTCATCACTCGACCCATCTTCCCTATTCAAAATGTTCAAGGATTGCAACCCCCGCTTAGGGGGTTGATATTTCAGGCAAGTTTTGTACCCCAAAAGATGTCCCCCTTGAAACAAAAATTGACCTGTTTTTGCGTTTTGATCAAAAATGAATATCTTGGTATATATAGCCTCTGTTTAGTTTTCGTTGAAGCACCCTATATATATATATATATATATATATATATATATATATATATATATATATATATATATATATATATATATAGTTTTGAGTTTGATCCTTCTATTGTTTGTACATGTCAGAAGTATAAAATCTTTCAAAAATGCCACCGGAACAGGACAAAATTTATCATCCAACTAAAAAGGATCTAGAACAGTACTCGTAAGTAAATGTTTTCATAAAAAAAGTAAATTTAAAGGTAATCAACATTCTGGAAATTCAAAATTGGAAAAAAATTTCATGAGTGCATCAGCTAAAAATCTGACGGGGTCCAGTGACCCTGACGGAGATTTACGAAAAAGTGCTATTGGCTTCGGTTTCAAACTTGAAATTCAGTGTTCTTGTCAGCATCCAAGTTCGGTCAATTCTTGCACTAGTACCTATAAAACTTATGAGATCAACAGGCAAATGGTTTTGATTTTCCGCCTATTAGGGGTTGGATTCAATGGCATAAATTTGTTCTGTTCCATGATGGATCTAGGTCGACGCTTCAACCAGAATTTGTACTACAGCGCGTGCACAAATATCGCTTTTTCGGCTGAATGTTTGGCTAAAGTTATATTTCAAAAAGCTGGAAGAGAAGAAAACGAAAAGAACGTTGAGCACGGATTCCCAAAAGGCGAATTGACTGTGTCCGGCGATGGTACCTGGGCCAAGAGAGGTTTTTCTTCTCTCATCGGAATTTGTACTCTAATTGGAAAATACACAGGCAAAATTTTGGCTTGTTTCGTCTCGTCAAAAACGTGTAAGAAATGTGAAGTAAACAAAAAACTGATGCACCCAACCGCATTTTTATTTTGGAAAGACACGGAGCACGTCGATGAATGTTCCAAAAATTATGACGGAAGCTCCGGGGCAATGGAAGTCCAAGGGGTGTTAGAGATGTTTTGTCGTTCGGAAAATTTACATGGCTCAAAATACGCTCGCTACGTTGGAGATGGAGATTCAAAAACGTTTCCCAACTTATTGGAAAGTAAGCCGTACGGGGACTTCAACATTGAAACATTAGACTGATTTCCAATTTTTCTTGTGCTCACATGATTATTCAAATCAATACAATTCAAAACTGCTTCCTCAATATCTGGAGTTCTCATAGTTTGAGTTGAACCTTTTAAATGATTATTTGCAGTAGAAGTACCAGTTTCCCTCAACCTTCTGTGGATATTTGAAAATGTTCGCCTGTCTGGTGTTACTCGATTTGGAAAGCGCACCTCATATAATCGCCTAGCTTCCCTTGTGTTTCCGTCAGCCAGACCGTACATGTAATGGATATCAGCCAATTCGGCGTTAGTAAAATAAGCCATTTTTTTCTTACAGCAATAACTTCAAAAATCTTAAAACTAATCGTTAATTTAATAAACAATTCGAGAAGACACTGATTCAACTTTAGCAACTGTCAAAATAAATAAATAAATGAAAAAAATCAAAGCCTACTAGTCATTTTGTCACGGAATTTGAATGTACGCTGATCAGTAGCGTACTGCAAATAAGTTTGAAAGGGCAGAAGAAGACATGGCTCCGGAAAAGAAAACACCTTGTAGATTCTAGTTAAAGTTTAGGACGTGTAATGATGGAGGCTGTAAATAATAGCATGCATTCCAAATGTGGGCTGAATATCTCAAGAACTGCAAGATTTATGAAGAAAAAAACAATTTTTCCGGAAATTTCAACACTCTGTAGCTCCTTAACGAAGCTTTTGTGGACCTATGTTTATACGAACTTTTTTTTCTTAAAATTGCACGTAGATTTACCCCCTCAAGTTGTGACATACTATTATGTAACATCCTGTATCAACATTATGCTGTGAATAGAAAAGAAAAACTTTTTTAATAATAGTTTCATTCATATATTCTATAAATGAAATATTTTGAAGAATTCCTTCAAACATTAAGTAAACTATTTTTATATGCAGATTAATGCTCGTCTAAAAGTAACTCAATTCAAAAATAATTTCCTATTTTTCAAACGGTAAATTTTAGAAAAATAACTATCATTTTAGTGTTCAGGAATTGTTTTACATACACTTAAGATTTTATGGATCGTAATATGGCACCATACGTTGTTGTATGGAGAGCATAATAAGGAACATGGTGGTATATTTTACTCAAAAATAATTTGAGTTTTCCATCAGATTTGACCTTAATCTCATTTATGAAAGTACAAAGGGTTGAGATAGCTAAGGCAGAAAATTTATTTCGTTCATTTGTACGCTTTCATCTACAAATGATATTCCAAGTCATTAACTATGCTATTCTTCATGGAGCATGTGAGAAGCCGGACTCTTTGAAGGTAATAACCTGTCCCTACGGACGGTATTACCAGCTGCAGTCTTGACATTATTCAAATATTCTGTGACAGGAACGCGAGCTGAAATTTGTCTTCCAAGTTTGCTATGTCCTCGCACATCGTGAACCTACTGGGATGAACTACGACATGAAATGATTTTCCCTATGGAATCGGAATGGAAAACAAAGGTAGCCATGTTGATTATCACTATGCTGGAAAGATGCATAAATCTTTCGTATGCAATGTAATGCTCGTTCGTATGTTGGCAAAATAGAATTCGCGAAATCGAATTGAATATGACTTTTGCTTGGAGCAGTTTTTTTAATGGCTGTATTTCAGTGGCGGTGCAACCAGTTTCGTTATCAACAGAATGTATACGACAGTATGATACATCACCTGTTGTCCGCTTTGTAGCAAAATGTTGGTAATGGAAACCCAATAACCCGGTGAAAGTCTAGTAGTACACACAACCAAATTTATATGGACTCGCTCGGTATTTAACATTATTGATTGTTTTTAATCATGAATCTTTGACTACTTGTGAAGAATCAAGTTTTTAGCTGTAAAAAGCTGGATAGTATGATAAGAAATGTTGAATTATCATCCCATGTTCGGGATATTGTTTGGATTTGAAACTGTGAATTTCAAAATTTAAAAAAGCCTATAATCATAATTGGACGTAGTTATGCATAAATCTACCAACCCACAATCTTACCAAAACTCAGTTGGTAACGAAAATGAACCTTCTATAACCTATTCTTCAAATTGCAGAAACCTACCAACCAATGTGATGACGCAATATGAGTCGAGGATAATATCTACCAAGCCATTTATTCATGCATGTTCTGTTTACATTAGTGCAGAATACTCTTGGTTGAAATATAAATTGCAATATGTCGTTTTCCCGCATCGCTCAAGTGGGTTGGTTGGTTCTTGCAAAATAAGAATTACCACATAACCTCGAAATATTAACGTGTACTTAGTGCTTTCCTTAGTGTGTTTCTGAAGTTTTTTTCAAGATGTATCAAAATAGGACCCAGCGAATGTTCGAAAACTTGAGGAAAGCTGAGGAGCAAAAGAACCGAAAAGGTAAGTATATTTTGAAGTATTATACTTATATTTTTTGAACATTTAAGTATTTTTCAGTATATCCGTTACTTTTATTTTTTGATTTTCAACTTCCTGCTTGAGTACCTACGTGTTCGATACCTTTGCTCCGAATCTTTTCTTTACGATAAAGTTCTGTAACGTGCTAAAATCACGTCACAACAATTTGAGTTGAAACACCTGATTCCAGTCAAGCCTCTATATGTGTCATGCCACTGGTTAACAATCTGATGCGAATAATCCGCATATGATAAGTACATGTGCTACGAGCATTCTTCACTTTAGGCGTCCTTTTCTTTGCAGACCTTCAAGCGTAATAGTTGAACTTGAAAATCCTCCTAAATTGCAGTTAAAATAATTGAATTATATTAAAATTCATATCTTCATCTTATAAACTGTGTAGTGACCTATATCAAAATATAGGATCTAGGTGGAGAGTGCTGAATAGAAATTCCTAGGTGGAGACCCGTAGCAAGAAATTCCTAGGTGGAGACCCATGGATAGAAAGTCCTAGGTGGAGAGTGCTGAATAGAAATTCTTAGGTGGAGACCTGTAGCTAGAAATTCCTAGGTGGAGAGTCCTGAATAGAAATTCCTAGGTGAGGAGCCCTAGATAGAAGTCCTAGGTGGAGACCCATAGATAGACATTCCTAGGTGCGGAGCCGTAGCTAGAAAGTTCTAGTTGGGAGCCCTAGACAGAAAATTCCTAGGTAGAGACTCGTACGTGAAGCTCAACAGCTAAAATAGAGGTTTTCCCCGAAAGCAGCAGTAAGACCAAGAACCACCAAGATAAGTTTTATTGCCTGTATTAACATATCAAGAAGTATTTGTGACACTATGTATCATTATCATAATTTATATAATTGATTAAATATCTAAGCAAAACTTTCTTGAATTTTTTTCCACGATTTCAGTGACTACTACAACTAGAGTATCAAAGTTAATTTTGTTACAGTTCACTATTGGATGCAGTTTCGAGCACAAATTTGAAGCAGTAAACTTCCTTCAAATTAACATGAATTTTTACCAATGAGATAAAAAACACAAGGTTTAACTTTAATCTACACTTTATTTGAAAAAATTCGACGACATTTCGCTGACAGCAGCTTTATCAAGAATGACAAACAGAATGAAGAGTATGGTATTATAAACAAATCGTATAACAAGTTGGATGAATAACATGAAAAACCCTCACCGAGCCATTGTACAGTTAGTATGAAAGGTAATTAAAATCTAATTAAACAAGTTAAGTAGGGGTGAATAATTCACATCTACCTGCTCATTCAAAAACTTGTCCGAATGTTTGTATCTATTTATTTCTAATGCTTCTAGGAGATCTAATTTTAAACTTTTCGATTTTATATGTAATATGTCAAAGTTTTTATTGAATTAATGGTTTTCTTTTATTGAGTGGTTTGAATAATTTGAATCAGATTTATTTTTATCGAAGCTACGTTTATGTTCAGATGTTCTTATGCCAAAACTCCTGTAGGTCCTACCGATATAAATTTTATCACAAGAACCGCAATTGAGTTTATAGACTCCTGATTTATTTGATTTTTCAACACGAGATTTATTATTTTTAATATGTTTAACTAAGTTATTAGAAGTTTTGAAAGTTATATTAAGATTTTGTTTGACGAGAAAGGATTTAATATTTGTACTTGCAGAACCGCAGAATGTTAAACTGTTGAATATTTTATAGTCTTTATGAATAGGATATACTTCATATATACTCTACATACCATACTCTTCATTCTGTTTGTCATTCTTGATAAAGCTGCTGTGTCAGCGAAACGTCGTCGGATTTTTTCAAATAAAGTGTAGATTAAAGTTAAACCTTGTGTTTTTATCTCATTTATTCGCAGGGAGCACGACGAAAGCGACATCTGATGGTAGCGTAAAATCATGCTCGGCAATGGTATGACATGTGAAAGATCCGTATAAATAACAGTGAATTGTTTCAAAAATGAATTTAAAAATAAATATGTGTTATAAAAATCTGTGATCGTGTTTTTAAATTGAAAAACTCATTACGATGGAAAAAGTGTGTATAAAAAATTTAGGAAAACAAATTCTTTGAAAACAAGCTTTTATTTAAATGCGCTAAAAAAAACTTTTGCACTAAAACTTTTACCGTTAATTCATAACGTCATTTCAAATTTAACACATTTGACACAATTTATATGTTATAATATAAAAGCTTGTCGCGAGATATAAGTACTCGTATTTACTTTATCAGTTTGAAATATTAACAGGTAGGCAGAACATATAAATTGTGTCAAATGTGTTAAATTTGAAATGACGTTATAAGTTAACAGTAAAAGATTTAGTGTGAAAGTTAATTTGTTTTCTATTTAGCGCATTTAAATAAAAGGTTGTTTTTAAAGAATTTTTTTTAAACTTAATTTCATTTTTTAGTTATTCTTGGCAATCTTTCATTTGGTACCCATATTGTAGGAACGAATAAAAGAAAATTATCCGCCATTTCGTTTTGCATTAAGAATAATTGGTCCACCGCCTTGTTGGATTTAGAATGACGTCACATAGTTAATCATGCATTGTCATCCAAACTCAACGTGTATACAAAATTTCAGCTCAGTTGGTTGAGATCAAGTGCCTTAAAATTGAGTTGTAAGATTTCACCCGAACATACAAACATACATACATTGCAAGTTAAATAAAAGCTTGTAAATATGTTTATAAATAACTAAAAGGAGTTTTTAGAATCCCATGGGGTTAACCTGTGAAATGTAAACAAATTTAATACATGACAACTGCAATAATGAAAATTACAAAAAGTGTTGATTGTTAATATGATTTTCAGAAATAAAATGAAAAATTAATGGCAATGTAATTGCGAATCGTAATTTGAACATACATTACCCTAGTTGCATTGTTACTGAATAATGTTACACACTACTTTGTTTTCTTTTAACATCATTTATCCATTTATTTTTTTATCCATTTATTTCTTCCATCCATTTATTTCACTTGGCCACTAGAAATGTGTAAAATTTACATTTACTGTTTCTAGCTGTATTTTTGCAATCAACAACACAACAACTATTATGGATCATTTTTTATTTAATGTTAACGTGTTTATTTATGATAAAAGCATGATTTAACGATAATTTGACCACATCGAGCGCTGTGATCGATTCAGCTGTCCCCACTATATACTTCGTTCCCTGCCAATATCATGGATCTACATCAAGTAACGGCCTCCACAATTCAAATGTTGAATTTTTACCTATTGTTTCAGAATGGGAGGAGGAACAGGAAAGATCTGTGACAAATATCGTACATCCCGAGAGTATCACCACCAACGAAAATTCACGCAATGGAAATATGCCAGAATGTTTAATTCTCGGTTTAGTTGAACCTAATGAAAACATTGAAAAATTTTGTGTGGATAATGCAGAGCTTCCCATAAATGAAGGCAGGTTTAATAGATCTTTAGTTTCCTGCCCTAGTAGTAGTCAACCAGTTCCTGCAGAAGAAAACATGATCCAGGAAAACGATATTTCAGAGTCCGAAGATGATGACGACTCAGTCAAAGATCCCAACTATGAAAGCGAAGATGGAAGCTCAACCTCTGATGAGAATGATCTGACCGTACCTCAACATATTGTTGCTGAAAATGATAATGATATAATTCCTGATGAAAATGAATAGACCAAAATGAGACCAAAAAAAGGCAGAAAAAGAAAGTATGCAGAACAAAACAGGAGCGAGAAAAAGCTTGAAAGAAACGGTAATGAACCATACTTTAACTACAAAGGAAAAAAAATTGAACCCAAAATAATTCTTGACTTTGATTGCAAATGCACCTTGAAATGTACTGATAATGTTTCTCGGGAGATTCGCAAGAATAAGTTCGAGGGATTTTGGTCTCTAAAATCCTATGACTGCCAGATCAATTTTATTGCAGCTGGAGTGCAACAGACCAAAAAAAAAAGAACGTATAGAAGGAATTCGGAAAAGCGGAATTGTTCGAGAGTTTATAAACTCCAAGAGAAAGTTGTGTGTCGAGAAATGTATATCAAGACTATAGGAATAACAACTTTCAGAGTGAATACTGCTATGAAGAAGTTCAATAGTGATGCACCTATGACAGACCAAAGAGGTCGAAACCATGGGAGAAAAACAAGCTGAACGGAAATAAAATTGAAGAAGTTGTTGAACATATTAATAGAGTTCGTATAATACAAGTCACATTATAGACGAGACGAAGTCACATTATAGACGAGACCAAGTCACATTATAGACGAGACCAAGTCACATTATAGACGAGACCGAACAAAGTTCGAATTCCTGCCCCCTGAAATGACTTTGTAGAAAATGTATAATATGTACTGCCAGCAAACTAAACAACCTGTCAGTATGTTATCTCATAAAAAAATATTTTATACGCGTTTTAACCTAAAATTCAAGCCATTGAAAAAAGATACCTGCAACATATGCGATAGTCTCAAGATACAAACAGAGAATGAGGCGGATTCAGTTAAAACAGAACTTTTTGAGGAACGTGCAACTCATTTAGAAAATGCCCAGAAGTGAAGATCATGAATGCCTCACCTTTGACTTGGAGAAAAAATTAGCTTTGCCAAGAATCCCAACGAACATCGTTTTTCACAAGCGCCAACTTTCGATGTACAATGCCAGTGTTCACAGCGGAAAGGAAGACATAGTGTACTGTTATGTCTGGGCTGAGGGAGTTGCTGGAAGAGGAGCCCAGGAAGAAGGGTCCTGCCTTGTCAAACACATACAAACCAAACTTTCACCAAGTGTTCGCCACCTTATTTTTGGAGTGATTCTTACGGGGGACAGAACAGGAACATAAAACTGACCCTCATGTTGAAATCTATACCGGAGAGTTCTGTCAACTTAATCGATATTACTCTAAAATTTCTGTATTCAGGACATAGTTTCTTACCTAACGATGCAGATTTTGGTGACATAGTCAGCTTTGAAACACCAGCAAATACTGTACCTACCTTCGGATAAATGTATACACAAATTATGAGAACTTGTCGAAGACTCCTCTATACGTAGTCCCTGCAAAGATCTTACTCTACTAAGAGCCACGTAGGCTTGACATGTATACAAATTGTGTTAATAGCATTCTTGAATGCCTGCAGATTATTAGCTCTGCATTGCTGGGTACGCTCTCGTTGTTTACTTAACCTCGTATCGCGATGTTTAGGCGTTTCTGAACCCAACTGCTGTCTTTGTCTTTCACGGCTTTGTATTAATCTAACTTCATATTCTTCAGGCGTTTCTGACGCTACCATCTGTGTATATTGCTCCCGTTGTTTTATTAACCTGGCTTCATATTCTTCAGGCGTTTCTGACGCTACCATCTGTGTATATCACTCGCGTTGTTTTGTTAACCTGGCTTCATATTCTTCAGGCGTTTCTGACGCCGTCATTTGTGTATATCGCTGACGTTGCTTTTTAACCTGGCCTCATATTGCTCAGGTGTTTTTGACCCTAATTGTTCCCGTCGTTTCTGTAATCGACTTTTTCTACCACCTTCACTTTCTTTAGCTCGTTTTGCTTGATACTTTTCTTTCGCTTTTGAAGCCTTCGTTTACGTAGTGTTGCAGTTTCTGTTTTATTTATGTTTGTATTTTTTATATTTTTTTTACCATTTTGTTCCCACGAGTAATGGACATTTAAACGGTCGACCCCCAGAGGTCCAATAAAGGGCAAGGCTATGTACAACAAGATGCGCCTGAGTCTTGAGGGAAAACGCTAACGACATATCATTTTATCCACCCTAATGCCATACAGTTCTCGGCGCGTTTTAACCTTTCACCTTAACTTGGGTGGTGTACCGCTAACGACGTATCATTTTAGCCACCCTAACGCCACACAGTCCTCAACGATACAAAATCTTGACTTGGGTGGTGAATTCAGGCTGAATACATTGTATTCTACTGGTTGAGCACTTTCATTTGATACCCATATTGATAGGATTGATAAAACCTACGTTATCCGCCATTTTGTAGCGGCCGCCATCTTGGATTTCAATTTTTATAGTATATTGTATTCTGATTGTTGAGCCCTTTCATTTGATACCCATATTGATGGGATTGATAAAAGCTATGTTATCCGCCATTTTGTAGCGGCCGCCATCTTGGATTTCAATTTTTATAGTATATTGTATTCTGCTTGTTGAGCCCTTTCATTTGATACCCATATTGATGGGATTAATAAAACATAAATTATCCGCCATTTTGTAGCGGCGGCCATCTTGTATTTATAATGATAATGAATAAATATAATTGTATTGTCACCAAAATCCAAAGTGTATACAAAATTTCAGATTAATCGGTTGACAGGAAGAGGGTGAAATTTGAATTACTAAATTTGACCCAAGAATAAATAAAACAAACGGGGTGAGCTAAATAAAACCGTTTAAAAAACAAATGGCATTTGATGATTATTTTAGTCTTCAGAATATCGAAAAGAAGATCGTCAATAGAAAATCATCAGTGGATAACAAAAAAACAATTGGCTCAAAAAAAGATCCATACGAATCGAAAAAGACAAACCATTTCTTCTTATGGTGCAATACAATTCATTTGACTCACCTGAAGATATAATCGATTTTCGAAAGGAAACGAGATAGAAGTCTCCCAAGTCTCTCCAAGAAGATTTTTTTGGATCTGATTCCTTTATGGCCTAATGAAAAACCTATTGCTGAAGCCAAAATCAAGAACCTTAACGAAATGATGCACCTGATTCCTGATGTTTTACAAAAATTTGAAAAGTGATGCCAATACTGAAGAAGATGTTCATGGTTTTAATGTCAATTCACTTGATTTCGAAGTTGAATAAGTTTCATAGATTTTTTGAACAATTTTCTGAATAAAATACTACCTTTTTTTGAAATTCATTTCACGGCTATGTCTATTTTGAATACTTTTCAATTTTGCATAAAACAACCAACCCATAAATTTTTTGCTTATTTTTCGATGGAATTTGAATTAAGAACAATAATATTGAATTATACATAAATTAATACATTCTGAAAAAACCTTTTTTCGCATGATTATTTTGCTAAATATCACTATCTGAAAGTCAACACAAACTTTAACTTCAATTATCTCTGTTTCATGTCTTTGTGCCTTGGTAGCTTTCTGCATAATCACGTCCAATTGAAAATACCTTATGTTGGATTGTCCGATGTGCAGAGGGCTCGAATAATTGCTCTTGTTGAAGAAAGGGTGACAGAGGGATATAGCGGCCACAATGGGTGTATCACAGGGGGTGATTTCAAAAACCTACGCCTGATACGTGGAACTACAATCTCTGCAAAATAGGCCTAGAAGAAGTCGTAGAAAGGTGACTTCTGAAGAACGAGACCGCTTTTTCTGCCAAATTGCAAGAAAAGACCCTAGTGCTTCGCACCCCATGCTCCAAGGGCAATTTCTGGAAGCACCAGGCATCAGTGTATGAGTCGAAACGATACGTTCAAGGGGTTCATACAGCAGAAGGCCCTTAACAGTTCCAGAGGTAACCAGACAACAAGAAATTAACAGACTTAATTGGTGTATCGTGTAGCAAAATTGGAATATTTGGTATTGGCGAAATGTTCTTCTTTCGGATGAGACCAGAATTGGTGTTCGATCAGATGACTGCCGGATTCGGGTTTCTAAGGGGTCGTGGAAGATAACCTAGACTCCGAGCAGCAAGACAAATTCCAAAATACCAAGGGGGCACTGTGATGTTTTGGGGTATGTAAAACACGAAACAATCGAAAATCTTCAGAGAACAACACAAACAATCACCTTTCTCTGACTCGGTGATAGATAAAACGCTCTTTCAAGAAAAAACTCTTGACCTGCAATTTAAAACATTTCAAAATTTCAATATCTCTTATATGTTTAGGCAACGCGTTAAATATTTTTACACTATGAATTTTCGGTCCGCTTTGTACTTGTGATAGTCTAGTGAATGGTCCGAGAATGATCGAATCCAGTTGACAAACTGTTGACATCACCGCACACCCTGTAGGACGAAAGATTCCGTTTCACATGCACGCAGCATTTATAAAGATACAAAGAAGGTAGCGTCAAAAAGCTGCTTTTGAAGAATGGACGGCAAGATGTGAGTCTGGACAAACCGAAAATTGATCTTATGACTCTTTTTTGCATTTTGAGAACCCTGTCCACATCTGCGCTGTTGCCCCAACATATGATCCCATAGTTAAGAGTGCTCTGAACAGTAGAAAGATAGAACAAAACATGGAGATCGACACACTTTCTCAATTGATATAAAGCAAAGTTCTTTTGCGCTAGCGAGTTACAAAGTTGCGAGATGTGATTTTTCCATGACAAATGACTATCTATTGTAACTCCTAAGAACTTAACAGACGATGAGGGCTCAACAGTGTTATTACCTGAACGAATAGTTGGGGTGAATACTGGCTCGACTCCAATTGGAGAAAAAACAATCCTGTCGTTCTTGTTCTCATTGAGAGCTAGGTTGTTATTTTTGCATCAATGAGACATTTTATCGAAGCACCTGTTAGCTTGCACCTCCATCACATCAGAGTCTTCCTCAGATACCAATGCGGAAGTGTTATCAGCATATAAAAGTGTCCTTGAGCCGCAATCATCAAGGAAATCAATCAGATCGTTTATGAATACAATTTCTGGCATCAGGTTCAAAGGGTTTATACAGCAGAAGGCCCTTAAGAGTTCTAGAGCTAACCAGACAACAAAAATTAACAGACTTAATCGAGCACCTAAATTGAAATGCTCTTTTTTCGGATGAGACCAGAATTGGTGTTCGATCAGATGACCGCCGGATTCGGGTTTTAAGAGGTCGTAGAAGACAAACTAGACTCCCAGCATCAAGACAAATTCCTAAATACCAAAGAGCCAGTGTGATGTTTAGGGGTGGCATTACGCTGGGAGGCAAAACAGATTTGATTTCGAAATCTAACCTAGTGATGGAGCCCATAGTGAGACTCTGGCGAGGTGCCCACGCCGAGAATTCCACTTTTATACAAGATAATGTTCCTCCGCGTACCAGCAACCTCGCGCGACGACACAGAGGGAATCGCTATTTTGAACTGGCCAGCTTGCTCTCCAGACCTAAATCCTATTGAACATTTATGAGATAATCTCAAAAGGGACATTAGATCGCACCAGGATAATCCAAGAACCCCACAATAGCTCATCCAAGCCGCCACAAAAGAGTGGCAGAATATCACCCCCAGAGGAGGTCGAAAACCTAATCCAAAATATGCTTCAGGCTTGTTTCAGGGCAAGAGGAGGTAATACATGCTACTGAAGTCGAGGAAAAAACACCTATTTCGTGAGAAAACAATTTTCAATATTTTTACTACATGCGGAAAGTCTTATTTATTATTTCCTTTTATTTGTTCCTTAGAATAAACCTCAATTTATTTCTTTTTTCAATTGAAATATCTCAAAAATTCTAACAATCCTTCGAAGTTTCCAAAATCCCTGAGGTAATATTCAAAATATCGGGTGATTCCATAAAAATTTGGTTGTGTGTAGTCGAGGCATTAGAGCACAAAAATAGGGTGTAGTCGAGGGATTAGAGCATAAAAATAAGGTATATTCGAGGCATTAGAGAACAAAAATAGGGTGTAGTCGAGGCATTAGAGCACAAAAATAGGGTGTAGTCGGGGCATAATAGCACAAAAATAGGGTGTAGTCGAGGCATTATAGCACAAAAATAGGGTGTAGTCGAGGCATTATAGCAAAAAAATAGGGTATAGTCGAGGCATTAGAGCACAAAAATAGGGTGTAGTCGAGGTATTATAGTACAAAAATAGGGTGTAGTCGAGGCATTAGAGCACAAAAATAGGGAGTAGTCGACGCATTAGAGCACAAAAATGGGGTGTCATGCAGGCATTAGCGCACAAAAATAGGTCTTACTACATAGGTTGCCATTTAAATTTTGCGCCTGACAAAAAAAAACAAGTAACTTATTGCTGTCCAAAGTATTTTCCATGAAGATCGATACACTTTTGGGCGCGCTCAAACCAATTTTCGAAACACTTTTGTCACTCCGAATGAGATACCTCCAAAATATGGTTTTGGAAGCCTCCAACTGCTTCTTCTGCAGTCTAAAATCGTTGCTCACGTAGCTTTTCTTGATGTGCGCAAACAGAAAGGAGTCGTTAGGTGCCAAATCGGGACTATAAGGTGGATGGCCATTAATTTAATGTTTTGGGTGTCCAAATACTCCATCGTATGCGCTGATGTGTGTGAGTTTGTATACCATTCAGAACTGAGTGTTCTACGTTGCTCTAATGCTATACAGAACGACCATACTGTCGATGGTTGCTTAAGTTGTGTGGGATCCTACGCGAACAATTCTTTTGACAGCCAAATTTTCAAGCAATATTGAATATACGCTGGTGGGAGTCACTATCATGCCGAAGGGTAACCAAATGGCTCGTCGTATTCGAGGCGAACGAGCATAAGCGCTTTTCGCCGCCTCATTTGGGACACCTGTACATGAAGCGCTATACAAATAGACAGATATATGGATGCTTTACATAAAGGTGTTTACAAAGGTCAGTAAGGTACAATTAACGTTTCATCAACTAATTGTTCATTTACAATAACAAGGACAGCTATAAAAAATTTCACATAGCTGTAGAACTAAAACGTCGAAATCTGTCCACCTGTACGAGAACTTCTTCAATGACCCTTCTGGTCTTTGTCGATTAATTGCAAATCTACGACCATTTCCCACCAATGTCGAGCTGAAAGAACTTCCAAAAAAAACTCACCTTTAACGAAATATCAAGTTTGTGAAGATCAAATTAAGGGTGTTATTTGATTCCAAAAAAAGCGCTAAATATGAAGAACAGTCTGGGTAAGAGAATAAAATGATAAAAGAAAAGAAAATGTCCTCTTGAAGGAATTTTATTTAAGAGGCCGTCCGTGACGATCTCAGTCGTGCAATTTCTCAGGTTAGGCCAATTCAATTCGAGCAATGGCAGAGATTAGAGAGGCGGCATATAATTCGCTGAGAGAGTGCGGCCCGCAGAGCCGGCAGTTGTTTTAAGTTCTAGGGCAGGGGTGCTCAAACTTGATCTGCTGGCGATCTACCTCAATAATTTTAGACTAATTACGATCGACTCTGAGAGAGCTGCAAGTATGTGTGATGCAGGGTTGTCGTACATACACGATACACCCTCCTACCTACCTACATAGGGTGTACCGTAGCATATATAGATATTAGCTTCCTGTACAATATACATTTTAGCCAAGGTTTGGATTAGGTTTAGTTAGGTTCTTCTCTATAATATCAATGAAAAACTCATAGTTATTCAAAATTTATGGATTGAATACCTTTGGGAATTGTACCTTTCTGTCCGACAGGTAAGATTAGTTGCCGCTGCTTGAGGTTATTGTGGTAAATTTTAACTTATCTGTAATTTCAGCACAAAAAAGTTCTGAAAGCACAACAAGTACCTAAGGAGCTAAAAAATGTAATGAATGAAGAAACTTTCCAAAAAGCAAGACTGTATACTTTAGCTAAAAGTCAGTTTGGATTTGTCAAGGATACCTTCTCAATTATAATTTCCACAATTGTTATTTATGGAGAACTTCTATCTGAGTTTTGGGAAACTTCTAGAATTATGAGCCCATATCCAGGTGAGGTAGCAACCAGTTGCGTGTGGCTGTTCACATTATCAAGTCTTTCGACAATAATCGATCTACCGTTCACCATTTACTATACATTTGTATTGGAAGAGAAATTTGGATTCAACAAACAAACAGCAGGCTTCTTCATTTGGGATAAAATTAAGAGTTTTTGTATAAACCAAATATTTTGTTTAATGATAGCTTCTGTAGTTATAATAATTGTAAAGAATGGAGGGGATTATTTCTTCATTTGGTTGTGGGCTGTGGTTTGTCTGATCACTTTAGTGATTCTTACCATTTATCCATCACTCATTGCACCATTATTTGATAAGTACACTCCACTTTCAGAAGGCGAGTTAAGAACATCAATTGAAAAACTTGCTTCTGAACTCAATTTTCCTCTAACACAGCTATATGTCGTCGAAGGTTCAAAAAGGTCTTCACATAGCAGTCTTCACATTGGTTGTTACAAAACAAAAGAGTTACATATGGTGTCAAACTAATCTAAGAAGTGACTTTGGATGTTGAAGCGTGGCACTGCATGCCTCGGCATAGTTTTCATAAGATGGTACGTAACCACTGAGTGCTTATCGCAAGCATGATGACATATGATCGTCAGTTAGTCGATTGCGATATTTTGACTTAATTATCTTCATTTTAGAAAATGCAGACTCGTACAAGTTGACCCAAACATTGCCGTCAGTTGAAGGGCGATTTGCCTTAGATTAGGATATTTATCTTCAGATATAAAACACCAGAAATTTGTATCAGATGCTGTAGCTTTGATATGTATATCTGATATAATCTGCACCAACTCATTTTCAACAGAACATGAGTTTATTTCAAACTGACTTGCTATTTCAGTAGCTTATTCTCCAATGTTTTTACATGAAAAAGGATAACTCATAAATGATGCTATATTTGCCAATTTACTGCAATCATAAAACGCAATTCGAATTGTCCCAAAATATCTGATAATTCAGCCTCATACAATTCATAATTGAACTGAGGAATCTTTGCTTTCAAAGACTGAAAATGTTTCAGATCCTTTCTTTTCAGTTGATCTATCATAAGTTGCAATTTACTTTTGAATGCGTTCACTGCGCTTATCATCTCAATAATAGTTTTTCCTTTACCTTGGTGTGTATTGTGTAAAAATGCCAAATCAGTCAGCCATTTTTCGTTTTTCAACATCAGAGTGTCATCACCTCTTTCGTCTAGGAAAGCTGTTATTTCAGGCAATAATTCTTGAAACCTTTCTAGGAATTTTCCGCGACTCCACCACCTGAAGTCCGTGTGAAGAACTATATTAGTGTGTTGAGCTGACTCCCTATCTTCCAACGGCAACTTAAAGATCCGCCATTGCAAGCTACGTGCACGAATGGACTTCACAATTTTTGTTGCAATGGCCATCATTTCCTCCGTGTTTGAAACTTTTGAACACAAAACTTGTTGATGTATAATGCAAAGGAATGAAAAGAATGAAGGCAAATCTTCATTAGCTCGACACAATGCCATAAAACCGTTTTTGTTTCCAGTCATTGCTGGTGCTCCATCGGTTGTAATGCACACTAATTTATATATTGGTAGCTTGTAGTTTTTTACAAAATTGAAGAAAACGTCATATATATCTTCGCCACGAGTTTTCTCCTTCAGATGAATGATTGTCGAAAATTCTTCCTTAGCCAACATGTCATTGAATATCAAACGAATAAAAATACACAGATGGGCAGTGTCTACCATAACGGTGGATTCGTCGAACTGTAAAGAAAAGTATGTACATTTCATGATATAATGTTTTAGTTTATTTTCCATGTCCTGACTCATGACTTCAATATGCCTTGTGACAGTCGGACGAGATAACTGAAGTTCTCTAATAGCAGACATGATTTTTGTTTAATTTTTAAAATCTCCAAATAAAGTCTCACCCGCTTCCTTCACAACCGATCCATCTTCGAATGGTTTCTTGTGTTTCGCCAATATACGAGATATTTTAAATGAAGCGATGGTAGCAGCTTTTGATTGTTTTGGTGGTATTGTGAACATAGTTTGTTCTTTTTTCAAATAAGATATCAAATCACGTACTTTTCGTTTTCTAAATTCACTCTGTGGCGGAAAATCCTTTACATAGTTTTATGAACCATTTTATGATGCCTCTCTAAGTTACCATGCTTAGGTATTGACTGACTGACGCACAACAAATAAGACAAATGCACTTATCCTTCACCATACAAAAGCAAAATTCTTCCTCCCAATCGTTATTAAAATGATACGTTTTAGATTTCTTCACTGCATTCATTTTGTACTATGTCCTATTTAATAATAAACTTTGTATTGACGTAGTATTATTGCCTTCACGTTACAATTCAGAATGACTCCAATTCCTGCAGGCGAAACATTTATATCAGCGTGAACGAAAGTCTCCAATGTTCCCGTCAAACGCGCCGCCCGAACTAGAAAAGCGGCAAGAATAAAAACGCGGCTTTTCTTTGACAAGTACCGCGCGTCCCTTTGATAAAGCCGCCTTTTGCCGCTAGCAGTGTTATTTTATCACGTAATAATTATTTGTTGTTCAATTACCTACTTATAGAAAAAATCTTTCTTCGCGAGATCCACTGAAAAAGGACTCGCGATCGACCGTTTGAGCACCCCTGTTCTAGGGGGATGGATGTGACGTTTTCCCTTCTTATATCGACCACTGGGTGACGCTTGCGTGCTCTCATTCCCCGGTTACTGAACCGAAACTATTTCACGCGATTGTTTGGATTTTGCAGCGAAAAACCGCCGAATGACGGCCGTATCTCTCGCTTGCGAATTTTCTGCGTTCTCGCCGCCGTAAACATGATAACGATGACGCACTCTTCGACCCCTTCCGAGAAACTGAAAGCGTTTTAATAACTAACCGCTCTATTTAAATTCGGAATTCGGCTAAAATTGAAATGTTACTGGTTTCGTTTGTAGGAAAAAATTGGAAAATCTAACCTGACCAGAAAAAATCCGGAAACGCCATAACTCTCATTACAGACGATGAAAAGGCATAATTCTTTTTTTCTTCCCATGAAACACTAGTAGAAAAATATGACGAAAGAATTGAAAATTTCTGAGAAATTGTAAAAATCATAATCTCTTTATACACTCTTGATTACCAGATCGTTAACTATCTTTCATTATAAAGCAAAACGTTATCGAAGTACAAATTCAAGTGCAAATCGTTAGGAGCATTTTACAATGTTATAAAGCAATTTGGGACTAATGAGACGATCGCTGAGCACAATGTCAAAAAGCGGCCCACTATTTAGATGACGACAGCTTGACGGTGATCAACAGTGGCTCAACGGTTTTTTCGTACATGTTTTCGTTATCATAATTATTTTGATAATGACTGACAAACAGGACAAAACAGGAGAAATACAGGGTATCCGCGCTAAAGGGCGCATTGGAAGTATCTAGAGAATAGGTTCATTGATTAATTTCAAATTTTGGCACTAGAGTAAATGAATACTGATCTTCAATTTGCAATTACTTTCAGAGTGTTTCCACTTCCGGTTGTATCGGACATCAACTACAACTTTGCTATTTCAAATGGCATGGTGCACTCATAAATTTTTTTTCATGAAAGGGCATCATTTTTCCAACATCTTTTATTAAGATTTGTCCTATCTAAAAGTAAGAAGCATTGAGCTATGATTTTTTTAACCCTAGAGTGGACGTACTTTGAGCATCTTACCGCCCGCGCTAAATAAAAGTCAATAATTCGTAAAACAAGGTTTGCGCTTTTTAGTAGCTTTCATTCGCGATGCGTGCCGAAAAGCAAGACACCATGAGTGTGCGAGAGACCGCTTGAGGAAAAGCGAAAAATTTTTCACTATCCGCCCAGTCACGCAAGTGAAAATTGTGTCATGTATTTTTTCGAAGTTGAAATGTAGGTTTCATTTTATAGTACATTCATTTAGTCCATTGAAATGTTACAATTTAGGGGCCAAGTATTGCATTTTTTGAAGGACGCAATTTTATTGTTGGGACAATTGGGGAGGGGATCAATAGAAGCTTAACTCTAAGTTTGTGGGGCTGCAGCCCTTGTGTCCCGGCCGCCATATTGAAAAAAGGGTGCAAATATATTTTTCGCGATATCTCGAAAACTATACATCTCATCAAAAATATTTCAAGATATAATTTGTAGCAAATCGCTTTATCTACAAATAAGTTTATATCACTTTTGCTGTAAATGAAAAATTTCAAAGTTATAAGCAAAAAAGTGAAAAAATTGTTATAAAATTTACTTTTTTGAACAATGCCTTCATTTTTCATTTTATGGAAAAATTATCCCAGACCAATCTTGTAGATGGTCTTTCGAGGAACATTTTCACATATTTTTCTTTTAATTTAATTCATTTTTAACGCTGTTACAGCGCTCCAAAGTTGATCGGGTTCGTCACGTCGAGGTCAAAACGAAATGAATCACTTCGTTTGATCATTTTTTTTATAATCCCTATATACTATTAATTTTTTTCACATCAATACCTGCAACTCAACTTATTCATTTAGAACTCCTTTCCCCCCCACCTATGAGGTAAAGTCTTATGGCGCGTTTTTTTAAAGTAGTATCCCTAATAGACCTACTCCCCAAAAACCATGATCGTGATGTAATCCTCCACATAATTATACTTTTGATCGGTTATCGGCTGCCCTTCTCTATTCTACTTTTTTGATGGTCCAGGCTGTGGCTCATTACGTAATTGATCATCAAATGAGAAGGTTTGGAGAATGACGGGTGTTAAAATTGGTATCATTGTTGGAAGTTCATCTATCAATTCATTTTCTTCGACTAATTTTGAATAATAAAAACAAGTATTTTACTTAATAATTGCGATTCGTAACGCGTTTCACTATTGAAAAATATAAATGAGAATATAACTGTTCTTGAGTAATTAAAAGCTTATTGGGTTGCTTCTTCTCAAGTGGTTATTTATGGCAGGAATATCAATAAAATTAAGGAATAGATTGCTCCCCGAAACAATTCAATTCAGATTCAAATTACGCGAATCATCTCTTAGAAAATCTTTCGACCCACAGTAAATTTTGCATACAGATAATAAATATTGGAAGGTAGATCTTTGGGAAACTTTAGAAATCAATAAATACAAACATTCAGGTAGACTCATCAATGAACAAGTTTTAAGCCCTTCACCTCTATTGAATCTTTTCGGGGAGCAATCTATTCCTTAATTTTATTGGATATTCCTGTCATTTTATATTTTCTGTATATTCATTCGTCTGAAGAAGCTACGGTGTAGTGAAACTTCGACTAATTTTGAATTTTACCAAGTTTCCATTATATTGGTACTGTCGAGCATTTCTGCAGCCACACATGCTCCCACAATTTCCTAGAGGTACTGGAGGCTTGGAAGCTTGGATTGGCATCCAAATGATTCTATGCTTTTTCCAGCCCCAATCGGATTTTCATATTTTCCAAACCACGACTGTATCTGGTGATAAGCTCGGAGGCTGTGAAAACGAGCTGCATCTTGGCTCGGAGGCACTGAAGATAAACTAAATGAATCTTTAGTTACTATTTTCGAGAATTTTCTGTATCGCATACCGTCTAGAGAATCGTCTTTACTACCACCGTATAAAAATACAAAAAAACGTTCGCCAACAAGAATGACCAAGACTTTTTCATTGAAAAATAGTGCGGTACCTAGAGCTAGCTCAAGATGTTTTTCCATTATTTTTATAAATTTGAGTTTTATATTATAGACAGCTGTACAACATATTATAGGCAGCTAATGTTGTATCACAACCAGAGAAAGGATGAATAAAAAGCAAATTCTGTGCTATGAAATCTGCATGAATAAAACTTGAAGGGCTATACAATTCACAACATGTGCGTTCTTTAGAAGGTTTTAATAAGAAAATGTTTGGCTCTTTTATTCCTAATGCCGTGAGCTATACAAGAATGTCAATGTCCTCGCCCACAATAATGACAATCATGAGATTGGGATGCACTAAGCGCAGCAGAGACGATGATTGAATCTGCATCTGATTCAGCTTGATCGACGAGAAAACCTACTTCTGCGAGAGCAATTTAAAGTAAATTTATAAAGTTTGATTTGTTCTTTTCATTACCAAGAAATTTCTCTTGAGATATTGTTGGTACTCAGACGTTCCCAGTAATATCTGAATCTTCGGAGTAACTATCAAATAATATAGTTGCAGATAGTCCATAATGTTCTTGCACATACCTGACATCACGATCACGATCTGCCTATTTCCACTGGTGGATGTAGGCTTTTCCCATATTGAACCATTTCTTTCTGCTAATAGCTTCTCTCATCCAAAGAAGACCCGCTGATTTTTTAATATCGTCTCTCCACCTTGTGTTTGGCCTGCCGATACTCCTATGCCCCACTCTTGGCCTCCATTCCATGAGCCTCTTGGTCCACCGATTGTCATTTCTTCAGGCTGCCCATAACCACTTTAGTTGAGCTGCCCTCTCCATGATATCTGTCAGCTTGGTTTGTTCTCTTATCCAAGTATTTCTTATGTGATCTGATAGTTTAATATTTAATATTATTCTCTCGTGGGCTCTTTGGGTTTTCGTCAATTTTTGGGCCAACTTCTTAGTGAGACACCATGTTTCGGCTCCATATGTAAGCACAGGAAGAAGGCATTGGTTGTAAAGGTTTTTCTTGAGGTTGTGGGGTATGTCTGATGTCAGGACATGTTTTAATTTTCCAAATGCCGCCCACGAAAGGGACACTCTTCGTGTAATCTCGTCAGTCATGTTGTCTTTTTCAGTAGTTAGTTTTTGTTCCAGGTATATGTAGTTTTCGACATTCTCTAGTTGTTGACCTTCTACGTGGATTACGGGGTTATTGTTTGTGTTAGTCATTATCTTCGTCTTGCTGATGTTCATTTCTAGGCCAACATTTTTTGAATGGTTGTTCAAGTCTAGGATCATATCTTGTAATTCTTGGACGTTACTACTTATTAGTACAATATCGTCGGTAAAGCGTAGATGATGTAGAAGTTCGCCATCAATGTTGATTCCTTTCTTATGCCAATCCATTTCTCTAAAGATTTCGTTCAAAGCTGCAATAAATAGCCCCGGTGACACTGTATCTCCTTGTCGAACACCTCGTTTTATTGGAATGTCGTTGGTTTTATTCCATAACTGGACATGCATTATGGCGGAAGAATAGATGTTTTTTATCAGGTTCGTGTATCTGCTGTACACTCTACATGCATTAAGAGAATTAAGGACTGCCCAAATTTCTATACTGTCAAAGGCCTTTTGGTAGTCTATAAATGCTATATAAAGATCTAAATTATACTCATTGCACTTTTCTATTAGGTGTTTAATTGCATGAATATGATCCAGCGTACTGAACCCAGATCTAAATCCAGCTTGTTCACTGGGTTGCTGGAAATCTATTTTCCCGTTAATCTTTTGGTAATTATTTTGGTGAATAATTTATAAAGCTGGGATAAAAGGCTGATTGGTCTATAATCACCAAGGTTTCTTATGTCGCCTTTTTGTGGAGAAGAATTACTTCAGCCTCAAGCCATGCTTGGGGACTTGACTTTGATCCAAGCATTTGTTGAACAATATTACCGGATCTTGTTTTAGGCTGACGGAAACACAACAGAAGCTAAGCGATTATATCAGGTGCGCTTTCCAAATGGAGTAACACCAGCGAACATTTTCAAATATCCACAGAAGGTTGAGGGAAACTGGTATTTTTACTGCAGATATTCATTTAAAAAAGGAGCAACTCAAACGATGAGAACTCCAGATATTGATTGAGGAAGCAGTTTTGAATTGTATTGATTTGAATCCTCATGTGAGTACAAAATAAATTGGAAATCAGTTGAATATTTCACATGTTCCAGTTTGGAGGATTCTCCACGACTTTTTATTGTCGTGGATATTCAACTCTACTTCCTCGAGATTTTCCTTCAAGGCTGAATTTCTGCCGATGGTTCTCAGATAAAATGAGAGAAAACGCTCATTTTGATAGTGAAATAATGTTCACAGACGAAGCTAACTTTTCGAGAACTGCTATCACAAGTTTTCACAATAATCATTATTGGGCTGAGGAAAACCCATTTGATTGAAGAATCTCATCATCAAGAACATTTCTCACCAAATGTCTGGGTCATAATAATTGGAAATTATTTGATTGGGCCATTTTTTTTGCCTAACAGACTAAACGGTCCCGCTTATCGGCAATTTCTTGAGGATGAGTTACCTTTATTACTCGAGGATGTGCCACTTTTGGTGAGGAACATAATGTGGTTCATGCATGATGAGGCCCAGCACATTTTAGAGGAGAAGCTAGGGAATTCTTGAATAATACAAATAGTTTAGACTTTTTCTTATGGGGTTATCTCAAAAGTTTAGTTTATACCACTCCAGTGAACACTGTAGATGAATTGAGAAATCGAATAATAACCTCTTGTGACACGATAAGAAATACCCCAGGAATATTTCAAAGAGTGCATGATATTATGCCAAGAAGAACAGATGCCTGTATTCTTGCAGGTGGAGGACACTTCCAGCAATTTATTTAGTTTTTAATTGTTCTTTTTTTTAGTTTGATATTGAATAAGTAAAAGTTGAGTCTCAGAAGACGAGCTATCAAAATAAAAACAAACTTTGGGCATACCTATCAAGTATTTCTATTATTTTCTTTTTATTTAGCGAATAACATACATTTCAAATAATTCAAATTCAATAATTTTTCACTCGAAAACGGTTGGAGATACGCGGATTGTACGCTGATCAATGGCGTACTGCAAAAAAGTTTCAAAGGGCAAAAGGAGACATGTCCTCGGAAAAGAAAACACCTTGTGAATTGCAGTTTAAATCTAGGACGAGTTATAATGGAGGCTGTGAAAAATAGCTTGCATTCCAAATTTGGTCTGAATATCTCAAAAACTGCAGGAGTTTTGAAGAAAAAACAAATTTTTTTCGGAAATTTCAACATCCTGTAGCTCCGTAACGAAGGTTTTGCGGACCTATGTTTATGTAAACTTTTTTCTTAAAATTGCACGTAGATTTACCCCCTCAAGTTGCGACATACTATTATGTAACACCCTGTATATGTTCATTCCTCCACTCTTGAAATTATGTGAATAAACTGGCGTCCATTTTTGAACTTTCATAGAACATAGTAATCTTTGGTACTAATCGATATGTAGATCGAAGTCACAGAGTTGAACAGTTGCCAGATCGTGATATTTGCTCAAGATTTTGAAGATTTCTTGATTATGTATTGAATTGGGCAAATTATTATATCTAATTAATACGCCTATTTATTTAGCAATTATAGCTCGATTGCTTTTTTCCTTCATTTCGAATAATGGAGGTAGTTAATATGATTATGTTTGACAATAATTAAATTTTATAATTTTTTTTAGCACGGGATGATTTGTCCAATATAAAAGAAGATGGATTGCGCTTTGCTGTAAAACATGGTTAGGTTAGATCTAATCTAACCTAACCCAACCATGTGCTACAGCTAAGCGTAACCCATCTTTTGTATTGAGGGTAATTGTTTGGAACTATTGGGATATTAAAAATTAAATGAAAGAATCATTACTTACTAATTTTGGTGTTCAGAATCCGAATTTGACATCATTAAAAAAAAATTTTGAATGTATTCATCATTCAAACTCTATCATTGCTTCGAATAATGATCCAGTTACTATTAGATTGGGTAATGTATGCTCATATGTATGTATTTATAATGAAAAAGTATAAGTTGAGTCTCAGAAGACGAGCTATCAAAATAAAAGCAAATTTTGGGCATACCTTTCGAGTATTTCTTTGTTTTTTGCTAATAACATACAATTCAAATAATTCAAGTTCAATAATTCTTCACTCGAAAACGGTTGAAGATACGAAAAGTTTGAAAAGGCAAAAGGGGACATGGCCTCGTGAATTTCAGTTAAAATCTAGGACGTGTAATGATGGAGGCTGTAAAAAATAGCTTGCATTCCAAATTTGAGCTGAATATCTCAAAAACTGCAGGAGTTTTGAAGAAAAAACCAATTTCAACACCCTGTAGCTCCGTAACGAAGCTTTTGCGGACCTATGTTTATATACTCTTTTTTCAAAATTCCACGTAGATTTACCCCCTCAAGTTGTGACATACTATTATGTAACACCCTGTATTGTCCTTCGAACCAAAATCTAGGTTTTTTGATTTTCATTGTGAACTTAGGAACCTTGCAGTTATTGACACTTTCAAATCTTTCAATGATTCACCCTGTATCTTCTTCAGATAAAATTCGAGAATTCCTTCACAGTAATTCCAACGAGCTATCACTCAACCTATTTTCCTATTCAAGAGAATGAAGGGTAAGCGCCCCTGCTGTAAGGGTTGATGCTGTAGATAAGCACTCTATGTTGAAATATATTCCCCTCGACCTGTTTTTGCATATCGGCCAGAAATTAGTATACTTTCAGTTATCGAGTCTGTTTCGTTCTCTCCGCCACATCCTGTATAAAATTACTTATATCAAAGTTAAAACAATTTATTCAGAGGAAGAATTCTTTTATTATCGACTCATCGTACCCCAATATGTATTCAACCCTAACATAAACGTTTATTCCAAGGATATATCTCTCGGAAAACCTTCGTCTCTTTAAATATTTGTGATAAGGCTTGGTTTCCACGGGTTTTTCATGGCTAATTCCGGCATCAGTGGGTTTATAATGGTTATAAAAGCAATAAGCGAATCCTAGCACACAAAATCGATAGGGTAGAATCTCTAGCGAATGATCAGATTTCTCCACTTCCTTTTTCTCGTTCCTTCCCGCAGAGTATATGTTCAAACAATCCTTTGAACTCCGAATTCTGAATCGCTTTCTATAGATAAGTACCTTTAGATCGTCTCTGGTATTGTCAGCGTAAAAATAGGTTCATCTAAAGAAAAAGTAACGATAATTTAGAAGAAAGCATTTAAATCTAAAAGGTGTTCCATTGGCATTTAGTTTACAGGAACTTCGACGATTTTTTTGGAAATGTTACCCTATTAGAAACAGTAACATTGGCCGCTTTTAAATGTCTTCTCTTGTGGCATTATTTTGACGAGATCTATCAAATTCCGAGAGATTGATACCTTATTCAGGAACACCCTGTATAATTGCCAATTGTTGACCACTTTAGATGATTGAAATTTGAAACATTTAAAACCAATATATTTACAAAATCGTCGTAATAAAAAGTATGATTCACACTTCAATGAAAAATTCGATCAGTTATTAGCGGTATAACCGATCTCATAATATCCACCGTGTATATAACTTCCGCGAAATAACAATCAGCGAATTTAAATACCATTAAACTTCAATCTTTCGTCTTCCAACGCTGCATTCGAAGATCGTTATCTGTCCATTAATTCAGTCGGCAACTTGCAAATGATTTTCGCTAATGACTTTTCATTAGGTTCGTAAAACGACCAACTAAAAAATTCAAAATAGTATTATGAGGATTGCGAATATTACTACGATGTGACTTAAACTAATTCGCTCTGTCCTGAAAGTAATTATCGATAATCGAACATCATAGAAAGTATTAGCCTTGGTTAATCTATAAAAAACTTAAATTCTATATTGATTCATCCGTTTAATACATTTTTCAGTGAATAGACATAGACGAAATGGAAAATTGTATGATGGGAGATCATAGAAATTATTCATTAAAACAACCCTTTTCCCTAAAAACTTGACCATGATTCCCCATCGTCTTCAGTGTCACCAGTATACAATGTTAAGAGACGTTCACTCGATCATAGAATACTGTTAGGAATAATTCGAAGCTGGGTTCGAATATACTAGTCGATTTCAATGTTCGGGGTTGTATTCAAAACCTTTCGGTCCAAGTTGAGAATATACGAACAGCGTAATAGTGGTTGAATGAGACATCAAGGTAATACAAGTTCCAAGACGTGATGAAATAATTGATTATTGAATTCTTTTAAATCAAGATAATTTCTATTAAATTTTCCTGTTTTTGTCTCAATTTGGAAAAAATCAATTTCACCAAGAATGGAATGGAGAGTATTGTTAGAATAGGAACTGAAAAAATAGAAGTCAGGATATATCCTGCAATCCTACGATTATCGTAGGATCATCTATGCTCGAATTTCCGAAATCACAACATACATTTGTGGTTAAAAAATTACGCAAATTCCTCAACATTTAAATTCTTCTGAAAAGTAACGTACGAGAGTGAAGTTGTTGAATACCCTGAGAGAGAACTGTTTAGAAAATGATGGGAGGAAGTTTGAATATTTGTGAATAATTTTATCATCAAAAACATTCATAACGAGAAATCAGATTTAATGATTCTCTGATTATGCACGAACGATCTTTTGAAATCGAATTTGCAGCGCAAGTGAAGTAGATGTCGAATTTTAATCTCACTACGAATCGGCATATCGGAAAATAATGACGACGCAGTCGGCATAGTACAGATGTGACTTAAAGCTCTGTCCTGAAAGTAATTATCGATAATCGAACATCATAGCCTTGGTTAATCTATAAAAGATTCATCCGTTTAATACATTTTTCAGTGAATAGACATAGACGAAATGGAAAATTGTAGAATCATAGAAATCATACTTTTCTTTATTCCCCATCGTCTTCAGCGTATACAATGTTAAATTCACTCGATCATAGAATACTGTTAGGGCTGGGTTCGAATATACTAGTCGATAATGTTCGGTTGTATTCAAAAACGAACAGCGTAGCAAGGTAATACAAATAAGAATTATGAAGCGTTACATGTCGAGTTCTCCATTTATATTTCGAATAAAATTATTCAATAAGATTGCTGGAGTTTATTTATCTAACCTATAAATCTCCTTACCTTAATATTCTTCTCAAATACGATGAAGATGTGTAAACTGTCGAGTCATCTGCAACAATTAGAAAATTAGTGAGTACGTGCATTTAGAGGGCAGATTTTCTGTAAAAAACTTTCTTTGGTTTCTATATTAAAGAAAAATTTTAGAGGCTTTGGAATCCCCTTTATATAAACGTTAAATTGATGGATGACAAAATATTAGCAGCTGAATTCATTTCATTATGAAATTCAGTGGATAACAGCTCTTGAAAGTTTGAAATGTGGAGATTCCACCAGAGTACCAAACGTTTATTTGATTTGTTGAGATTCGATAGTGATTATTATTATTACATCATCACATTTTTCTTTGAGCTCCGCATACAACCTACTAGCTCTTCTTGAAACTGTGTTTATCCTCTTCCAAACATTCAATTCCCAAAATGTTGTATGTTCCACTCTCTAAATAGGTGCCGTAGATCCAGGATGGGAGACTACATTCTGATTCTGTTGAATCGATATACCTTGCCAGGTTCTTTTATACACATAATTTCTGTTATGAAACACCCATACATAAGCATCTAGGACTATATTTTTTCTTAGCGTTTCTTCGTATATCCTGTTTCCTACTCCAGATAACCTCTGGGGTCTTAGTGGCAAATTATTTCATCCGAAAACTGCTATGATTTTCTCTGCTAGAATTCCTTCCAATCCAAGATAAGTATGACGAATCCTTTCAAAACATTGGACAGGAATTATACAGGAAATGTCATTTATGATTCTATAATATACATGGCCACATATTCTCTAATCGCCTTTTCATGTCTGTTGCAATCTGGCCGCTTTAATCCTTACCTAACACAGATTTAACTTGGCACTTAAGAATAGAAGCTATTCTTAATATCTAGGTTTGTACTTCATTTCCCTAGAAGTTCCTTCGAAAACGTTCGCCTAGGAGTGTAAGAGAAGGATAACAGTAGATAGGATCCCAACAATTTTAGAGAGATTAATTTGTAAATTTTTCTTTTCTTTATTCTATTTTAATGAAGTTTCAAAGGTCTCCAATACGCTTCAGTTTAAATAAACAATTCTTTATTGAAGCTTAATCTCTTTTCCTGGGGCATTCATACAAGTCCTTGAATTGCCGGCTGGGTGGCGTAGAGGATATGATGATCGTCTCCTGCGCAGAGTTACCTGGGTTCAATCCCCAGAAAGTCGGTGCGATTTTACGGATTCTGGGAATCGCTTGAGTATCTATCTTTCGGGGATGTAGAGCCGTCGGTCCTGTCTAACAGAGAGGTGTTGGACATTAAAGATCCCTTCCTTCGACACGAGAGGAGTTCGGCAAAATTCCAGGGTTAGTGAGGTGACAGAATTCCCCGGCGTGTCATTGGCCGAAAGGCGGAATTAGGGCAGCACGTTAAAGAAATAACAAATAAACGCACAAACAAGTCCTTTACATTCGCGGCGTGAGATCTTTACACGCTTCGCGGCGTTTCCCAATCGGTATCAGTTTTTATACCGCGACAACGGGATCATGTACTACAGGGGTACTCAAACTGTCGATAGCGAGTGCTTTTTGAGTAGGTAACTAAACTACAAAAATTTATTACGTAATAAAATAACACTCTGCAGCTTTATCAAGGAAACGCGCGGTACTTGTCAAAGAAAAGCCGGGTTTTTTATTCTTGCCGCTTTTCTAGATTTCGGGCGGCGCGTTTGACGAGAACATTCGAGACTTTTGTTCACGCCGATATAAATGTTGCGCCTGAAGGAATTGGCGAATTATAACTTGAAGGCAATACTACGTCGATACAAAGGTTATTATTAAATAGTACAAAATGAGTGCAGCGAAAAAATCTGAAACCTATCATTTTAATAACGATTGGGAGGAAGTGTTTTTCTTTTGTATGGTGAAGGATAAGTGCATTTGTCTTATGTGTCGTGCGTCAGTTGCAATATCTAAGCGTGGTAACTTAGAGAGGCATCGTAGAACGGTTCATAAAAACAATGGAAAGGACTTTCCGCCACTGAGTGAATTGACAAAACTACGTGATTCGATATCTTGTTTGAAAAAAGAACAATCCATGTTCACAAGACCAGCCAAACAATCAAAAGCTGCTACGATCGCGTCATTTAAAATATCTCATATATTGGCGAAACACAAGACACCTTTCGAAGATGGATCGGTTGTGAAGAAAGCGGGTGAGACTTTATTTGGAGATTTTAAAAATAAACAGAAATCATGTCTGCTATTAGAGAACTTCAGTTATCTCGTCCGACTGTCACAAGGCATATTGAAGTCATGAGTCAGGACATGGCAGATAAACTAAAACATAATATCATGAAATGTACATACTTTTCTTTACAGTTCGACGAAAGACCCGTGGCGAAGATATATATGACGTTTTCTTCAATTTTGAAAAAAAAACTACAAGCTACCAATATATAAATTAGTGTGCATTACAACCGATGGAGCACCAGCAATGACTGGAAACAAAAACGGTTATGTGGCATTGTGTGGAGCTAATGAAGATTTCCCTTCATTTTTTCATTCCATTGCATTATATCAATTAATCAATAAGTTTTGTGTTCAACAGTTTTAAACACGGAGGAAATTATGGGCATTACAAAAAAATTGTGAATTCCATCCGTGTACGTAGCTTGCAACGGCGGCTCTTCAAGTTGGAAGATAGGGAGTCAGCTGAACACACTGATTTAGTTCTTCACACGGACGTCAGGTGATTGAGTCGCGGAAAATTCCTAGAGAGGTTTCCAGAATTATTGCAGTTTGAAAATAGGGAGTCAGCTGAATACACTGATTCAGTTCTTCACACGGACGGCAGGTGGTTGAGTCGCCGAAAATTTCTAGAAAGGTTTCAAGAATTATTGCCCGAAATAACAGCTTTTCTAGACGAAAGAGGTGATGACACTCAAATGTTGAAAAACGAAAAATGGCTGACTGATTTGGCATTTTCGACTGACATCACAATGCAGTTAAACACCATTAACTTGGAGCTTCAAGGTAAAGGAAAAACTATTATTGAGATGATTAGCGTAGTAAACGTAAAGTAAATTGTAACTTATGATAGATCAACTGAAAAGAAAGGATCTGAAACATTTTCCGTCATTGAAAGCAAGGATTCCTCAGTTGAATTATGATACGTATGAGGCTGAATTATCAAATATTTTGGGACAATTCGAAATGCGTTTTTATGATTGCAGTAAATTGGCAAATATAGCATAATTTATGAGTTATAATTTTTGTTGTTTAACTAGTTGTTGTTCACGTTTCAGTTCCTCATATTCCTCCTCTGTTAACAGTGCAATTTCGAGCATACTAATGAGTCTGTTTCGCCTAGTTTCTAATTGATCTACTTTACTTTCCAATACCCATTGAACCTTCTCAGATTTTTCATCTTCTTTAGTCATCGACTCGTAGTCTGCTTTCAATCGATCCAGCTCCTTTCTTATCGTCGTTTCTCTTTCCTCACAGGTATTTGAGGAGAAATTTTTGGAATGATTTCCATATTCCTCTTCTCTCTTCTTTATGTTAGAGGGATCCACCCTATCACCCACTTGTACAACCTTATCTGAGTTCAGGCTCTGTTCCATCCATAAGTTCTAGATGTACCCGTTGTAATTGATATTATCTTGATTTCTTGGCCTGCTTTTTCTTTTCAGGAGTCCTTTGGTTATCCCACCAATAGTTTTGAATCTTCATTTTCTAACATTTCCCGTTAACCTCTTCTCCTGTTCAACAATTTCAAATACAACATACAGGGTGCTTCAACGAAAACTAAACAGAGGCTATATCTACCAAGATATTAATTTCTGATCAAAACGCAAAAACAGGTCAATTTGTGTTTCGAGGGGGACATCTTTTGGGGTACAATACTTGCCTGAAATGAAATATCAACCCCCTAAGCGGGGGTTGCATTCCTTGAACATTTTGAATAGGGAAGATGGGTCGAGTGATGACTCAAAAGAAAGGTGGTATCTTTGTCTACATTGCCTTGAACGAATTTCCATTTTTAATTGAAAACTGTAAAAGATACAGGGTGAGCAACTGAAAGATAGGGAAGACTATTTCCCTGAGACTATTCAAGTTTCAGTGAGGTAAAATGGAACAGATCCATGATGATCAATGGCAGTCATCATCAAGTACCATCCTCATCTCGAATTTTAACCCCTGGAGCAGGGGTGACAACCCTTGAAAATTTGGAAGAGGATAGATGGGTCGAGTGATAACTCGAAAGAAAGGTATTATCTTTGTCTGCATTCCCGTGAAGGAATTTTCATTTTTTATTGAAAACTGTAGAAGATACAGAGTGAGCCACTGAAAAATAGAGAAGACTATCGCCCCAAGACTATTGGAGTATTAGTGCGAAAAACTGGAATAGATTCATTTAGATCAAGGATTTTTCTTTGTCTCCACAATGGTGTGCAAGTTTTCGTTCTCGATCAAAATTACTGGGTGAGCAGCTGAAACATTGTAATGATTATGAATCTTGAAAGAAAACGATAAAACTATCAGTCATAGTAACACAGGGTGGTTACCCCTGCTCTAGGGGTTGAAATTTGAGATGTGAATGGTGTTTCGGAAGATGACAGCCTTTGATCTGGAATGAATCTGTTCCATTTTTTTGCACTAATACTTGAATAGCTCAGGGCGATAGATAGTCTCCTCTATTTTTCAGTAGCTCACTCTGTATCTTCTACAGTTTTCAATCAAAAATGAAAATTCGTTCACGGGGATGCAGACAAAGATAATACCTTTCTTTCGAGGTATCACTCGACCCATCTACCCTCTTCCAAATTTTCAAGGGTGGTCACCCCTGCTCTAGGGGTTGAAATTCGAGATGAGGATGGTACTTGATGATGACTGCCATTGATCAGCATGGATCTATTCCATTTTACTTCACTGAAACTTGAATAGTCTCAGGGAAATAGTCTCCACTATATTTCAGTTACTCACCCTGTATCTTTCAGTTTTCAATTAAAATGGAAATTCGTTCAAGGCGATGTAGACAAAGATACCACCTTTCTTTTGAGCCATCACTCGACCCATCTTTCCTATTCAAAATGTTCAAGGATTGCAACCCCTGCTTAGGGGGTTGATATTTCAGGCAAGTTTTATACCCCAAAAGATGTCCCCCTTGAAACAAAACTTGACCTATTTTTGCGTTTTGATCAGAAATGAATATCTTGGTAGATATAGCCTCTGTTTAGTTTTCGTTGAAGCACCCTGTATAAATGAAGTCTTATAATTCAGGTTCTACAAAATTTCTATAACTATATTGAGAGGTAACATATCGCAAGAAGATGTTGACTCATTGATAACCAAGCAGAAAAGACCATCATTACGTTTTCGGCAGAAATTTGAACATAAGCATTGTTTTATTGATAATACAGTAGATCGCTCGGAAATAACAACGCAATTTGCTCATTTCATAATACAGAATAATCAAGAACAATTGATGAGCAACTTGAGTTGGAACGAATGCGACAACCTGTATAGGGCGTAATTTTATTCCCAGTTGTACACACCTCAATGAATATAATGATTCGAAACGAAATTTCATGCTCTTATACATACACATCTCTCTAACTAGCCTAATTTACTTACGTGAATTAATTACTCCCAGCTAATTTAAAATATCTAAGTCAAGATGTTCATCATTTTGAATTGAATCAGCATCAAGGGACGAAACGGGTAAGTACTTCATTTCGGCCCAACTCAATTTTAACCAATTTCATCAAACCCCTCCCAAAAACTCCCTGGAGTGTTAAATAATGGAGGGGTAAAGGGCTTCGCCTGCCTGTATTAAATAATAAAACCACACGATGAAGAAGGATGGAACGCCCATATCCCTTAACTTCATAGTGAGGTTCATTAGCGAAACCGAAATGCCGAATATTTCCGAATATGATGAAAATGTGGATCGAGTATAATTTTACATCTTATTTTCATGTCGGGCAAGAATAAGTTAAAAGTGAGTTATTTCGAGGGGAATTTTAAGTGCAGCACCTTTATCTTAATCGGTATTTGGTTACACACTCTCAATTCATTTAATGAATGTAAATGGTACAAACAAAATATTTTTTATTATTTTCGGGCACGTATGAATACACTGTGACGAAAAAGTATCCGGAAATTTGAAATGAAACGCAAAAATCTTAATCTACTTCAATATTTATTGAATGTTCTTCAAAATATGCTCCATTTGAAGCGATACACATGTGCCAACGTTTTTTCCAATCATCGAAACATTTTTTATAGGCGCTTTCAGCGATGGCCTTCAGCTAATTCCGTGAATTTTCTTTTATGACGTCTATGGAATCAAATCTGGCTTCCCGGAGCGGCAATTTCAGTCTGGAGAAAAGAATAAAGTCCCCGGTGCTAGATTAGGCGAATACAGCGGCTGTTCGATGGTATTTATCGAGTGGTTGGTCTTAAAGTCGTCAATAACCGTGGCTCGATGAGATGGTACGTTATCGTCATGCAAAATATATTGCCAAGCAAACGGCTCAAAACGCTCGAATAGAAGTCCTTATTGACCGCTTGACCTTGCGAAACGAATTCATGATGTACCACACCATGAATATCGAAGAAAACAATCAGAATCATCTTGATTTTCGAACGACTTTGGCGAGGTTTTTTCGGTTCTGGCTCATTTTTTCCAACCCATTCCGATGATTGTTGTTAGTGTGTCGTATTCATAGACCCATGTCTCGTCACCAGTTATGATCCATCCCATGAACGTGGGGTCAGAATTTGCACGATCCAGTATGTCCGCAGCTACAGGGTGCGGCACAGAAACTTGCTGATTCAAAAGGTTAATAAAAACAAAAATATTAGAGACAATGTTATAATTCGTTTTACATATTATCTTACATTCTCTGAATTTTTTTCAAAAATGACATCGAACAAGTGACCGCCTCCAGTGTCAATGCACTGAGCTATGCGATTCTTGAAGTTCTGATGAACTCTTTCGAGCATATCAACTGGTATGTCGGCGATGGCTTTCCGAATGTTGTCCTTTAGATGAACTACGCATGTTTTGTTTGTTCACAGAGCCAGAAATGTGAAAGTGAGCTTTATCACTAAAGAACAGAGCGTGTTGTAAGGCAGGTTTTCACCGAGTGCTTCACATGCATTTCGGGGGCATCAAAATCGCTTTCATTCAGTGCCTGTGTTACTCCATTTCGTAGGGATGAAAATTGAGGTCTTGGTGAAGAATTCGTCTCACAGTGTGGTCAGATAACCCCAGAGCAGCTGCGTGTTTCCGCGCCGAACGCCGAGGAGATCGGACGAATGATTCTATCACTCTTTCAACATTTTCTGGAGTTCTGGCCGTCTGATGACCTCCTGAACAGGTTTTTGTTGAACTTCCACTCTCTCTGAATGTATTTACCCACGAAACAATTGATTGCCGTCCAGGCACCGGAGCTGTAGGATGAATCTTAAACTTAGCACGGAAGGCACGTTGAGTGGCGATAATGGAACGACCGTTGGAAAAGCCTCGCAGGCAAAAGCACACTGTTGCTTCGTCCAATGCATGATGGCGACTGAAGAGGAAAGAAACAAAACTTCAGGACATCCCCTCTCCTAATTCATTGAACTCGTCTATATCCCACCCCTCGCGACAAGGCGACCGTTACAAATCAGCAAGTTTCTGTGCCGCACCCTATACCTGTATCCGGTACTGTTTTTGAAGAAAATTCAGCTCTATCGGAACGAGCCGACCAATTGGTTCACCAAAATCTAACAAGCTGTTTCACGAGAGATGTTGAGATCACGAGCTATCCCTCTAACACTTGCATAATGATTTTCAAGCATCATTATCTTCATTTGGATGCTGAAGAGGTCGAAGGTCGTCCGGAACGAGGCAAAACTTCGACGATCTTCCGACCGCCTTTTAAGGCTTTGTACAACTCGCACACTTGGGTTTTCATTAAAACGGAGTGTCCATAAGCATTTTCCAGCATTCGCAACGACTCAGCACACGGAATTTCGTTTAAAACACGAAATTTGAGAGAAACTCTTTGTTCAATATTTTTTCCATTGTGAAATTCGAGTACCACTGAGGTCGACTGGTTTCAACAGCTGTTGTATACAGTTTGTATTCTTTATTGTTCGATATTGAAGGTTTGTATTCTCTGAGGTGTTTTTAATTCCCGATTAGAATTTATTAATGTGATCTTTTTTGATAATTTCCAGATTCAATAAAATATTTTGTTTGTTTTGAATAATCTGCCTGGTTCAAAGCTATAATAGTATGAGCTTTATCTGCCCCAGTAAATGCGACAATGCCTGATTCATTTGAATTTGGGGGGCTTTTACTTGATAAAATTCCATTACCAATAATAAAAACAAGTAATGTGTTTTTTGGAATTTTACTTAATAATTATGATTCGTAACGCGTTTCACTACACAGTAGCTTCTTCAGACGAATGAATGTACAGAAAATAAGAATGAGAATATAAATATAAATGTTCTTAAGTAATTAAAAGCTTATTGGGTTGATTCTTCTTGAGTGGTTATTTATGACAGGTATATCCAATAAAATTAAGGAATAGATTGCTCCCCGAAGAGATTCAATAGAGGTGAAGGGCTTAAATCGACTTGTTCATTGATGAGTCTACCTGAGTGTTGGTATTTGTTGATTTCTAAAGTTTCCCAAAGATCTATCTTCCAATATTTATTATCTGTATGCAAAATTTCAAACTGTGGGTCGAAAGAATGATTATTTTCTAAGAGATGATTCGCGTAATTTGAATCTAATTTTTTATTTGAAAAACTGCGTTTATGTTCCGATTTTCTAATATTAAAATTTCTATGTATTCTACCAATGTAGAAATTATCACAGTCATTGCAATTCAATCTATAAACACCTGATTTATTGTGTTTGCCTGATTTGGTTTCATCATTTTTTATATATTTGCCTAAATTATTATTAGTTTGGAAAGCTATGTTGAAATTATTGCTACTCAAGAATGATTTCAGTTTCTCACTTGTAATGCCAACGTAGGTTAAGGTGTTGAGTTTTTGTTTCAATTTATCGACAGGGTAAACTTCATTCAATGCGATTCTACTTTGTCTTTTATTTAAAGTATTCTTTATTAGTTTGGGATTGTAACCATTATTTTTGGCTATTTGTTTAATCAAATTTAATTCCTTGTTGAAATTTTCTGGTGATAACGGGATGTTAATCAATCTATGAATAAAACTATTGAATGCTGACATTTTATGTTGTTTAATTGTTACGTCTAGGAAATTTATCGAATTATTGCTTTCTATTTCGGTTTTGAATCCAATTTTTGATGTAATGAATTTATATGATTTTCGAAAATTTTTAACTGTCTATCTGTTCCTGTGAAGCAAATAATGATATCGTCTAAATAGCGAAACCAGTATAAACAACATCTACCGAGTGGATGATTATGAATTAATTTCTCTAAATTATTCATGAATATTTCTGCTAACAAAGGACTTAACGGATTGCCCATAATCAAGCCGTCTTCAATAGTATAATAAATGGTATTGAAATGGAAATAATTTTGATCTAAACAAATTTGTAATAATGAAAGAATATCTGATTTAATGATAGTATTGACATGATTAAATCAGATATTCTTTCATTATTACAAATTTGTTTAGATCAAAATTATTTCCATTTCAATAACAAATATTATACTTGTCGGTTCTAGAGGATAATAAAAAGGTAGATTGCCATTTGAAATAACAAAGTGATGACCCACTTCCTGTATAACCAAAAATGGTATCACTTCGAAAATATTTCACTCCAATTGGAAATCACTAGTTATGGCCGCGTATAAAAATTCAGCTTGATATTGTGATTGGAACTCACACACATAACGGACGGTCCTGGAGGATATCCCTGTATTTCATATTCTTACGTAATAGGTTAGACATAAACAACCAACAATACAACCATGAAATTAAACAGAGAAGGCAATATTTTGGTAATTATTAATCATTGTAGATATTACTGTATACGAACGAGTACACCATCATAAAAACCTTCGTTATCGTTCAGGAAAGTTACTTATGACAGAATATTCTAGAAAAGATGCCGAATACCAAATAGTAGATCACTGACTCCAAAGGAAACAGACAGAGTAAAGAGGACTTGAAATTTCAGGTGCCTTAAGTAATTGCAATTTTCCTTCATCTTTTTACTAAAGACCGTTTGAAATTAACGTATTACTTCTGACAACAATCAAAAATTGACTGAAAGTTTGTTTTATAAATTATCGTGAAAATTCATTGTGTGTCACTTAAGCATGCATCTAGAGAATAGAGGGACTGGGTTATCAAAATGAAGCCAAATATGTGTAGTTATCCTATTGCTGTCGACTTGTGAAATTGCACGAACTCAGTGAAAAATGAAGGATTAATAATTTCCAACTCCCCACTCGACAGACACATCATCCCCGTTTTTTCTTCATCATAGCTCATGCAATTAATTCTGCATGTTCATCGACGACACATTGTATGTCTGCAGATGTAATTGCCGGTATGTAATCGCCATATATAAACATGGCACAGGGAGCCTCTCATGCAACATAACCATTAATAATAATGAGAGAGATATTGCGCATATTTCCATGCGGGATTTGAAGCTCTCTCAACAGTAGCAGAATGCTGGCCTCAAGCCAATCCGACCGCTGCCAACGCCTGCCGCCTCCAGTGCCCGAAATCTGGATACCCAAAGCCGCCGCCGACGTCGTTATGGGAATCAATAAAACATCCCGGCCCTCTAATCGCCAACTTTCTTACTTTTCGGCATTATGTGAACGATTTCGTTATTGCTGACTGCACCTTGAGTGAAACCTTTTCTTTCTGATATCTTTATTCCTTCTCTCCACTCTTAACGGTACTTAAGAATCCTTCTTTTTATCTTTCTATTTTCAAGAAAATTTTCAACCTTTCCAGAATTGGACAAGAAGTACGAGGTGTAGCTAAAAATAACAGGACTGATGCTGTACACATCTTATTTTGATTTCATACTCAGTGCAAATGTAGAGTATTAAATAAATATTGTGTTTTACAGCTCTGTTGCAAAGAATTGTTTTATCAAAATAAAGTTTATATTTGTCATTTTCACAAATAATCTCAGGTTCATATTTGTGAATTTTTTTCTTTTGGGAATTAGGTCATGTTTAATTCCTAGATTAAAATGAATAATATTAGCGACGGCATTATGTCTTTCTAAATAGTCTGTTGAAGCAAGGACTGAGCAAGATGATAATATATGAAAAACTGTTTCTGAAGAACAGAAACATCTACGCCAAGAATCATCTATATTTTGTTTGATGATGTGTTTTCTATAATTCCTCGTGAAAACAACCTGATCCTGGATCGCAATTGCCAAGCCTTCTGTTTCAGCAAACAATTCTCCAGATACTAACCATTTATTCGATGCGATTTCATCAATATAATCATTTTTCAATTCTTTAGGTGCTTTTCGTGTAATTCCTTCTGCACCCAACTTTCTCTTTAGAATTATCATCAAATATATCAAAATCTAACTTTTGCATTGTCAAGTTCAGAGGTGTAAGATTATAATCTGAAGTAACAACAATATCATGTAATTTAGACGTTCTCTGTTTATCATGAAAATGGGAACGTAGATGAAAAATCTGTTTACTATGAAGCTTATTCAAATCAGTTAATCCACGACCTCCAAGATGTCTAGGTAGTGTAACTCTCTGAACAGCTGACTTTGGGTGCTGCTTATGATATTTACAGAGCATTTTCCTCGTTTGGCATTGTAATTCATTTAGATCAGTTATAGACCATTTAATAATTCCAAAAGAAGATGTAAGAATAGGAACTGTATAGGAGTTGATGGCTCTGAAAAGGTTTTACTAGTTAAGTGACTCTTGATGATAATTCTAAGTCTTTTGTAATATGAACTTCTAATATTTTCTTTAGTGCTGCTATGGTTAATTGTCTTCTCTTGACAAAATCCAAGATATTTATATGTATCTCCTTGATGCATTGGCTCGATTTCGATATTGGAAATCTTTATATAAATTCACAATGTATTCAACTTCATTTTTGGAAAAATGCTTTGGTCAGGTCAATTTTTATATTTAGCTGGAATTTTTTTGGTCAAGTAAATTTGTTTTCAAGGTATGAAAATGTGAGAGAATTGGTTTTCTAAGACCTTTTTTTCAAGGTGAAAATCAAGAGAACCAAGCTAAAACCGAACCAAAACAACGTGTATGCAGTTGAATGTTCGACAAGTTTCTTTTTAGATTATACGAGGATGGATTGATAAGTTTCCGGCCTGACCAAGAAAAACAACGTTTTTAAGAATTTTTTTATTTCCCAACATAATCTCCTTTAAAGTTGATACATTTCTCATAAGGATGTTCTAGTCTAGTAATGCCATCTCTATAGGCTAATTCGTCAAGTTCCTCAGAATACACATTTACAGCTTCGATTACTTATTTATTCCCCGCAAATCTCTTACCGCCAAGCCATGTTTTGAGGTTAGGAAACAGATAATAGTCACTCGGTACTAGGTCTGGAGAGTAGGCAGGGTGCGGCATCAATTCGAACTTCAGATCATAGATTTTAGCCATGGCAACGTGCGAAGAATGCGCTGGTGCGTTATCGTGATGAAATAAAATTTTTTTCTTCGCTAAATGAGGTCGTTTAATTTGCACCTCGTTGCTAAAACGTTGCAATAAGTCTGCGTAGTATTGACCAGTGATAGTTTTACCCTTTTCAAGATAATCAACGTATATAATACCTCTTGCATCCCAAAAAGCAGTAGCCATAACCTTGTTTGCCAATAAAATTGTTTTTGCCTTTTTTGGAGTTGGTTCCCCTATTTCAATCTACTGTTTAGACTGTTGTTTGGTTTCAGGAGTGTGGTGGTGGACCCAAGTTTCGTCAACAGTAACGAATCGACGCAAAAATTCGCTTGGATTATGCTTATACAGCGCCAAATTGGCGGTAAATCAATTTTAAGTAAACGCGGCACCCATCTTGCACAGAGCTTTTCCATGTGCAAATGTTGGTGCAAAATATTTTGCACACGTTCATATGACATCTTACAGGTCTCAGCTATCTCACGCACTTTTGATCTGCGATCTTCCAGCACTATTTTATTAATTCTTTCGATCATATCTGAAGTTGTGATCCCAACGGGGCGTCCTGAGTGTGGCTCATCAGAGGTGCTCACACAACCCATTTTGAACTCGGAAATCAACTGCTTAACGGTTGAATATGATGGGAAGGATGTCCCCAGTGTTGAATCAATCTCTTCTTTAATTTCCTTAGGCGTTAACCCCTTCAAATAAAAGTATTTGATGACAGCACGCTTTTCCAATTTTTCCCTTTTCACAAACAACACTGAGGCTTGTTCAGCGTGCTCTCAAATGTAAACTAACATGGCGATCGGGCTGCAACTATACCTACAAGCTATCTAAGGATGGTACTGTAGAAAGCCACCTCCAAAGTAGGCCTAGTGGCGCCATCTCTTGGTCAGGCCGGTGACTTATCAATCCAGCCTCGTATGCGACACAATGAACACAATGATCTACTGATCTGGTGAAACCTATGCCCAATTCAAAATCAACAAAAATGAACACATGCAGGATAAAAACTGCTCTTCATTCTTATCATTTTAAATAACGAAACAGAAAATGTTTTTTGTTGATTTACAATATCTTTCATATGAAGTGTCGTACAACCTTTGTTCTCTATCAAGATTCTTATATTAAACGGTGGAGATTGTCAGGTTGTGATTTCCTTCACAGAATGACAGCAGAAAGGGTTTTTTGTGACGAAGCGTGGTAAATTTTGAAACTATCATGGATATCAGGTAAATTGGGTGAATGATACACTATAGTTCATCAAATTTATTATTTATTTACACGACTAGTTTCGAATATTACTTCATTTTCAAGTATTTATACTATATTACAGTTTCAGTATTTATATTACTGTTAGGTTCAGGAGGGGATGAGGTTATCATAGATTAAGTAGTAGATACACTCCAGGAGGTTCAATCTCTTTCCTTTGTTACAGATATGTAGTATTTTTAAGTTCTGAACATTTATAATATGATTTATATTTGTGATATGTTCGAAAAAGGAGGAATTTTTGTCTGTATGTGTATGCTCTTTGAAACGAGTCTGGAAGTCTCTTCCAGACTCAGTACATTCACTGCATTCGATCTTGTACATTCTTAAATTTACACAGTTTGGCTTTTAAATTAAATAATAATTTTCCTATGTTAGGTGCGCTGGTGAAGGCATTTTTTCATTAAATTTGGAAAAATAATTCTGTATTTTAGTAGATAAATATCCTCAATAACTCACAGAGATATATTTTTTCAAAGAGCTTACACACAAGCGAAAATTCCTACATTTTCCAACATATCACAAATACAAATCATATTATGAATTCTGAAAACCTAAAACTATGTAGTACATACCTGTAGCACAATGAAATAAATTGAACCTCCTGGAGTGTTTAGAAATTCATAAATGATATTGAGCCGCCCATTACTAAGTGATATTTGATCACCAAACAATGAAAATTTTCTAGTTAAATATAAAGATTGAACTGAAGTGAAAGAAATTATTGATTTTAGTCCATACTATACACTCCTACCTCGATTAATTGAAGGAAAATCTTGATACTTTTCTCGAAATAACCAGGCAAGCGCAGCTAGAGTTCTGGTTTTGTCACCATAACAAAATATCATCAAAATTTCAATTTTATGCGATTCGGTTAGGTGCATTATTTAGAAAAGAAATTCAATATTTTTACTACAAAAAAACGCAATCATTTCAACATCCACTGAGAGATACGTTCAAAATTAACGATACTAAGTAGCCGACTCGGTGGCGTAGAGAATATGATGCTCGTCTCCTGCGCAGAGTTATCTGGGTTCAATTCCCACAAAGTCGGTGCGATTTTTCGGATTCTGGGAATCGCTTGAGTGTCCATCTTTCAGAGGAGATGTAAAGCCGTCGGTCCTAACTAACAGGGATGTGTTGGACATTGAAGATCCCTTCCCTCGACACAAAAGGGGTTCGCCAAAATTCCCGGGTTACTGAGGTGACAGAATTCCCCGGCGTGTAATTAGCCGAGAGACAGGAATAGAGCACGTTAAAGGAAAAACCAACAAACAATGATACTATGTATTCATTTGAACCAAAAATAGATCCTCTATATCGATAGAAGTAATGAAAAAAATTCCTACCAATTCAAGTTTTTTTCCATAGATGATCAGATGTTCATTTTCGACTAGTACACTGCCAAGAAGTAATCTCAAGGCGATTGATGCGTTAATTTTTATTTATTTGAAAAAGATGGAGTATACAGTTGAATCATAGAAAATTGTCTTCAGAATGACTAAGTCTGTGATGGAAGGTTATTTTTTCTTGAATAGAAGGTGTATCGAAATCAGAGCACAAATAATAGAATTTCAAACTTTATTTTTCTTCAAATACTTTATTATCAATAATAGACATGACGAAAGATTTTGAAATCCTCTTCCGTAATGCGGATAAACATCTACTGTTTACAACAAAACCTTTATTTCGGTAATAAACTAAAGTTTTTCGAAGTTTAAAGCCATTTTTATAATCATTTTTAAATATTGCGCGAAAACAGCTCGCCGTGTCATGGCGTCGTGTGTGACGTCATACTTACGTAAACGTCAAATTTGTTTACGCGCAGCTAGACAGCAAAGTAAACAAACGTTGCGTATTTCTTGTGTTAAAAATGAATTCTAAAGTTTATAAGTGGTGTGCAGTACCTCAGTGCAAAAATACATCAATAACGACACCCATCAAGGTGTTTGTACATGTCCCATACAAGAAAATAATGAGAAATAAATGGTTAAAGCTTGCACGGCTAAAGCCGAACGATGTAAAGACAAATTCGCCACTTTATTTCTGTGAAGATCACTTTGATGTGAGTATGTCATCATGTACTGATAGATTTTTAACTTGATGTTTGTTTGACGTGAAATAGTTGAAATGTAGAGGCTAGTCATTTATTGAGGTTATGTTTGTGTTAGTCTTGGTTATCATTCTTATTATCAATTTTAATTGTTACCTTTGCAGTTTTCAGTATGCCAAATTATATGGAGATTTATATGGAATACCATGTGATGGGGTATCACAAGTACGTATAAAACCAGGATGTATGCCTTCAAAATTTACTCGCCAACCAGACAGGAAAACGCAAACATCTAACACAACAGAGCGAACCTATATAGTTAAATAACGAAGGATGATGATTCTTGAAGAGTGTGAAAAGCAATTTGAAGAAAGAACTATAGTTAAAGAGCCATCAAGTTCAAAAGAAATTGCATCTTGTAGTTCAGGTATAGTTTACTAACTTATTTATTAGAATGTTAATTCAGTATTATTGCATACATTATTGGTATACTTAGGCCCGTATTACACATTATCTTATATAGCGGCATTCCTTTGTAGAAATCTCAAGAAATGATCTACGTTTGAGATTTATTCTGTAATACTGGCTATAAAATTACATAGATTTTTTGTAGCCTTGTAATTTTCTATTTGTGTTCATAATTATAACATTGCACTTGAATAACAAAACATTTGTTTTACAGTTCAGCAGATTGTTGAAGAAGTTTCCCAATTACCACTAAGAATGTTGGATAAAGCAATTCAAGTACACATATGTAAAACATTTAGAAGTAAAGCTAACCAAACAAAAGTTAATTTGTTAAATCAGATGATATCACCATTGAAGCCGTGTCTACGTTCTGTTTCTACATCACCATTTAAAATCAAGCATGATGTTAATAGTAACCCATCAAGACCAAGTATAAATGTTTTGAGTAAAATAGTCAAACAAATAGAACGATCAGACAGTGATACTTCTTATACTCCCTCTGATGAGCCGTCATCATCCATAAAATCTCTTCAAATGGAGTCTACGTCTGACTGCGAGATGCTACAGGATGACAAAAGGAGAGAAGATTTAAACGCTTTAGAGTGCACTTTGAAGAAAATTAAAAAGAGCTCCCGTTCTTATATTGGCATTCCTTCAAATTGTTATTATTTAGTTAACTTGATTCAATAACAGACAGGCATACCGTTTAACCATATTTTACTATGTCTAAAAAAAATTAGGTTAAACAATTCATTCCGTGAACTTGCTGATGACTTTGGCATTGATAGATCTTATCCAAACAAAATTTTCTTTAAAAATTTAACTATTATAGCAAGTGTAATGCGTTCTTTTATTGTATCATTAGATAAAGAGTTGATAAAAAAGAAATTACCTATGGGTTTTAGGCATAAATATCATAAGGTGACTTGTATATAAGAGTGTTTAGAAATTGAATATAAAAGCCTTCAAAGGACTTAAATCAAGCTCTTTCTTGGTTTGATTACAAGAAAGCCAACACAATTAAGTACCTCATATCTTGTACCCCTAATGGTTTAATCAATTATATTTCAAATGGTTATGGGGCCGAAAAACAGACACATGCATTGTGGAAACTTCAGATTTCTCAAAATGTTTGCAACCTAATATGTGCGTTATGGCAGAGGATTTAAACAACAAATCAAAACACAGTGAAGCTTACATAAGTATGACGTTATGCGCTGTGACTGGCGTTTCAGTCAAAATGGACGATTGCAGTATTTTACTCTTTTATTTTATTGAAAATCTTATCAATCTCAATTCTTTAAATAAAACTAAATCAGGTTTTTAAATCCTTTGAATGTGTATTTTCCCCTAAAGTCATTAAATCTTTGATTATGTCATACTATCGTCACGCCTATTCTAAATGACAAGGTCTTTAACCATTTTGGTGAAAAATTAAAATTTATGTAAGAGTTTCCTTGTAACGCAGGGGTACTTTTAATAAAAATAAATTAATTAGTCTCGCCCCTGAACAATTTAATAATGAACAAAATGTACGCGAAGAAATTCGTTGAGAACTTAGCAGTGGATGCACTAGAGAATAAAAAAAGCTGGCATAAAAGAATGGTAGTAGGCGTTGCAAGAAAACGGAAGCAAAAAGAAATTATCGGAGAGCGTTCAGCAATAACGAGATGGTCGACATAATGCCGTGATGTAAGAACAGCAAGAAACACGATTAATAGCCTGTTCCGGGGGGATTTTCCATTTGCAGGTTGGATTTCGAGGTTATTCTGCTGAATATTCCGCTCGGAAGAATTGCTGTAGGCTTGGCGAAAATTTATTTGTCTACCACGCTGGATAAGCTGGATCCAAAGCTGAATTTATATTGTCAAAGAGAATGTACTATATGAATTTTTCAAATTTGATTTAAATTGCCAATTATAGCATAACTTATTTGAAATTCAACGTTATTTTGTTTTCAGGACTGAAAATATGACATTCGTATCCGTTTTATAGTATTATAGTGTCCGTGAATGATTGTCGACTTTAATCGCTTTTGTAATGTTTCAACAGTGCCCACAGCTGAAATCGTATCCAAACAAATTTCTTGATTATTTCTTTTAATTTCTCTGACCACTTTTGTTTTCATATAACTACAAACTTGTAGTTTAGGATTTTTCCTGTATCCATGCTAAAAGACATTGCTTTTCACTTACTTTAATATCTCTAGGACTACAGAAAGTGCCTCATAGGTTGTGATTCTCTTGCAAGTGTCAAAATATTTATTTGAGATAAACCTTACAAATTCAAGGAAACAAAAAAGAAAGGTCTACCATTGAATAAGCAATATCTAACAAACAGAAATAAATAAAGTATAATCTCTTAAGCTGTTCAATCACTACCTAACCTATTTCTATTTTAAATCTACAAACCGAGTGGTTGAAGAAGTCAACCCCAGCAGACCAAGATTTGAACCAGAAATAATTTTGTACAGTGATGAATAATTAGTGCAACTGTATCCATGAAATGAACATTACAATAAGTCCCCTTTTCTAGCCATTCAAGATAGTACATGAAAACTAAGCGAGGAAACTAAAAAAGGAGAACCAATAAAATCTTTTGATCAACGATAAAGGAATAAAACATCTGCATGAGTAGACAATTATTGAAGATTACGCATTGGGGAAAACAAATAAAAATCTATTTTGTACCCTTTCAACTCTTAGTATCAATTCATATGTATTAAAGGACCAAACTCAATATCCAAATTCTAACAAAATCTTTAGCAAGTTCAGACTAATGAATTCAAACCAGTGTTGAATAATAAAGCCTAAAATTTTATATGCTCGGCTGCAGAAGGAGTCACTATGTAATTTCGAAATCAAGTTACAATAATAAGTTATACCAAAATCACTGATAGCAGCTGCAGCTTCAATTGGAATATCAATGAGGAAATCCAAAGAATTTAGCGCAGATTGATTGATGTCTGATAATTCGCATATGATGATACTTCCCAATGTTTAAGGAAATTTGTTTGTTCTACACCAACAATCTAATCTTTGTAGAACAGATTGAATCAAAAACACATAATTCGAGTCTTGGACAGCATAAAGATAGTTGAAAATCTGAAACTTGATGAAATATTGTTTATAAAAATGATGAATAAGAGGGGACTTGGATGATTTTCTTGCGGTACACCAAATGTTACTGAAATTTCATGAGATATAGTATTAAGCAAGGTTACTTGCCTTCTAGAAGTGCAATGTAAGTTAAGCAATCCAAAAGTCTATAGACCAAAGTTTTTTGATAAGGATTGTATGACTAACATGATCGAAGACTTTCAAGAAGTCAGTATAAATAACAGTATGCCGCAGAATGCAACATCAACGGTCATATTGTCTGGTTCTGTTGACTCAAAAATTTCAATTCTATATCCTAAGAAGAGTCTTGCCAAACTAAAAATTCCGAAAATGGGGACAAAAAGTAAGGTTTTATGTATTCCTTTCTCTCACTTGTATAGATCTATTTAACGTTCCCAATATCATGAATTCTTTGTCCCTGTGTATTTCCCACATTTTTTCCCACTTGAACCACAATTTTCAAATTGTGTTTAGCAGTGCAATAAGTGCAACGAACTTTTTAACTAAATTTCTAGACACATTCTTTGTGAGTTTCATACAGAAGTGAAAAATTTTATGATTGTAAAATGCTTATATATATATATATATATATATATATATATATATATATATATATATATATATATATATATATATATCCTCATTTTATAATCACTGAGAAATCTAACCACCTATACTATCTTGACTTCCTAAATTGTGGACACCTGTCGAATAGCAACATTGATCTATAAAATTATTATTACATGCCAAAATCATTTGTGCAAGAAATAACTTTCTAAAATCTTCAGACTGGATATACGAATTTCTGAAAGAGGAACCACTTACTTTTTATCTTATGAGTTCCCAAGTATTGTCACACAGTTGCATTAGATCTGAACACCAAGTTGATGTCAATTTTGTTGTATATCTTTGAAGGCTTTGTAGTGTATTACTGAGGACATAGTAGAGAAATTATAGTTTTGCAGTTTATCCCATATGAAACACTTTATATTTGATGATTGATCTTTAATAGTCAGTCAACATATAATGAAATGGTGTTGCATCGTTCTTTCATATCTTCATAGATTGGTTTCTTTAAGTTGCCTTTCGACACACAAATGGAACTGTTTCAATGTGAAAATGAAAAACATACTATACACTTTACTATACACCAATTCAAATGCTTCAAAAATAACAAAACTCATTGTCATCAGTATAATCGACAAACAACCAAATATATAGGTGATTTAACATGGTTATATATCATCTTTATAGGAAACAACTCAGTGAAGAGATTGAGCCAGTTCAGAATATATAAAATTCTTTGAACAATTCTTTAGAATAAAACAACTCATTTATTTTGACCTTCTTGTTGAATTGTATGTTTTCAAAAACAACTTTTTGAATCAGAGGAAACATCCAAACCTCCAACATTAGAACAAAAACAACAGATACAAGAGTACAAATATTTTTAGAGAATACTATAGAAGAATTTGATGACTGACCCTTGTGAAAACAATATTTACCTTCAAATCACAAACAAAATCAAAAATATTTAATTTCAAGACCTATTTCTGAAATTGCAATATATTTTATTTCTCCGCCTATATAGCTCTTTTCTTTTCTTTTCCCTTGCAACTGTTTTTCCTTTCTTTTTTTTCAACTTAACTTTCTTGACACCTATGCGAGTTGCATACAGAAGTGATTAAAGATCTTGTGATTGTAAAATGCTTCTATAATCTAGATTAGTTAGACTAGAGCATAATCTAATTATATCTCTGATCATTGGGGAAATCTGAGTCCTAACAGTATAAAATCTAAATTTTTTCAGCTTTTCAGTGGGGTCCTCAACTTCAGTGATTCTTCCTCCTTAAGCTTCGCTGACATTTCCTTACTTTCTGGATTGTGAACACTCTGTAAATATTCTTCTCAAGGATAGAGTTTGAGAAATCATTTATGACTGGTTGAATAATATTCAGGTACATACAGGCCTTAACTAGTAGGTGTCTAATGGCTAAATCATACATGCCCTCTTTCTGCTCATTGTATTTTTATACTTCACTATTTGAAGGCTTTCAAAAGAGTTCAATGTGTTATTTTCCTAAAAGTTTCATAATAATTTTACATGCTCATGAATAATTTAATAGTCACCTCAAAAGCATTAGCTTAAGAGCAATTAAGTTCATTCAAGCCTATTAAAAGAATTTCCTTCTCATTCTGATGAAAGGAAAGTCGAAATAACTCTTCCTGGATGGCATACACTGCTTTCCTTAAAATAAGGAAGTTGATCCTACTGATAGACTGGGTTAGTCTGAATCATTTTTAAATCTGCCATATGTTCTTTCACTTTAGTAATTGATGCAAACATACTTTATGTTTTTATCCTTACAAATGATTTCATAAATGCCCTTAATCTCACACTCCTTTGTTCAATATTTCAGATTCTCAAAGAAGTATAATAAACATGAGTCAGATACCAAGTTGATGCCAATTTTTTAGAATATCTGTACAAGATAGATAGCGTATTTTGGAACATCAGTAGCAAAATAAATATTCATTTTACAGAACAAGAGGACGAAGTATTCAGTTCAAAAATTTCCAGCATTTATAATTAAGAGTCAAAGCTATGGAATTAGTAAGAAAAAGTATCAACATCATTTCAATGTTTAAAAGAAAACATTGAAATGATGTTGCTGCATCTTCGAAGAGTATTTCAATTTGACTGTTGTTTTCTTTTAATGTTGAATATGAAATTCCTTCATTCTACTATAAATTCAACATGAATATCACAAATTCAGAGAAAAAAATTTCGCATCTCTATAGGGCCAAATTAAGAGTTTACCTTGAAAAACATAGTCACCTACCTCTTTCCATTCAGTTGAAACTGTTGTAGCATTAATTGATAAAAATTCAAATAGGAAAACACTTCCATCTTCTGTTAATTCGATAAAACAACAATAATTTTCACAACATAGTGTGGGGTCAATAGCGAGGTCAAGTCGTGTTTTGCATCAATTACTACATCTGAGCATGTAGGCTGGGCCATTAGTATCAATATCTAGTCGATAGGGAGGTGGCAAATATATTTTGAAATACATCCAAAAGACTTGATAATCACTGCATATGCCTTTGTTTATCTAGGAGACTTTTAGAGGCACACCCCGTAGAAATCTCTGCGGCACCAAACAATAAACCTAACCTATAATAAATATCATATACCATATATTACGGAGCCTTATTAATATCAAAGAAAGCAGACAATTTACTTCATCTAATAATTCCAAATCGAAATCAAATGTGACACAGAAAATTTCGTCATTTGCATCACACATTCCATTCGCCGAAACTGTCAGCATAATCGATTTCATGGATATTGTGGCTGACTGTGGGTATTTTACATGAAATCATAAGTGTGAAATTAGGAATAATCATTTACCTTATGTGAAAATGGCTTATCGGTAAGTTGTTGTCACTATATGAGTAACAAAACACTTTATACAATGTAAATTTGGACACAAAACATTCAGTAGTTCACGGATTCACAACACACATCACAACATAAAAATTTACAGATTCCACTTCCTACGAGATTTTCTGATATTTTGGCCTTCTGATTTGCTTACGGCAAGCGCGTGCGTAGGATAGGAATGGTGTCGTTGGGTCTATGTCCGTTTGATGGCGCTAAAAAACAGGTACGAGAAAAAGACCTAATAAATAATCGAAATGTCTGTGGTTTCCCCTTTTTCTCTTCCTTATCTGATAATTAATATTGCTTCTCTAGTATCAACTGAACGTAATTTTCAGAACTTTCTAAATTGCCGAGATAAATTAAGAATTTCAATATTAAATACTGTAAATTATACAAAAAAAAGACTTCAGAATCGAATGAATATTTATATTTATAATTTCAAGTTGATTGCAAAAATGTTTATATCAAAACGCGACATTCTTAATATTACGATTTCTTAATAATCTAATAAATATACTATCCTACATTTAATTCACAATATAAGAAAAATACAAAAGTTTCAATTAATTAAATTCGTAAAATATTCATTAATATCAATTATAATCACATAATTAAATCATAATAAATCAAAACTTTTGTTTACAAATCCATACTTAAAATATCACCTAAGTATTTATATCTGCTAAAATATATAATCTATAGATAAATATACTAACAATAAATAAATGCAATATGAATAACAAAACGTAGAGAATTATAAACATAAAATATCACATTTTGTTGTTAGACAAAACCATTTATAAATAAGTAAAATTATGGAACCTGAAATAAGGTTCTGTCATTAATTCAAAATAGTCAAAATTACTTTTGATATTTTGAATAACGAAAACCTGGCGATATATGAAGGAGTTTTTATTTTCTTTTCAATTATTAAATGAAAGCTATCGAGACGGAAAAAATATTGATACATACATAAAAAGAATGGCAATTAACTATTAGTAGACAAGTGTATAATAAATAAGACGCAACAGTCCAGAAAAATTCACAAATATATACGTAACCATAAAATAATATAACAATATCGTAAATATGAAAAGTACGTAAACACAAAAATAAATAAGGTCTGCTTCGGTGAGCAATGAGCGGCCTTCAAATAAATTTATTGTCACCAGGGCTGACTACGACATTGTCACGAGGGCTGACTGGTGACGACATTGAAGAACTTTTCCTTTCTGCACCAGGAGCAGCAGAACATATATATAATATATATATATATATATATATATATATATATATATATATATATATATATATATATATATATATATATATATATATATATATATATATATATATATATATATATATATATATATATATATATATATATATATATATATATATATATATATATATATATATATATATATATATATATATATATATATATAATATAATCAAAAACCATACAGAATTGATAATGACCATTTTCACAAATACAAGTAAACGATGATTATAGGAAATGTACATTATAGTTATTTAAAATGAACATACTGATATATATATATATATATATATATATATATATATATATATATATATATATATGATATATATCCAGCCCTATCATCCGTATAGTCCGCAATGCATAGCCATAGCGCTATCATTGGTGAAATCTTCTCAACGTGACTACACCAGTTGAGATTACAATCAATATTCACTCCTAGAAAAGACAGGTCTTCAACTGACTCAACTTCACAGTCTTGGAATCTTAAATTGTTGTTCTTTCTTTTCCCTGAATAACAAAAAGTTTTGTTTTTTTCCAGATTTAGCATTAAGTTGTTATTAAGGAACCATTCATTCATATTTTTCATGTCATCTCAAGACTTTTCATACATTCATTTTGATTTTCAGCTTTACATATTACTGATGCATCATCTGCAAACATTATGACATCGTTGTTGGTAGTCTGAACTAGATCATTTGTATATATTATGTAGAGCAAAGGTCCCAATATAGAACCCTGCGGTACACCGTTTAATACTTGTTTGGAATCAGATCGTATTATATTTCCGGTCTTTTGGGTTCTTTTGGATAGATATGATCCAATGAGCTGTAATGCTACCCTCTTATACCATATTTGAGACGATCTCTTATTCAGTTCTAAAAATTAATATGTAACATGTTAGCTACTTTTAAAATTCAATTGAAAAGACTTTCACATGAAAGAAATCCATTTTCACAAATACAAGTAAACGATGATTTCTTACTAATAAATATATATATATATATATATATATATATATATATATATATATATATATATATATATATATATATATATATATATATATATATATATATATATATATATATATATATATATATATATATATACGGAAGTATCTATGATTTGATGTGTTACGGGTTTTATTCCGTGGTTCATTTTGATTTTGGCGACGTTCCTACAAGTTGTCCCTTGTCATCTTCAGGCGTTCGGTAGACGATGTCTCGAGCGTAATTGTTACTTATATATATTTTTTATTTTTGTTCTATTGTTTTCTTCGAAATATTCATGAAAAAAGCTTCCATGTATATCCATAATATAGTAACAACCGAAAACACTGCCAAAAGTCGGTAATTCAGTTAATTACCTTATCTACACCAGAACATATCCCCTTTTCTGTACCCAGAGAAAAGATTAGGGTCTGTTCTGTCATCTGTGCCTGTACCTGACAAGACAATATTTTCTGTTTTGTCAAGTGGGGAAATACCGGGATATGACAAATTCACAATAGTTACATACATAATAGAATATTTCATTGATAAAAGATGAACACAGTTCTGTTTAACGTGATTGGATTGTCCAACTATACTCTCACTAAAACACATATTCCAATAAATAAATTGAAATAACGTTCCTTTTGTTTTCAGTAGAAAAAAATAGAGGAACTGCATGGAAATTCTACAAAATTGCAGAACCATTATAGCGATAAACTCGTACTCAATAAAATAACGAAAAATCATAAATAACAATAATTTGGAGAGCAATAATGTTGCAAATATTTATTGAAATTTGACCGAAAAATATGAACATTCCCAGCAACAAAATAAGTATTAAGTTACACCATGTAAGGTAAGTCAAAGAAATATAAACTATTGCAACATAATAATTCTTTAGAAAAGTGTTATGTGAAAAATGAAAAAACAAATTAACGGTCTATACTTCATTGGAAATGTAGATTGATTCACAAATCACACTAAATGTAATAAAAACATTTTGTATGTTATATAAGCCAATGCAATAAGATGAATGTGTGAGATGAAAGTAGTTAATCTTGTTATTGATTCTGCAAAACGTGTTGTACATTACAATCTTGATAACTATATTACAATCTCCAAAAATTTCTTTCTGAAAAAATAATATCTAAGGTGGGCCTTCCCCCTCTATGCATAATGGTGGAGGAGACAGCAATGAGGACCTCATTTGGATTGTGGGAAAGAGTCATGTGGAGGGACACAAATGTAAGTTCGGGATACTCTACATCCCTCAAAGAAATAAGAGAACCCCGAACTGAACCCATAAAAGAAGATTGTATATGAACCGCTTATTATTTTGACGAACCATTTAAGGGTCTGTATTCCATACACTACTAGTCTCATAGGGCCTCACTTGGTTTACAGACAGGTCAAAAACAGGAACTGGTATAGACTTCAGCCCCAAGCCTAACAATATTATTGCGCTAGAGGACCATGTCACTAAAGTAAACACCTCAAAAAGTCTAGGGAACACTTACCAATATCTTTAAAATATGAATTTGATGATTCGAATTTATAGAAATCTTTCGGTTTTTGTTAGGATGTATTGTATATAATGTATTCTCAAGAAAACAAAATAATATTTGACTTCTCCAAAGCACCTATTATAAAAAAAATTTGAAATTTGAAAATGACGAAATTTGGTAAAACACAAAAAAAATCCTGAACTAATATTTTCGAAACGATATGGAAGCACTTATATTTTTCAGTACCCAGAAGGTCCACCTCTGTTATTAATGACACTTTGGCATCGTCGCGGCATGCTCAATATTAAATTGTCTATTACATTTTGGCCTAAGTCATTCCAAGCCCTCTGAACTGCTAATCGAAGCTCCTGTTCATGATGGAAGACGTTTTGACGCAGGAGATTTCTTTTTAGGGTGTCCCACACATGCTCGATGGGATTCAGATCTGGGGAGCAGGATGGCCACGGTAGAAGATCGATATTATTCTCTTCAAGAACGTTCAAGACAACTCTTGCATGATGAGGATGGGCATTATCTTGTTGGAAGAGTGGATTTTGACCCATTGTTTGGAGATACGGTACCACTACAGGTAAAACTATCTCATTTGCGTAAGAATTTCCCGTGAGGTTGTTCTGTATGAAAACGAGGTCAGTTCTTCCACCAAGGCGTATACCTCCCCAAAACATCACTGATCCGCCTCCCTGTCTAACAACTTCTCGAACATGCTGGAGACGGTTTTGCTTTCCAGGTTCCGTCCATATTCGAATTCTTCCCGAATCGGGATAATAACTAAATCTACATTCATCACTGAAGAGAACTGTGGCCCACCTCTCTTGATCCCAGTTTACGTGTTCTTGGCACCAAGCTAAACGAGCAGCGTGATTTCCATGGGTCAGTTGTGGAACTCAAAGGACATCTGGAGTGGAGTTGACCTTCATGCAGTCGATTTCTCACAGTTTGGTCGGAAATTTGTACATTATGAACTCGTGATAGCTCTTGAGCTAATTGAGATGCTGTGGTAGTACGATCTCTTCTGGCTTGTAAAACCAAAATCGGTCTTGGGCGACTGTAGTAATCCTGAAACGACCTGTATGGCGTTCTTCTACGCTACCTGTTTCATTGAAACGCGACCATAAACGGTTTATGACACTTGGGCTACTTCCCAGAACCCTGGATACTTCCCGTTGTGAGCTCCCAGCTTGGAGCACGCCAACGGCTCGTAACATCTCTTCTCTAGTCAAATGTCGTCTTTCCATGGTCAAATCACAAAACTTGAATCTTTTATTTGTGCTTACAACAGAAACAAAGTGCCAACTAACTGATTTCAAACACTGAATACATGAAATGATTATAAAGCAGCGTCGCATCTGCTGCATTTTTAGTTTTTTATAAAAAAAAACTGAAATCTGTTGCGGCACTCTACATAATTTGGCGAGAAATTGATGCAGGTGTTCATTTCTTAAAAAAATTCATCCATATTGATCGTTCTGGATACGATATATCGATATTCAGAAGTGTTCCCTAGACTTTTTTGAGCTGTTTATATGCCATTTTCAGATGTACCCTAGAATACTTGAAAAATTCAATGGGCCAGATCTAAACTAGTTGACCAATGTAAAAGAGCACTATGACAGCTTAGTACAATAAACTATTCTGGTGCCCAGTCCACCAGGGAATCAAAAGCAGGTTGCAAAAAAGGCAACTTCTTCCTGGACAATGGCACCAGAACCTATTCCGACCATGTATGCATATGCTCTCTTTTTTCCATAGAGAATGTTTTATTTTATAATTTTTAATTCAAATTCATATAGATTCCTAAAACTTTAATCTTGTACATTCTTTAAAGTATCAACTATCCATCATCTAATATCTCATTTATAATTGTAGAACAATTATAGAATATATTCAGAGATCATTGGTTTTCAATAATATGCTTTACATATATATTGATAGGTCTGTATATTTTCATAAGAACCCACTTTATTTTCACATTTCAGTTGATATCCTATTACTGGTATAGCTTCCCAGATTTCTATTTTTTCATTTTATCACTTTATTGCGTGATGGACAACTCCTCAGAGAAAACATCGATGATATATTTACTCACCGGCAATTGCCAAAAGCATTTTCTTTCTCGCCCCAAATGCTCTGACGCCAATTTTCGCCAAGTCCTCGTCGTTCAGGGTCGCAAAAGTGGTCAAGTCGATTTCGTGACTGTTCAACAAGTTCACGTATCTGTCATCTAGACCTATCGAAGTCAAAATTGAAGCAACGTCATTCCAGTTAGAAGAAGTGATCCGATTCACTAGACGGGTAGGTGTGTGATCCAAGAGGTTACTGGTGTTCAGATTTGCTCCAGAAGTTGATGGTACATTGTAGTTATCAGAGTAATTGTCGTACTTTGGCTGAGATTTCCATATTTCATCTTCCTGAAAATAGAATATTTGTTGGACAAAAGAAACAGTTTGTCTGTATATTTATTGCTCAGTTTTGTGCAAGTTGTTGGAAATAGTAACTCTGAAGAGATTAAGTAATATTGATTAAATTTACCTTTCTCATTCTAGCCTTTTCAGCTGACAGGAAACCAGCTGGGCTCGTATGGCTTATTCCATAGCCTGACCATACATTTGTTGGAGTCCTAAACATTCCAGGAGAAGGTTTCTGTTGCATAGCTCTGAAACCAGCTAAACGTTTATTCTCGAAATCTGTTGGAGTCAAACAATAATCCCAGTTAGGTTTCTTATCAGGGCTGCAGTGGTAATTTTCGCCTGAACTGACTTCAGAATGTACGGAAGATATTGCTGCAATAAAAAATATATACAAAAATTCATTTGGTGGAATCAATGGGCATTCAGTAATTGTTCGAATGCATAAATTTGTTATTTGTTGATCATTTCAACTTATATATGCAATTTGAAACAAGGATGAATATTCAATAATTCTTAAGAACTTCTCTGAAGGCAATAATTCTTACCTGATTTACATGATGGCGAACCTTCAACTCCGTTCCTGAAAGTCGTGGGTGAGGTTGGCTTTGTAGGGCTATGAAAAGAATTTGATAGCGAACTTGAACTTGATACCGAAGAATACGTTTGACCCTCTCTTGATGGAGCTGAATGATCATGTAGTGACTGAGCAAGCATTGAACTATAACTGTAATAAAAGTTTTTGAATTAGGGTTAAGAAGATATTCCTTCATAAGTTGGACATCAAATCAAAACTGGAGATTATATCACATTGTGTTATAGCCATATCCCATATTAATAATATGAATATTCAGGACAATCATTCAACTCACCCACTACTTCCCATGGATTGCTGCATCATGTTATAGAAGAACTGTGGTTGCTGCGATATACCAACGAAAGAAGCATTTGGTGTACTTGGTATATTTGGATACTGCCAGGTCGAAGTAACCAAAGGACTCAGAAGAGGTGAAATTGGAGAATGGTTTATTGGCGTAGGAGTAGCAAGTAAATCATTGCTAGGAAACTGATTCTGGTTGGGCGAAGGAAGATGATAGGTAGATGGAATATCTGCTTTTACTGGCGGTTCATCAATGCCCAGAATCATGTTTCTTGCTTTATATATATTAGCTGCAAAAGATATCTTTGATTAATCAAATTCTCTCTGATATTTCAGTGAATAAAACGAATTGAATATCTGTGAAAAATGTACACTCGAATTTCATTTACGATGTACCTTCTTAATTAGAAAATTTGAGTTCACAAAACTTTCATTGTTGGATTTCTCAGAGAGGGCTGAGCCCTTGAAACCCTTGATTCTGGAACTAGATAGATTGATATCGCTTATGAGTGAGGGCTGCCTAGCAACCCGGCCACTGCGACCGAGTGGTTTATTGTGGCACACTCTGTCCTAAATTTCATCCACGAGCTCCATCCTTCTTGTAAAGGATATGAGCTTTGTGGTGAGAGCTTAATAAGCTTAGTCAGCTTCAGTTTGTTAGATCTAAGTTCTTCCATCCTGAATCTGTCTCCAGCTTGGCACACTCACATAACATGTTCCATTGATTCTATATCTTCTTCACATAGCGTACATGAAGGATCCCCAATCAATCCTAACTTGTTTAGGTGGTTTCTGAGGCGACAATGCCCCTTTAGTATGGCGGTTAGAACTCTCAGGTCCAACCTAGAGAGTTTAAGCCAAGCCTTGGCTCTGGCAGTGGAAGGTCCACTGATGACAAGTCGAGCTTGTCTGAGACCTGAGAGACTCATCCAGTGCTCACGTACCTTCAGTTCCAACCATCGCTAATTTTCCATCCTTGCAGTCTCCAGGGAAATTCCGAGCCTAGGCTTCGGTCCGATGAATCCTAAGTCTGTTCCTCGAGCGGCTAATGAGTCCGCCTTCTCAAAGCCCGAGTGTCTGGCTACCCATATAAGACGGAGCCTGCTCCATTCTCCTAGTTTGGCAAGGGTGGAACGACATTCCTGGACCATAAGTGACATACAGGTATCGGATGCCAATGCCTTCAGTGCAGCTTTGCTATCAGTGATGATTTTTAATGACCTATTTGTTAATTCCCCCGCAAGCAAGAGGTTATCACAGTGTTCAATGGCGAATATTTCAGCTTGAAAAACAGTCGCAAGCCCGCCAAGACAGATCAAATGTTCCTTGGCAGCACCTCGACTATTGACACCAACTCCAACACCTTTTGCAGTTTTAGAGCCGTCCATGTACCAACAGGGACCCTCAAGTAGCTGGTCCATTTCTGTCTATCTGGAATGGTCGCTCCATGTTAGTTTTAGGTATCTTTATGTCAGACCTCATACTCAGCAACTCGTTGTCCTCGATTTCAGACTGTAAGCGCCGGGCACGCAGCCGAACATACGCGTTCCATTTCGGGAAAGGTGATGGAATCTGTAGAAAGCCATCCTAGCCACTCATCTAATCACCAGATGAAGAGGGGCAAGGCCCAATATCAGTTTCATGGCAGCAGTGGGTGTAGAGTGAAAAGCTCCAGTAATCATCATGCAGGCCAATCAATCTCTGCAATTTAGAGAGCTTGAGTTGGGATTGCTTCTTAAGACTGTACTCCCACCAAGCAATGCAGCCGTATGTGATATGTGGTCCCACCAACATCACATATAGCCACTGAAATTGCTTTGGGGCAAGACTCCAATTCTTTCCACAGACATGCCCATAAGGAATGTTCTGGAACTAACTGCCCCATCTAAACCACCTTTTAAATAAGCTCTGGATAACCTGAGGGCCAACATCAACAAAACTCAATCAGCGGATTCTGTTAAATTTCCAATACTTTTTGATTAGTAAATAAATATTTCGCTTGGTTGAAGTTTGAATAAAAATATACTTACTGACATGTTTCTCAATTCCTTTTATAACACAAGCCTTGGTAGTTTGCTTAGCTTTCTGCCTGATGTTTATAACTAAATCACATTTACTTTGTACCTCAGCAATCTGCTCGGGTCTAATTCTCAAAGAAGATGTATCCTCTGGAAGATCAAATATGATCAGTAGGGGGAGACTACCCATTAAAAGTTGCCTGGCTTGGTATACTTGATGGATACTTCCAGAAAGACTTATGTTGCTCTTCTTCAAACTTGGGATATTAGGATCTTGAGCATCGGGAAACATTATTTGGCAGTTGGTGTATTTCATTATAGCTTTGAGATTTGCATGGTTTTTGCCCAGAACTATTTGATGGTGGTGTGGAGATATTTCCATGGACATTTGAACTGGAGTTTGATTCTGAAAGTAAATAATTATTTGAGTATATAAAGTTGCTCGAAAGTATAACATAATTCCTAAATCCTTACCATTTTAAAGATTAGGTATTGATTTTCTCACAAATATTTAACAGTAAATGTGGTGTATTCAAGAGAATATATTTAATAAAATGCCTATGGTATTGGAGTTCCTCCCGGAGTTTACCATTTTGCTTAGTGAAGATCGGATAGTAAAATTTGCCAGAGGAATTTGGGTACCTGAAGAACCTCTAGCCAAATTAGAGGAGGTGTTGTATATTCCACCCTTTCTTATTTTTTGTATTTTTTCTTCAAAACCATGTTTGCAATTTCATTTGTAGGATCAATTTCTATCCAATCAATACTATGCTTAACTTAGTGATTGGAAAAAAGAGAATAGGATCATATCATTTTAATAAAACTTGAAAGGCAACAGTAAAAATATAATGAGGTTCAACATTCAGCGTTGATCCCGACCAAAAATACCCCGAAAGAAGCAGATTAGGCTGGCTGTAGCCAAGTGATTCCCCTAAGCCTGAATTTATTAACATATCTAGAAAACCTAAAAAAATATCTCTGTGTTCCCTAAATGCCAAGACTAATTTTTTGACCGATAATAGATTAACACTTCAGGCGCGATAGCGCGATTTCTATTGAATTAAATGTCATGAAACTTGATGGGATATCAGTGTACCTTTCGAACTTCAATCCCTACAGACAGGAGTCGCAAAGAAGAGTCTTGAATTACTTATGTTTACTTTGGGACAGAGCGTTTTGTAAGAAATACTGTGATACCGAATAAAAATAATTCCTTATACTTACAGCTAATTTTTCACACATGAAATCCATCAGTAACAAAGTTGCCTGCTTCACTTGATCCATTTCCCATTCAACACCTTTGACTAGAACCAAACTTGCGTGTAGTTTGGGCCTTGTCTTGAAGATAACCTGCACGTTATACTGCTCTTGAATTTTCAATACGTAGGGAGAATTCGAATCAAAGTTCTGGGACATGATTGGTAGTTCAAATCCGAAGATCAGTGGAATTAATTCCTGAAAACATCAAGTGCTTCAGGTTAAGAACTTAATATTATACAGGGTGTTTAAAAAGACACGCAATATTTAGAGTGATGATTGCTGAAGGCATTTCATAAAAAAGTTCATATAAACATAGGTCCGTTACCGATTTACAGGTTGTCAAAGTTTGATCAAAAGATGTAGTTAAATTTGATTTTTTTGTAAATCCCTTGAGATATTGAGGTTAAATTTTGGGGGTGTCGAAAACTTCAACGACGCATAATTTTCAATATGAAACAATATTTTGGACTCACCAGTGGCGAGCGTATGGGCACAACGCAGGTTATTCTCAAAGAAAAAACTAGGACGCTACGGTTTTTTTCAAAAATAAATAATATTTCTGAATTTTCCAATTATTTTTCAAGGAAAACGCTCTCTTGACATTTTTATCCTACGACGCCAAGTTTTTAAGTAAAAAATGTTGAAAAGAATAAGAAAACAAGTCCATACATTAAAAGAACCATCGTAGTGTATTTCTTTTTATCATTAAATAACCCATGTTTGAAAATCAAGAGTTGAATTCAAGGGGAAAACAAAGACTTTTGAGTATCACCAATAACTCTTAAAAAATTACAAAAGCTGTTCAAAGTGATCTCCTCTAGATCGGATGCAAGATTTCAGTCTTCTCCTCATTGAATGGCGAACTCTTTCAAAAACCAGGATCTGTTCTTATCGAGTTGCACCCAGCGATTCAATTCCTTAAGTCCTTGACATTTGCCACCAAAGACTTCAAATGACCCCACAGAGAGAAATCGAGGGGTTTCAGCCTGGGGACCATGCAGGCCAAAATTGAAGTCCACCTCGACCAATCCATCGATTTCCATACTCTTGAGATAGGAAGTCAGGAGCAAGCTGACTAAAATGGACAGGTGCGTCATCGTGCATAAACCACATCGTTTGTCTTATTGCCAAAGGTACATCCCCCAAAATTTCTGTAAGCGTATATTCCAAAAAGTGGCGGTACACTTCCTCCGTAAGTCTCCCTGGTAGAAATACTGGTCCAATTAGGCAGTCACCCACCAATGACGGTCTAAGTATTCAACGAGAACTGATGTTGAAATCGATCTTCATATGTTTGATGTGGATTTTCTTCACACCACATATGATTATTATGAAAATTCCTCATGGAATTTCTGGAAAAACTTGCTTCATCAGTGAACAGGATCAGCATAAGAAATTGAGCAATTTGATGGTAAGAAGAGGTGCTTGTACGCATTGTAACTGGAATCGATACAATAAATTTTCATGAGTACTTTACCAAACAGTTCCATTGCTGACACCGAAAGCGTCAGCAATTTTTTGAGTGAAGGCACCAGGATCGTCTTGAATTATTGCAAGAACCTCATTTTCCAGCTCTACCGTTCCTACTTTCCTTAGCCTTCCTACTCTTTCATATCGTTTTAAAGTGATTTATTCATATAGCCGTCGATGATTCAACAGTTTTTCTATCGGGAGCAATACAGTTGGAAATCTTTCAGTGTACAACCGCCGAGGAAATGCATTTCCGTCAGCATGTCCATACATGAAGTGCATGCAGAATGTACGTCTACATATCGAAGCCAATATAGAAAAAGTTTAGGAAAAGGGTTGCGTATTGAAATTTCGAAACTATCCATAAAAATTTCTGCTAATAGGGGAGTAAGAGGACTTTTCATAAGAAGGCTTTTGTTCGAAATGTAAAAATTGAGAATTAAAACTTAAGGAATTTGTTCTATAAGCCTTTTGTATTGTATTAGAGAATATAGGCCTCGTATATATATTCTTCAATCTTTATTTGTAATTGGAGATTTTTCAGAAATGTAAAAATCCATTTTTTTCATTCACTATGTTATTCTCTAGACCTTTGCGGTTTAGTTTTTGTGCCTACGCTTATTTTTCCGAAATTTTCTCCCCACCCTGCAAAAACACTTCAGGTATATTTCAGCGGCAATCGACAATGGGGTTGATGTGATTTATTGCTTCAAGAACGGACAAATATGTACTGTTGCAACATATTCTTTCAAAACTTGACTCATTGCTGATTCCATTTTAAACCTCTCCCATCAACGCACCAAATTAATAGTATAATGTGCTTATGGTCATTCTTCGCTGATGAATGAACTAAGACATATTTTCAAGTTATTTAAATAATTGCACATATAAATGTGCAACTCCAAAGGTCACCAGCTATCTCTCTTCTCAAAGAGGGAACGGACAGTTGCTGAAATAACATTGTTGAAGTTCACAAAAATCGCTTGCCTAAAGTAACAAAGAGTTTTGGAAAATCGTTATTTTTAGAGAAGTTATCCACATCGTTACCAAAACTTAAATATAACTAATCAATTTCATTCATTATGAAAAACTTACTCGAACTCTACTTCTGGCGCTTTCAACTCCTTCAATGTCTCCTGAAATGGATACTTGGTTACTTTTCTCTGTCGGATTCGAACGGTTCGAGTCGGGAAAATGTACGTGACACTGGGTCTCCTCCATAACCCTCTTGATCGTGTAACCTCCTTTTCCGATTATGTGGGAATGATCGGTGTAACTCACATCCATTTTCATGGTAATACGATTACACTGCATAAAAATACATTTTTATTTATGTTCATGAAAAATGTGAAGGCTTATCTATATCAGCAACAGTAAGTATTAGTGAATTTAGTTCAGGAAAAAATAGAAGGCAATAATAGTTATGTTTTAATCATAAATGATGTATCCTTCGTTTGATTTGTTAGTAAATATTTATTTATTAGATGACATCTCAATCGATTAGGTCACGTGATTACTTTGTTGGTATTCTTTGAACCACACCAGGCTAAATTTAGACCGATAGTGAAATGGTTTTATTAGTTGCCACAAAGATCTGCCTAGTGATAAATCACTTCTATACAGAAAATGAGCCACATCATAGTTAAAAATCAAGTTGAACGAAGTGATAAAAGCGTTGTTCCTTCTTTGAAGACCCCATATTTATAAGTACACAAATTTGAACCAGAAGATAAATCCCGCAGGGGTCGTCTAATGATTGAGTAGTTATCTAAAGTATGCATTATTTCAACGTTTGGATATAATCTGCAGAATTGTCGTGTTTTGCTGCACCAGGTTACAACTCTAGTCAGTGTGAATAGATCTCAAATGAGCTTTTAGATGTTATTCATGTTTTCCCAACTTCTGACGTTGATGGTCAAGCTTTATTTCTTGTAGATCTTTTACTCTCCTCAGGCATATACTTCTATAGGAAACACAACGGGCAGATTGCTGTCCTACCAGCGGTGCTCCCGGACCATTTCTGGTCAGTTAATCCGCTTTTTCATTACCTGCATGGTTGGAGTGACCCAGAACTCATGCAAGAGCAAAACCTAAACACATTGCTGACTATGCTTATATTTCCGGAGTATTTTAGAAGTTATCCGATATGGTTCAAGTGTGAATTAAATAGTCTTGCCGTGGAATTTTAAATTTACAGTTTTTCTCGGTGGACTAAGCTATGGCACATACCTCAGCCACAAGATATTGTGGTATTTGCTACTCTGAGAATCCCATCACCTAAACCCTGCTCTTTTGGAGATATTTGTGTTGACACAGCAGAGCTTCGGCTCATCTTTCATTAGAAGATATCACCGTCTGTAAAGGATGCTTGACGTCGAATTCTGGCAGTATATACATAAATGGCAGAAGCTTTAATGGTGCTTAGAAGAAATGTTCGGGAAAGATTCATATCGCTGAAGTTACTAATTCATCAACGAGTTATTTCTTCAGTTAGTATCTTTTTTCCGTTTGCAATTGTTTCAAATGGAAGAATTAACAATGAAGATTTCGCTATACGTATACTTGAAATTTCAACTTACCCTCGTATTTAGAATTGTCATTATTCTTTCTTTAGCAGCTGCAACATCGTCAGGACGTCCTGCTATCCTAACATGAGGATCCTTTTTAGATTTCGCTCCTATTTTCAATTTGTTAGGCCATGTTATGAAGGTATCTGTATCTTCCATTACCTGAAATGACAAAGAAAGTGTGTTGAAGATTTTTTTTGAGTTACAATACTCTAGTTAATTTATTTAATTTAAATTTTTGATGTAAACTGCAGGAAGTAGGTACAGTATGGGGGAACAAGGTGGTTAGTAAACGGATTATTTCAAACGGAGATTTGAGCTTCAGAAACCTCATCGCGATCTTGAATTTTGTTTCTTCAATGAGACCATATTGACAGTTCATTCTCTTGTGCCACTATGTATTAGGTGTATCTGTTGAAAACCTCCCTCTATTGGTGAAAGTTTCAAACTGAAGACTCAATGACCAAGGTCAAGGTTTACTTTTGCATCAGTTTCATTGTGTTTTAGAACGATTTAAATGTCTTTTTTAGAGCCAAGAAAGCGTCATTTGTGCGAAGCGTTATCATTTTGCTCCAATTTGAAGAAAACTGCCGCTAAATCTCATAGAATGTTAATGGAAGCCTACGGTGATCATGCTCCATCGGATTTTACTTGTAACGAGTGTTTTTTACGTTGCAGTGTGATCGACAAAGAACACTCTGAAGTGAAGAAAAAGTTCGAAGATACTTAACTACAGGCTTTAATAGACGACGGGCCATGCTAAACTCATAAAATGCTTGCAACAACACTAGACGTAGCTCAATCTCGGATATCTGAACGTTCGAAAGCAATGGGTAGCAAAGACGGAAAATGGGTGCCATATGCGCTAAAGCCGAGAGACATCGAAAGACGAAAAACCATTTGTGAAATGTTGCTGGCTAGACAGAAAAAGAAGGAATTTCTCCATCGTATTGTTACTGGAGATGAAAAGTGGATATATTTCGACAATCCCAAATGACGAAAGACCATTTGTAATACTGGCCATTCATCAGCATCGATTCCAAATCGCAATATTCAAGGAAAGAAAGCTATGCACAGCATCTGGTGTGATCAAAAAGGAGTTATTCACCATGAGATTCTCAAACAAGGTCATCCGTTTTGCCAGAATACGAGACAAGCCAGCATAAAGTCATCCACTTGTCACAAAGGCCGTCAAAGAAACACTTGAAGCGTTTCGATGGGACGTCTTACCACATGCAGCTTACTCACCAGATTACCATTTGTTTCGGTTAATCCCTCATGGGCTTTTGGAGCAGCACTTCAATTCTTTAAAAAATGTCGAGAAATGGGTAATCGAATGGATTGAATCCAAAGATTAGTTAATTTATCGTCATGGCATTCGTCTCCTTTCAAAAAATGGAAAAAGGCATAAAATGATGGTCAATACTTTGATTGTACCATCAATCAAAGTATTGACCATTCATTTTTTTGAAATAAAGGCATAAATTTACCAAAAAAAAGGTGGTTTCAACAGATACATATAATATATCGAGAAGAATGGTTCAATAATTAGGGAAATTACCATATATTTCCCCCCAAGAGAAGCTATCTCTCAGTTGTGTCAACCAAAGTCGTCGCCGATAAGGGATACAATAGTAATGTTATAATTAAGGTTTGAAATACCAGAAAGCAGTTTTGTCGTTTAAAATACATTAGTCTTGCATACCTAGATAATCTACAGATCTTAGTAATTTTTTTCAATTAGTATTGTTGCCAAGAATTTTTGTTTTTGCTTAATAATTTTAGTATCCGAAATGTTAACTCACCTTTTCGAAAAAAACATCAGCCGGAATAAGAGCATCATTGTCACCTGAAATGTTTTATAATATGAATTTTTATAAGGACTAATATATTTCGTAGAGGGAAACATGCTTATGACTTATCCTGTATATTCTAAAATAATATTAAATTGTAGCCCGTAACGAACTACATAGGTCTAAGCTCAAGAGGACGGTTTAACAGAGGAAGTTCGCCGCGTATCTCTTGAATCACCCTGTATATCTTACTATTGTAAGTTCATTGGTTTCTTCTTCATTTAATGACGATCTTTTCGAAAAGAATTCCATTAGAATAACAAAATGTTACTCTCAATGTTATATGTTTCTGAAACAATTTTTTTCTTGGAAAAATGTAATGGGAATATTCATCATCTTGTAAATTTTTGGGTAAGACAAAATTGGACAATTCAAATGTTATAAAAACATTGTGAGCATATCTAAAAAAATAATACAACTTGACGCCATATCTGTGAATCAGAATGAAGAAAAAAGTTTCGACTACGCCACTGTAATCACTCAAAAGAGTATCGAAACATTGAAAAATATCTTTCACGTCGTAGGTATTGGATATGGATTAAATTCTGAAAGTTTCAAAATCACATCAGCCTTTTTCATTAAAAAATCGAAAATTCATATCTATCGACTCGGAACATAGCAGATAATCACAATTGGTAAAAGAGGTTTCTATTTGGGTCAAAAATTCCATTCATTCATTTCTATGTGAAAAATAATAGAGTTCACCCCTTAGAACATAGATTTTCCTTCTTTTATGGCACTATTTTAACTATTCAATCTTATTGATGTGGATTGATTCAGTTCTATGTTTGAAATTATTTCAATATTCAATCAATAGTATTGATTCTGTGAAAACAATTTATGTCATAAGTTTATGTCGTTCTTCTCTATCCGAATTTATACTTATAACTCAATCGTAATGGCCTTTCAATCCCAAAATTACGAAAAGTATGAGATGTTGGAATGTTACATAGAGAATGGTTAAGATTTGGATCCTGCGGAAGAATTTTATTTCAATAGATTCCTTGAGGGGAGACAGCCGCATAAGTTTATTGTTATTTATTTATTCCCAATAGCAGGGGCTCTCTACAGAAAGTTAATTTCACTTAAAATATGAAAAATAAAAAACCTATTAGATATATCACAATAAGCGAAAATGATTCGTACCAGCGATGGACTAAATATAAAAATATCTTCTTCTTGAAACAAGACAAACTGACGTTGAACAAATCGATATCACTCAAGTGCCAGTAGTCTCATTATTCTTAGAAAGACAGAGCTATAATAGAGAGCTGTTCGGGCCTTAGGAACGTAGAAGAGCTTTAAGACTAAAGGACAATTTAATTGCTGGAAGTTCTTTCAAAGCATAACGGAGCAAAACATATGAAATTGAAGATAGATAAGATGCTATCGTCGACCTATGTTCTAAGAAGGAACACAGAATTGAAAAAATGGGATCTTTGACGTGCATGACCAACCTCTTCTACCATAGAATTGTGAATATCTGCTATGCTCCGAGTGAATAGATATGAATTTTCGATTTGTTTTTGAGAAAGGCATTAGTTGAAGGATTTATATATATATATATATATATATATATATATATATATATATATATATATATATATATATATATATATATATATATATATATATATATTTGGAAAGAAAAATAATCATCTCTATTGATACCAAAATCACTAGTTTTCACTAATGAGTTCGTCTCGAAAATCTAGCTCGAGAGAGGAGAATAATTTTTCTATCTACAATATATCACATAGCTGCCGTACTAAAATATCTATCTATCTACCCTGTACAATCAGTATCTAAAATATATTTTTTCAAGAATATGTATCAGCGATGTGTTCGATTGTTGTATAACGTATAAAACAGTGGTATCATGACTACTACTAATTTTTTCAAATAATCTGACTGTCGTGTGAAATCTATTATGTTTCTAAGGGTTATGTTCCCATTAACAAGAAATAAATTCATTATGTTCATGCGTTCTGACGCCATTTTGAAAAGTTCTTACCGCTTAGCATTTGTTCCAGCTTCTTTCTGTCGACTTTAAATCTGTCCTGAAATAAGTCGGATACGTCGTTAAGTCCAATTTTCACTACGAAATCTCGTAGTTCCTCTCTGGAATCCCAGTTCGAGTTCCATCCTGAAGTACAAGTCCCGCTTTCAGAAACTTCAGATTGGGTGTCGGAATTTTTCACATCCACCGATGTTCTCGGAGGCAAAAGGTTGCACGACATTTTTTCACATACAAATTTTTACAGATAAATTAATTACTTTTGAGTTTAAGGTATGGAGCCTTCTTCTACGATTTCGAGTGCGTTTCTTATTCTTAATACCAAAGTAACTTGTCGACTCCACCTGTGTGAAAACGCGACTGATGGCTTGTTCGTCAGATGTACAAGAACTAACTTTTTTCTCAATATTTATCTCCGGATTGAAACGTATGAGATTTTTTCATTAATATCGTTACAGTTTAAATATAAACAAATCAGAAGGAGAAAAGGAGAAGGTGGAATCAGTGGCGCCCCTAGACGGGGCCTGTATTAAAATTCAATTGGGCCTTATGCGGTGCAGGCTATATGGTAGGTAAATATTTTCACAAATGAAACGAAGACACCCACATTAAATAACATATACTATATTTATATTTGTTAACAGAGATATTCTTTCAATCTAATATGAAATGAAATATATAGTAGATTTAATAGAAGTATGCCTTGTTTACGTTGCTGATTCAGAGAGAAATTCCTCCAATTCGTAAGGTACCTGCAGCTAATATGGCCATCCTAAGAATCAAATGCATATTATGAAGGTTTTAAAACTACTTTAAATCATTTGTAGAACAATTTAAAAACCTTATGGTATTATTCGCCCACTCATTATTGCCAAAAGGCATACGAAGGTTTTTTTTTTCGATTTGAAACCTTAAAAAAAACATTTTTCCATATCACCAACATGGTGTCCAGGGCCCCCGCAACTATATGTGCAAAGTGTGCAATGCACACGGACACCATCTTTTAGGGGCGTCAAAACTCAGGGTCCAAAAAAAAAATTAAAATCAAAGTTGACAAATTAAATAGGATTCGGTATAAATACACACGAAATTTTATTAGTATATCATCCAGTTACTGCCGATTCCTATGTTGCGAGAACATGTCAGGCGGCAGTTTCTTGATTTTTTCTGTTCAGACATGAATAACTCCTGGAGCGCTATAAAAGCGATGCATCCCCACAGGCGTTTTTAAATCAGTTCACTGGACCGTGCAACAAGTGAATAAAAACAAGTAATCCTATTAATTTTTACATATAAAGTTATTTTTATTTTGTCAGGTGTGGTGTTGTGTTGTGTAATATTTTGTTTACTTCTTTTTTTCTAAATTAAGTGCCGAATACTTGCTGACTGCAATTTCAACGGCTTGATTTTTTATAAAATGGTAAGTGTTCCTACTTTATACTATCAACATTAACCCTTTATAGGATACTGGTTATAATTATTTTTTAGCCAAATATCTTTTATTAATTGAAAGTTTAAGAAAGTAACTAGTTTTATCCATAAGTCGCTAGTTTTATGCTATTGATCTTTTTAAAAACCATTTTGTGAGTTTTTTAAGGGCTATAAGATCAAAATAGTTTAATATCTTTTTTGTCTTTATTTTTGAAAGGATTTAAGCTGAAAGGGCTGGAACAAATTGCTTTTTCACTCAAATATGCAAACTTTAATCGGCCATACCTTACTTAATAATAATCTGCCCTATAAAGGGTTAAAACTATTGGCTACTTAGTTAACTTTTTAAGAATATTTCCTACCCTACCCACATGGTGCTTATTATTGTGGTTACTTTAGAAGTTAATTCCTAATTCTCATTAGTACTAATTATTTATTTGTTTTTCCGGATAAAAGAAAGTGATCTTCAGGTGCGATGTTTGGTGAGCAAAAGAAACTGAGACTACAAGAAAAGGGAAAAATGGTTGGATCTTTAAAGCATTTCTTGAAAAACAATCGAGATTCCACGGAGACTATCGATGTTGGTGCGACCGAATCGTCCGAATCTCAAGATTCTAAATCCGTAATATCAATAACCGTGAGTGGACCATCTGAAATTTCAACAGTAACATCAGGTCCTGCAACAAGTGGCAGCGGTTGTAGCAGCAAAACAGCTTCTACTGATGCAGAGCCCGATGAAGCGATGACACTATCCTCGTCTACAGCACTTGAACAATCCACTTCAGGTAATGCAGCTTGTGTAAAAAGTTCGGTAATGTCAGCTACCGAAATACCTGCTGCAAGTGACACTTTCGATGAAGGCTGTAATGAGGCTAGTATCGATATAATTCCGTCCGACCCGGTTTGTGGCCCGAAAGAATCACCAATGAGATGGCTAGAATATTGGTTAAACGTGGTCCGCCCTTGATAGACATCAGTTTCAGCTTTTAGAAACGGAAAAAAATATTCCCGACACGTGTTGGAAAGAATTATTGCGATTGTTAAGTATTTATCTACACAATGCTTGGCATTTCAAGGTTCTTCTCAATTGCTTTTCGAACATGATAATGGAAATTTTCTAAAAGCTGTTGAGATGATTGCCTCTATAACTCCCAAAAAAAATCTGTTAAAATGACTCATTATTTAGGCGTGCAAATACAGAATGAAATAATTGAACTATTGTCGTCCAAAGTAAGAAATAATATTTTAGAAATGGTTCGCAGTTCAAAATATTTTTCAATAATATTAGATTGTACACCAGACACTAGTCATACTGAGCAAATTAGTCTTCTTCTGAGGTATGTTGTCCTTCCTCACCACTCCAAAAAAGGTTAAAGTCAAGGAAAGTTTTATTGCGTTTAATCCAATACTGGACTCTACAGGAGGAGGGATATATACATTTGTGATAGAAAATTTGAAAAAATTAAATTTAGAATTAAAACACATTAGGGGACAAGGTTATGATAATAGGACAAATATGAAGGGAAAACATGTTGGGCTTCAAAAACGCATTCTTGATGCGAATCCGAAAGCCCTTTTTGTACCTTGTGCGGCTCATACTTTGAACTTAACAGTAAATGACGCTTCTAAGGTGTCAGGTGTTACAATAAACTTTTTTAATCTTGTACAAGAGTTATATAATTTTTTTTCGTCATCCACAAAAAGGTGGTATGTTTTGAGAAAAAATGTCCACAGGTTAAGTTTAAAGCCTCTAAGTGAGACAAGATGGTCCAGCAGAATTGACGCAATAAAGCCCCTTAAAGTTTATTTAATTAAGGTTTGCGAAAGTCTTCTAGAAGTGGCTGAAGATAATTCCTTTCACATTGATGCAAGACATAAAGCGAGTTCCCTCTTAACGTCTGTACAAAAATTTCAATTTACTTGTGGAATTATTATTTGGCATCATGCCAAATAATAATTCCACTTTATTTCATATAAATATTGTCAGCAAACAAATGCAAAGTGCTACAATTAATATTAAAGTATGCCAAACCTACCTAAAAATTTAGTTGATCACTTCCAGCAATATAAATCTGACCAATCATTTCAAGAAATTCTTGTGCAAGTGAAAGAAGTAGCAGCAAGGCTTTAGCGCTTTGTCCCAAACATTTGAAAAAATCGTACCGAATCTATGTTTGATTATAGCATGGTCCCTATGACTAGACAGGTATTTTAGGACCTCATCATCAAGAGCCGTTGCTCTTGATATCTAAAAGAAGATAAATTAGACGCTACAGATATATCAAAAAATCAATACATAGACAAAATGAATGATTTCATTGAAAAAGAACAATTTCTAGAAATTCCTAATGTAAAAGCTAAAATTCAGAAATAACTAAAATCCACTATATCAGACATGAAATCCAGTGTTTCAACCCAGCGTAGTTATTATTATACAAACATTAATCCAAGACCGCCACAACTATAAGGTCTTATAAAACCCACAAAGAAAATGCTCCGATCCGCTCAGTTGTTTCATTTGTTAATAGTTTCACTAACAGCTTAGAAAAAGATCTAAATATGATATTCCAAACAATTACAATCTTCACTCTTAAACGTATAATGAAAAATTCAATTGAAATATCCTGAAAATTAGAGAACTTCAATTTACCAGATAAATGTACTTCCTAAGCTTAGATTGTTTGCAAACGTTCCGGGAAATTAAAGTGTAAACTTTGCGTCTGCTACTTCAGAACAATCCGTGTTTAACCTTTGATACATTGCGAATTTATAATTCTTTTGGAGTTATGCATAAACCTTAATTATCTTCAATTTAATGAAAAGATATATGAACAACCAAGAGCTCTTACGCTGGGATCGCAACTGATGCTTTTATACAAAGTACAGATGCGACCAGGTCTGGAATATTGTTCCCATGTGTGGGGCTCTGCACCTAATCATTCATTACATGTATTGGATAGTGTTCAGAATGGAACAGCTCGCCTCATTGACCATCCAGAGATCAAGCGTGATCTCAAATCTCACGTTGAAAGGCGGCAGATAGCTGATCTTTCTCTTTTTTACAGATTTGTTTACAGGGCTAGTGCGCTTTCATCGAACATCTTTTCGATAACTCATAATTTGTCCATCTTCAAGAAGTAAGTGAACGCAAACATTAAATCATCTTGGGCAGCACAGAACAGACCCTAATGAGAAATAAAAACTCAGTGCCCCGGCATAGGAAACAATATGGCCAACTCTGCATGGAAACTAGCGCTACGCGTGCCATTATGGAAAACTAAACCGAATGGCACCTTATTTGAATTCTAGATTTCCCACGATGGAAGTTAACTTGACTGAAATGGGGTATTTGAATTAGTCTAATCGATGCAGATTATTTCTGCCTCAATTAGACTGTTTGAAAATTGAGAAAATAATAAGTATTCTTTCACAATACCACTTTTATTTCAAAATAAAAAAATCTCTTAAACCATATATACAGAAAATGCAGCAAAACATTTCCAAGTAAAATAAATTCTTAACACTTGTGAATCAAAAATATAAATCACATAACACAGAAAATAGGAACATTCTAACATTCAAAATAAAAAAGGAATTCTGGAATATTGTTGTCAGCTGCTAATATTGGTTCTCCATTGCTACCATTGGTACCCCGTTGGGGGTAAACTGCCTTCACTGCCATCTTCATGGCAGTTACTCTATACTGCTTCTGAAAATAGAAAAAAACGCAGTACTAAAAGTCTCAAAAAGTTTTTATTTAAATGAATTTGAGATCACTCAAAATTGTTGAACAAAAATAGGCAATTTCATTACTAATCTTGGAATAATAACAATGTATATATCACAAAATAAACATGAATTATAGATAACAAAACGAATGTAGGGTGTAAAGGACAAAAAAATCCATTTTTTGGTCACATATCAATTTCTTTCCCCATGAGTGTAAAAGGTGTATGGAGGAAAATAAATAATATCATAGACTAGAAAACATTATTGTAAATTATAAAAGGGTGTAGAAGCCCAGAGAAAACAACGTGTGTAGTCACCGATTGTATAAGATCGATGGTAAATAAAAAACACGCACATAGTAGAGTGTAGATAACCCGCTCTTTAAAGTCACAATAAACATCTATGAATGAACCTACTTCTTTCTGAACCTTTTGGATTTGTTTCCAGTCCCAGAAGTCACAGTTTCCTACGTTTTATCCCTAATGAATTCAAATATTAGAAGACAAGCAGCCCTTTCGAAAATTTCATCTTTCACCGAATGTAATTGACACAAATCGAATTGAGAAAAATGAGACTTGTAAATAACTTTGAATCTTAAAGCAAGATTTTCCTGATGCCCCTGACTATTCAGGAAAAAGTAAAGTTTATTGTGAATGTCTTCTAAGAATTGAGAATTTTACCTATGAATTTAAAAAGGAAAAAAGAGAAGAAATATTATTCTGTGATGATAATATGAGAATAATTAAATTCATTACCAAACTGGCAGCAAATCCTGAAGGCTGAGGCCATAACCTGAGAAGAGATTATTAAATAAACAAGACTACTCAAAAACCCAAAGCTTATTTGGTATTTTTCGCAAGCATGTTATTTCTACATAAGCTAAATTTTTAACTTCTATAGAAAAGTAAAGCAAGTGGTAGGGGGTGGCTACCATTTGCAGTTTAGGCAAGGTTAATTATTTGCTTTGCTACTGTCTGTCAACTATTTTAAATTTACTTTCCAGTTTTAACACCGACTTTTCAACAGCAGTTTTCTCGGAGAATTTGTGTAACAATAGACAATTAAAGTGTATGTAATTAGTTTGTGCGGTTTCTGCCTGAAACTAAGAAAAATGCCTGCTTCTTGCAGTGTTTATGGCTGTAAAAACAGGCACAATAAAAACATTCCTCGCCAGTTTTTTCAGTGAGTTTTAATTTCATTAGTGCATTTGTCTATTTTAAAAATCCATTTTCATATTGCAGATTTCCATTGAAAAATGAGCCATTGCTCAAATTATGGCTCAATGCCATCAAAAGAAAGAATTTTGTTCCATCGACGTCTTCGAAAGTATGTAGTGACCACTTCATCGATTCTGATTATTTGGAAAGACCTGGGACATACATTAAGAGATTGAAGGCAGAGTCTGTACCTTCTGTATTCCCAAATTTTATAGGTAATAAATTTATTATATAACATCCTTGGACTAAATATGTATATAAATTAACGCTGGGAACTCTAAATGAAAGCTTGGTGGAAAAAAGTGAATGCATTTCTATAATGGCCATTTTTATGTAGCAGGAATATTTCATTTATTTATTTTATCATTCATAACTAAAGCGACTTTTAAGAGAAAAATTTCTGCAGTGCTCGGATTTGGTGATAGAAGATTGCCTTTCTTCGAAACAAAACAAAATGTGTTGTGTGCCAAATTGTGAAAAGAAGCACAGCAAATGACATCGCTTCCCAAAAAGCGAGCCTGAGATTTTTAAAGCCTGGCTTCGAATCATTAGATCAAAAGGGTTGAAGAACTTAAAAGAGAAACTATTTATAATAGATATTATGTATGTGATGTACACTTCTCCAACAAATGGTCACTTACTGGTTCATTAAGGATGCCGTACCTACAGTTGTTATTCCTGGTGAAACATATTCTAAATGCCATGAAGGGAAATTGTGAGCTTTCGCTAGAAATCAAGTTAAAGTAATTCTAAGTACTAAACTAAATATTGTTCTGTTAGAGTATAGCAGGGTCAAAGAGAGCTTTGAATTTCTGTACAATACAATCTTTATTAACACCAGAGTGTTTTGCTTAACAAATCTTTGGTTTTCTGACGCAAGGCTTAGTCTGTGCACCTCTGAAGTAGGTTCCTAAGTTAGCTGGAATTATAATAATAATATTTAATAGCAGAAAAAGCTAATACATAGTAAATATATGTTTGCATGGTGTGTACCCCTTACTACCACACTGAAATACACACCAAATGCATAATTTGGATTACATTTAAAAAAATTTCATCAGAACATATTACAGTAGGTATAAGTACAAATATCTCCATCAACACAATTTCCACATAGACTCAAATTATCTCAATAGAATTTTTACAATAGGTAATACATCTGCTTCTAAAGCTCTTGAGGGTTGAACTATTCTTGAGTGTGCTTGGTAAATTATTATATTCTACAAGGCCATTGTGAAACAAATTATTTTGGCTGTATGAAGAGGTGACTCTACTTACATACATCATAGAATTGTTTCTGGTTGGATAATTATGAACATCTCTCACAAAAGTAATATGATCAAATAAATGTTGAGGATACATTTGACATACACTCAAAAAACCTGATACATTTATCATTTCCTTTAGACTAGTATATCTGTTGCATCCCAAAATAGATCGTAGTGCTTATATTTGCCTCTTTTGCAACTTAACTAGATCAGACTTATTCAACAGAAAAAGAATGCTAGAACAATAGTTGAAATGTGGAGCAATTATAGTTTTATATATAAGTGTTTTGGACCATGTACTAACAGGCTTTCCAATGCTATTAAGGAAATATACTTTTTTTGACACCTTATTTGCAACTTGAGTGGCATGACAAGAAAAAGTCAGACTCCTATCAACAACTATACCAAGGTATTTACATTCATCAACCTGTTCAATAATTTCTCCATTTACAAAAATTCCTGTATTATCGTAAGTATTTATTGAATTATATTTGCTCCTTATCACCATGAATTTTGTTTTTTTGACATTTACACTCAAGCTATTCTTTCCCAACCACTCATATACATTTACCAGATCCTCATTTATAGTGTTCACGATATCTTGAACATTTTCTCCCACACAATAAAGCAGTGTATCATCCGCAAAAAATCGAATGCTACATTCATTAACTTTCTGAACTAAGTCATTAATATACATTATGAAAAGATAAGGACCCAAAACTGTCCCTTGAGGGACACCGAAACAAAAAGGAAAGCCGTTGAGACACTGTCACCGAATTTAGTAACATGGGACACTTAAATATTCTGAATTACAGAATATGTTTCAAGATCAATCAAGATAACGCTCAATATAGATAGAAATTGGTATATAATTGTTCTTCATAAAATCAATACGAAAATCCGTCAATTGAACCAGAATTGCCATGTAGGTGACAATTTGAGTTAACATTTTAGTTTCTATACAGTTTGCAGCTGTTTCGAATATTTTGACAATCATTAAGCTTATTATATTTGATGATACTATAGTTATATTATAGAAAGAATATTTACAGCGAAATATTATAACAGTTGCTATACCATTGTGTTAATAAACTAGATCTATTCAGTCCGAATAAGTATTTTTAAACTTTTGATGACTTCTCAATGTAGTTTTTTTTCCTTGTAATACAGAGTGGAGATACCTTCAACTTACAAAAATAGTTTTACTTTCGCAGAAATGGAGTCAATCAAAGTGAAAATCGAAAATGAAGACAACAGAATATCTGCACCTCACACCGAATTTGTTGAATGTGGCAGTAAGTAATTGTTGAAATGTTTCTTGCAGATTGATATTCAAATCTGAATTTCAGCTAGAGTACCCAAAGAGGAACCGGATGAACTTACACTTGAACGAATATTGGGGGTTGACAGTACTTATGGTGGTGAGTTTTTTTAATTTCAGGTGTTGATTTGTGTGATATTAGTAGTGCAAAAGAAGAAGAGGATCATACAGAAGTAGACATGAAGATCATTGTTTCTTTTTGAAATTATTATCAGGATTAAAATGTTTGATATATTTCAATATTCTAGCCTGATAAATCTACCAAAATATTTATAGATTTTCAGTGAGTCGCTAGAAAAATATTGTCAGTGCTCGGACAAAAATCAATTATAAAGTAAACAAACTGAACAGAAAAAAACTTTAAACCCCATTTCCCAAAAATGAAGGTTTCATTCTATCACAGGTGCGATTCCTGTTCTATTCACAGTTATTATACTCCCAACATTGACAGACATCTCTACAATATTTCAAACACTCATTTAAGGATACAGCCTTTCATACTACAAGGATTACAAGCCTTTTCACAATGATAGACAGGACAGCCAGGTTTTCAAAATAAAAATCTAGTATGTCTGTTGTTAACTTTTTCATATAAGCGTTTGATGGTTTGTCTTTGACTTGTGACTGTCAAACATTAGATATTGTTTGAGTTTTTGGAGCATCAGAGTAGTAAATTAGGAGATCATATCTGACATGCAAGTGTGGATTGAGGGGATGGAATTAAATGAGGGGTTCCATAGGATTCAATATTGGACCCGTTCGACTTCAAGTTACCTGACAAATATTCATTTATTTCACAGTACTTTTTTCTAACTGCCATTACAGTTTTTGTCACTGCTTCAACGTTTTCATCGTTTGTCAATGTGCTGGTCGGGCTTCTCTCTAACAACTCGGTCTTCTGAGCTTGGTTTAAACCATTTTTCAGTACTTTCGAGTGCTCAATTTTATTTTTGACACAAATAATACTTTAAATTTCTTTCAGAGAAAACTAAAAATACTGAAAGGCTGATAATCTCAGCATTTGTTCAGGACATGTGTATGAACAAAACAAAAATAATTCCTTAATCATTGCCATATTCATTTTCATCTGATTTGTTGTGAATCTTGTATGATTTTTGTTTGATATGTGTCCCACACGTAGTAAACCTTGTAAAAATACTTGATGGTTAATAAATGACTCTCAAAAAGAACCATGTCTTTCAGTGTATATTTAGATTATTTATAATACAATAAATAAATGTCTTTGGAAGTTGAAGTCTTTATTTATTTTAATGTATTACTTTTGTTTCAAGTTCATTTTCCTTGTTACAGGTATTAAGAATAGAAATGAAATAGAATCAACAGAAAATGAGATTAATACAGTTGCTTATATTAAAGACGAGTGTGAATTTATAGAGTTAAATGAAAGTAAGTATAATCAATTTTTCTGTTGCTGACAGTTAACTTAGAAACTTTTTTAGATGAAATTAAAGATGAAGTTGTGAGTGATAATGAACCTGAAGGTGAATCATACATTGCTCTGGAAAGACCACTTGGAGGTAAACTTTATACTAAAATTATAAGTTTTATAACAGCCAACTTTCAGAGGCAACACAGTTTTTATTCTTTTTTTTTAGATGATATATTCAGGGTTTGTAGGACCTGTTTGAAAATAGCAAAGGTGGAAGATATAATTCCTTTAGTGGCACATGGACCAGGCAGCAAAACTGAGTTATACAAAAGATTAACTGGATTTTTGGGATCGGTAAGTGATGATTTTCCAAGTTTGCTGTGGTTTTATATAAATTGTTTATTCTGTTTGTACTTCTTTTGCTTTGTTCTAATCTGAAGCTTCAATCTTTGTGACCTGTCATTTTTCACTGTATGACCACATGACCGGGACAGTTTTTATCATAGTGGCAAATAGTTGAACTAAGACAGATGTCTGATTTTGATCTACTTAATGTTTTCATTAATAATAATAATAATGTATATTTATCCACTGACCACATTTTACATAGTATCGAATATGTCAAATCAAATTAATTTAAATTTTACACTGATTGAAATAAAACAATACAAATCCAAATACAAAACACCAATGTAACTATAAAAATCTAAAACAAATACATATATCAGTCTCAAAGGGAACAGAAAAAGTTAAACGTTAACAACACTCAAATACTCCTCGACACTGTAGAATGCTCTCTACAACAACAGATTTTTAACAGTAATACGGAACAATCTCAGTCCCTTAATGGCTCTAATGTGTGGCGGCAACTTGTTGTATAACTTAATCCCCATATATCTAGGACACCTCTCATAAACAGAGTAGCAGTGATGGGGTGTAACAAGGTTATTGGAGTTACGTGTTGAATAATTGTGATTGAAGTTATTACATTCAAATGATTCGATGTTCTTCTTAACATATGTGAAAAGCTCAAGCATATATAAGCTTGGTAGCGTCAATATTCCAATTTTTTTAAACAGATCTCTACATGATGTGCGTCGAGAAACACCTAATATATTTTGAACTGCTTTTTTCTGCATTTTGAATGCTCTTTTGCTATCTCGAGAGGCACCCCAGAACATGACTCCATAAGATATTCTAGATTGAAAATGGGCAAAATAGTAGGAGAGGCGAGTTACCATGTTGGCAATTTTTTGCAGGCGATATAAAGCATAACATACGGTGCTTAGTCTATTACACAGTTCTTGAATATGGGGTTGCCAGTTCAAATTTTTGTCCACTACGAGTCCCAGGCTCCTGATACTATCTACCTGCTTAATTGACGCACCTTTCACTTTCAACAAAAGGCTTTTGTTATTTTTTTGAATGTTCCTCAAAGCAAAGTTAACAAACATCGTTTTGTTCACTTTCAAAAACAGGCGATTCGCATCAAACCAATCCAAGCATCTTCCTAAGTTTCGACTTGCTGCATTCCGGATTTCACCCTCTGTTTCTCCTCTACAAACAAGGGTAGTATCGTCCGCAAACATGATTAAATTGTCAGGATTTTGCAAAACCGATGGCAAATCATCGATAAAAATCAAAAAGAGCAATGGACCAAGCACTGAACCCTGTGGTACGCCAGAAGTTATGGCCAGCCTGGAAGATTTTTTCCATTCAATTCTACAAATTGGTAGCGGTTATTAAGATAAGATCTTATTAATTTATGTATTTGACCTCTCATGCCAAGACAATCCATCTTACTCAAGAGTGGTTCATGTGTCAAAAGATCAAAAGCCCTACAGAGGTCCATGAACAAACCAAGGCAGTCCAAGCCGTCATCTATGTTTTCATACACTCCAGCAAGGAAGTCCATCAGAGCAGATTGAGTCGATCTTGAATTTCTAAATGCGTGTTGGCAATCGTTTGTTTCTCACATGGTCTGTTGTAAATTTTCAGTGTAGGTTCGTTATGGGGACTACTCAATCACATATTGGCCTGGGTCTCTTACCTAATCAATACATAGTTTAGTTCCAATCCTGCAAGATGTTGTGAATGGGTGTGCAAACAGTCTGTTGCTATTCATTTCTTCTACCTACTACTATTGTGGCCCCTGCAAATCAGAGAACTGGCTCCCTTATGGAGGAATATTGAACAATCTTGAATAAAGTCTTCATGAAATGGCTCGGCTAAATAATTATTGTCCAATGTTTTTAGGATATTCTCTCTGTGGAAAACCCCTGCATCTGTATAAATTGCGAAAGATTCCTGAACGCGGTACACGATTTCAACACGACGTTTAATGCCAACGAGATGGTGCTCAGGGAATTTGATTGGGATAAGAAAACCAAAGACCTTCTTCACATTGTGGATCAAGATACCCTAAAAAATATGTACAATGAAAGTTGTCGTGAAAGCAACAAAGTCTCCTCATGTACGACACTCCAAGAGAATATGGCTCACTCTACTAAAGATTTTGAATCCGATTGGGTTGACAAATGGAAAGAATTGGATGAAAAGGGAAATGGACTATCAGATATGGAGGATCATTGGTATGTGCATGTTGAGATCAAATGGGGCACATTAGAAACATATCTATAATATGTCAACGTTTCGATCGAAAAGTTTCAAGGATGTCCGCAAAAGCTTCGTTTTCGAGAGTGTTCAAGTTTCAAAAAAATTTTTGTTTTTAGCCAGTTTTGTAATTTTTAGAATGTTTGCTCAAATTTGAGACTTTGACAAAATTTGAACAGTTGTTGACATGTAAATCTATCACATGTTGGCACCATAAAGCAGTCAAAAACGACAATGACGAATATTTAAAACTGTTTTTCTTACTTTCTATTAATCGTGAACTAATTTTAGGTACCGAACAGATGAAACCAAAGCAAGCAATCACGATTACGCGTTACTAGAAACTACAAATCCCGCATGTTGTCTACACGAAGAAAACATTGATATTTTTTCGCCAATTTTTGATCGTTATCTTCAAAAAGTCGGAGGCAAAACTACCGAAAGGTTACAAAAAAAAATTAACAGGTTCCATGATAATGATGAAGGAAATGGGCCTTTTATTTGTGAGTTCTGCGGGAAGGTAAGTAGGAAAAACTTCAGAGACAAGAAATCGGCTTTTTCATGGAAATTAATGATGAACTTTTCCAATGTTTATTTTATGACGCGTCTATGCAAGTTCATAAAACTGCAGCAAAACTGAATTTCCTATTTTCACTTATAAAAAAATATTCATTTAAATAATGGTATATCTGAAATAGAAGAGGCTGAAACAGTATTTTCTTGCACATGAATATTTATAAATATTATAACCAATGAGATATTTTTCTTGTTTCAGGTCATAAGTTCAAAAGTATTATTCTCAAGACACTCTAGTAAGCACAGGTTAGATGGTTTCCAATGTAAAATATGTAGTAAAGTTCTTCCTGAATGGAATTCCTACAAAAACCATTGTAAACTATTACATGGCGAACTTCCAAAAAGATTTGAATGCCCATCATGTAACAAGCAGTACCGTAGCCAGAATTTATTAGAGAGCCATATTCAAATTCATAAAATAGAAAATTCTAAATATAGTTGTTCAATATGTAGGGAGGCTTTTGAGAGTAAGGTAGATTTTGAAAAACATAGAATCGTACATCGACCTCAAAAAGGATTCCATAAAATTTGTGGCTTAGGATTTTTCAAAAATGATTTGAGGCGGCATATGATGTTGAAACATGTTCTTGGTGATGTTTCTGGACTAAAAAATGTGAAGAAGCTATTTGTCTGTGACTTGTGTGGAAAAAAATATTTCAAGAAGGGAAGCTTGAAATTACATAAGAAACATTGTAAAGACGACGACTCATCTGGATCTCTAAAGATCAGGGAACAGCAGTCCCAAGAGGAAGACGACGAACAAGATTTTATTATAGAAAATTACGAGGTTATTGCAAATGAAACAAAGGACAGTGTTCAAATTTTGATATATAATGATTGATAAAAATTTTTACTGATTTTATATTTTTTCTTCAATCTATGATGGATCCGTTTAGCAAAACTATCGTATCGCACATGCAAAAGTTTAATTAAATATTAATTCGATGTATCTAATGTGTACTTGTCGTTTTATATGTGCGGATGACTATCAATAAACCCTCACTGGAATTTGTAGATACGAACACAGCTATTTCCACAGTATTCTGTGGTGTCTATGTTTTTGTATTATAACCTCCATTGCAAATTGAAAGTATGAAACATTGACTAATTAAATACGACAAGATTACGCTCCCTGTAGAGGTGGTTGAAGTTTCTAAGCCAACCAGAATCGCCAATTCTGGTTAGTAGTATAGAACAAGATTTAAAGATAGAAGTGAAGTTCATAGATGGCTCTAGATAATACTGAATACTATAAATTTTTATTTTCAATTACTACTATCAGATGGCTGCAAAAGTTTTCAACGATATCTTACAATGATAATCCATGTGCGAAGAATATGGTCATACCTAGAAGCCCAGAAGTCGCATATTCTTGACGCCGGGATTTTCTAGTAGGTACTCTGACCAACAGGTGGCGTGAAGATAAATATAATGCAACGATTCGTACAAACACTACAAACCGCAGCAGTCGTCGACAAGATCTGTTCGACGTGGGTATGTGTTGTAAATGTATGAATGTGAATAAGAATGACGGTTTTTAAATACAAAAATTGTTTATAACGAAAGATTGCATTTTTCTGATGGCGACGATTGCGAATGAAAATAAATTTGACCTATGCTCCATGAAATGAACACTCGCAACCGTTTTCTTCTGGTCGTCAAAATGTCATTGTTTATGGATGAGAAATACTTGTGATCATCGTAAATTTATGTTTGATGTTTTCAGTCGGACATCAATTTACTATAATTTAAAATGGTTAAGTGAGGAAATTCGTCGTCAAAATCGATTGAAGAACCAAAATACCAAGTAGAAAATTGAAAAAACTGTGACACGAATGATTCGCTGGGCACTTTTTTCAACTTACTACTTACATCTCAAACTATAATTTTAATTTTTAAGAAAACTTTAGTTCAAATCAATAGGAGTAAGTAAAAGAAAATAATTAATTCCCACCCTCTCCTATCCTTCCCCTCCTGATGGAAAAAGTCTCATCACGTCCCTGTGGTTTCCATCGGACGATGACACCTCAATTCAAGCAAACAAAAATTTTTGTGCAACTTATATCACGAACGTGGCATTGACTAAGCATGAGACACCTGTTTAAAAGTTAAAAAAATAATAAACACATGATCGATAAAGTATGATTGTTTTCATTGACTAACTGGTCTTGACGACTGCTGCGGTTTGTACGAATCGTTGCATTATATCATAGAATATTCATCTTCACGCCACCTGTTGGTCAGAGTACCTACTAGAAAATCCCGGCGTCAAGAAAATGCGACTTCTGGGCTTATATGTAAGACCAAAGAATATGGTCTGTTCTGTGGAGTACACTTTCAAAAAATCACTTCATCATTCAAGACTTCTTGCATTTTGCAATAAGCTTTCCCTGTAAGAAACTTCCTCAACATAGGCGTAAACAAACTACGACTTGTTTGTTTGTTATTCCTTTAACGTGCTCTATTTCCGCCTTTCGGCCAATGACATGAAGGGATCTTTAATGTCCAACACATCTCTGTTAGACAGGACCGATGGCTTTACATCCCCTCCGAAAGATTGGATACTCAAGCGATTCCCAGAATCCGAAAAATCGCATCGACTTTGTAGGGATTGAACCCAGGTAACTCTGCGCAGGAGATGAGCATCATATCCCATACGCCACCGAGCCGGCAAATTACGACTTCATGTTCTATTTTACACAGAAATTTCGGGCTTGTTAATTGTGTTCTTTGTTCTATATATATTAGTGTGTTATTCGAGAGTTGATAATTTAATGAATTATAAATTTTTGTTACCCTGGTCTACGTAAGTAATCATAATTTTGGGCAGTGTTAAAAATTGAGGCTTATTGAATACTGAATTTTAATTTATGGTATGTACATTTTTGTAGTGAAATTAACTTTCACTTGCTAGACTTGTATCTGGTTAAAAGGTGTAAGTCATTACCGATGAAAAGATTAACAGATAACTGCTCTGAAAATTTTAAGGCTAATTTATTTCAAGTATTTCATAAAATCGCTGGAAATTACTTAATTTTGGTATTTATGAAAAATTACTGTATCAGAGTTTTTCACTAAAGATTTATTATGTTCTTTATGATTTTCATTAATAAAATGATTTCCATTTTAAACTACTATCAATAGCAAAATACAGTTTATAGTGGATTCCGAACCACTCTCCTAGACCGTGCAATGATAACTGCCACCACAAAGATTACAAGTTATCTGGTCTTCGGAAGTTGATGCCCTTCATTTTATAGGCGACTTTTTCAAATTCATAGACCTATATAACACCCATATATAACCGGCAGCCTCATCTGTGGAAAGCGTGTGATCTTCCCACCAGACCAGAGTTCAAGGATGTTATATCTATACACGCTGGATTGCTAACTATGGAAAAGTGAAGCAAGTGGTGGGGTATGGCGACCATTTGTAGTTCTCAGTTTTGATAAGAAAAATCATGATTGACTGCCACAGAAATATTTGTCCACAGAGTAAGATTATTCCTGATTTGAAATGTGTAAATGTTTCTCTAGAGGAAAGACCTCATAAATCTTTTTAAATTCTGACCAATACGAAAAGATATTTGAAATTGAGGTTTTTATCTTACAGGTTATTCTATAGGAAAAATATTTTAAATCCTGTGAACCAAAAGCACGAGCTGAATAAGCGGATCTTGTTTCTAAATTCATGGTCTCAAAATGGGTGTATTCGTATTTCTAATAGGTTAATAAATTTATTTGTATATTTTATTCTTCTTATTTGTTTTCACCCAAAATAACCGTTAAAGTGGTCGATAATTTTGAATGATGTAATGTTGATAGGGATTCCAAAATGAATCGCCGTAAGTACTACATCGAAGAAAAATACTTTAGTAGTTTATAAAGGTTACATATTGAACAATTTAACCTAGAACTATTTTTGGTTATTTTAAACGATATGGTTTTCTTTGTGCTCAATTATTATCAGAATAATTTCCAATTATTTCATAAAAAAATTCTTCATATCAACCCACAAAGTTTTGATATCCGCCTCTTTGCCTATACCGCAAATGACCGCCGTGACGTCAGACTGCTGCACATCTTTCAGTGTTATTATTTATAGAAAAGAGGGTCTGTTCTGTGGTATTAGTGGAGGTTAGCGATCCAGTTAGCATTTATATAATATCCTTAATTTTTATTTCTGTGCTAACGAAGTATTTAAGAATTCTGTGTATTGAATAGAAGCATGATGATGATCCTAGGACGAATGGCCATCCGATTCAACGCGACAAATGCAACCACGGAACAAGAGATGAAATTTTTATAAGAAAAAAGCAGGCTCATTCAGCTATTCAACAGGAAATAGATTTATGGAGAGACAACTTACAGTAGCATTCTGGAACAAACGACATGAACTGACGACCTACCTAGAGGAGAAGAAGATCGACGTGATGCTCGTCAGCGAAACCCATCTCAAACCAACAAAGGACTTCAACATCAGGAATTACACGATATACAGGACCGACCGACTAGAGAGAAGACAAGAAGGAACACCGATCAAGGACAAACAGAACATATCAACACCGACAGAAGCAGCATTTTTGGACATTGAGAAAGCATTCGACAAAGTTTGGCACGAAGGACTAATCTACAAGGTGAAGACCACAGGATACCCAGCGAAGCTTACCAACATCACGATGTCGTATCTACAGAACAGAAGATTCATAACCAGGATACAGGACCAGAAGTCAACAGCGAACAGGATAGGAGCCGGCGTACCACAAGGATCAGTACTAGGACAACTACTAATCAACATATACATCGCAGACATACGGAAGATGAAGCACTCTAAAATGGCGCAGTTCGCAGACGACACAGCAATATACGCATCCCACAGACGCACAGCAATATACGCATCCCACAGAAACAAAGCAGCAGTGAGGAAATGGCTACAAGAAGATATCGATCAACTTACCAATTATTTGAGAAGATGGAGGATCAAGGTCAACCCGAAGAAGACAGTAGCAATGTACATCGACCACAAGAAGAGGAGACATCCGGAAACACCAAAGGAAATCACCATAGAAGGACAACAAATCGATTGGAAGAAGGAAGCAAAAAATTTTGGCATAATTCTGGACGACCAACTGAACTACAAGAGGCACATCGAAGAAACTACAAGGAAAACAAGAGCAATACACGGAAAACTATACCCCCTACTCAACGGAAGAAGCGAACTCACATTGGAGAACAAAATCAAGATAATCAAGGCAATAATCATCCCAGGAATAACATACGCAGGACAAATTTGGCATCTAGGGGACAGATTCGAGAAGAGGAAATTATAAGCAGCACTTAACAAGATCATCAGGAAAGCAACAAACGCCCCATGGTACATAAGCAACGACCAACTTAGGAAGGAAATGGAAATGGACACACTAGAAGAAATCATCACACGACTAACAACGAAGACAACCGCTCAGATGGAAGACCACGAAAACAAGAAGATCAACCAAATAATGGAACTACAACCGAGGACAACAGGTAAGAGGACATCCCTAGTACAATAAAAGAGGAAACAACAGGTTAGCATAAACACCTCAAAAAAGTCTGGGGAACACTTACCAATATCTTTAAAATATGAATTTGATGATTCGAATTTATAGAAATCTTTCGGTTTTTGTTAGGATGTATTGTATATAATGTATTCTCAAGAAAACAAAATAATATTTGACTTCTCCAAAGCACCTATTTTAAAAAAAATTTGAAATTTGAAAATGACGAAATTTGGTAAAACACAAAAAAAAATCCTGAACTAATATTTTCCAAACGATATGGAAGCACTTATATTTTTCAGTACCCAGAAGGTCCACCTCTGTTATTAATGACACTTTGGCATCGTCGCGGCATGCTCAATATTAACATGTCTATTACATTTTGGCCTAAGTCATTCCAAGCCCCCTGAACTGCTAATCGAAGCTCCTGTTCATGATGGAAGACGTTTTGACGCAGGAGATTTCTTTTTAGGGTGTCCCACACATGCTCGATGGGATTCAGATCTGGGGAGCAGGATGGCCACGGTAGAAGATCGATATTATTCTCTTCAAGAACGTTCAAGACAACTCTTGCACGATGAGGAGGGGCATTATCTTGTTGGAAGAGTGGATTTTGACCCATTGTTTGGAGATACGGTACCACTACAGGTAAAACTATCTCATTTGCGTAAGAATTTCCCGTGAGATTGTTCTGTATGAAAACGAGGTGAGTTCTTCCACCAAGGCGTATACCTCCCCAAAACATCACTGGTCCGCCTGTCTAACAACTTCTCGAGCATGCTGGAGACGGTTTTGCTTTTCAGGTTCCCTCCATATTCGAATTCTTCCCGAATCGGATTAATAACTAAATCCTAGATTCATCACTGAAGAGAACTGTGGCCCACCTCTCTTGATCCCAATTTACGTGTTCTTGGCACCAAGCTAAACGAGCAGCGCGATTTCCATGGGCCAGTTGTGGAACTCTTAAAGGACGTCTGGAGTGGAGTTGACCTTCGTGCAGTCGATTTCTCACAGTTTGGTCGAAAATTTGTACATTATGAACTCGTGATAGCTCTTGAGCTAATTGAGATGCTGTGGTAGTACGATCTCTTCTGGCTTGTAAAACCAAAAATCGGTCTTGGGCGACTGTAGTAATCCTGAAACGACCTGTATGGCGTTCTTCTACGCAACCTGTTTCATTGAAATACGACCATAAACGGTTTATGACACTTGGGCTACTTCCCAGAACCCTGGATACTTCCCGTTGTGAGCTCCCAGCATGGAGCATGCCAACGGCTCGTAACATCTCTTCTCTAGTCAAATGTCGTCTTTCCATGGTCGAATCACAAAACTTGAATCTTTTATTTGTGCTTAAAACAGAAACAAAGTGCCAACTAACTGATTTCAAACACTGAATACATGAAATGATTATAAAGCAGCGTCGCATCTGCTGCATTTTTAGTTTTTTATAAAAAAAAACTGAAATCTGTTGCGGCACTCTACATAATTTGGTGAGAAATTGATGCAGGTGTTCATTTCTTATAAAAAATCATCCATATTGATCGTTCTGGATACGATATATCGATATTCAGAAGTATTTTCTAGACTTTTTTGAGGTGTTTAGATGCACCTCAACATAAAAGAAAGAGGATAACCAGCCAGTAGGACCCCAGGACAAACCAAGGAGATGTAAAATAAGCGAGATGAAGAGGAAAAAGGATAGGCATTCACCCCCTACCAAAATTCAAGGATCACAGAGAATAGAAGCATTATTGCCTTAATATGTGTTAAAAGTCATTAAAAACATTTAATATCCATGGAATTATCTAAAAGACTGAAAGATCCTGAATCTAAATGCTATGCTTGATTAAGAACATTTTAAAATAAGATCAATATCCTGACTAACAGATCCAAGTAGTAAGATTGTATATCTGGAAATAAGAAAGTAAAGAAGAAGACAAATATAATCAAGAATTGGAAATTATAAACAAAAACGAAAATCGGAATACACACATACGAATGTAACTAGTGAAAATTAACCAAAATTTCAACTCATAAAAGATTTTTATCTTGTATTGTGTAAACATGGGTGATGTATTGAAATTATTACGTGAAAAATCACGTAAAAGAAAACAGCTTCTTGCTCAAACTGTAAGCTCATACTATTCTATTTGAATACTTCTTCAGTAGATTATTCATTTAATTTTGCAAGGGAAATTTTAGCTGGGAGTCTCGGGAGCTGAAGAACTTCGTCAGGTCTTAGGAACTGAAACAGGAGCTTCTAAGAAAAAAACACCTAGTTCTTCATCTTCGCAGGAAGAAGTGAAATATGATTACAAAAAAGATACTCCAGATGAGTTAGTTTATAGGGATTCATCAACATTCTTAAAGGTATAATTAATATATAATACTTCTAGAATCTCTTCAGATAGTAACATATAATTATTGTAGGGTACTCAGTCATCCAATCCACACAACGATTATTGCCAACATTTTGTTGACACTGGTCAGAGACCTCAAAATTTCATCAGAGATGTTGGCTTGGCAGATCGTTTTGAAGAATACCCTAAATTGCGTGAGCTTATCAAGCTCAAAGATGAGCTCATTTCTCAAACTGCCACTCCTCCGATGTATTTAAAATGTGATCTCTCTTCATATGATTTGAAAGTTTTGAATTGTAAATTTGATGTGATTTTAATAGAACCGCCTTTAGAAGAATATCAGAGAACCATGGGTGCAACTAACATGCAATTTTGGCCATGGGATCAAATCATGAATCTCGATGTGGGAGAAGTTGCTGCTCAGAGAAGTTTTGTTTTTTTATGGTGTGGTAGCTCCGAAGGGCTGGATATGGGGAGGGTGTGTCTAAGAAAGTGGGGTTTTAGGAGGTAAGGAAATAAGTGCATTTCTCCTTTCATTTCTTTTTTTGGTAATCATGCTGTTTACGCTGACCACTTTCGCGCATCCAGTACCAAGTCTAACAGATGTTTCCCCAAAGCATTCGAATCATAGCCATATTGAAGTGAAAGCAATAGCAAAAAACTCCTAATCAGGGGCGTAACTTTTCGGGAGCGGAAGGGACATGTGTGACTCGTATATTTTAGCAAGTGGGCTCAGGAACCCGCGTTTGATCATCTAAATAAGCAGATACATAGTTAGTTAATCTTTATTTGATCATTGATACCTACTAGGTGTTGATCGTGTCAATACAATGTGAGAAAATGCACAATTTTGGTTCAATGTTCGTATAGAAGACAGAAAGTTCAAACTAGTATGTATCTATAAACCTCCAATTATTTCTGCATAAGGGCAGACTTCTCAGTTGGATAGGAAGTTTTCTGAAGAATAAAACTATCAGAGTTAGAATAGACGGTAGCCTTTGGTCAGAGCACCAGGCTCTTAGTGGGGTCCGTAAGGGATCAGTGCTTGGTCCCTTTTGTCTAACACCTATATAAGCGATCTGGTTCAAAACATCAAAACGAACATTATATGTTACGCTGACGACACGAAACTCTATTGCAACCCTATATCGCAGGCTGATATGTTGAGACAGGACCTTCTGGCTGTTGGGTCTTGAACTGAAAAATGGCTGCTCAAACTGAACGAGAAAAAATGCTCAGTTTTGCACATTGGCAAGAAAAACCCAAATGTGCCTTATGAGATCAAGGGCACCACAATTGCGGCTGTTGAACATCAGATTAACCTCGCATCCTCATGAGAAAGGACCTGAAGTGGGGATCTCGGGTCTGCAGCGTGGTTAAAAGATCAAACTCTCTCTTATATCTCATCCGACAAGCTTTCTCAGACCGATCAGTAGCGCTTGTCAGAAAAATATATACCAGCTTTGGAGTATGCACATTCAGTGTAGAATTCATATTTTGTGGGAGACACTGAGTTGCTGGAAAAAGTTCAGAGAAAAGCGACTAAGATACCACCTGAGTTGTCGGAAACTCCTTATGAACTGAGAGTTGCAGCTTTTCAGGTGTCTACCTTAAGATAAAGAAGAAGCAGAGGGGATCTCAAGACATTCAAAATCCTCAACAAGTCCTATGACGCTGTTTACGCTGACCACTTTCACGCATCCAGTACCGAGTCTAGCAGATGTTTCCCGAAAGTATTTAAATCATAGCCAGTGTTGCTACAATTTATCTGTTGTTGAATATGAAACAGCGAAGGATAAGATATACTATTGAAGTGAAAGCAATAGCAAAAAACTCCTAATCAGGGGCGTAACTTTTCGGGAGCGGAAGGGACATGTGTGACTCGTATATTTTAGCAAGTGGGCTCAGGAACCCACATTTGATCATCTAAATAAGCAGATACATAGTTAGTTAATCTTTATTTGATCATTGATACCTACTAGGTGTTGATCGTGTCAATACAATGTGAGAAAATGCACAATTTTGGTTCAATGTTCGTATAGAAGACAGAAAGTTCAAACTAGTATGTATCTATAAACCTCCAATTATTTCTGCATAAGGGGCAGACTTCTCAGTTGGATAGGAAGTTTTCTGAAGAATAAAACTATCAGAGTTAGAATAGACGGTAGCCTTTCGTCAGAGCACCAGGCTCTTAGTGGGGTCCGTAAGGGATCAGTGCTTGGTCCCCTTTTGTTCAACACCTATATAAGCGATCTGGTTCAAAACATCAAAACCAACATAATATGTTACGCTGACGACACGAAACTCTATTGCAACCCTATATCGCAGGCTGATATGTTGAGACCGGACCTTCTGGCTGTTGGGTCTTGAACTGAAAAATGGCTGCTCAAACTGAACGAGAAAAAATGCTCAGTTTTGCACATTGGCAAGAAAAACCCAAATGTGCCTTATGAGATCAAGGGCACCACAATTGCGGCTGTTGAACATCAGATTAACCTCGGCATCCTCATGAGAAAGGACCTGAAGTGGGGATCTCGGGTCTGCAGCGTGGTTAAAAGATCAAACTCTCTCTTATATCTCATCCGACAAGCTTTCTCAGACCGATCAGTAGCGCTTGTCAGAAAAATATATACCAGCTTTGGGATATGCACATTCAGTGTGGAATTCATATTTTGTGGGAGACACTGAGTTGCTGGAAAAAGTTCAGAGAAAAGCGACTAAGATACCACCTGAGTTGTCGGAAACTCCTTATGAACTGAGAGTTGCAGCTTTTCAGGTGTCTACCTTAAGATAAAGAAGAAGCAGAGGGGATCTCAAGACATTCAAAATCCTCAACAAGTCCTATGACGCTGTTTACGCTGACCACTTTCACGCATTCCAGTACCGAGTCTAGCAGATGTCTCCCGAAAGTATTTAAATCATAGCCAGTGTTGCTACAATTTATCTGTTATTGAATATGAAACAGCGAAGGATAAGATATACTATTGAAGTGAAAGCAATAGCAAAAAACTCCTAATCAGGGGCTTAACTTTTCGGGAGCGGAAGGGACATGTGTGACTCGTATATTTTAGCAAATGGGCTCAGGAACCCACGTTTGATCACCTAAATAAGCAGATACATAGTTAGTTAATCTTTATTTGATCATTGATACCTACTAGGTGTTGATCGTGTCAATACAATGTGAGAAAATGCACAATTTTGGTTTAATGTTCGTATAGAAGACAGAAAGTTCAAACTAGTATGTATCTATAAACCTCCAATTATTTCTGCATAAGGGGCAGACTTCTCAGTTGGATAGGAAGTTTTCTGAAGAATAAAACTATCAGAGTTAGAATAGACGGTAGCCTTTCGTCAGAGCACCAGGCTCTTAGTGGGGTCCGTAAGGGATCAGTGCTTGGTCCCCTTTTGTCTAACACCTATATAAGCGATCTGGTTCAAAACATCAAAACGAACATAATGTGTTACGCTGACGACACGAAACTCTATTGCAACCCTATATCGCAGGCTGATATGTTGAGACCGGACCTTCTGGCTGTTGGGTCTTGAACTGAAAAATGGCTGCTCAAACTGAACGAGAAAAAATGCTCAGTTTTGCACATTGGCAAGAAAAACCCAAATGTGCCTTATGAGATCAAGGGCACCACAATTGCGGCTGTTGAACATCAGTTTAACCTCGGCATCCTCATGAGAAAGGACCTGAAGTGGGGATCTCGGGTCTGCAGCGTGGTTAAAAGATCAAACTCTCTCTTATATCTCATCCGACAAGCTTTCTCAGACCGATCAGTAGCGCTTGTCAGAAAAATATATACCAGCTTTGGAGTATGCACATTCAGTGTAGAATTCATATTTTGTGGGAGACACTGAGTTGCTGGAAAAAGTTCAGAGAAAAGCGATTAAGATACCACCTGAGTTGTTGGAAACTCCTTATGAACTGAGATTTGCAACTTTTCAGGTGTTTACCTTAAGATAAAGAAGAAGCAGAGGGGATCTCAAGACATTCAAAATTCTCAACAAGTCCTATGACGCTTTTTACGCTGACCACTTTCACGCATCCAGTACCAAGTCTAACAGATGTTTCCCGAAAGTATTCGAATCATAGCCAGTGTTGCTACAATTTATCTGTTATTGAATATGAAACAGCGAAGGATAAGATATACTATTGAAGTGAAAGCAATAGCAAAAAACTCCTAATTAACTTTTCGGGGAGCGGAAGGGACATGTGTGACTCGTATATTTTAGCAAGTGGGCTCAGGAACCCACGTTTGATCACCTAAATAAGCAGATACATAGTTAGTTAATCTTTATTTGATCATTGATACCTACTAGGTGTTGATCGTGTCAATACAATGTGAGAAAATGCACAATTTTGGTTCAATGTTCATATAGTAGACAGAAAGTTCAAACTAGTATGTATCTATAAACCTCCAATTATTTCTGCATAAGGGGCAGACTTCTCAGTTGGATAGGAAGTTTTCTGAAGAATAGAACTATCAGAGTTAGAATAGACGGTAGCATTTCGTCAGAACACAAGGCTTTTAGTGGGTTCAGGGATCAGTGCTTGGTCCCCTTTTGTCTAACACCTATATAAGCGATCTGGTTCAGAACATCAAAACGAACATAATATCTTACGCTGACGACACGAAACTATATTGCAACCCTATATCAATAGGTTTTTGGTTCAATGTTCGTATAGTAGACAGAAAGTTCAAACTAGTATGTATCTATAGACCTCCAATTATTTCGAGAGAAGATAATTCAGAGTTAATATCAGCAGTGTAGCATACCCTTGAAGGAGAAAATGAGCCCATAATATTTGGGGACTTTAACTAACCTAACTAAATAGACTGGTGTCAAACTGCGATTCGAGGACATAACATTGCTGCTCGAGAATTCTTGGCCAGTTATGCACAGTGGACCTATTATCAACTAATTACAAGTGGCAATAGGCTCAGAGGTGATTCAGATTCTTTGCTGGATTTGTTGTTGGTCCGAGATGACCGATTGGTAACCAGAATAAGCTTTTGTCTGCCTTTGGGTCTCAGCGACCATAGAGTTTCGTTGGCTACGATTCAAAGTGCCTTATCAGAAAAAGTAACAAAACTTGCATACAAAAGAAACTTCTATATAGCTGATTAGGCTAAGGTGAATAATTACCTTGACGGGGAGTTATCCAGCCTTGCCCCTCTTCATCTTGTGATGAGAGGAGTGGCTAGAATGGCTTTCTACAGATTCCATCATCTTTCCCGTAATGAAGCGGGTAACTTCGGCTTTGTGCCTGGCGCCCTACAGTCTGAAATTGAGGACAATGAAGTGCTGAGTATGAGGTCGGACATAGCAACACCTAAAACCAACATGGAGAGGCCATTCCAGATCATCATTCCCGATAGACAGGAATGGATCAGCTCCAAGGACCGTCTGCTTAAGGGTCTCTGTTGGTAGACTGCGAAAGGTGTTGGAGCTGGTGTCTACGGTCGAGGTGCCGCCAAGGAACAGTCGATCTGTCTTGGTGGGCATGCGACTATCTTTCAAGTAGAAATATTCGCCATTGACCACTGTGCTAACCTCTTGCTTGCGGGAGGATTAACAAATTGGTCAATTAAAATCCTCACCGATAGCCAAGCTGCACTGAAAGCATTGGCATCAAATACCTGTACTTCACTTATGGTGCAGGAATGTCGCTCTACCCTTGCCAAACTAGGAGAGCGGAGCAGACTCCGCCTAATATGGGTTCCTGGCCACTCGGGCATTGAGGGGGATTAGAAGGCGGACTCATTGGCCGCTCGAGGAACTAACCTGGAGTTCATAGGACCGGAACCTAAGCTCGGAATTCCCCTGGAAACTGCAAGGATGGAAAACAACCGATGGCTGGACTTGAGGGTATGTGAGTATTGCATGAGCCTCCCAGGACTCAGACACGGTCGACGTGCCATCAGTGGACCTTCCACTACAAAAGCCAAGGCTACAAAACTCTCTAGGTTGGAACTGAGAGTTTTAACTGCCATATTAACGGGGCACTGTCGCCTCAGGAAACACCTAAATAAATTAGGATTGGTTGAGGATCCTTCATGTAGGCTATGTGAAGAAGATACAGAATCAATGGAACATGTTATGTGCGAGTGCCCAGCAGGGGACAGGGTCAGGATGGAAGAACTTGGATCTTGCAAACTGAAGCTGACTGAGCTTATTAAGCTCTCACCCACGAAACTCGTATCCTTTACGAGAAGGATGGAGCTTGTGGATGAAATTTAGGACAGAGTGTGCCACAATAGACCACTGGGTCGCAGTGGCCGGGCTGCTAGGCAGCCCTCACTCAAAGATAATATCTATCTATCTATCTAGCCACTCCTCACAAATTTTTCTAAAGGATGACACTCAGGAGGTCATAAAGGATTGCTCAAAAACAGCAGAGCTTTTTGCTTGGTACTTTGAATCTGTTTTCACTCCAGAAGACATGAATAATTTTCCAACTCTCCCATCCACCACCCGATCAGTTAATGAAATAAATGGCATTGTTATATCGGAGGAGACTGTAATGCAGGCTATATAAACTCTTAGAAAGGATTCAGGGCCTGGCCCAGATGAGATATCCCACATAATGATCATCAGATGTGCAGCCAAGTTGATCGGACACCTCACTTGTGCTCTCTCAAACAGTTTTAAAGACGGAAAACTGACTGATTCCTGGAGCAAGGTCATTGTGATACCTATCTATAAAAAGGGAGACAAGTACAGTCCAGCAAATTACAGACCAATTAGCCTTACATCAGTTCTATGCAAAATCATGGAGAAGATAGTCGCCAAACAGTTAACGAGATTCCTGCTAGATAATAATATAACTAAACATCAGCATGGTTATCTTCCAGGATGGTCAACTACCACAAATCTGCTTACCTTTGTTGGCGACTTGACTCGTATGATCGATAACGGTGAGTCAGTTGATGTGGTTTACTTGGATTTTGAAACAGCTTTTGATCTCTGTACAAGTTCGAACATTATGGCATAAGGGGCAGACTTCTCAGTTGGATAGGAAGTTTTCTGAAGAATAGAACTTTTAGAGTTGGAATAGACGGTAGCCTTTCGTCAGAGCACCAGGTTCTTAGTGGGGTCCCTAAGGGATCAGTGCTCGGTCCCCTTTTGTTCAACACCTATATAAGCGATCTGGTTCAAAACATCAAAACGAACATAATATGTTACGCTGACGACACGAAACTCTATTGCAACCCTATATCGCAGGCTGATATGTTGAGACAAGACCTTCTGGCTGTTGAGTCTTGAACTGAAAAATGGCTGCTCAAACTGAACGAGAAAAAATGCTCAGTTTTGCACTTTGGCAAGAAAAACCCAAATGTGCCTTATGAGATCAAGGGCACCTTAATTGTGGCTGTTCAACATCAGATTGATCTCGGCATCCTCATGAGAAAGGACCTGAAGTGGGGATCTCGGGTCTGCAGCGTGGTTAAAAGATCAAACTCTCTCTTATATCTCATCCGACAAGCTTTCTCAGACCGATCAGTAGCGCTTGTCAGAAAAATATATACCAGCTTTGGAGTATGCACATTCAGTGTAGAATTCATATTTTGTGGGAGACACTGAGTTGCTGGAAAAGGTTCAGAGAAAAGCGACTAAGATACCACCTGAGTTGTCGGAAACTCCTTATGAACTGAGAGTTGCAGCTTTTCAGGTGTCTACCTTAAGATAAAGAAGAAGAGAGGATCTCAAGACATTCAAAATCCTCAACAAGTCCTATGACGCTGTTTACGCTGACCACTTTCACGCATCCAGTACCGAGTCTAGCAGATGTTTCCCGAAAGTATTTAAATCATAGCCAGTGTTGCTACAATTTATCTGTTGTTGAATATGAAACAGCGAAGGATAAGATATACTATTGAAGTGAAAGCAATAGCAAAAACTCCTAATCAGGGCGTAACTTTTCGGGAGCGGAAGGGACATGTGTGACTCGTATATTTTAGCAAGTGGGCTCAGGAACCCACATTTGATCATCTAAATAAGCAGATACATAGTTAGTTAATCTTTATTTGATCATTGATACCTACTAGGTGTTGATCGTGTCAATACAATGTGAGAAAATGCACAATTTTGGTTCAATGTTCGTATAAAAGACAGAAAGTTCAAACTAGTATGTATCTATAAACCTCCAATTATTTCTGCATAAGGGGCAGACTTCTCAGTTGGATAGGAGGTTTTCTGAAGAATAAAACTATCAGAGTTAGAATAAACGGTAGCCTTTCGTCAGAGCACCAGGCTCTTAGTGGGGTACCTCAGGGATCAGTGCTTGGTCCCCCTTTGTCTAACACCTATATAAGCGATCTGGTTCAGAACATCAAAACGAACATAATATCTTACGCTGACGACACGAAACGTTATTGTAACCCTATATCGCAGGCTGATATGTTGAGACCGGACCTTCTGGCTGTTGGGTCTTGAACTGAAAAATGGCTGCTCAAACTGAACGAGAAAAATGCTCAGTTTTGCACATTGGCAAGAAAAACCCAAATGTGCCTTATGAGATCAAGGGCACCACAATTGCGGCTGTTGAACATCAGATTAACCTCGGCATCCTCATGAGAAAGGACCTGAAGTGGGGATCTCGGGTCTGCAGCGTGGTTAAAAGATCAAACTCTCTCTTATATCTCATCCGACAAGCTTTCTCAGACCGATCAGTAGCGCTTGTCAGAAAAATATATACCAGCTTTGGAGTATGCACATTCAGTGTAGAATTCATATTTTGTGGGAGACACTGAGTTGCTGGAAAAAGTTCAGAGAAAAGCGACTAAGATACCACATGAGTTGTCGGAAACTTCTTATGAACTGAGAGTTGCAGCTTTTCAGGTGTCTACCTTAAGACAAAGAAGAAGCAGATGGGATCTTATAGAGACATTCAAAATCCTCAAGAACTCCTATGACGAAGCCCTTTATCTCCATCTTTTTGTGCCAAATAGCAACACTCAATTGTGGGGGCACTCAAAGAGGTTGAGCATAGAAAGATGTGCACTGTTGCCTCGAAAGAACTTCATGACAAATAGAGTGGTGGCCGACTATAACAGATTATAGGAAAATACAATCTGTTCCCCTAATAAAAACATCTTCAAGAACCACTTGGACAAGGAACTTGCATCTGCATCAGACCCTGTGATATATATTTAGCTACATTTTTTTTGTTTATGTCTAGAGTCTCAATGCTACCCTGTCACTATCAACTTAATTTAATATTTCATAAAATATATTTGGTTATGAAAATTACATCAAAATATTTTCACATTATTTAGACTTTTGTAAATTGCTAAAATTCCTTTTCTCTCTTAGTTTGACCGATAAAGACATACATAGATTTGTATTTTTTGAGAACACTCACACTCATTTAAGAAATATTTAGATATTTCGAAAGTCAACATTTGATTTTGCGGGAGGAAATTCGAAAATATTAAGTTTTTTCATGAAAAATAAATATGATTATGTTTCATGAAAAAACTTAATATTTTTGAATCAAATGTTGATTTTCGAACCATAGAACTTCAAGAGTTCATCAATGGATAGCGATCGTTATAATACAATTTGTGAGAGTTGTTTTCCACAATCCAATAGCAATAAAAATTAAAGCATTCATTGAATTATTTTGCTCATTGCAAAATGATTCAATGTTATGTGGTTCTACAAGCTGCTTCTCTTTTTTAACCGACTTTAACAAAAATTCAAAAAAGGAGGAGATCCCCATCCGTGGGTAAGTCAGTAGAAGTACTGACTCCCATTCCGAGGGCTCGGGTTTGAATCCCAGGAAAGATATGGATGCAGTATAAATGTTTGTCCCACGTATACACACAACCAAATTTATATGGAATCACTCGGTATTTCATATTATTGATTGTTCCAAACCATGGATCTTTGACTACTTGTGAAGAATGAAGTTTTTTTGTTGTTAAAAAACTGGATAGTATGATAAGAAACGTTGAATTATCACCACATGTTCGGGATATTGTACTCAGTCGTCAATGAGATTTGAAACTGTAAATTTCAAAATTTAAAAAAGCCTATAATCATAATTGATATTGCCTTACGTTGGATTGTCCGATGTGCTGGGAGTCTAATAATTGCTCTTGTTAAAGAAGAGGTGAAACAGAGGAATATAGCGGCCACAATGGGGGTATCACAGGGGGTAATTTAAAAATCCACGTCTGATACGTGGAGCTACAATCTTTGCAAAGTCGTAGGAAGATCATTTCTGAAGAACGACACCGCTTTTTGTGCCAAATTGCAAGGAAGAGACCCTAGTGCGTCGCACCCCATACTCCAAAGGCAATTTCTGGAAGAAACAGGCATCAGTGTATCAGTCGAAAGGATACGTCAAAGACTTCGTTCAAGGGGTTTATACAGCAGAAGGCCCTTAAGAGTTCCAGAGCTAACCAGACAACAAAAAATTAACAGACTTAATTGGTCTATCGAGCACCAAAATAGGAATATTGAGAATTTGGCGAAATGTTCTCTTTTCGGATGAGACCAGAATTGGTGTTCGATCAGATGACCGCCGGATTCGGGTTTTAAGGGGTCAAGGAAAACAAGCTAGACTCCGAGCAGCAAGACAAAATCCGAAATACCAAGGGGACAGTGTGATGTTTTGGGGGGGCATTATGCTGGGAGGCAAAACAGATTTAATTTCGTTTCCTGCGATTGTAACGGCTAGAAGTTACGTTGACCTAGTGCTAGAGCCCATAGTGAGACTCTGGCAAGGTGCCCACAGTGAGTATTTCACTTGTATGTAAGATAATGCTCCTCTGCATACCAGCAATTTCGCGCGACATTATCTTGAAACAGAGGGAATCGCTATCTTGGACTGGCCAGCTTGCTCTCCAGACCTAAATCCTATCGAACATTTATGGGATAATCTCAAAAGGAAAATTGGATCGCGCCAGGATAATCCAAGAACCCCACAACAGCTCATCCAAGCCGCCACAGAAGAGTGGCAGAATATCACCCCAGAGGAGGTCGAAAATCTAATCCAAAGCATGCCTAGACGGTGTGTATATATAGAAATTGCATTAGAGTCTGGATTCATAACCGAAATGTTGAATAGCCAGATAACTTGTAATCCAGAGGGCGGGAGTTATCATTGCACGGTCTAGGTGAGTGGTTCGGAGTCCACTATAAACTGTAGGTCCATAGAACAAATAAACAAATGAAGAAAAAGGAGGAGGTTATCAATTCGTGGGGAAGTTTTTCTTTTGCATAACAAGATGGGGTAAAAATTGAGCATCAATATATCTATCAGTATTGAAATAAAAAGAGTAGTAAAATTCTCGATAACATTCTTTGCATCGGCTCGGAAGATGTCTACCGCAGCTAGAGGTTGAATATCAAAAGAAAATCTTTCGAGATCACCGTGAACAAGCCCGAAACCAGAAACTCAATGAAAACATTTGAAATTATATTTTTATGTCTATGTCAAGCCAAATAGAAAAAAAAAATTTCGGCTCATCCACTGCAATCTATTTAAAAAAGTGGCTGAACAATGTGAAAATATTTTTTACGTAACTTCAATCATAACCGAGATATTGAATATCTCAAAAATAACTGCAGTTGAACAAATCCAGCGGAAACGGGATCTGGTAACACTGGCTGAAATTTAAATCGTTCGGGAAACATTTCCCGTCGACTCGGTACTGGATGCGCGAAAGTGGTCAGCTCAAACAGCAGGATGACCCTTTTTTTCAATCTTATTCATAGATGTGAAGACATTTGTTGGATTAGAACTAATATAAAAAATCCAGGACATTCTAAAAACATCGAACCTAAAGCTGTATTTCAAAGGACCAAAGAACATTGTTTGATGGGTATCAAAGGTACTGTCAGGAGGTCAACTGATGGAGACTTCATACATGCAAATGTTGATATAGATTTGATAATATCTGAAGAGAATGAATATGGAAGTTTGGAAAAACCTGTGGAGATTTTCCATATAATTGAACATTTTTGTCTAGGTGAGTAGTATTTTCATTTGATCTAAAACTATTTGACATTTTTTCTGAAGTTGTCCAAATAAGAATAGTGACTTGATAGATATTTTGAGATTATGGCTACTGTTTTGAGTATTATAAGAATTTGATCTTACTTTTGAATATTTCTTATTTTCAAATGTGTGTTATTCAGTTATTTGCATATTACTGAGTTTGACATATGTAGTGCTCAATAAAAGATATAAGTAATATAACTCGCCGTTCAATAAGTCCCGAGACTAACAACGAAAACATTTTATCTTAAAAAGATCATTTGTATTCAAATTTTTTATTTATTTATTTAGTTCAATTACAAAATTTTATACATCCATTTGTATAAGAGTGTACGAAACCCCTTCAAACAAAATTACAAGAAATATATCGATAAGAAAGATAGTAACAATAAAATAAAACTACTACGAAACGAATACATGTTCACAATCGCCTTATTAAGAAACCTACCAGGTATTCATCAATATGATCTCCATTTAGAGTGATACAATCTTTCCAACGCCTTTCCAACATTTCTATTCCATTTTTATAGAAGTAGGCTTCAGTTTCGGCAATGACCTCATTCGAGCCAATTTTTTCCCTGGAGCATTTTTTTGAGATCAGCTAAGAGCCAGTAGTCGCTGGGGGTTAAATTTGGCGAATACTGGGGGTGGAGAAGCAAATCGAAGCCGAACTCGTCCCATTTTGCGATTGTTTTTATGGACTTGTGGCATGGTGTATTGTCTTGGTGAAAAAGGATTTTTTCTTCTTCATGTGCAGTCGTTTTGCTGCGATCTCCTCCTTCAAACGTACCAGCAAGTCAATAAAATTATCACACTTGATCGATTTACCTTTTTCCAGGTTGTCAATGGAAATCACGCCATGTGTATTCCAAAAAATAGATGCCATGACTTTGCCAGCAGACTACTGCGTTTTTGGGCAGTCTTCGCTAGCCATGCGCCACTCAGATGATTGCTATTCGAATCCGGAGTGAAATGATGTATCAATGTTTCATCCATGGTCACGTATCGACGCAGGAAAACCTTTTTATTGCGAGTAAATAGCGATAAACAGCTATCTGAATCTTAAACTTGTTGCTGTTTTTGTTCTATTGAACGCAATCGCGGCACCCACTTGGAGAAAACATTTTTCATGCTCAATGTTTCATTGTATTGTAAATGCGCTTCCAGATGATATCTGTGTCATTTTTGCAATCTCACGGACCTTCATTTTGCGATTTTTCATTTCGATATTCAACACCACTCACAGTTTCGGGTGTAATGGTTTCCAATGGCCTACTCGAATGTTCCGCATCGTTTGTGTCCTTACGACCACGTTTCAACACGCGAAACTCGCTTTTTCCTTTTTTCAAACAAATTACAGAGTGACTTTACTCTAACCTCGTTAACTCTGCTGTTTATAGTCCGATCGACGCGAAATTTTTACACGTTTCATGTAAAGATTCACACTCTAGGGAAACGTGGCCAGTTTGGTACTTCTAGCACCATCTCTGGGTTAGTCTCCCGACGTATTGAACGATGTGGTATAATTGATTAGGAAAAGATAATATGTTTCGCTATTTAAATAATTACTTACGGGGAGGAGTTAAATCTAATATGTCTTCTTCATGAGAAGGCAAAACCTCCTCAGGGACGGATTACACTGAATAGAATCTCATATACTATTTCAGTCCTGCAATTTTGGGATACTGAGTCTGTTTTCTCTAAAATTGACCTACCTTGTACTTTACTCACTGTGTCATTAGTATATTTGAAGGGTGAACGTCACAATGGTGTAAGTCACATTATCTTTGTTTTTAGATAATTAGCATAACGGAGATGGTCTTGGAGTAAATTCTGTAGAAGGTTTTTGTGGTGGCATTGTGTTAGAGGAACTACGTAGGTCTCAAATTAAAATTTAGGCTACATTTGAAATGTTTTTTTTCAAAATTTCCACTTCATCGTCAAAATATGTAATTTGTCACTTATTTCAGGTTAAAACACTTGATAAATATGAAGTCTATTTTTATTGATTTGGTATAATTTCTGGAATCTTTAGTGTTACATATTGCGAAATGCTTTTTCAAGACCTCTAACTATTTAACTGACGAGGCTTTTACGTGATATTGCGCTATTTTCACAAATACAAGTAAACGAAGATTTCTACTAAAATATAATATTAAATGCTCGACGCGTTTCGATACACAGTATCTTTGTTTTTATCGGCAACCCTTGAAGACCAAAAATATAAACTTATCTACATATACTTATATATACTAAAAGGCAATCTCAGATCATCTGTATTTGAACTAGTGTTTAGAAATAAATTTAATAAGGGTGAGTTATTTATGTCTACCTGATCATTAAAATTTCCGGTGAATACCTAAATCTGTTAATTTCAAGTACTTCCAGAAGGTTGAGTTTTATACCTCTGTTCTCAGAATGTCAATTTCAAATTCTGAATTGGAAGAGTGGCCATTTTCCTAAGATGATTTGAATAATTTGAATCGGTTTTTCCATTGATGAAACTGCGTTTATGTTCAGAGATAATACATTAAAATTTCTTCCTGTTCTAACTCTATAAAACAATTGCAATCTGTACAATCAATCTATAAACACATTATTCATTTTCTTTGTTAATTGGAATTTATAATTCTGATAAATGAACCTAAATTTGTTGATGTTTTGAACGCTATATTTAAATTTGAATTTTTAAGAAGGATTTTACATTATTCCTAATATTGCCTATATATGTTAAACTATTGAATTTCTTGTCTTGGTGTTCACCGATTGGAATTATATGTTGTAAAGCTAATTTTTGTTTTACGTTATATAATATGCTAACTAAATCCTTCCCGTGCTTTCACTGTGTTTCTTGCCTTTCTCACCTTTTCGGCTTTACTGAGGTGTAATTCTTTTCAGCCTTCATTTTCCTAGATTCGTCCACATCTTCACACATTTCAATTCTTTAAGAGGCCGGTGGAAATGCAAATTGAACTCATTGTTGAAGGTTCGACGGTAGATGACTTCAGATACAAGGAAAATCACCTTTTTCCATGCACTTTTCTTAGCACAGGTCGTACATTGCACGTACATTCGAGTCAGGAGGAAGTATTTTCCTGTAAGGATTCTCTGATCTACTGTAGTGCGATTGATATGATGGGAAAGATACTATGTGGTCGCTCATAATACTCATGGCAGCCTCTGGTGTTTTATTTTGGGGTATGGCGTCCTGGCCCATCACTTCCAGTTTGTTGACCCTCTCGTGTTTTTTGTATTGCTCTTGACATACGCCCATCCGAAACTTGTTTGTTTTTGACTTGACACTTGTTATAGGTTTACTGTTGTACAATCAAACCACATAAAAACACGTTTTGTTCAGAAAAACTGTTCAGCTTCCAGAAAGTATTGAGAATGTCTCGCCTCGCCGCTTCAGGTACATTCTTCGCACACTTTCTTTTACATTCACAATCAAAGTTATGATACACCTTACCCGCTATTGCTTGTCCTGAATTTCGAGCTTTCATTCGCTTTTAAGCTTTGATTTCGTGTTTTTTTTTCCTCGTTCTTGTTCGTTTTTGTGATTCTCAGAATTGCCAGCAGTAGGAAATTCGCTGGAAAGGCTAGGCTAATAATCTCTTCTCCATTTTTCAAAGAAGACCCTAGGTACAGTCTTAATACTACAAAAGTTGCTACAAATCGATAAGTATTATAGATACTCAATATCATCTTCTGTTTCTGATGAGTTTTCTCCTGGGTCACGCTCCCATTCATCACTAGTCTCCAGCTAATCAAACGGATCACTAACACTTTCATCAGAATCCATCGTTTCTACGAGCTTGTGCGCATGTACTTAACAACTACACGAAAATCGCCAAACCTTTACAACCACACTGGTGTAAGTCTGACTCACGCCACTTTAGTTTTCAACCGAAACCTTTATCAGTCTAACTTGTGCTGGCATCTGCCGATGAAATGAGTGAAGCTCTGACTTACACCACTGGACTTTCACCCCTTCATTTGTGAGAAGTTCAAAAAATTCTGTTTAGCCTGTTTTATTTTCATATTTTGATTAATAAGGCAACTACTTACCTCAAGCTATTTCTGTTCAGGAAGGAGACGCCTTCATCTTTTTGGCAGAGACAGTACAATAAGACCAGGTTGGTTAACAGTTGGTCCTGATTTAACAAATTCAAATTTCAATCCGGAACTGTATGCCAGTTCCTTTAGTCCAACAACGATAACTACAGGATGCACAGAAAGAATTGAAGCACTGAGACCAAAGAGTCCTCCTGCTAAAGGAAAAGGAAATGCTGGTGGTAGAGGAAGAGGCAACTTTCAGAGAGGACGAGGTAGAGGAAGATAAAAGAAGACGAAGAGATATTTTTATTTATCTTTTTTACGGTATAAATATAATAGAAATAAAAAGATTTTTTCTCCATTTATTTTTTGTGATTTTTTCGTGAGTAAGTTTTAAATAATCTCTTTGAGCAGTGTCTTATTGCTATCGAGAGTTGAGTTAAGAAATATTTTATTTTAGTTGCCTAGGGGCACGGTAAAGCAGAAAGTGCAGCCTTACCATCCTCCCGCCCCTCCATAATTTTGTCATGAATAAAAGTAGAAACCGAAATTTGCAGTAACTTAAAAAACATACTCAAGTTACTTACATCCCCAAATTTATTTATTTATTTAATAAGTATACGGGATACCTCCATTTAGTGTTTATAAGAATATTTTTGTAGGCAAGAAATGTCAGTGTAGCAAGAAAGAACGTATAAAATGAACAACTCAGCGCATTCTACATAGTACCATATCATCATATAGATAACAACCTCATCTTAAATTATACAAAAGAAAAAAAAATTTCAAGAAAAGGAAAATAAGGAACTCTGAATATTTTCACAGAAGAGATTTTTCAGTACGACCTCGAATCTAGCCTTTGTTATTCCGGTGAATTTGGGACCCAAAGCAGAGTATTCATTAGCTAATCTCATACGAGTCATAGTGCTAAACAACGCCAAGGAACAGTCGATCTATCTTGGTGGGCATGCGACTGTCTTTCAAGCAGAAATATTCGCCATTGACCACTGTGCTAACCTCTTGCTTGCGGGAGGATTAACAAATAGGTCAATTGAAATCCTCACCGATAGCCAAGCTGCACTGAAAGCATTGGCATCCGATACCTGTACTTCACCAATGGTGCAGGAATATCGCTCTACCTTTGCCAAACTAGGAGAGCGGAGCAGGCTCCGTCTAATATGGGTTTCTGGCCACTCGGGCATTGAGGGGAATGAGAAGGCGGACTCATTGGCCGCTCGAGGAACTAACCTGGAGTTCATTGGACCGGAGCCTAAGCTCGGAATTCCCCTGGAAACTGCAAGGATGGAAAACAACCGATGGCTGGACTTGAGGGTACGTGAGTATTGGATGAGCCTCCCAGGACTCAGACACGCTCGACTTGCCATCACTCTCAAGATAATATCTATCTAGTGCTAAAGTTACCATAATTTGTGGAACGAAGCGGCAAGAAAAATAAATCTGTGCTTCAGTCACTCTTAATAGGCACCCTTATACCAAGATTCTCTAGCAGCTCAGGACATGAAATATGGCCAGATAGCAATCAAAAATTTAAGTTAGGTCAGAAATCTTTCTGCGATTTGGAATATTCAAGATATCTGAGTATGAGTATGCTCCTACAGTCATATGTAGTTTGTAGGCCATGCTTCTCAGGAATCTCTGCTGAATTTTCTCAATATTAGTAATATGGACTTTATAGTGTGTTGACCAAATCACTGAACCAAATTGAACAACAGAGACAATCAGAGCTACATAGACAGTCTTACTAGCTAAGGCGGACAAGTCTTAGATTACGGCTCATAAAATCTAGTAATTGTCGCCCCTTTGCTGCAACCTGATTTATATGCGGAATAAATGTCATACCACTGTCAAAGTAAATACCCAAATCCTTCGCTTTGTCTACTCGCTTTACTGAGTCCTCAAGAATATGATAATCATAATTAATTACGTTCTTAGATTTGGTGAAAGTTAGACAATAGCACTTTTCGATGTTTAACTCCATACCGTTTACAATTGACCAATTGTGTAGGACCTCTACATCATGCTGTAACTTTATACAGTTAGAAATACTTGAAACCGGAACATAAATCTTTAGATCATCTGCAAATGAGAGGTGTTTACAGTACTTGAAGTTATCACCTATATCATTCATGAACAAATTGAATAGTAAAGGGCCCAGATGTGATCCATGTTTCACTCCTGAAGTTACACAAACTGGGTGAGAAATGTGGTTCTTTATCTTAATAAACCAAGTCACTATCCACCTCGGAAGTCCATTCTGATAAGTTTACCAATAAGTAAGTCATGGTTTACTCTATCAAAAGCCTTACAAAAATCCGCATAAAAAGAATCTACCTGAAATCCATCCTGTGAGGATCTGAAGATGTCACCCTGATAAATCAACAAGTTAGTTTCAGTTGACCATCCATAGGGGAAACCGTGCTACTGCTCGACGATTATATTTTTACAATGCCAAGAAAGATGACTTGCTACAAATAGTTCAAACAATTTGAAATTAATTGATAGTTTACTAATCGATCGGTAGTTTTTTACATTTGCTGTCGCCACTTTTATGAATGGGAGTTACATAACTAGTTTCCAGATATCCGGGAAAACACCCTTGGCCAGTGACTGGTTAAAAATGAAAAATATGGATTTACTCAATGAATAACAACACCGCTTGAGAAAATATGAGGAAACTCCTTCAGGACCACCACTCAACTCATCCTTTAAATGTGCAATTTCCTTGAAGACGTCAACAAGCTGAATAATAAGGAAGGGAACACTAACAGATACCTTTGTGGAGTCATTTTCGAGATTTAAAGTATCATTGGTATAAACATAGGAAAAATTGTCCGCAAAAAGATACACCACATCTTCACCAGTACCTGAACAAAGGTTGTCAACACAGTGCTCGACACACCATGATCTCTCCTTGAGGAGTTAACAAAGTTCCAAAACTCCTTCGGTTTGCTTGCAAGAGAGTTCTCAACCTTCAAATACGCGTCATAGCATTGTTTTCTATTTATACCTTATACTTTACGAATTAAAGCCAATAAAATTTCTTCAATTTCAAAGATTTCTAGGTACTTGTAATTGCCACAAAAACTTCATATTTGAACTCAATTAGTGTTCAGTTTATAATAGGAAAAAATTGAACATCCCATAATTTCAATCTTATTTTCTTCGCGTTAGTAGGTAAATTTGTATTTCTTTATAAATTCAATCTAATATAGTGAAAAACGCAGAAACAGAAACCTTATTCGAAGGTGGTCGTTTTGAAGGTTGATTCAGAGCATGTGAAATCAAACTAACCTCAACTCAAAATTCATAAGAGAAAAAATAGGCCGAAGACTTTTGTTTCTCTACGATTCAACGTTGTTTCAAAGTGTTCAACTTAATTTATTGGACACAACGGTGGGTAATCTGGTGCAGGGATGTAACGGAAGTAATTATGTCGAAACCGAAGGCGGATTCGGAATTTTGAATTTGATTTATTGGAGTCGGAACCGGATATGGAGGCATGGTCAGAAGTGGTGGCAGGAGAAATATTTCTCATTTAAGGGCAAATAAAACATTATTCAGTCGAATTTTTTTCGTTTTAATTATAAAACACAAACACCGAAAAAAATGGCATTTTTCCTAATAAACAAGAATTTAAATTGAATGAATTGAATCCTAAAGTAGCATATTATATTATATTAAATGAACAAAAGCTTTGAAACAAATTGTATCAAATGAATTGACTCCAAAAGTAGTGTATTATACTTCACAAACAAAAGCTTGGTCTCCGTCCAATCTATCTCGAGTCGTAGGTTAGGACAGCTCTACTAAAAAGTTGTTCGCTTGCTACCGAGCCTGGTGGACACGACAAATATTGGCGGGCAATTGATTGAAGGAGCTGGAATTTTGCATTTCCATTTACTTTCCACCACAATAAGGTATCATCATTAATGGTTATACGTTTCTCTTTATTGTATTCATTTAGTATACTTGTCATTATAACAAATTTGTCAAAAACTACCCGATTTTCTGATGAGTTATTATCATCGTTACAATATATTCGACAGAACTGTTTAGACATTACTAGTAGGGTAGATTCTGCTTGTGATTACATCCTTGCCCGTTTTTCTACAGGAACGTCAATATTTTCAGCCTCATTTTTAGATGTATCTGCATGATCAAGTAGTGACATTAATTCTGTTTCAATCTTCTCTTTAATCACCTCATTAAAAAATTTCGTTTTATAACGAGGATCTAGATAAGTTGCTATTGTAAAGAAATTGTTTGATTGAAGGTCGCCAAATCTTTAATTCAATTGGTCGATTGTTTATTTTATTATACTTTACGGTGTAAAGTGTGTAATGTATACTTTAATGTCTATATAAGTGGAAATACTGATGAGATACTGGTGTTACTGTCACTCATATTTTGGGTAATTTCTTCAAAAGGTTGAAGTATAGTCACTATTTTTTTAAGCTGCAGACATCCTTCAGGAGACAACTGACAGATGTGTCAACATGAGTACAGGCATGGAGAATCCTGTATTTTAATCATTCTTTCCAACATATAAAAATTACTATTCCACCTGTAGCAAATTCATTAAACTAATTAACGCTCATAATTTACAAGCTTTTTTTTAGGTGAGGGTACTTGATTTTTTCAAATCTATGTAAGAACAAATAACATCGTAGTCTACCTGTGACCACGATCGCTGTAAAGTGTTCGAAACGTCGCGTCGGAATAAACAATATGTTAATAAATTAAGAAATTAATCCGTAAACTTTAAATTTAATTATATTATTATTAATAATAATTTGAAGTATTATTTAAATCTCTCTTAAAATCTAAGAGAATTCTTCTCTGCAAAAGCTCTCACTTCTGACCTCCATAGAGTGGTATCATTGGCTGATAAGGGATATACACCTCTAAATCTTGCTACCAGAGATGACCTGCTAAATCTACCGTTCCTATCAGATACTGAAAAACAAGAGCAATGGTCAAGAAAGGAATTGCATGGACGACATCACCATGAGATTAATCAATCACACATCGACAAAGAAGCCTCCAACAAATGGTTGATGAAGGGAGAATTATTCGCGGAAACAGAGGGATTCCTTATGGCCATCCAAGACCAAGTAATCGATACAAACAACTACAAAAAATTTATTATGAAGGACGGAACATTACAAACAGATAAGAGCAGATAATGCCATATGAGATCGGAGACTATACAGCATATTACGTCCGGATGCGAACAACTGGCCAATACGGACTATCTTCACAGGCATAATCAAGTGTGCAACATTATCACTAACAGAATGGTGACGAATAATAGGCCGGACATAGTGGTGTATGATAAGAGAGCCAGAATAGCAATGCTGGTGGATGTCGCCATACCGAATAATAACAACGTGCTGAACAAGTTTCAGGAGAAAAAGTCCAAATACACAGACCTTGCTATTGAGATCAAACAGATGTGGCATCTCGATAAAATAGATATTATTCCTGTCATTTTATCCTCGACTGGGTTAATACCCAAAACTTTGCATGATAGCCTTAAGAAATTAGAATTGCATAATAATACCTATATAGAAATGCAAAAAGCAGTAGTTCTTGATACATGTAGGATGTTAGGAAATTTATGTCAAGTATATTGTAATCGAGCCTATTCCCTTTGATTGCTGAATCTGCGAAAGGTAAATTATATCCAGCTAACAGCTGAGATAGTGCATAAATTTAAATAAAATAAATGACAAAAACTAAATAGACTCATTATAATAAGCCTGCAAGTTTTAATAAAATCGGTTTAGTGATTTGATTTGAATTTATTGTATTAGCGTGAATAGATCTTTGATTTGATCAAAATACCTACCTCCAATTTTATTTTTATTCCCAACTCTGTTATGCTTTCACGACTAAGCCACTGAACGGATCTTCAATGAAATTTGGTATGGAAATACCTTGAACTTGAAGCTTATTTTTAAAATTCCTCAAGGGTTTATTGACTATTACTCAAAAGGTTGAGATAAATTGATTGGTTTCACAGAAGATATTACATGGCTCAATATTAATTCTTATTTCTAAAGAAAACGAGATTGACTAAGCATAGTTTTTATTTGGATACATTCTGCCATATCAACAAAATATTGGCAAGAATTTAAGAGATCAATCAACTTATTTGCAATATCATCTTTGTACATTTCATTATTTGGGTAAGGCATAAGTAACATCTATAAGATCCATTGGAGACATGTTGGTATTCTTCAGAGGTAGGTAGAATCGCCTGTAAATAAATTTATTTGGATAGTTTACATTTATATGCGTGGGTGGGATTTTGATACTACAAAACAACAAAGAACTACTGAAAATACTTTGAACCAAAAATACTAATAACATTTCACTATCACTAATCACATCTCTTGATACTTGTTTCGAGTACTAGTGATTTGAATCAGTGTAAGTACCATAGAAACAAATTAATATGAAGAGAAGGAATCTTATTTCCTTCTATAAAAATTTATTTCAAATACTTTTATAAAATTTTAACTCTTTTTGTATTAGGCACACAGAAATGAAAGTAAAATTGCAGGATAGGTTAGATTGGTGCCATATTTAATAAAAATGATCCGATTGATACTTTAAATGACATAATGTTCGATTTTATTACATCTTGAAATTCTTTCGCACATGAATATAAATTTTTAAGTATTTGTCAGAATCAAGAATAATAAATTAGTATCTTCAAAACATGAAGGTTGTTTGGTCAAAAGAAACTTAATTTTTTGTGATTTTTATATCTAAAGATCCTCTTGTGTCTCGTCCAAAAATTGATAGTAAATATGTTAAAACTGAATATGATAGTCTCGAGGAAATGACACCAACCAATGATTAGAAATAATCCTAGATGTTCTATTTAGAAGTCTCAGCTTCAAAGTGGGTTTTATAGACTCCTGCATTGTTGTGCTATCATCCTTTTTAAATGTGGAATATTTAGTTTTATCCTCAGAAAAATTAAAATGCTTTGTTATAATATTTTTCCCTTGGTTTGATAATCCAATTCGATCTATAGAAACTACCTGAATTCCCATTGTTCAGGCATTTCGACAGCACGAAACTTTCATTACAAGCAGAGCTGAAAGATCATGAAGCCATGTTCTTCAATATTTTGAATCCTTTATTGA